>CM075865.1:42951861-43656861 GCA_038021265.1 Cyprinella venusta | reverse complement strand
ATTTTAGAAGAAAAATTAAAATGTCATTTAGAGGCTTTTGCATCTGAACTCTTCACATACTGTGCACTGAATGCCATACATTTGCTATAATGTGCATTATAGAACAGATGCAATGCATATGACTTGACCTTCCACTTCCACAGTAACAAATAAACCATAAGTAACTCTAAACACTCAAGATATACAAAGACAGCACACTCATAATATATGGAAAACGGGAGAAAATTCAACGCGCAATATGCCAGAATAATTCCCGCCTTCTAAATAAAAAAGGCCAATCGCTGATTGGTAAAGTCACCGCGTCACTGCAGCTGCCATTTCAAGCACCAGTTGCTATAGAAACAGTCTGTGTTTTGAGACTGCACATGTGCATTGGTGGATCTAGCCTGAAAAAATTTTATTCAGAAAATATACATTAAACTGATCAAAAGTGACAGTACAAACATTTTGCTGTATAATGTTATTAGCAGGGTTCGAAATGAGGGGGTCTGGGTAAGTCATTAGTGACACCCCCATAAGAATTTAGTTCTAGACTTTGGGGGGTCCCCGGCAAATAGGCTATATTTTAACATTAAAAATGACTGTGAAAATTATAGGTCTTTAGTGACGCTTTAGATAATCTAAACAAATGTTAACTTTAAATCAGCCTAGTTCAGTGTGACATGCTGCCATATCATGCTTAATTGAATAATTGTAATGTGATGATTAGATGCAGATATCTAAATCAAAGAATATGGGTGGTTGGCGGGTGGATTATTATTTAATTTTAACATCAGATTCGAGTGACTCAAAGTGCACCAGATTAATGAATTTAGCTTTAAAATGTATAAAAATTCTCCCCCCGGACCCCCCTAGTGTTAGTATTTTGCCACCTCTGCCTCATTTTGAGACAAGAAAAACCCTGACATTGGTCCATATATATTTTGCTTATAGTAGGCTACATAGTAGTCTTCAGATTTTTTTAAATAATTTTATAATTACATACATTTTAAGGTCATAAATCATTTCGAACCTTGGTTATTATAGTATAACTTTGTATTCATCAGAAAATTAATTTAGCATTGATAATAAGGGATATATCTTGAGCAGCAAATCAAAATATTTCTGAAAGATCATGTGACTGAAGACTGGAGTAATGGTGCTGAAAATTCCACTTTGACAACAGGAATACATTAAATTATTATTATTTTTTAAATTATTGTTTCAAATTATTTTCAAATAATTTACAATAACAAAACAGTTATTTTAAATGGTAACAGTATTTGACAATAGTTTCGACTGCATTTTTTAGATCAAATAAATCCAGCCTTATTAAGCATGAGACTTACTTCATGCACATTCACACATTTTAAGCATTAAACAGTAGTGTATTCAACATTTTTTAAATTCATTTCAAATCCACATGGTGCTTAGTAAGAATAAACAAAGCCACACAAAAATACGTAAATATGTAATATATATAATATCAAATATTTAACAATTCTAAGGTGTATAAAAGGAATGGATTTTAAGTAAAAAGCTACCTCACACTCTTAGAAGAAAAGGTTCTATATAGAACCTTAAAAGGTTCTATCAACGCTACGTATTTGGAACCCCTAAAGGTTCTATACACTCTTAACTAAAGGGTTCCTCTGGTTTCTATATAGAACCCTGGGGTTCCATACTTGGCCAATAGAACCTTTTACCAAAAAAAAAATATGGTTCTATATAGAACCATTTTGGAGTTCCACATATGAAGCAGGGATGGAACCATTTCTGGTTCTAAATAGAACCATTTCTTCTAAGAGTGCAGCGTCATAAAAGTCTCATCAACAGCCAAATTAGATCTTTTAAATTACCACTGTATGTTTGGGGAAAACCCTACGAATAGCGCGCCCTTTCCACAATGCCCTTTAAAATGCAAAAAAAGCTACCTGTCTTCCCCCAAAGGCCTTCCTTTGTGTGTTCAATCTGATTGAAGGCTCTCTGTGAGATCCTCCCTTAATTATACGGCAAATGAGCCATCACAACGCCATTAAAATGATGCTCTTTTTTCCCTTGCATTGACTAACTGTCTTCCCCCTTTTTCCCAGAGCGTTTATTAGCAATAAAATTCAATTTTGCGTTTCCAGGTTGCCAGCCTAAGGGAGTAAAAATGCATTACCCCAGACTGAGAGAAAGTGGGAGCTAATGATTCAGCTGCATACAATACAAGAGGCTCTCCATCATCGCTGCTGAATTATTAGCCTGATGCTATACAGTCTCGTCCTGTCGGTGGAAGTGCGAGAACGCGCATATATCTGCGAAATGAGAGTGCAAATGACTGAACGGAACAAGTTGTGTGCATGTGTGTCTGTGCTATTTTCAGGAAGATTAATTGGTTACCAACAGCAGTAGATCACGGGGGACCGAGTCAAACGTGTGTTATGTTCTTCTGTTTTGACATTTACAACCAACAGCAAGTTTAAGCTAGTCAGTGAGCGCATCTCCCAATCTGAAATGTTACCAGAACACACTTTTGGGTTGTTTTAACGTGCATTTGGAAACGTAACATGCACCAAACATCCTCAGATTCTTGTAAAGAGAAGAGTTTATCAACAAAATGCAAGCTTTAAAGGTGCAGTTAGTGGTTTCTGAGAAATGCTTGAGCACCAAAACACTTGTAGCCAATCAGCAGTTCGTTTGAGTTTAACATGAGACCAAGTATACATGGTTCAAATCTAGACTCTGACCAGACCAAAACATGAACCTGTTTAGCACTTGTCTTTATCCTTCTTTAGGAAGTTTCTGAATCGATGCAGCCAGTAAACAAAGCCGTTATGGTAATGGTTTCAGGGTGTATAAAGTTAGGACACAAAGTTGTGAAGGAGCTGACACAGTTACTTAAAGGCCTATGCGAAACTGGTATTGAAAATCGATTGTCTTGATTTTAGTAAGCAAACATAGGGCACATTGCAGACATTGTGGATACAGCACAAGCATGCCTCCTCATTTCTGAGCTAGTAGTACAAAACTCCCACACTTTTGACCAGTGCGTTCCATGACCTTTTCAGTCGCAAATTATTAGTGAAAAGGGGCTTTTTGCAAATCGTTTTACTTGAGCTTGCAGGAAAGATTTTCATTATATGCCAGTACCAATCTTTTGAGTTACTAGATTTAGATGATTACATTGATTCATACCTGTCAAACTTACCGTTTTTCCTGCATGCTCCCGTATTTTACCTTGCTATTGCGCTATCAACCTGTTAACATATTTTCCTGTATTTCTCTGGTAGTTTTAACCTTTCTATTAAAAATGTAAATCCCACTGGGTGAAAAACCAGTTAAGCTGAAATTCCGCCCTACAGCTAATTTCATTGGTTAAGGTCCCGCTGTGATTTACATGACCAACAAAATCTTTAGAATCGGCTGCAGGGCTTAAGTAGTTTGAGGAGGGAAAAAAAGTCACACGAAGAAGAAGAGTATGGAGCTAGAATTGTCTTTATTACATGAGAGAAAATAAAATTATCTGAGAACAAAAAATATTTGAGAGAAAAAGTTTTCATACCAATAGCAAAAAATAATGTTTGAGACTGAACAAGTTTTGAGAGAAAGTATTTTCTCATAGAACATAAAAAGATATAAATTTAAATATTTTTAAAAAAAAATCTGAGAAAAACAATTCTCTCTCAAAATACTTAAATATATATATTTTGCTATCAGTGTGAAAACATTTTCTCTTATAAAAAACTATTTTGTCTCTTCTCTCAAGACAGAGTCAGGATTTTGCTTTCACTCTAAAAGATCGTGTCATGGGCGGGGCCGCGTTCTTATTGGCCTGTGGGGTGAGCATCGTCTTCTCGTCAAAAAATATATATTTAAGTATTTTGAGAGAGATTTTTTTTCTCAGAAATAATTTTTACATTTTTTAATTTATATTTTTTATGTTCTATGAGAAAATACTTTCTCTCATAACTTTTTTTAGTCTCAAATGTTACATTTTTTGTTATTGGTATGAAAACTTTTTCTCTCAAATGTTTTTTCTCTCAGATCATTTATTTTCTTGCATGTAAAAAAACAAAAACAAAAACAAAAAATAAATCCCACAATCTCCACAGAAGAGCAGCATTCCAAGGATGGACGAATATGAGAGAGATGGCATTGGAGACCATGTATGTAATGTAGGCTATCATGTATATAATACGGAGATTATGTATTTATTTACCTTAATGTTTGCACAATTAATGTTTATTTAGCCTGACTCTGCCATCCCGCACCAAACCAGCACTGATTACACTTGTTAGTGTACAAACGTCTGCATCAATGGCCCCTTAACGGACAGACTAAACACTCTTATCATGCTGGAGCAAGTGCTCACAAAGACCAATGTCTAGTCGATTAACTATTTTGAAAGCTGAAAAACTGAAAATTAACATTAAAAATATGGGGGTTAATAAAAAAAATGTTTTTTGGAAAAAGGGTATTTCATCAAAAATACGGTAAAAACAGTAATATTGTGAAATATTACAATTTAAAAGAACTGTCTTCAATGTCACTTTTGAGCAAAGCTTTTAAAAATACTCATTTAAAACTTCTGAATTCATGCACTACTCACATCTCCTCCAGGAACAGTAACAAATCTAGATTATAGTAGCGGATACTGTATTGGAGAAAGCAGAAGTTCTCTATAATGCAGTGTGCTGCTGATGAAGCAGACCTGCATCAAATGTGTGTCATCTACAAACAGCTGAGTAATGCTGGCCTCTGCCCTAAAACACTCTAATGAGACGCGGTGAGTGAGAGTGTGCTGCTGTAATGAAGTGTGATCTCAGTAATGAGACAACGGGAGAGTGTGTAGGGAGATGGTGGGATAGAGAGAGATATAGTGAGTGTGTGTATACCTGGTAAACCCTATGTTATAACCCAAATGTCCCCACGAGGTCAACAAAAATATTTCCAAGATTTGTTATCACAACATATTTTCTTTTGTCAAATCAACATAAATACTTAATTTAGTTGAGATAACTTATTATTTTGAGTTTCTGGTGATTAAATTAATCTCCATTGTATTAACTCACTTTTTCCAGTTCAATCAACTTAAAATTTTAAGGCAACCAGGTTACTTACTTTAAGTTAAACCAACAATATTTTTTTACAGTGTACTATTACTATCTTTGTGGGGACATGGGTAGGTTTAGGGGTATGGTTAAGGGATAGAATATACAGTTTGTACAATCTAAAAGTCATTATGTCTGAAAGTCCCCATAAAACATGGAAACCTGTGTGTGTGTTTGTTTGTGTACCTTGCTTGTACCCTGTCCATATACAAAATATTGTTCATAATATTGAATCAAAATCTAATAAAACAACATTAAGGCAACATTATATATATATATATATATATATATATATATATATATATATAAGAGCCAGACTGATTTATCGGCAGGCCGATATTATCGGCTGATATTAGGTATTTTCCAAACTATCGGTATCGGCAATTATTATGGGCGATAAATGAATATTTCAAAAATAAAATAAAAACAGACGAAACACGCTTCAACCATGTCATGAGTGTTGGAGTTGTATAGTTTGCCCACCAGAGGGCACTCTACACCGTCCTTGTTGGCAACACTCGTGTATAACACGCCACACATCCTGCCAATCCAGGTTGCAGGTAGCTTATAAGGCAATGTATGGACTAATTATTATTTTATTTTTCAGAACTTTAATATATTTTGATGTTCCTCTGTTCTGTTGTGACAATAAAAGAAACACATTTCTTTTTAAAATGCATTATCATATTATTTTAGTTAAAACTCATAAATAACTACAAATAAAAAAATCTGTTAATGTTTTGTTGCGCGTTTCTGGAATTCTTTTTTTAAATATTGGCCGATATATCGGAATATCGGATTTTAAAACAACAAATATTTGTATTAGTATCGGCCTTCAAAATCCTTTATCGGTCAGGCTGTAATATATATATATATATATATATATAGCCATATACATAGGGGATGAAAATAATAATCAATAAATCAATGTTTTTTATTGGCCTTAAAAATAGCAAACCTAATATGTCCACTCAATCTACAATCCAGTTGATATACAATATGGCACATTTTAGATTAAATGCATTGCCAATGTTTTTTTCTTGCTGCCTTTCAAATGTCCTCAACTACAGGAGAATCCAAATTGTGGGTGGTTGATTCATCCCCACAAGCGTCCATTAATAACTACTGTTGCAGAAGTAAACATGCCCACACTCAAACACAACCTTCTGTCCATATGCTTTTCTTCATCTCTCCAGAACCTGTTCGGTTCAGTCTAAATTATAACCAATCCTCCTTTGAGGTTTTACACACCAATATGTTTGTTTGGACTGTAGAATAAAGACCCAGAACAAAAGGTCTCAAATCTCTTATAAAGTGGACTTTCTGCCGAGTGACTTTGGACATTGTCTTTAGATATAAACAAATTCAGATGAAAACACTAAATCTCATTGCTCATGTTGAAATATGATGTAGAGCAGAACTGCACACACACGACACACGGCAGACTCAGACGCCTTGAGCGGAGCATGTGTTAGAAGTCGTGTTCTCCATCAACACATCTGGTGTGAAAATCTCCTTTTCGACCGAAATCTAGATTAAACTTCCTCCTTCCAATTTGTACACATAATTATGATGAGAAGAAACATGAGCTACGCCAGAACAGCATGACACACGGCCTTTAGCAACACCTAGACGTGCTATCAGCTTTCTCATAAATCAAGATGGAGACTCCTAATTATCATACAGGGAATTCGATTCAGGTTATGGTTTCATTTCACAGTTACTGTATGTTTAAATCTTTGGAGACACAAAATACAAACAGCACTATGAATTTAACACATGAGCATAATTGAAATATTGAACCAAAACATCCATCCGATGTGTTCAAGAAAACAAAATCTTCATAGTTTGTTCAACAAATCTATAATAAAAATGGAAGTTGCTGCACTCGAGAAAGCCACTGGTGCTCTTTTTTATTGCATTATAAATTACACTCTCAGAAAAAAGGTACAAAAAAGCTGTCACTGGGGTTGTACCTTTTCAAAAGGTAAACTTTTGTCCATTTTAGGTGCTAATAAGTACATTTTAGGTGCTAATATGTACATTTTAGGTGCTAATAGGTAAATTTTAGGTGATTAATATGTACATTTTAGGTGCTAATATGTAAATTTTAGGTGCTAATATGTAAATTTTAGGTGGTTAATATGTACATTTTAGGTGCTAATAAGTAAATTTTAGGTGCTAATATGTAAATTTTAGGTGCTAATATGTGAATTTTAGGGGTAATAAGCACATTTTTGGTGCTAATATGTAAATTTTAGGTGCTAATAAGTACATTTTAGGTGCTACTATGTAAATTTTAGGTGCTAATATGTACATTTTAGTTGTTCATAAATACATTTTAGGTGCTAATATGTAAATTTTAGGTGCTAATAAGTACATTTTAGGTGCTAATATGTAAATTCTAGGTTCTAATAAGTATATTTTAGGTGCTAATATGTAAATTCTAGGTTCTAATAAGTACATTTTAGGTGCTAATATGTAAATTCTAGGTTCTAATAAGTACATTTTAGGTGCTAATATGTGAATTTTAGGTGCTATTGTGTATATATTAGGTGCTAATATGTACCATTAAGGTACCAATACCCTTTGGGTACAAAAGTGTATCTTTTGAAAAGGTACAGCCCCAGTGACAGCTTTTGTACCTTTTTTTCTGAGAGTGTACTTGAGCCTTTCATTACAGAATGATCAAACCAACATTTGAGATGCTTTGGTATGAAATTGCATTGCATTATGCACATCTTATTGGAACAAAAAGGTATGCAGCTCAATTGGGTGCATATGCTTTTTAATGCACATTTTTATGTGGAATCCCAAAATGCAGCAGCCATGGGGTTGGAAAAATACGCGATGGGAAGAAATATCATTTACAGTATACAGTATATTGCATATAATTTGTGGGAATCAAGGAGCCATACATCTACAGGATATTAAAATCGCTTTTGAATGCGCACTAGCTTTTCACTTCAATTTTCAAATTCACAATCACACGTTCTCTGTGTATAGGTAAGAGAAATCTGATGTACTGTAATCTAACCGACTACAACAGCAAGCCTAACCATGGCCCTTTAGGGGCGCCGTAGAATGAGTTACTCATTTCCCGTGCCTTTCCGAATTCGGATTTTTCACATCCTGTCATTTTATTGTCAACATCAACATTGGACTCACTTGTGCAAAAAACATAAATATGGATAGAATAGTCAAGATTATTTGGTCTTTGAGAAATGTTTGCGTTCATATTGAAATCACCTTAAAATATTTCCTGTTTGAGATGCATATTAGACATCTTCAGATGTCTAAAAACTGACAAAGACTTGTTCTGCATTTAATCTGGCTGCTGTCTAGAAGAAACAACTGAGATGTTCAAGAGATTTCATTTGTGATTTTTGTTTTATGTGGTAAACATTTTTTTCAGTTCCTTACCCAGCGGTTTCAACAAAGCACCAATTCTGACTTGTCAAATCGGCTCAATGTCAGGCTCACTATTCCATCATATCTCACACTCTCATGCTCAAGTTATCCAGGTGACCTAGCAAGCCACGTTTAAAAATAAAGGCACACAACACTGCTCTAACAACTACAAAATATAGTTTTGATCGATCAAATTTCTCAGACTACATCTTATGACAGGAGAGTTTGGCTCAAATATGCTTGGATTCAGAGGAAATTGATGTATAATAGTTATATCAAACTGGTAGACTGGGTTTTACTCAGCTGTAAAATGATTTAAATCTATTCAAATATTCAGATACAATGCAACAAAATGCATATAAATGAGGGTGATTCACCATTCTAACAATGTTTTCTAACCTTCGGTGAAAGTGAAATGCTGCAGTTAAGACAACAACATCAAAGCCAGTCGGAACAAATGTGATGCCTAAATTAAAACTGAAGTACAGCGTGATTTTGAACCAGTGACATCTGGGGCGGAGCTCCACCGCACAGTGCAACAGAAATAGAAACCGAGTGACCTATAAAAACGTGTCTGATTAGAGCAAAAACTGTATCGGCATGCAAGAGATTTATAGCTTGTCACTTTACAGCATCATGCCTGGCTTGGATAAGGTGTAAGAAAGCTCAAAAAGAGACTTGAGAAAACTCGAAGGCAACAGTTGTGAATCATAGCTAGTAATAGTGATATGTGTTGGTATTCAAGAGATCCCCTGGTTGTGCGGTTGAGGATGCCGGATTGCTGACACCGATGCACGGATAAGCCAAACACTGTTATCATCCGTAGATTCTAGCCCAGCCTTCACTGATCTATTTCACTTTACCAGGCGTAAACACCCTGGAGGCAAAATGACCTGAAAAAAAGCAAACTCCTTTCATCTCTTCTCAGTTTTCTGCACAGGCTGCAGGGTGCATTAAGTCTAGGCCGTGCTTTTACGCACTGTTTTGCCGCAGTTTCGGTTTGAATTGTTACAATTGGAGCCTTAATGTGTGTGATATTTTTAATCTGTTTGTCTGCACAGTGGATATGATGTTCACTAAGGCAAAACATTCAAGCTTAAAGGGATACTTCAGGATTTAGCATTAAGCTTTGTATTAGTAGGAAACCTGTAGTATTTTCGAATTACCATGCTTTCCACTCTCATATCACCGTGAGACGAGAGATTTAAGTATTTTTTGTCTGAAAAAAATCCTTCGATGGTGCAAAAATCGTAATTTTGCGTCATCTGAGAATTTTTTGGCCAGAGGCTAAAGACTACAGTCAGTAGTCGGGTCTGTCCCGCATGTTCCCAACCCGCCCATAGAGGGCGATCTCACTCACAGAATTAACACATAGTGTCGGCCATCTTTTTTTTGAAGCTAAGCTAGCAGGCTCTTGTTCTGTGGAGAAAGCTGGTCCTCTTTTTCCCGGACATCCCGGCCGTCGATGTCCGGGATTCAGCTTTTGCTTTCTATAGTCGCCATTCATTGTTTACATGCACACCTTTTGTTTCAGTCTAACTGAATTCATTCTGATTGGTGAATCTGAATGTAGTGTTTACATGAACGCTAAACAAGTGATCGGTTGATGTGCGTTTTAACATTACTAAGAAAATTCCCGCTCCTCCGTGAGAGATACGAGACCAGTGCGTCTCTCAGGTGTCGCTCATCGGTAATCACGCCACCGGCCTCGTGCCGTTCTCCCGCGGCCCTCACTCGTCCCGCTCGCCACAGTAAACATGATGAACGGCGACTGTAGAACGCAAAAGCCGAATCCCGGACATTTTGGGTGATCTCAAAACACATTTTTGGGCAGACTCATCACGAAGACACACTAGTAGCCTAGACTTGTTGTTTAACTACTGCGCTCTGTTACCGGTAGGCGTGGCCTTCTAGGGCAGCAAAGCAAGTGCATTCTGGGAGTTGTTGTCTTTCGCCCACATAAGCCAAAAATACATTTTCTGGCTTTTCTCAGTCTAGAAAGCTCCAAATTCAAAAACAATTTCACATTTTTTCTACATAAATGACCCATTTTTAATATACATTTATCTTTCCAGAGCTGAAGTATCCCTTTAAGTATCAAGTCAAGTCAAGTCACCTTTATTTATATAGTGCTTTGTTTCAAAGCAGCTTTATAGTGATAACAGGGAAATAATGCAGTTTTTGTTCAGCTGAGTGTTGATTCAGTTCTGTTGTGAAGATCATCGATTATTACATTAGTTAATTTCATCTCCCAAACCCAAGCTCCATCAGGTTACAGAATGGAGAAAAACACCTTGGGACAAACCCGGGTCAAACTTATGGCAAACCATTTGTGCAACATATGCGATTGAGTCACGCATCAAGCTGCATGACTCAAATCACGCAGCTTGTTGAGATGACATCTGATTTTGATTTTTGAAGCAATCAGATTTATGATCTATGCCAGAGAGATGATAAAACTGGGGCCAGAATTTCAAAGAAACATGGCTGGACTCTTTTTGACTTGGGCCAGCAAGCAAAAACAGCAACCAACCCGAACAATCTAGCAACATGCTGGGAACCAACAAACAATGCAACACCCTAACAACCACAGAGCGATACCATGGTAACTACTTAGAACAGTTTCCAGCCTACCGTGGATCCGTTTCCAGATCTGTTCGCCTGGACCAGATGACAACGCATTTCTGAAGTGCCAACTAGCCTCTCCCTATGGACAATCCCTATACCACTCTACAGATAAAAGCATTGTGGAAAATAGCTGGAAAATAACATTAAAGAACCGCTATAAAACCAAATCAATTTCTGTTATACCTTAAATTATATGTTTATCTCTGTAAAGCTGCTTTGAAACAATCTACATGGTCAAAAGCGCTATATAAATGAGGATGACGTGACAGCATAGAATTGTGATATTTGACAGGCTCAGCTATTTTTTTCTTCTTATTGGGAACACTTTATTTCCTATTTTTCTACGAACAATAAGTAACTATGCAACTACATACCTAAATACTTCATACATAGTTTAACTACCAGTCATCAGAGTATTAGGAGACTGCTTAATATCTGCTAACACTTTATTTTGATGCTCCCCCAACAGACATTTGACTAACTTTAAGTAAATGTGTAATTACATGTCAACTTATTCTACAAATCCTAACCTAACAGTCTAATACTCTAAATGAGATTTAGTTGAAAAGTTACTTATAGTTAGTTAACACACACACACACACACACACAATTATATTACTATAAATGTTAAACAGAGGAAGCTCAGTTCTGCAGGGACACCAAATGTGAGGAAGCAGGGTGGCATCGTTTGTTGAATGACTCACTATGATCAATGAAAGAGGGAAAAAAAGTGCTTGTAAGGGAATGGAGAGAGGACAGAAAGGGTGGAAACGAGGCTATGACAACGATATAGAGCTCCAACACCATACTGTGAGAAGGTGAAGGAGAAGGAAGGAAAAACGAGGAAACAACAATGATAAAAAGCTCAAAAGCCATACATTGAGAAGGTGAGGGAGGCCGTGTGAAAGTACCCTCCTTCTCATGCTGGAATATGTCATGGAGGCAGCAGGCAGGCTTAGAGTCCCAACACTTGAATTCAATCAGCCTGCGTGCTGAATCCCTTCCAGAGAGGGATGTGAGAGGCACAACCATCTGTCTCTGCTCTGATGTTTCTGCCGTCCACGCTGTAAGCCAGCAATTACAAGGCAAAGCGGCAAGCTGGCCTGGACCGACATAGGAGCATGGACGAGCCACCCCCACCCTTCTTCTCTTATCCCTTTAACAGGCGCGCCTCTCAACCATTCAGAAATCCAGTCCAGAAGACTTCCCTATTCAACTCAACCTGTTTAAGGCATCTCTACTATTAAATATGATTCAATGAAAATATTTTTTATATATATATATATTTAAAAGTCTCTTATAAAGGTTTAATTTGAACAAAAATACAGTAAAGTAATTGTTTTCCATATGAAAATATTTTTAAAAATCAGACTCCAGTCTTCAATGTCACGTGATCCTTCAGAAATCATTCAAATATGCTGATTTGCAGCTCAAGAAACATTTCTTACTATTATCATTGTTAATAACAGTTAATATATGCTTAATATTTTAATGGAAATCATGATGTATTTTATTTCAGGTTTATTTGATGAATAGAAAGTTCAAAGGAACACCTCTAGTGCCACTTTTGCTGAATTTATGCACCCTTGCTGATTAAAAGTGAGTTAAAAAAAAAAAAATCTTTCAAAAATCTTAAAACTAAAGAAAACCATTACTGATCACAAACCTTTGAATGGGAATTCAGAAGAATAATTTTGTCGTTTTAGGATGCAATCAGCCATAAACAGGTGGGTTAGAACTTTGTATTTCATGATTTTTTCAAAAGCAAGCATCAAGCATTATTGTTTGTTTAAGGCATAAATCAAAGAAAAGGTGTATGCTTGAAAAAAAGAAAAAAAAATCAAAGGGATACAAAAAATAATAGGCTTCAAGATGTGTTCTTTACAAAAATTGCATTATTTTGGTTACGTAAATGTATTGTATAAGGATGTTCAGACTGAAAAAAAAAACAAGACGAAATACTGATTAAGAAAATGCTAAACTTGGGAGTGGATTGATTGTAGTATGCAAGCAATCTAGCAAAGCGAACTCGCATCTTTGCATGCTTTCAGTCACATATTATAGGATAATGTATCTCTTATTGCTTTTCGTCTCCAAACAAAATACCCGATGAGAGCAGGTCACATTCACAACATCTCATGCAACGCATGCTGCAAATTCAGTGCAAAGTTCTGGCAGCAAATCCAAAGGGAAAATACTTGAATAACAGTGAAAATGGCGTCTTCTCCTCCTGAGTCGTGACCTAGCTACAGTGGTAAACAGCTGTCGCTAGTTCACATTGGTACTCACGTTGATGTTGCACAGTACCATGTTTGGACACAAAAAAGTCCTGTGGGGGTAAAGGGAGGAACAGAACTCTCGGGTTTAGACCAAAACAAGTGTGAAATACAGCAACTTGAGTAGCTGTGTTCCTCTCTCCCTGTCAGAGCACAGTCCCATCTCTCGGGATAGTTTTTGTCTTTGAGATGGGCCGTGTGTCTGACTAAACCCCAAGAAAACAAGGACAGAAATTTGCACTTTTTGTATTAAAGGGCACTTCAGAGAGTAGAGGCTGAGCGTGTGAACGCCTCTGCTAAAAAAAGAAAAGAAAAGCATATGCATTATTTACTACCTGCCTGTGTTCCTCTGCTCTTCACTGCTTAGACAAAGCTCAGCCGAGAATTGAGTGTGTTGAGAAAGAGATGAGGCTTGATGCCTCTTCTGACCCCCTTTTCATTCTAACGTCATCTTTAATGCAAGTCTGTCAACTCGGCCGCCATCTTGCATGCTATTTTGAAGGGGCTATATCTAGAATTTAGAAACCTTTTTTATTAGCGACACCGGTGGCCGTTAAGTGAACTGCAGCCAGCAACTTATTTCATGTCCTCGCACTTGTGCTCACGTAAGGTATAAGAGACCGGACGTGATTGATTCAATGCCCCAATCTACTCACAGTGAAGTTTTTTGCCGTTTTGCGTAAAAATAGCTAGAAAACAGAAAGCTAGAAAACTTTGCCGCCATTTACTGTTAACGCACATCCCAACATCATCCACACACTCTAAACCCAGCCCGTTCTCATCCCAAGACGTCATCTAACTGACGCTTTTGACCATACTTCAACATCCGACGTTTTAGGGCACCCTTTAACGTCAGTTAGATGACGCTAACTGACACTGACACTTACATATAGGAATTGTAAGTCGCTTTGGATAAAAGCTTCAGCTAAATGAATAAATGTAAATGTAAAGTAGGTAATTCAGTAGATGCTAACTTGCTAATTGGTAATAAAAAGCCTAGATTAACATAGTAATTGCTCAATGAGTACAGGTAAAATGAGTACGGCTCATGCTCCACTCGTCACCATGGTCACCATGTTGCTCCACCCCCCACCCCCTTAAAGTCATGCTGATACAGTTCTTGGGATTAAAAAACAAAATCGCCCAAAACTTCCTTGCAATTTTACGCATCAACTGCCATACTTTATTTTAGGGTCCAATTCTCACTATTAACTAACTATTAACTATGACTTTTGCCTCAATAAACTCCTAATTACAGATTATTGTTAGTTGGTAAGGCAGTTGTTCAGTTAATGTATTATAGAATTACGGGATGTAGAATATGGTTATGAAGAATACGCCATTAAAATGTGCTTTAGAAGTACGAATAAACAGCCAATATCCTAGTAATATGCAGTGTAATTACTAATTAGCAACTACTTCACAGTGAGAACTGGACCATAAATTAAAGTATCAGTGTATCAATAGATATATCAGGTCAAATCACCAATAAATAAATTAAAAAAGTAACAGCACTTGGAATTCCCACAAGCGACTTCCCAGTACAGATATTAGCGACAAGCAGCGACAAAGTCGTTGACGGTGTAAATGGGGAGTGAGAACCTTTTTAGATGCATGACCAACCGTGCCTTTAACAAGAAAGCTCCTTTCACACTGATAGCAAAACAGCAACTTGAAGTCATTCATTTTCAATGAGTTAGACAGGGGATGTTGGCAACTTGACAAAGTTCCAACTTCATGCAAATAATATTCGTCTGCCATGAGCGCAGACAAGATGTTAATGTTACCGTAATCAACTTTACTGTTCTATATGATTTGGCTCTGCCCAGTGTAGATACATCATTAAAAAATCATTGTCATTCTGGAGTGACTTATGATAATCGTTTATCTTAATCATGATGTGATACAGTACATTATCCACTGCTGCAACTTAAATACAAGCCTTGTAGAACGTTAAAGGGATATTTCAATTCAAGTTAAGCTTAATCGACAGCATCTGTGGCATAATGTTGATTAACACACACACACACGTAAATTGGGCTCGTCCAATTTTTTTATTTTTTAAAATTTTGCAGCCATTTTTTAATTTTTTTTTTAAAAATCGAGACTGCGGTGAGAAACTTACAATGGAAGTGAAATGGAAGGATTTTTTTTTTTTTTTTTTTTACTAATTTCAGAAATTGTTGCTTTAGATAAAAGCGTATTACCAAATGAATAAAATGTGAGTTAATACAACTTAAACTTATGATTTTATAATAAGCACTTCAATTCTTCTGTTAAATCTTTTGTATTATTTGAGCTTTAATGTAGCTCTCGTCATTCATTCACAATTTTAACATTTATGATGTTTTGCTGTCATGGCAAAAAAGAAAAAAAAAGTGTAAAATTGGTTATAACTTGCACAAAAAAAGTAAGTGATCCCCCCATACATCAAAATATATTATGAGGCTATTATATTATGAGGCTTTTATTAGTATTTTAACGTTTACGAATTGGTCCCATTGGTCACTTCTATTGTAAGTGCCTCATTGTAACCCAGAAATTTTGCTTTATATTTTATAGAAATAAAACAGGAGACAAGTAGAAACACCGTGTTGTAGTAATTAAGCTGAGTGTGCTGTAAATGAAGCTTAACTTGTATTGGACCAGGACTATACCTTTTACTTTTAACGTCAAGAAAACAGATCCCTTGCCAAATTACATGGACACATTATTCGATGATACATCTCATCCCGCCAATTGCAATCCCATTAATTCCTCTACGAGTGGCCCATCTTCTCCTCAAAGTGCTGCTGATCTCTCTCCACTCTCCTCCACATCTGTCTCTCCAATCTCCAGCTGAACAATCTCAACTTGTTTCTGAATCTAGTGCCCTTTTCCCAAGCATATTTCCTCCTCCTCCTCTCTTTGTCTCTCTTTTTTGCTGATGAAGAGGTCGTCCTCTATCAGTCCTCTCAATGGATCACTCACCCTTTTCTCTTAAAGGTCACATCTGCAGCGTGGAAAGCTGATAAGCTGTGTGTTTGTGACGGTGAAACAGAGGTGGAGGCAGATGTGCTCTCTGATAGGTCTATGCTATGAGGGATGAGCACGCTCGAGAGGGACTGCGTTACAGGGGTGGCCATCAGATAAGCGGCAAGATACGCTGGCGAGACAGATCGTTATGGGATATAAACACTTGGCTTGCTTGACTATCTGCACTCTGTCTGTGGCATTTCCAAAAAAAGTAGTCATCCGGTTAGTGGTAAAAAATGTTAGCGCATGTGCTGCAGACAAGAGTGCGTTCAATTGATCAAAAGTGACGGTATAGACATTCATAATGTTACAAAAGATATTTATATCAAAATTATGCTGTTTTTTTTCATCGAAGAATCCTGAAAACATATGTATTGAGGTTTCCACAAAAAAAAAATATTAAAGGGATAGTTCACTTTGAAATTCATTTTTGGTATGTTTTAGCTTACCTCAAGGGCAACCAAGATGTAGGTGTCTTTGTTTACACAGTAGTTTCAATTTTGATATTTTTAGGTCAAACCGTTCTTGTCTGTCAGTCATATAATGGAGGTCTATGGTCACCACTTCAAAGAGCATGCACAGAGAAGTCCAAATTAAACATGATTTAATGACTCGTAAATGTAAGCACACATTGATGGCATTAGACACGAAACGAGCGGTTTGTGTGAGGAAACGAACAGTATTTGTATCGTTTTTACCTCTTGTAACCACAGCCATGTCCAAGTGATCTGAATGCGCCGGCGCTTTGTGGGTAAAAACAGACGTAAAAACAATATAAATACTGTTAATTTCTCTCACAAAACGCGTTTCATGTCTTGTTTCATCAATGTGTACTTACATTTACGAGTCATTAAATCATGTTTAATTTGGACTTCTCTGTGCATGCTCTTTGAGGTGGTGACCATAGACCTCCATTATATGACTGACAGACATGAACGGTTTGACCTAAAAATATCAAAATTGAAACTAATGTGTATTGGATACCATTGAGGTAAGCTAAAACATACCAAAAATTAATTTCAAAGTGAACTATCCCTTTAAGCAGCCGAATTATTTTCAACACTGTCAGTAACAGGGCTTGACTACCTTTTTTGAAAAATACCATGAGGAACAAGTGACATATAGATAAGTGTCTTTCGCTCAATTATGACATTTTGAATGCAAATATGATATTGTTTAAGATCTCTTTGTTATGACATATTGACTTAAACCATAACATCATAACCTGTCAGTGTCTTTGTCATGACAACTTCACATAAAATTAAGCTCTGTCATGTGGTTGGCTTTGACATTGGCTGTCATGAGGCCTAGATTGTCTAAAATGGACTATCGAAATAAGGTAACCGGATTTTGATTCTGATCCCGGGTTTATATGTCCAATAATGAAAAAAAAGGTGAGCAATGCCAAGGTGGATCAACAGTCTGGCTATCCAGTCATGATTTCAGCTCACCTCACACTGTTTGGTTCCACTAACATGAACTTCAGCTCCCCGCGGCTCAGCATATGTACAATCATTCTCCCCTCAGCTGTACTCACAAGTTAAATGTGTTTTTATATCCAAAAACAGCTTGTTGTCAGACAGCAGCACCAATTTCCATTCATCTGAGAGCAGTGAAAAGAAAGCTGAGCATGTCAATGTCTTATTAATATTCATTGCTAATTGAGTATTTACTCAACAAAGCGAGAAAACTATCCAGCTAGCATCCCCATTGCATTTTCAATTCTACATTTTGAATCATTTGCAGAGCAAAGTATTCGCTAAACAATATTATACAAGGTAAAACAGCCCTAAAAATGCACCACGGTAACTTTCAGCCAAAACAAAATTAATTACATCGATTATTTTTTAACACTAAGCCAAAACGTGTTTAATACGAGAGGGGGAGTCTCACAAAAGCATGCTTGGGGACACTTTTCCCAGCCAAAAATCGGAATAAAATAAGTGATTGTTTATTTTTGACAAATATAATGCATCCTATTTTTATTGAACATTACAATTTCACTCTCTGTCAGGAATAACGTGTTACTTTTCTCGCCCTGCACTGTAAAAATGAACATCCTTTTCCCAAAAAATTACTACAGATGTCAAAGATTAATTATTTTGCATTATTGCCAACATTGAAGACATCCGATGTTAACGGGCAGAATCACTGAAGGAGAAAACCGTAATTTTAAAACAAACACTGATCACCACAATGGTGACTTAAACTTACTTTTTTGGTATGTTTTACTCATTTTAAATGGTTAACTTTTAAGGAATTGATTTGATTAATTATTACTCAATTCTATTCTTAAATTTAATTAATAATATAGCTTGTAATCTGTTGCCACAATTTTTTATAATTAGATAAAGCGCATTCATTTTAACAGTGTGTCACCCTTCCATGTGTTTGTACAGAACCTGTTTTGGTAATGAGCCACATGACTGAGGGTTTCTGCTCTAATGTCTTACTAATGAGTAGCTCAGCCCGTGAGAACAACAATCCACCATGTTTTATCCAGCATCTCATGTAGTTTCTTCTCTTGGGAAAGGTGTGTGCTCTAAGGTGCAGTGAAACTTATTTTCACAAGCTGATTCTAATAAGCCTGCCGCATCATGGAATTTAACAGACATGCAAATCAGCACTAAAAAGGCAGACACGGTCCGCTTTTTGCAGCTCGCATTAGCATGCGCTGCTCCGCTGAGTGCTGTTAGGTGTAGTGTAACTTCTAATAGGAATGAGCATCAGTGGAAAGTGCAGGCTAGGTTTGATTTATGCTAACTAATATGGACGCTTGTTCGACCCAGAATTTGATAGTGGAAACTGCTCAGTGCTGACTTGTATAACAGATATGGACAGTATTACAGCCTGATGACAAAGAATAATATGAGTACTGGTGCTTTAAAGAATCCACAGAGCAATGTTCTGATACACTCTTAGAAGAAAAGGTTCTATCAGCGCTACGTATTTGGAACATACAGTAATTAGCTACTGTAATTAGTTACTGTAATTTAATTACTTTTCCCTTGAAAATGTAAAGTAAGGGATTACTCCTCATTTATCTGTAATTTAATTACAGTTACTTCTGATGTAATTGAGGTAAATACTATGTATAGATCAATCCAATCTCACAGCGATTCGTATGCATTTTATGTCTAAATCGCACTCGTACAAATTCGTATGAGTTATTGTAAAATATGTATGAAAAAATCAGACATAAAACAATAGTGGGTTTAACATCAAAATGTATTGTCTGATGTTAAAAATTATGTTTTTATAATGCAATCTTCTCCACCTTGGTCAGTTTAAGGATAATTCATGCAATTTTATGGTACTTATTTGAAAGAATTAAAACAGATTCATGTCTATCCTTGTATTATTCAGCTGGTTGAGAATGATATGGGATTTTGAATGTAATTAGTAATTAAAAGTAATTAAATACTTTTTAGAGAGAGTAATTAGAACAGTAATCTAATTACACTGTTGAAGAGGTAATTAGAAACTAGTAATAAATTCCCCTAAAAAAATAAATCCTCCTTAAAAACCCTAAAAGGTTCTATATGGAATATATATATATATATATATATATATATATATATATATATATATATATATATATATTCATTTTCAATTGAATCTATATATATATATATATTGTGTTGTGCTAAAATAACTTATACAAATGACAATAACACATCAAATTAAACTAAATGAAAATGAGAAATTTTACCTTGGCAACTAGCTGAAATACAATAAGTTGTTTTTTTTTTCTTTCTCAGTAATGTTTTTTATGGCTTTTGTTTTAGTTTACTATAATAACCCTGAAATAACTCTGAAATGAAGGACCTATAATGTAACACCAGCTACCATGTTACAAAGAAAGAATATTAAGCGGCAGTAGATTTACTAGCAGGCACAGTGAAAAATGACCTTTGTTAAAGATCTCTGCTCTTTTGCTGAACCTTAAGATTTGATAACCTTTTTTTTGAGAGTGTGAATAGAACAAGCCTGGTTGAACATACGGTTGGCAAACATTCTCCACTGTGTCTTTAATCGCACCGCGCAAAAGCACACACGGTTTTGTTTGTTTAGGTTCATTTCCCCTCCTATATACTATTGATTTCTTCAGCCACTCTGTTCTGTATGTTTTCTCTCTTGCACTGTTGATATTGAATATCAGTGTATAGTACTCCCAAAGGAATAGTTCATCTATTCACTGGAGAAAAAAAAAACATTTATTTTTAAGTCAATTTCACATATGGAATTAAGTAAAATCTAATCAACTTAAGTTAATTAAAATGATCAAAGACAATAAGTACATTTAACTTAGCCAGGTAAAGTTTGTTGAGTAATTTTAGATTTACATAGATAGGTTTCAAGTACATTTTACTCAAACAATATTACACTGACTTAAAGGGATACTCCACTTTTTTTTGGAAAGAATATCTGTAACCAGACAGTTTCTGGTCTCATTGACTTCCATGGGAAAAAAAATATACTATGGAAGTCAATGAGACTTTAATATACTAATATTCTTCCAAATATCAGAAAATCAGCTGAATGGATTAGAAAATGGTAAAACTCAAGTGTTTAACTCTGGGGGAGTGGTAAAAAATTACAAAATACACAATAACGGATCATTTTTGAGTTAAAAATGAACTCCAGATGTCACAAAACAACAACAAATTACTAAACAACAAAATCAATGATATAACAGTGTAAATAGCTGGAAAACTGTTAAAAAAGCCACCTTATTAATTATTCATGCCCCAGTGCATGATGTGAAACATCAGTATCAGAAAGTTGAGTAAGGCATACTTAATTTGATAATGTTACTATTTTCGTATTAATTTAAAGCTTAAATTGGGAACTTATATATTTACTTAGTTAAATTCTTGCTTGAATTAACTGAATTCAACTGATCGGTGAAACATAACATGTGAATTTGTGTTATCTTTTTTAATATAATTAAAGTCAATGAGACGGTCAAGCCCCGACATGACAAAAAGGGCCGTGAAAACGACGTTACCACTTTAAATGTATTTCGTTTCTTCCTGTCATTTAGACCGGCTGGAGTGAAGAGAACCAAGCCACAGATGAAGACAAGGACAACCAAAGTTCAGTTTAAATATTCCATACTGTTAATGTAAATTCACTCAGAGATTAGTGGAAAAGGTTAGGTAATAGTTTTGTTATTTTGCACCGGGAGCAGTTCCCCGGATCTTTGGAGCCATTAAAATGTAGTCAAGCTTCCCCTGTGCCTCTAATATGGGCGACTCCTGTGACTCTGTTTAATGAACCTGCGTTCAATGCTGTGGAACACTCGGGGTGATTTAATTAGGTGTATTTGCTTTAAAGTTTGCATTTCTCTGCAATTAAATGTGCAATCATACCCAGCCAGGCCAGACTAACCATCTTAGCCAAAATATCACAGTCACAGCACGTTTAATTATCCTGTTAGCAATTTACGGAAGTTAAATTCACAACTTTCAGGGCTCCAGACTAACTTTTTGCCTTGGTTGCACTGGTGCGCCTAACTTTTTTATTTAGGTGCACCAGCACAAAATTTAGGTGCACTCAAATTTTTTTCGTCTCGCATCACATTTAACGCCACAATTTCATGGTCACCTTTTTATCACGCTCGTATATTCATATATATTATGTAAATGCTTTTAAAAAAGAATAAGATGTAGTTTTTTTTTGAAGCAAAATTATATTGTATATAAAAATATAAATCTTTAAAAAAATTAAAATTTAAAGTGCTGTTTTTACATTGTTCTAGTAAGGGCTTGACACCAATTTCACAATTCGATTCAATATTGATTATTTTGGATATCAGGTACAATACATGGCAAATTTTCTCAAGGAAAACAAATGTCAACTAATGCTGTAAACTGGGAGTCAGTTGTAGCCCACTATGCTTCATTAGCCTGCTATAATATTGAAGGTAAAAATTACCTGATTTGTACACAAACACTTAAATTACACTTTTATTTATTTTTATAATAATAATGTAATATGAAATAACATTTAAATGGTGGCTACATAAAAGCTTGTCAGATTTTTTTTTTCAAACAACATGCATTAAATATTGAAAAACGTTAAAAATTATAATGAATATGTAAAATGGTGCATGTATTTGGCAAAATGCTGATCTAGAGTTAATTTTTCTAGCTGGCAAACGAGTTTATGGTCACTGGATTTTTTTTTCTCTGAGGTAAATGTGACGTTACATTGTTTACACGCCTTTTACTGACGTCTTTCCACGGTTGAAATTAATCACTGATTGAGCGATTCTATGTGAAAGATACGGATTTCGCTAAGTTGTACTCTATCTTTTAACACACTTTCAGATGCTCGTTCATGTTTATGTCACGCTGTAAATGGTTTTATTAAGGCGGAAGAGAAGCTGAGTCAGAGCGATCTCACGCCACAGCGTCAATACAGTATTTATGTTCTTGAATTTTGTAAGAAAACGGACCTAATTTAAAATCTGAGACTTTGTTTCATATCAATAGTAACAAAGCACAAAGATTATTGCGATGTATTGGATGGGATGCGCGTTGCGCGCGCTACACTTCCGTTCATTCATCAACTGAACACAGCATAGCCCAACGGGTTCGTAAAATGAGAATTAGTTTTTGAATATGAGAATATATTTTACCTAGCCATAAAAAGTAGCCAACATTTTTAAAACTTTCTTCGTCGTCTGTTTCTTCTGCTGCTGGTTGCCGTTACTGATTCTCTGGTGTTCACGTTCAGGTCGCAATTTATTTCGTCTCACACAGCAACGGATCATTTTACTATACGTGCAAGGAGAAAAACATTTTCGTTTGGGGAGAGTCAGCGGATGCGATCATGCGAGAACGTTGGGTGCACGGGTGCGACCTAGGAAAAACTTTGGTCGCACCTTTTCAAATTCTGGTCGCATTTGCGACCAAATTGGTCGCACTCTAGAGCCCTGACTTTGGGCCCTATCACACACCCGGCGCAACGTGGTGCCAGACAAAGCGCAAGTGTTTTTTTGCTAGTTTCAGCCTGACGCAGTTATATTTATCACGTCCTGCGCCACGTTGTACACACAAGAACACACACCGGCACTTAAAAAAAAATGAATTATTGAAATTTAGATATTAAATTTAAAGCTCCAAACTCCTCAGTCCTCCGAAGATCCCGAAAAATAAGTCTGTTGGTGCTCAAGACTACTTTGCTCAGTGAACCTGTCAATCACACCAGTCATCATGACGTCACCACCACGGCATCAAATAACTAACTAAACTAAACTAACTAGACAAAACAAACGCTTAAAATTACATCAGTTTAATTAAAACTACAATAAATGACAAAAAACATATTTGGAAAATATAATATTTGCTCACGTGCCGTTGAATAACACAGGGAGGCGGGGTTTATGACCTATACAAGAGCCGGCCACCAGGGGGCAATTGAGACATTTGGCTTCACTAATCAGGGCTTGGAGATCCCGAAAAAAAGTCTGTTGGTGCTTCAGTGACTACTTTGCTCAGTGAACCTGTCAATCACACCAGTCATCATGACGTCACCACAACGGCATCAAATAACTAACTAAACTAAACAAACTAGACAAAACAAACGCTTGAAATTACATCAGTGTGATGAAAACTACAGTAAATGACAAAAACCATATTTGGAAAATATAATATTTGCTCACGCGCCTTTGAATAACACAGGGAGGCGGGGTTAATGACCTATACAAAAACCGGCCACCAGAGGCATTTGGCTTCACTTTTAAGGGCTTGAAGATCCCAAAAATAAGTCTGTTGGTGCTCAAAGACTACTTTGCTCAGTGAACCTGTCAATCACACCAGTCATCATGACGTCACCACCACGGCATCAAATAACTAACTAAACTAAACTAACTAGACAAAACAAACGCTTAAAATTACATCAGTTTAATTAAAACTACAATAAATGACAAAAAACATATTTGGAAAATATAATATTTTCTCACGTGCCGTTGAATAACACAGGGAGGCGGGGTTTAGGACCTATACAAGAGCCGGCCACCAGGGGGCAATTGAGACATTTGGCTTCACTAATCAGGGCTTGGAGATCCCGAAAAAAAGTCTGTTGGTGTTTCAGTGACTAATTTGCTCAGTGAACCTGTCAATCACAGCAGTCATCATGACGTCACCACAACGGCATCAAATAACTAACTAAACTAAACAAACTAGACAAAACAAACGCTTGAAATTACATCAGTGTGATGAAAACTACAGTAAATGACAAAAACCATATTTGGGAAATATAATATTTGCACACGTGCCGTTGAATAACGGTGGGGTTGAGGTGGGGTTTATGACCTATACCAGAACCGGCCACCGGGGGGCGATTGAGATTTGGCTTCACTTTTCAGGGCTTGTGCAGCACGCTTGGCCCAAAACACACATATTACTAAGGAACTAGGGACAACCCTTTTAGACCATGAGCCACACGCGACAACCATTTCCCGTCGTTAAGGAGTAACGTAACCCTAACCAACTTTTTTAGTTAATGATCTGTAAGAATGGATCAGTTTGAGTAACTTTTTTGACATTTGTGTATAAAGTGTTTTATTTCTACAATATATGGTGTATAAACGTCTTAGTGCTGCCCTCTTCAGGTTGAACGGTGGCTACTGCAGTTGAATTTTCCTATTGGATGTTCCGCACTTCATGACGTACGCAGGTTTCAGCTCACCACGCTCTTGGTACGAGCTACGCCCTTGGCAGTATAAAAACCAGCTTGTTTCGTCAAAACCAGTCAGGAGTATTGCGAGTATTGAAAACGATCAGGATAGAGAGTTTTAGCATCCATTTTGTTCCCTCTATCTCCGCTGGGGTCTGCCCGTTTTTTCAGCATTTTTCAAATATTGCCAGTTGGTGGAGTCAGTCTCTGACCAGAGGGTTTAGTTACACTTCAAACTAGCAAAAGTGGATTCGGACACGACCTGCGCTTACACCGTTAAAACAGGGTTCCTACAGGTTTCTTCAAGTTAAATTCAAGTCTTTTTAAGACCTTTTTAAGACCATTTATATAAAAAATTAATACCAATTTCCCATCCCTACCAGCAAAGAAAAACAAAATCCTTCAACTTGTGTTCATTTATTTTTCAAATGTGGAATGGGTAAAAGATGATAAGTAAAGCAGGTAAAATAAAAACATTTCAGTAGGCCACAAGAAAGTTTGCCGAACAATGTTAAGTCGTGTTTTAACATTAGCTAAACACACACAGGACATCAGTTCTGACTGGATCGCTTCCCAGATCGACACTATCTAACATTCTCATCTATTTTTTTTTTTTCGTTGACGAAAATGTCAATAGATTTGTCATAGTTTTTGTCATTCAAAACTAGCGTCTCGTTTTCGTCAGTGAAAAAATGTTGTTGGAGAAAAGTTTATCATTATTTTCGTCAATGAAACTAACACTGACATACAGCACAGCGCATTTTTAAGACCCAGATATCAAAATTCAAGACTTTTTAAAGACTTTTTAAGGTATTATTTCCAAATTCAAAAATTCAATGTTTTTAAGGCTTTTTAAGACCCTGTAGGAACCCTGTAAAATGGGGCCCTTTGTGTGTAGCTATTGTCTCGACCAATTAGTTTGGGAAAGAATATTTCAGTCTGACCTACAGCAAAAGTGCTTGGGAAACCTGTATGAAAAAAATCATTATTTTTGCAATTCCGACACCAGTGGCATAGAAATGACACACTTAACCTTTAAACAGAGAGTGCAGTAGACAAAGACGGTTGAGGATTTGATCAGAGCCCTGAGCTGACAATGCACATCCAAGATGAATGCAAATGAAATCAGGCAGTGCAAACGCAAACACAGACCTCTCAGTCAGACTTCAACGGTCATGCATGTGTAATGCCGCAGGAGGGAATCCAAGCGACTTCTCCTGGAGTGCTTCAGTTACACACACAAAGCCAAAGACTACTATTGAGAATACGAGGAAGACCTAAAGAAGCAGAACGCAGAGAGGTTATGAATGGGAATCTATTGCAGGTAGAGCCACAAATTAAACAAAGCGAGAGGCAAGATGGGATGTGAGAGATGTTCTGCAAGTGTTTTTTTCCATTTCTAATTGTGTGCATGAAGCTCAAGTTTGCCCCCTAGTGTTCACGGTATTCCCCAGAGGACTTCAGTTCAAATATAAATGACCCCCCTCCCCCACACGGCAATCTCCTGTAGATAACTCTCCCTCCGCTCAATATGCCTGATCATATGATTTTGTGCCTATGAATTATGTAATACCTTTGAGTTAGTGGTTTAATATGAAGTCACTCTATCCATTTACAGAATCTAAGCCACTTAATGCAAAACGTTGCTCGAGGAAAACGTTGCTTTTATATGTCTCATGACACATGGACCATGAGTTATGCAAAGAACGACAAACTCTCATATCTGATTGGTACATTTTGTTTGATTCAATATCTCTTCCCACTTTTAACATTTATCACACCTTAACCACAGCAGGCCTCATAATACTACTACAAAGAAGTTAAAGCGTTGGGCATTGTGAACTATAACAATGAACATTTTTTTTCGACACAATTTATTGAAAATGCTTCACTGTTAATTCATGTTTGTTCAATGCACAACTTACACACTAACATATGTATATGTAGAAAAGCTGTAAAAGTATTGTTCACTGTTAGTATGGACAAACAAATATCAAATATGGACAAACCCAAATGTTGGGTTAAAATGCAATGAAAAAATGTACAGTCAAAAGTGAAAGTTGAAGTTGGGTTCAAATTTGAATTAACATTTTTAACTCAACATTTGGGTTTGTCCATATTCGACCCAAATTCGCTTTGTTTAGAGTGTGTGTGTGGTGTATGTGTGTGTGTGTGTATATATATATATATATATATATATATATATATATATTAAAGCCAGACCGATATTATCGGCCGATATTAGGCATTTTCCAAACTATCGGTAGTTATAATGGCCTATAAATGAATATTTCAAAAATAAAATAAAAACGGACGAAACACGCTTGAACCATGTCATGAGTGTTGGAGTTGTGTAGTTTGTCCACCAGAGGGCACTCTACACCGTTCCTGTTGGCAACACTCGTTGAGTTGGTCACGAGACATACATTGCTTGAATAACAATTAAAAGAACATCCCCATCAGTTCTCTAAACTCAAATAAGCATGACAAAATTTGTGACTATCATGTCCAGTTTAAAATTAATAAATAAATTATCGGCAGATATATCGGAATATCGGATTTTAAAACACAAAGATATGTGTATCAGTATCGGCCTTCAAAACCCTTTATCGGTCGGGCTCTAATATATATACTCTAAACAAAGCTGGGTTGTTTTAACCCAAATTTGGGTCGAATATATATATATATATTCGAATATATTACATCACTATGTGCCATATATATATATATATGGCACAAATCAAAACGAAACTTGATGTTGCACACATACATGTTCAAGGTGCAGTGTGGGTAATTTTTCACTGAGTTGTGGCAGTGGCACTGTGTTGAGCAGCAGGAGCTGGAAGTGGTTAGAAACGCCCATGGATCTAAAGCAAGATGGACTAGATCTCATTAGCAGACCCACATGGAATCTATGGCCACAGAACTCTGAAGATTTCCATCCATTTTATATTTATATATATATATATATATATATATATATACACTCACCGGCCACTTTATTAGGTACACCTGTCCAACTGCTCGTTAACACTTAATTTCTAAGCAGCCAATCACATGGCGGCAACTCCGTGCATTTAGGCATGTAGACATGGTCAAGACAATCTCCTGCAGTTCAAACCGAGCATCAGTATGGGGAAGAAAGGTGATTTGAGTGACTTTGAACGTGGCATGATTATTGGTGCCAGAAGGGCTGGTCTGAGTATTTCAGAAACTGCTAATCTACTGGGATTTTCACGCACAACCATCTCTAGGGTTTACAGAGAATGGTCCGAAAAAGAAAAAAACATCCAGTGAGCGGCAGTTCTGTGGGCGGAAATGCCTTGTTGATGCCAGAGGTCAGAGGAGAATGGCCAGACTGGTTCGAGCTGATAGAAGGGCAACAGTGACTCAAATAACCACCCGTTACAACCAAGGTGGGCAGAAGAGCATCTCTGAACGCACAGTACGTCGAACTTTGAGGCAGATGGGCTACAGCAGCAGAGGACCACACCGGGTGCCACTCCTTTCAGCTAAGAACAGGAAACTGAGGCTACAATTGCACAAGCTCATCGAAATTGGACAATAGAAGATTGGAAAAACGTTGCCTGGTCTGATGAGTCTCGATTTCTGCTGCGACATTCGGATGGTAGGGTCAGAATTTGGCGTCCACAACATCCATCCTGCCATGTATCAACGGTTCAGGCTGGTGGTGGTGGTGTCATGGTGTGGGGAATATTTTCTTGGCACTCTTTGGGCCCCTTGGTACCAATTGAGCATCGTTGCAACACCACAGCCTACCTGAGTATTGTTACTGACCATGTCCATCCCTTTATGACCACAATGTACCCAACTTCTGATGGCTACTTTCAGCAGGATAATGCGCCATGTCATAAAGCTGGAATCATCTCAGACTGGTTTCTTGAACATGACAATGAGTTCGCTGTACTCAAATGGCCTCCACAGTCACCAGATCTCAATCCAATAGAGCATCTTTGGGATGTGGTGGAACGGGAGATTCGCATCATGGATGTGCAGCCGACAAATCTGCGGCAACTGTGTGATGCCATCATGTCATTATGGACCAAACTCCCCGAGGAATGCTTCCAGCACCTTGTTGAATCTATGCCACGTAGAATTGAGGCAGTTCTGAAGGCAAAAGGGGGTCCAACCCGTTACTAGCATGGGGTACCTAATAAAGTGGCCTGTGAGTGTATATATATACACACACACACACACACACACACATATACATACATACATATCATATATATATATACACACATACAGTATATGTATATAAATAATATTAACATTGTCTATCTATTTGTCCGTCTGTCAATCTATCTATATTTGCCGACAGACAACAACCAACAGCACATCCCTCTGCAGACGTAACATTCACATATTCAAGATGTGCTCTGTTCACATCTTGATGCAATTAGATGCAGTGTGAAAATCACACCCATCACAGTTCTGACACATTCTGCAGTGGGAGTTAAAGCTTATGGATTGTATCTGCACTACCTCTGTTTTTCTATTGGCAAGATGGTGTCAAGCGAAGCAAAATGGCCTGCAGGGGATGACGGACCCATTTTTGACTCGCCCATTCCTGCTTATTAGTGACTTCTTCGGCCTGTTGCAAACATTAAAGTTTTTTTCATAGATGTTCGCAATGCTTGAGACAGCCAGTCTAACTAGGGCTATTCTCCTACAGTCCTTTCACTGACCGTCTGATGTACTCTGCACACAAACATGGCACGAACTGGGAGAAAAAAATCGATAGTTCCTATCTGACTGGTTGGTATACACAATTTCTGGGAGTGTGGGTGAACCAATCCACTTAAAAAATGAAGTAATAATTCTTACAAGTTACTGAGTTTGACGAAAACTACTCTCTTGATATTGCCCAAATTAACCAGATTAATGTTTGAAATTAATTTTCTTTTAGGCACTTAGGCTTCTTTTAGACTGCAAAAAGCAGATTTTTTTTCATATCTACATTTTATCCATGGGTTTTTGATAGTCTGCACAACAAAACAACAAATAATCTGATTCAAACCAGAGTTGGAGGTGGTTTGAAATCCGATTCAAATCAGATTTTTGCAGATATACGATTGAAAATATCTGTTTTCTATAATATATTTGAACATTTAATTTATTCCTGTGATACAAAGCTGCATTTTCAGCATCATTACAGACAGCACACGTATGTCTGCAAGATGTCTGTTAAAGATCACTTTGTCTGGAATAGCACAAGTCTATTTGATGTGATTTTACATCTGGAAGACGTATTTTTAAAAGTGTTTGCTCATCTGCAATACATCTATGACCTTTTCTGTCAGATGTCAAATAGACGTTTAGAAGATGTCTTTAAGATGTAATGATTTACAGTGCATGTATAGGACGTTTCCTGCAGATGTCAAATAGACGTTTAGAAGATGTCTCTAAGATGTAATGATTTAGAATGCACGTTAAACTGACATCTTATAAACGTCTATTTGACATCTGCAGGAAACGTCCTATAGACGTCTTGTAGATGAGCAAACACTATTTAAAATACGTCTTCCAGATGTAAACCCAGATAGCACAGGCTGTGTGATCTCCTATTTACATCTGGAAGACGTATTTTAAAGAGTGTTTGCTCATCTGCAAGACGTCTATAGGACGTTTCCTGCAGATGTCAAATAGACGTTTATAAGATGTCTCTAAGATGTAATGATTTAGAATGCACGTTAAACTGACATCTTATAAACGTCTATTTGACATCTGCAGGAAACGTCCTATAGACGTCTTGTAGATGAGCAAACGCCCTTTAAAATACGTCTTCCAGATGTAAATAGGAGATCAGGCAGCCTTGTGCTATCTGGGAAACTGACATCTAAACGTCTATTTGACATCTGACCGGAAACGTCCTATAGACGTATTGCAGATGAGCAAACACTCTTAAAAATACGTCTTCCAGACGTAAAAATCACATCAAATAGACTTGTGCTATCTGGGAAAGCATCAGCTGTTCACTAACATCTGATAGACATCTTTAAGATGTAATTTTAAGATACATTCTAAATCATTACATCTTAAAGACATCTTCTAAACGTCTATTTGACATCTGACAGGAAACGTACTATAGACGTATCCCAGATAGCACAAGGCTGTCTGATCTCCTATCTGGAAGACGTATTTTAAAGAGTGTTTGCTCATCTGCAAGACGTCTATAGGACGTTTCCTGCAGATGTCAAATAGATGTTTAGAAGATGTCTCTAAGATGTAATGACTTAGAATGCACGTTAAACTGACATCTTATAAACGTCTATTTGACATCTGCAGGAAACATCCTATAGACGTCTTGTAGATGAGCAAACACTCTTTAAAATACGTCTTCCAGATGTAAATAGGAGATCAGGCAGCCTTGTGCTATCTGGGATTGCAGATGAGCAAAAACTCAAAAAAAAATATGTCTTCCAGATGTAAACATACATCAAATAGACGTCTCTGTGATGTTCGTGTGCAGTCTTCAGTGTCACATGATCCTTCAGATCATTTTAACCCAGATCCCAGACGTAAAAATCACATCAAATAGACTTGTGCTATCTGGGAAAGCATCAGCTGTTCACTAACATCTGATAGACATCTTTAAGATGTAATTTTAAGATACATTCTAAATCATTACATCTTAAAGACATCTTCTAAACGTCTATTTGACATCTGACAGGAAACGTCCTATAGACGTATTGCAGATGAGCAAAAACTCTAAAAAATGTCTTCCAGATGTAAACATACATCAAATAGACGTCTCTGTGATGTTCGTGTTTAGTCTTCAGTGTCACATGATCCTTCAGAAATCATTTTAACCCAGATAGCACAATTGGCTGTCTGATCTCCTATTTACATCTGGAAGACGTATTTTATTTCTGACTTTCTTTTTATCAAAGAATCCTCAACAATGTATCACTGTTTCCACAAAAATAGTACGCAACTGTTTTCAATGCTGATAATAATAAGAGATATTTCTTGAACAGCGAATCAGCATATTCCCAGATAGCACAAGGCTGTCTGATCTCCTATTTACATCTGGAAGACGTATTTTAAAGAGTGTTTGCTCATCTGCAAGACATCTATAGGACGTTTCCTGCAGATGTCTAATAGACGTCTTTAAGATGTCAGTTTAACGTGCATTCTAAATCATTACATCTTAGAGACATCTTATAAACGTCTATTAGACATCTGCAGGAAACGTCCATATAGACATCTTGCAGATGAGCAAACACTCTTTAAAATACGTCTTCCACATGTAAATAGGAGATCAGGCAGCCTTGTGCTATCTGGGAATATGCTGACTGGCTGTTTAAGAAATATTTCTTATTATTATCAGCATAGAAAACAGTTGCGTACTATTTTTGTGGAAACAGTGATACATTGTTGAGGATTCTTTGATAAAAAGAAAGACAGAAATACAATTATTTATTTGAAATAGAAATGTTTTCTACCAATGTAAAAGTCAATAACGTCACTTCGGTTCAAATTTATGCACCCTTGCTGAATAAAAGTATTACTTTCTTAAAAATAATAATAATAATAACGGTTGAATGGTAGTGTATAAATTATCTTCAGAGAGACAAAGACTGTGATCAACATTTCCACAAATTATATTAAAGGAGTAGTTCACTTTAAAAAAAAAAACTTGCTGATCATTTACTCACCCCGATGTCATCCAAGATATCCATGTCATACTTTCTTCAGTTGAAAAGAAATGAAGGTTTTTGATGAAAGCATTCCAGGATTTTCTCCATATAATGGACTTCAATGGGAACCAAACTGCTCAAGGTCCAAATGAGAGTTTCAGTGCAGCTTCAAAGGGCTTTAGACGACACCAGACGATGACAAGGGGTCTTATCTGGGACGCTCGAGTCATGACTCAAAAAAAGATTTGTTCATTTAATGAACAATTTAGTATGAACAGGAGAGTCACGAACGCTCATCACAGAACAGAGCAAGGCGAGCATTTGTGCTTATAAATCTTAAACTTTTTAATTTATTTTTTAAATGACCAATCGTTTCGCTTGATAAGACCCTTATTCATCGTCTGGTGTCGTTTAAAGCCCTTTGAAGCTGCACTGAAACTCTCATTTGGACCTTGAACCGTTTGGTTCCCATTGAATTCCATTATATGGAGAAAAATCCTGGAACGTTTTCATCAAAAACCTTAATTTCTTTTCGACTGAACAAAGAATGACATGGATATCTTGGATGACATGGGGGTGAGTAAATTATCAGCAAAAGCTTTTTTTTTTTTTAAGTGAACTTCTCATTTAAGGTTTCTGTAAATATTCGATTGCAAACTAACGTTGCAGTTTAACTATTTGAATGAGATCATGACCAATAACTGTGCACTCTCAGAAAAAAAGCTTAAAAAAAATCTGTCACTGGGATGGTATCCTTTCAAAAAGTTCTAATATGTACCATTTAGGTACTATTGTGTTCACTATTGGTACCAATATACCTTTGAGATACTAAAATGCACACTTTAGTTCAAAGATGTCCTATTTGAAAGTGTACCACTCTAGTGACAGCATTTGTACCTTTTTTCTGATAGTTTGGCATCAACATCTAACTAGAAAACGAATTATAACTGGTTGCTTTAAATGTCAGTCAGGTAGTCTTTTCCTGCCTAAGTGATATGCGATGTTCTTAGTCTAAAACGTGGCTATGTGAGACTAAACTAGCAGTTGCTCATCAAAAGAGTGATCCAGCAATCCTTGTGCGTAGCGTGAAAACAGCACCGTTCCTGCTAAGCTAATTACAATGATGAATCCGTATCTATCACAGAGGCTTAACTGAGTCATGCCCTGAGTTACGGTTAAAAAAACAAAAGCTTCAAAGCCTTCTACTCACTGTTTCGCATGCTTCAGGACCAGTCTCTGAGCTGCAGCCATCTAACTAATGAATGGTGTCGTTGTTACCAAGGAGGGCCACGGCAAGCACATCCACAGACTTCCCTCGACCATTCTTCATTATACCCTGCCACTGGCTTTGATCTAGAGGTAATAAACACCTTCTTTATGGTTTATTCATTGTAGCGAGGCCTCGAGTCCAGGGCAATTTGCGGGTCAGTGGTTGAGCCAGTCAGAAATAGGTGTGCGCAATAGAGAGAAAGTGTCCAGTGTTGCATGTCAGTTATGGTGCTTAAAGACCCGTAACAACCTAAATCTCACATGCCAATAGGCAAACATGTAAACCAGACTTGTCTACATTAAAAAAAGGCTTTTCTTGACCTTACAAAGTGGTGTCAAGAGATGCTTAACACAATCAATATTCTGGTGAAAAAAAATACGATGCGATCAATAATTGCATTTCTCAGAAGGATCTGCGACACAATATCTTCTTCTTTTTGCAAATGCACATTTAGCATTAAAGGGATAGTTCACTTTGAAATAAATGTTTGAGTTGTTTTAGCTTAGCTAGTAGTTTCAATTTTGACATTTTTAGGTCAAACCGTTTATGTCTGTCAGTCATATAATGGAGGTCTATGGTCACCACCTCAAAGAGCATGCACAGAGAAGTCCAAATTAAACATGATTTAATGACTCGTAAATGTAAGTACACATTGATGGCCAACGAGTCATTAAATTATGTTTAATTTGGACTTCTCTGTGCATGCTCTTTGAGGTGGTGACCATAGACCTCCATTATATGACTGACAGAAGAGAACGGTTTGACCTAAAAATATCAAAACTGAAACTACTGCGGAAACAAAGACACCTACCTCTTGGATGCCCTTGAAGTAAGCTAAAACATACCAAAAATGTATTTCAAAGTGAACTATCCCTTTAATTCTGCATAACTGATAAGTTTCACAAGCTAAAATGAACCACTTTTAGCTTGCTGGACTCAATTTTACCAGGGAATTTACCTCTTCAAGCTGTCAAATGTCTTCATAATAAGGAGATGAATGCAGCTAGATGTTAATTTACTTTGTGGATCCTTGAATGATAATATAATAAAGGCGTCAAAAGAAAATGCATCAAACGCAAAGAAAATGAGCTCTATTATACATTTCTTAAGAGATATTGGGGGATGAGCACTTGTTTTCAATAAAGCCTCTGCGCTTCAGTGGAGTCGTATATCACCTAGAAAATGTTCTCAGTCAATAATTCATAATTTTTTTGTGAATCAGTCTTGAAAAGCTCAATCCGTTCTGTGAATATGAATGTCCCAAATTCTGTCAGTAATTGTGCTTTGAAGGTTGATTTTTCGCTGACAGCTTCATCTGTTTCACTATTGTTTTTCCAACGGTAGATCTGTTTCTCCAAGTGGAGAAACAGATCTACCGTCCCTACAGAAAGACACTCAGAAACCCACAAGCAGGGCAGGGAAAACTCATAACGTAATCATCTCCAAAAGTCATTTATGAAGACTTAAAAATATATCACATTTTACATTGTCAACCACTTAAAGTCTGTCAGGGCCCTTTAGGCCCATAGAGAATGCTGAAATCTATACATCATGTTTCTATCCACCTATATATCAGTCATCCATCCATCCATCCATCCATCCATCCATCTATCAGTCATCCATCTGTTCATTCATCTCTCTATCAGTCATCCATCCATCCATCCATCCATCCATCCATCAGCCATCCATCCATCCATCAGTCATCCATCCATCCATCCATCCATCAGCCATCCATCCATCCATCAGTCATCCATCCATCCATCCATCCATCAGCCATCCATCCATCCATCCATCTATCAGTCATCCATCTGTTCATTAATCTATCTATCAGTCATCCATCCATCCATCTATCAGTCATCCATCTGTTCATTCATCTCTCTATCAGTCATCCATCCATCCATCCATCCATCCATCCATCCATCAGCCATCCATCCATCCATCCATCCATCCATCCATCCATCCATCTATCTATCAGTCATCCATCCATCCATCCATCAGCCATCCATCCATCCATCCATCCATCTATCAGTCATCCATCTGTTCATTCATCTATCTATCAGTCATCCATCCATCCATCTATCAGTCATTCATCTATCAGTCATCCATCCATCCATCCATCCATCCATCCATCCATCCATCCATCCATCTATCAGTCATCCATCCATCCATCAGTCATCCACCCATCCATCCATCCATCCATCCATCCATCCATCCATCCATCCATCCATCCATCCATCCATCCATCCATCCATCCATCCATCATTAGACTCTCAGAAGCACTCAAATGCGCCTGGTTCCCTACAAACATGATTTATTTGTGCACTTTTTTGAAAGAATTAAATTCTTCAAGCTGGTCTTTTCCGAACTACTTATTTACCATCAGAGATTCCAGATCTCATTCTCTCTGATCGTGATGCAAAGTTATGAGTGAAAATTCATAACTTTTTTGTGTTTCGAGATACTCTCTCGGATACTATTAGGGTTAGGTCTATAATTAGATATCAAGGGAAACGCTTGCCAAACTCGGCTGTTTTTGATTCTCCTCCGCCAGGAAGTGAGTGATTTTTGATCAGTGGTTATTAATGTGCGCTCAGCCATCGTTCTCCATCTCTAGCCCTCATCTTCTTCCTCTCATTATGATTCAATAAAGCATAGCAAACAAAGGCTGAGACTCTCTTCGTGATACCTAAACCTATTATCTCAGCATCTCTGCCGTGACAAATTGGTTCAGCTGAAAAAGGAGGGGGAAAATATTCCAGAAGTGTAGGAATGACTATCAGATGAAGTGCATCTGGTCAATAAAGCTTTAGCAAACTTCGGTTGAAAATGATTGTTTCATTCAGCGGTTCTTCAATCCGCAGAGATCATGCAAATCACACCATTCGTCCCATTTGATAAACTTGAATGGCAAAATCAGAGACTATTGAAAGGCACACTAGTCTTTTCTTTTCCTTTTATGCTAAATGGATGGCGTGTTTCTGCAGAACACTGGCGCTGATCTGAAAAAGCCCTAATACAGTCCATCCTGAAAGAAGCACTTTAATTAATCTCATACATGAAGGCCCAAGCCGCTTTCACACGAGACTTGCCGTCTGTTTGAAAGGGAACTAAATCCAGTTCACGAAATGAATGTGATTACCTGCCCTTTCACAGATTTCAGAAGGTCAATTAGGCTACTAGGTCAAGTTACGGTTCACGCCTGAGAGCAACTAGTCCGCTCTAGTGCACACATGCACATCAGGAAAGAGAGGAGTGGACCTGATAATCCAGGAAACAATTGCATGATTTATGTAAGTGCAGCAGGAAGATAAAGAGACCTATTTGTTTGCTCCACTGCAGGTGCATGTGTGTGTGTGACAAGGGATTTGCATCATTACAGTCGATGTTTCTTGCAAAGACACCAGGATCAGAGAGAGAGATGGATAGAAACAAAATATAGAGAGAAATGTTTAGGGTTGGTAAATATCTCAAAATGTTCATTACATAAGATTTTACTAGAAAAAGCTAATATATATATATATATATATATATATATATATATACATATATAAACAAACACACACACACACACTGTATACTTAATATATATATATATATATATATATATATACGTACATACTGATAAAAAATAATTATAAAATATAAAAAAATAATAAAATAATTTCAGTGTGTAGGAGTAAAATTTATACTCCATATATAAATACTTTTATAAAAAAACAGCATATATAAATACTTTTGTATTTATATATGCTGATACAAAAAATATAATACAATATAATTAATATAATACAATCAAATACATATAATATTACAATACAATGTTTTTAATTATATACACTGACATAAAAATATAATATATATTTTTTTTCTGTGTACAAATTATTTCATTTCATATATCTATTGATCAATAATGGATTAAATAGTAGATCCACTAATTGAACAAATATATATATATATATATATATTTAATCATTACAGCGCACACATTCAAATATTAAAGGGATAGTTCACTTTGAAATTAATTTTTGGTATGTTTCAGCTTACCTCAAGGGCATCCAAGATGTAGGTGTCTTTGTTTCCGCAGTAGTTTCAATTCTGATATTTTTAGGTCAAACCGTTCTTGTCTGTCAGTCATATAATGGAGGTCTATGGTCACCACAAAGAGCATGCACAGAGAAGTCCAAATTAAACATGATTTAATGACTCGTGAATGTAAGTACACATTGATGGCCTAAGACACGAAACGAGCGGTTTGTGTGAGAAAACGAACAGTATTTATATCGTTTTTACCTCTTGTAACCACAGCCACGTCCAATTGATTTGAAGGCGCGGGTGCTTTGTGGCTGTGATGCCCTTGAGGTAAGCTAAAACATATCAAAAATTTATTTCAAAGTGAACTATCCCTTTAAGATACTTATTGAACACTTGGCTAAAAAGGGCTGAAATACTGAGGTATAATTGTTTTGGCTTTATTGCCCATGCCCTAGTTACTCGTCTCTTTCCCGCTGCCTATTTCTGTGTAAACAAGCTGAGGTCCTGTTTGTGTGAGATTTTTAGTAGTCGGTAACATCAGAGCTTTGGGGCAGAACAAACCCTCTTTAAATGGTTGAGATGCTATCAGAGGCTAAAACCTCCTTATCATCCCCACCTTTAGAGTAGAAAACAGCCCTCTGCAGACTGAGGGAAGGAGGTGTGTGTTCAGCCCCATTCTCTGTGTACCAGACAGAGAAACAATATAACAAGGAGTTCACACTGACAATGATTTGTGGCAACAAAGCAACCGTTGTCATTTATTTTGAAGGAGATTCAACAATAACTGCTGGTGAAGCGACAAAGATGAGATGAATTTAACTTTCTGCAAATAAACGTACTTGGTCCACCACCAGCCAACTAGCCATATACTGTAAAAGTAGAAATACTTACTACTATAACTAGTAATTAAATTGCTGTAAGAGTGACTATTCATAAGGAAATGACTCACATCATTTCTAAATAAATAGGTCAAGTCGGTTCTGATAGTAAAATTGTACACCATTTAAAAGAGTGGGGATTTTAATGAAATTAATACTTTTATTCAGCAAGGATGCATTCAATTGCAAAAAAAAAAAAAAACATTTAGATTGACCCAAAAGATTTAAAAAAAAAATGCTGTTCTTTTGATGAACTTTCTATTCATCAAAGGATAAAGTTGTTCATAAAAAATGTTTTCTGAAGGATGATGTGACATTGGAGACTGCTAAAAATTCAGCTTTGCTATCACAGGCCTAAATTACATTTTAAAATATAATATCACTGAATTTACAGTATTTATCAAATAAATGCAGCCTTGGTGAACACCAGACTTTTCAAAAACTTTTCAAAAAAAAAAAAAAAAAAAACACTGACCACGAATTTTTAAATGAAATTAAAAATTAGATTAATAATAATTAGGGGTCAACCGATATGTGATTTTCAGGGCTGATGCCGATACCGATTATTACAGATAAAATATACCGATAACGATATTTTGAATAGGGCTGAAACGATTCCTCGAGTTACTCGAATTACTCGATTACAAAAATTCCTCGAGGCAAAAAATCTGCCTCGAAGCCTCGTTAAATTCCTATGACGCGCAATTTATGCGCACGCGGGGATCGGATTGTTTCACTCGGACCGTTGTTCAGGAAGCAAACCATAGCGCATGAAACATTTGACTTCATGTGACTTCATAAATGGCAGAGAATGTCTAAATTTGGGATCATTATATGTTTATAAAGGAAGAAAACAAGATGCAATGTGTCTACTGCAAAGTATACCTGACAGGGCTGCCAATTCTCACGCATTCAGCGTGAGACTCGCGCAATTTCGCCCGATTTCTCACGCTGAAGTGTCAATCCCTTCGGTCAAATGCCTGAAAGATGAGTTTGTCTATAGATCTACCCGTTGAGCCACTCGTGATCGACTAGTTTTACAGCCGCACATTAATTCGCAAGTTAAAATATCCTGTAGTGCGAGCGCGCATGCGAGATGTTGAGCTCCTAACCGCGGCTCGCGCACGACGGCAAAGAGGTAAGCGAGCGCGTGCACCCATGTCTCTCTCACGCGCCAGTCAGACCAATCGCGGCAATTCATCATATGCTCAAACTTTTAGTCACGCACGCAACAAAAATTTCAGCATGCATTCACTGTAACTTATACACTGGGACGTGATGGAGGAACAAATATTGTGAGACACAAACACACTCTGATGTTTGTCTTGAGATTACAGTTGAAAAAGTCTGATTCTTATAATTGTTTTATTTCCATTTATTTTTTTATAAATTGTATACATTTGTGTACCTGTTTGGCTTGATATTTTATATTAATTTATTTTTGTTTTCAGGTGGGTAATTTGTAGAAGGTGCAATCCTTTTTTTGTAATGTTGTATTAAGAAGACAAAACTAAGGCCAAATGGCCTTTACTTTAAGTTTGTATTCAAAGTTTTAGATGTTATGGGCTACATGTGACAGGTTTTACAGTAAATTGTTTTAACTGTATTGTTATATAATAGTTGGCACTGGCACTTATAAACACTAAATGGGTAAGAATTGCAATGATTAGTTGTGGAGACAAATGTTTCAGTTGGAATAAATACCTCTAGTTTTTTAAGAAATAAAAGCCAAACACCTTATCATTTTCGTAATACATTATTTGTTTTGGTTGCTTAAAAACACACATAAACAAATTATCCGATTACTCGATTAATCGATCGATTAAGTGCTAGATTAATCGATTACAAAAAGAATCGATAGCTGCAGCCCTAATTTTGAACCTATATATATATATATATATATATATATATATATATATATATATATATATATATATATATATATTATGGCCTTTTTCTGGTGTAAAACTGTAAATTAATGTTAAAATTAAGAATAACAAAGGGTTTTGATAAATACTTTCTTTAAATGATTTGAAACATATCTTTGAATCTTAGAACTGTTATTAATAATAATAACTTTTAAAAAAGTGCAGGGAGCACTCATTCTGTAAACATTTTGTAAAACTTAAAGACTCAAATTTTAATGTTTAAATAAAATTTAAGTAATTAAAAGGCATTTCTAATTAATTAAAATCATCAAATTTATTAAATGTATTTACAGTTTAACAAAAAGTACATTTTTAGGGCTTTGTGAAAAAACGAACTTTTATTTTGACGGGTTGCCTCGGAGAACTTTGAGTTTCCGTTTGTCTATGATATGACGGTCGGTCGGTCGACCCCTAATAATAATAATAATAATAATAAAACAAGATTGTGCACAAGAGCAATAAATGAGACTTCTAGACATCTATAATAACGTAGAAAACGCTTCTTTTGGTGTGTGCAAACTTACTAAACCCTAGATGACAACATAAAATGATCTCATGTGAATTATTCAGCATATCAGTGTGTCAATGCAACATAGGGTAATATTGAACGTCTGATTGTGAAAGAGACAAGTACAAGTAGTTTTTTCTATTACCCTGAAGCAGTAAAAAAAATCATCTCCGTGGCTTAAAAGCAATTAAATCCACATCAACTCGCCGCTCTTCAGTCTCCTATGGAGGAAACGTGTGAGCAGACTCCACTGCCTGGGAAGACTCGGGTCATTTAATGTGTGCAGCAGCCTGTTAGAGATGTTATATCGGTTTGTGAGAGCCAGAGTGCTTTATGTAGTGCAGAGGGAGCAACACTAGCTCAGTGTGAGAATCCGTACAAAGTGATGAAGAAGGCCGGCCGTGTTATCAGTCCTCACCTGGGCTCTGCCGAAGCACTGGCACAGAAGAAGATGCCGAGGAAATTGGAGTCCGTCCTGGAAAATTCTCCACGTCCTATTCCCACAACACTCCGTGTCCTGGAGGACCTTTAGCCACCGGCTTGTTCGACAACAGCGTTATAAAAAAGAGAGAAAGCACTACTGGGGAACTTTCCTGCCTCTCGCCATCAGATGCTACAGCACTTCCTCCTCTCCCAGTTGTGCCCGCCCTCACATTACTTTGAGCTGTCAACCGGGCCTGCAGAAACACTGCACGTGTCTCTTTTATCTCACTCTGTGATGTCTCGTACGAGGAAGTGTGTTTTGCATTTGATGTTTCCGCTCCGAATCTCCCATCAGGGATCAATAATGCACATCCATTTCTTGCAAACTCTTCACACTTTTCGGTTTTCGCAAAGGGAGGGTGGGATAAGACCATCCGAAGACACAGCAAAGTCAGGATGAGTGCAGTACGTGCCCGGAAGCTTTATAGGAACGAATGGAGATCGACGCAAGGAAAAGTCTGTTAGCAATTAAGGTTCTCTAATTGAAGAATTGAAACCACAGAGCAGTGGTTCTCCATTGGCAGACTCCGTCACATTGATCTTGGCCAAATCCAGATTTATTTTTTGGCCTAAAGGGAATTCATTTTGGTACTGGAAGAATAGTTTAACTACATTTTCGCCTGTTAGAGTGTCCTGTAATATATTTTACAGCTTCTCATGAGGGAAAGCTCTTATAGATCAACTGATAAAAGATGATGTTAACAAGACTATCACTATATATAATACATGGGTTAATATAACACTGAATATACGTTATTCCTGTGATGTCAAAGCTGTATTTTCAGCATCATTACTCCAGTCTTCAGTGTCACATGATCCTGATTCTAATATGCTGATTTACAAATCAATTTTTTTTATCAATTATGAATGATGGTTCATATTATTATCAATGCTGATAATTTACTCACCCCCATGTCATCCAAGATGTCCATGTCTTTCTTTCTTCAGTCGAAAAGAAATTAAAGTTTTTGATGAAAACATTCCAGGATTTTTCTCCATATAATGGACTTCATTGGGCATGCGCGTTCGTGACTCTCCTGTTCGAACTCGCTCATCAAAATGAACGAATCTTTTTTCGAGTCATTTCGCGCATCACAGAACAGAGCAAGGCGAGCGTTTGTGCTTATTAAACTTAAACTTTTTTATTTATTTTTGAAATGAGCGATAGTTTTGCTTGATAAGACCCTTATTCATCGTCTGGTGTCGTTTAAAGCCCTTTGAAGCTGCACTGAAACTCTCATTTGGACCTTGAACCGTTTGGTTCCCATTGAAGTCCATTATATGGAGAAAAATCCTGGAATGTTTATCAAAAACCTTAATTTCTTTTCGACTGAAGAAAGAAAGAAATGGACATCTTGGATGACATGGGAGTGAGTAAACTACTAGCAAAAGTTTTTTTTTTTAAGTGAACTACTCCTTTAATCTAAAGTGTGACTGAAATTTCTTACAAAGAAAACATTTTAAAATCTTATTTCAATTAATTCAAACTTTTGACCAGTGTTTGTTCATTCAAATTCAGCTAAATCATATATTTTGATATGTGTGTTGCAATGGATAAAAGAGCTAAGTGAATAAATCAAAACTTATAGATTTACTTCCGATTTCAAAGAAATCATATTACTTTTGATTCTAAGAAAAGTTGGAAATTATATGTTTTTTAAAATGTATTCTATATGAAATAAAAGGTTTACACTATTGCCAAGAACATTTCGGTAACACTTTACAATAAGGTTCGTTAGTTAACGTTAGTTAACTACATTAGTTAATATGAACTAATAATGAATAGCACATATACAGCATTTGTTAATCTTTGTTAATGTTATTTTCAACATTTACTAATACTTGATTAAAATCTTGTTAACATTAGTTAATGCAACATGAACAAACAAAGAACAGCAGTATTTTCATGAACTAACATTAACAAAAATGAACAAATGCAGTAACAAATGTATTGCTCATGGTTAGTGCATGTTAGTAAATACACTAAACTAATGAACCTTATTGTAAAGTGTTACCAACATTTCTCTATTCAAACAAACAAGTAGAGAAACTGGATGAGCATGAAGTGTATGACCTCTACTTATATGATATTCTATACTACAGTATATTCAATATTCAGATATTCAAACCCGGTCACACTAAACGCGTCTTTATATTATTGTCGTGTAATTTATACTGTTGTGGAATTTAATTTTAATCTTACATGTATTGCATATGGTTATTAGAGCTTATGTTTTGCCTCCTATGTGTACTATGGAGGAATGTTTTCTAACCGGCTGGGTCAGAGGTCATCTTAGACGGGGAGGTAAATCTAACATGTTGAATCCTATGGTGTGTGGAAATTTACAGAGAAGGCTTGGCCTGCAGTAAAATAACCTTGAGGGAGAAACCAGGATGTCTTTTTCTCTGTGCCTCGGGTTCTTTTGATTCCAGTGGAGCCTCTCCTGGGCCTGGAGCGGTCGGCCCCTCTCTCTCAAGCTTACGAGGTAGAGCTGGAACTGCTCAGTCCAGGTGGCCAAACACCGTCCGCTCTCAGGTCCAGAAGGCACTTCCAAGGAGATCTACACTTCTGACACCAATTGTTGAGGCAAAAATTCAATAAACAGACATCACTGCGTAAGAGACACTTCAGAGTCAAATTAATAAAGGAAGAGAAGTTTATTCTTGCAAGAATAGGCCCAGTCGCTAACACAGATTGGTACACTGCGGAGAGAGTGACGCGCCGAACACAGGCTGGGGTGAGATCTAAATAGTTCTCCCTCAAGGTTATTTTACTGCAGGCCAAGCCTTCTCTGTACATTTCCACACACCATAGGATTCATCATGCTAGATTTACCTCCCCGTCTAAGATGACCTCTGACCCAGCCGGTTAGAAAACATTCCTCCATAGTACACATAGGAGGCAAAACATAAGATCTAATAACCATATGCAATACATGTAAGATTAAAATTGAGTTCCACAACAATACGCTGAAATGAGATTTTACGTGCATGGGTTGGTTAGGGTAGGTTTAGTTAGTGGTGTGGGGTGCGTGTGTATTATACGTTTGGGTACAGGGATGGAAATTAACTTTTTTGTCCACCGGCCACTGTGGCTGGTGGATTTCAAAATCTACCAGCCACTCGATGTTTTTACCAGCCACTTTCTCGTTTTTTCTCGCTTTTCTCGACAATGTGTAACTGCATGTGAAAATTAATACTACAAGATCTACAATTAACCAGTTTATTTAATCTCAAGTCTCAATGAAATACTGACATTTTCTCTATTTCTCTTGCTCTTCCTCTCCTGTTCCCCTCCTCTGCTCTTCCATCTTCAAAAGACTTCCATGTATTTTTTTATTTTTATAAAACACCATATACTTTTACCCACACTAAATAAAAACACGTTTAAATAGGTAATTTTCTTTTTTGATATAGCCTACAGCAGTTCTTGTTAAAAGACACTAGATATGAAAAATCTGTGCATTTTGGGCACTTTTTGTGTGAAATCATGTTTATTTTTGTGTCCATCTGTGTGCTTTTAAGCATGAACAGTGATGTGGCCCATTATCTGTTCACCGATGCCGACAGTGACGCATTTCAGGCGGCTTTTTATTTATCATCTCCATAAATATATCTAGTAATAAAGCTATTGCTAATGCAAGGGCTAGGAATCAAAGAATTCTTTGCTAATACTTCCTCATCATCGTGGAGAGCGCAGTTCGCACCGCTTTCTCCTTTCCACAAGCGCGTGCTCTTCCGTGGCGTCTGTCGTTGCTATGCAACAATGAACTTGCGCGCCTCTAACGAGCGCGCCGCGTCGCTTTTATGAGTAGATGCGGAAATAGCGCGCGGGTATGTTCACGCGGCTTGTTCTTTACCACCGTCTATGTTTACCACACAAGTGAGCTTTTCTTCCTTTATCAAGCCTCGACGGAAGAAACGCGCGGGTGTTGAAGGTGTGCCTCCTCTTAAAGTGTCCACCGTCCGGGTGAAACAGTATGCTATTTTTATTCACCCGCCACGGTGGCTGGTAGGTGAAGTTAATTTACCCGCCACAACTCAAAATCACCCGCATTTGGCTGGTGGCGGGTGCTAATTTGGGTAGAATTAGTGGTGTGGGGTGCGTGTGTAATGAACTGCATATCAAATGCACGCGAAAACTATAAATTACACGACAATACACAATGCGTGTTCTAGAGACGCATTTACGGGAAAACAGGCTGGATATTCCATTCAACTAAAAGTCTGAGCGAATACATAATGAGGTATGTTTTTGCATTTAGCAGGTGTTCATTTTATCGATATGTGCGTACCCTCCGAATCAAACTCTCCCAGCTTTGGCATTACTAGCAGCGTCAGTTCCTGAGATCCTTCATGTCTACCTTGAAATACACACTGTGATCTCCAGCCAGGCAATCTGATCTTAATCATCAAGCTATCCGCCACCAGATCATTACCTTCACATGAAACCAGCACACCGAAAAAAGACCAGTCCACAACATCACGGCCCTCGCAACTCAATTAAAAACACTCACAATCCAATCCACTGGATTTGATCTCGCAATGGAAGAGATTCAGCCATTATAATGGCGTCAGTGAAGTGCATCAGCCCAAACAAGCGAGGAGCTAATGGTGAATATCCTGAGCCTCCCAGCATCTCTGACTCCTGACGTCTAATGTACCGGGGTGTTTTATTGTAGCAAGCTAAAACGTCAACTCTGCACGCTTTAGTAAGTGAAACTGCTGCCTCTGAACACTTTCGCCTTCTACGAGGATGTTTTCCCCCTTTAATAATTCTGCTGCTTGATGGATAAACAATGGGTTCTGTGCTCATGCATTCACAACGTTCATTATGCAAGGACACTCTCAAGGAATTTCTAATTAATACGGAGCTTTTTTTACAGCTTTGACTGGGATTTTAGCGTCGAGGAACAACAAATGAACTCGTAGGGGCCTTGACTGTGTGTGAACGTGTGTGTGTGTGTGCCTGTGATAAATGAATGCTGCATTCTCAGTTGCATGTTCTGTGCATTTAATGGTCCCCTTCAGTGTTACAGGCTAATAGATCAGTAATTAGCCGGAGAGAGGCTTTCTCTACATGTTCGCCGCAGTGGTGCACTGTGAATGTGAACTGTAATGGTGCTTTCGACTGCATGGTATCAATAGGTGGATATATACGGCTTTTAAAGGTGGTGTACATAAAGAGAGGGAGAGATAAAAGCCAAGTGTTGCATAAAGGAGTGGAACATCAATATTCAGTGGGCTCTGGAGAATCCTCTTTTAAGAATTTCTCCTCTGGACCTGAGCACGAACACACACACACACACACACACCTGCTCGTCCTCTCTCTCTCTCTCTCTCTCTCAATTCATTACTGTTTACATAATCTTTGTATCTCTCAAGCACAACAGAAAAGTAGGTTGCACCTTTATTTTACAGTGTGCACACTTATTTGTACTTACCTAAGTACTGGTTAATATAAGGTAACACGGGTTAAGGTTAGGTTTAGGGGAAGGTTCAGGGTTAGAATCTAGTTATTACCCAGTTTTTGTAATAACTATAATAAGTACATATGTACATGGGGAACAGGACTGTAACAAAGTGCTACCAAAAAGTATTTCTATGGTTTTCTGTGCATTTACCATGTTAGTGTCTTGGAATAAGCAAGTTATTTTGACATAGTAAAATCATGATTTTATTTAAAGTATTAAAACAATGTTATTTTGAAGAGTTACTATAGTATTACCACATTATTTGATGTACCTTGAAGAATCATGTTTTTTTTTTGGACATTTACCACAATAAATATAAAGTTCCAGTGAATAAGAAGGCTTTTTTGACAAAATCATGATGACATTTTACCTTAAAAAATAATTTTGAACATTTACTACAGTAAAACCACAATATTATTTGAAATTCCTTAAATAATCATGATTTTTATTATCATTATTTGCACATTTACCAATAATACTTTTTGAAGTTTCTGTGAATAAGAAGGCTAGCTTGACGGTTACCACAATAAAAAACATGATATTTGAAGTAGCCTACCTTAAAAACTACCTAATATTATTTTGTATTATATTAAAAGCATTTGAAATACCTCGAATAACCATATTTTTTGACATTTACCGTAATTCTTGTAACATCTTGAATAAGAAGATATACAGGTAGCTTGACTATTACCATGGTAAAATCACAATATTATTGAAAGTACCTTAAAAACAATATTATTTTGAACACTTACTATATTATTATTTGAACTATGATGAAGAATTATAATACCAGGGTATTTTTTGAAGGAGGCTATTTTGACAATTAACATGGTAAAATCAAGATATTATTTGAATTACCTTAAAAACAATGTTATTTTAAACACTTACTATAGTAATACCACAGTACTATTTGAAGTACCTAACAAATACTACGGTAATTCTATGTTTAAACTTTAAAGTACCCTGGGGAACAATGTTTTTTGGACATTTACTACCATGCTCTTAAAATACTTCAAATAAAACCATGCTTTTGTAAGACATTTACCATGATAATAGACTTCTATACTATTAATTGTCATTGTGAACACTATATCAAAGAACAATTCTATAGCTATCTAATAAATCACTTTACCATGGTACTGTCACGGTATTGCCACTGTATTTTTAAGGTATTTTGAGTATTAATAATTAAGACACTGCTCTGCTCTATAGTCAATCAAGGACATGTGTTTAATTATTTAATTAGACATGTATGTGTAAATCACCCAGTGCACATGTATGTGCACATGTATGTAAGTCAATGTAAAATTGATTTACATACATACACTTAGTAACGTTTGGAATAGATGTCTTCATTTGAAGGTTTAAATATAAATATAAATGATGACTAGTGCGCAAAGCCAAACTTATACAATAGATGCATGCAATGTCAAAGAAAGAACAATTCAAAGGTCAAAAAAAAGTCTAATACAACAGTCTAACTTAAAAGAAAAGCTGCTATAAAATATGAATGCGTGTTTGAAAATGCAAGCCGTCTCTGAGTGCAGCTGGTATTTGGGTTATGTTGCTGTTACACAACCATGTGTGCATACACATAGACTTCACCAAAATAGAATATTATTCTCTCTAAAACACATTCTACACTGAAAGTTAGCAACACAGAAAAACTGGACTGCTCTTATTATAATCAATATCAACTTAGAATCACTTAGTATCAAGTAAAACATCCACTAGTAAAAAAGTTCTACCAAAACATTCTGGTTTTACACACTTTCTACAAGCAGGTCTACTCACGCATCTATTTAACAAGCTCCAAGTAGAACCTCAAGAAAAACACATTCTTTCCAAATGTTTGATATCACAAAACTTTGCCAAATCGAGTGAGGCAGGTTTCAGATGTACTCAAAAATGGAAAATTACAGCTTGTGCTTGCCAATTGTTTTGGGCAATAGAGTGCAACAGTGATAGCCCACTTTTCCAGCGTCCTTGATATCTCCTCAAAGTATTTCCCCATTTTTCACAAATATATCGAAGCCAAACCAATGAGCCAAACCAACCAGTTCTGAGATGAATCACAACATTTTCAAACTGATTTGAAGTAAAAAAGGTATACGAGAAATGACAAATGTCCAAGGCTGTGTACTCAAAGTCTTTCAGAGGAAATGAAATCATGTCATTCACAATGATTCATGAAAACAGCCCATAAAGCACAGTGAATGGAATATTAAAGTCCCCCTGAGATAAAAAAAAAAAACCTAAAACAAGCTTTTATGCTTTAAGACAAACCATGTACAAATTATTTCATAATATTACTGTTTTTACTATATTTTTTTTTAAATAAATGCAGCCTTAAAGGAGTAGTTTACTTTAAAAAAAAAAAAAAGAAAAATTGCTGATAATTTACTCACCCCCATGTCATCCAAGATATCCATGTCGTTCTTTCTTCAGTCGAAAAGAAATTAAGGTTTTTGATGAAAACATTCCAGGATTTTCTCCATATAATGGACTTCAATGGGAACCAAACGGTTCAAGGTCCAAAAGACAGTTTCAGTGCAAACTGCAAACTGTTCAAAGGGCTTTAAACGATTCCAGACGATGAATAAAGGTCTTATCTAGTGAAACGAACGCGCATTTAAAAAAAATAATAAAGTTTAAGTTTTATAAGCTCAAATGGTCGCCTTGCTCTGTTCTGTGATGCGCAATCGTGACTCTCCTATTCGAACGCATTTATCAAAATGAACGAATCTTTTTTCGTGTCATTTGGTTCATTCAACGAACGAAATGAATGAATTAACTCGGGACTGGGGAAAGAATGACATGGACGTCTTGGATGATCTGGAGGTGAGTAAATTATCAGCAAAAGTTTTTTTTTTAAAGTGAACTACTCCTTTAAGGCCATTGCACGAATGCGTTTTTTTATTTTCATGATTCAGTGGCTCTGAATTGTCAAAACACCATCCAAACTGCTTGCAATGGGTGTGAAAAAACACAGAAAATCGAACCCGATTTGATCTTTTTTTTTTTTGACGGACGAAAGTTTCGGAGGCAGTGTGCCAGCGTGTTTCACATAACGTGAGGTCGTATTTATTTTTTAACGTGCGAAAATTTCGGACTCAGTGTGCAAGGGCCTTTAGTAAGCATAAGAGACTCCTTGCACCAACCCTATTCATTTTCTCCATAGAGACATCAGTAATTGTCGGAACTCAACTCATACATGTTTTTAACAACATAAGGGTGAGTAAATGATGACAGAATTTAAATTATCGGGTGAACTATCCCTTTAAGGTGTTAACTCTTTCCTAGTAGGCAGAGCTGAGTCACTCCTGCGATCTGAACTCTTGATGATCATAATCTCCACCCGATCCCGCTAATGCCGAATCCCACCTGCTGCTTCCTCTGACTGTGGCTCGGGTCGTAATAAAGCAGACCTCATTACGAGCACGCCTGCTTCCTGCGCACCGTGGGCCGCCTGCTCTCGCCCTGTTTTCCCCGTCTCTCTCTTTGTATATTTTTAGTCTTGTTTCAATCTCGCAGTGTTTTAATTTCAGCTGGCATCCTTGAAATTAGAGGAGAGATAAAAGAGACCCGGCGCTATGTTAATATCTCTTTGAAGATGAGTCGAGTTGGCCGTAGAATCCCTGGCTTTTCTCCTCCTGAGCGGAATAACCAATGAGTCGATCCTGCTTCGTCAGCTCCGTCAAGACGCGAACATGAAAACAGTCCATCCATCCATCCATCCATCATGTGTCTATTCTCCTCCTTTCTTTATTTACCCTTGTGCTGAATTACCTCGACTTTTTCTACAAAGGCGCCTCTCCTTCTGCCTGCCTGCTTCGATTCGTCGATCTTCCCTGTCCTTGCGTGTCACTCGGGTCGGTGTGCGACGTGATGGTTTACCGTCTTAAGCCCCATTGCTTCTTACTGGCCATGAGATATTTGAAAATAAACCCTGGAGGCAGATCTCTGCACTTCTCTGGTAAATAGGCCAACACATACTGGACTTTAACAAGACATGCATGAATATTCACACTGCTACGGTCTTTGATCAGATCCCTGACATCCCGTTCTCCTCCACCCTTTCTTTTTTTTAACAATTTCCTTCCCCATTTCAAACACACAAACGCTCATTTCTTCTCTCTTTCTCTCCTTCTGACACTCTTGATGTATTCCAAAATTTGCAATTCACTGTCTGCATCCTAACTGAAATGGAACCTCGTAAGTGATTTGGAACGCTCTCGACAGCGACTCAGCATGGCACATGTAAACTCCTCACGCGATGCCCACAGGAGACTCCACTCAAAATAGATGTTGGCATGTTACTAAACTAGCAATGCGATTTTCTACTAAGCATAATAACGTGACATTTCAAATAAATCAGGGATTCCCAAACTTATTTGACAGCCAATCCACTTAGTTGGTTAAAGGGATATTTCCCCTTAAAATGAAAATTCGGTCATCATTTACTCACCCTGTATACTTCTGCTGAACACAAAAGAAGATATTTTGAAGAATGTTGGTAACCATACTTTTGACAGTAGCCATTGACTTCCATTGTTTTTTTTTTTTCCTGCTATGGAAGTCAATGGCTTCTGTCAAAGGTTTGGTTACCAACATTCTTCAAAATATCTTCTTTTGTGTTCAGCAGAAGAAAGAAACTTATACAGGGTGAGTAAATGATGACAACATTTTCATTTTTGGGTGAACTTTATCAATTTAACAACACATTCACATGTTCATAGTTTATGTCGGTTAAGTCATTTCGGTATTTGACATACAGGTGAACAAATAATATATATATATATATATATATATATATATATATATATATATATGTTAACAAAGAAAATCTTTAGTAAATATTAATTTGTATATCTATAAAACTTGTGTTATTATTCATTATTTTTCCTCAGCTTGCCGAAATCCTGTTCATAAAGAATACATGCAATAACGTCATAGGGGGTGTTTACACTTTTCAACTTTTCAATCAAAAAAAAAAAACTTTTCAATCAAAAAAAAAAAAAAAAAAAAACGAAAACTTTAAGCGTTTTGGTAGTTGATTTACATGACAACAGCACCTAAAAAGCTAAAAAAAGGGTTTCAAAGTGCAGGGTTTTGAAAGCAAAAATGCTATCTTCTCAGTGTAAACTACAAAAACACAAATTTGTAAAAAGGTTGTTGCATATTTCAGTACATGTTCAGTCTATAGGCACATATGACGTCGCCAACTACTGGCCTGGCATGCATAATACAGCGATATTAGCCGTTTTCGTGAAATCGTGTAAACGGGGGACTTTGACAACAATGTTGTCATCTGTATGCAAATGAAAGACGTTTACGTTTTTAGTGCATCGTTGTCGTGTAAACGGTACCTTTAGAATTTCATTAGAATCAATTCCCAATTCTGATTTCAATGTGAATTAAAGTATTAAACAGAATACTCAACTAGAAAAACAAATTTGGTCAAGATAGATAGACATTTGAAATTACACCTACAGAATGTATTTAACGAGTTATTAACAACGTTAATAAACCCATTTTAACGGCGTCATTTTTTTATCACGCGATTAACGCCCTTTTTGGTATAGCAAAATTTGTAATTTTTTTTTTTCCAACAGGATGCAGGATGCAGCATGCGCGCCACTGCGCTATGAAATCCATTCCCGCGTTAAGGATGTTTTGTTGCTTCGCTGACCAAAGTGCAAGCGAATCTAGCTAGACTGGAAACAAAACAACAGGCACGCCGCACACACTTGTTTGGGCTTGTGAGCCGGCCAAATAGTAGGTTAACGTTACGTTTTGAGTAAATGACTAGCGCGAGATGCCGAATTGGATGCCAGTAAGATTCTGAATGAAAAGTTGACTTTTAAAAAGTTGCCAAATGGTTCCTTAGACAAGACCAAGGTGATCTGTGTGTTTTGTCGTGAACTGAGCTATCATCATTGCAGCACGTCCAGACTGAAACACCCCTTGATGATGGCCAAGCACACACACACAGCTGATGTGACTTCTCCGCCCCCTCGTCAATATCAGGACCTAATCAGTATTTCTTTCACCCTTATATTGATGGACAGGGTTACATTGTGTGAGAGATTATTTGCTCCAAGTGTGAATGTTATTGTGAAATTGAACACTGTATCAATGTTGTTTTCAATAAAAAACATTAGCTCAAAACAAGCCAATCCACTTTTCCATGTTGATAAGAGCATTAAAATGAGAAAAAATAATGGGACAAAAAAAAATCAAAAGACATTAAGAATAGATAAAAATGTGTGATTAATCGCGATTAAATATTTTCATCGTTGAACAGCACTAGTATTTATATCCTTGTTTTTCTCATCATATTATATGCATTAACGTCAGTGGAACGGGGTGGAAGAACACTTCATTTCCCAGAATGCATTGCCTGTGTTACATTTATTTGAATTGCAGTTCCTCTAGGCTCTAGCCACTCCAATTCAAATTCTAATTCAACTTTCTGTGGGTGTGACCAATTCACACTCATTTAATGAACAGATGGCAATTCCTCAATGCAGAATTTTGCCTGTATCTACAGCACCATTGGAAACAGCCTTCAAGTCAGAAGTATGCTTAAACATGCTGTCTAGATAGGCAGTTCTCAACAGTCCCGAAAAGAGCTTCAGTCTGCGTTTACTAATCTTGTCTGATCAGATCCGCCTGTTTATCGCTGTGCCTCTGTATCGCTCCGTCCTGATGAACAGCCTGACACGAGAAACCTCAGAAGAAAACCTCAACATGTCGGAGCACGGTGTACAGCTCTTTACATTTAACATGACGAAAGCAAGAGCTGCATCAATAATTGACAGACTATTTCAGAGACAAGATATGAATTCAGCCATCCCAGTGGATCACACATTCAATTTGACTTATCTTGAGAGTGTCTATAATAAGCTCCAGTTAAGCATTTTAGACTGGGTGGTATGACGTCAATCACACTATGAGTGACTTTATATCATGGCATATCATGATGATATATTTATTTGTACATACAGTATCATGGCATATGATATATTTATTTGTGCTGGTAATTTAATAAAGAAAAAGTCATTTTTACTGTATATTAAATAGACATTTACCAACATATGTTTTTTTTAGATAACTTAGAAGTACTCTGACTTATTTTATACTGTATATATATATAAATATATATATATATATATATATATATATATTTTACTGTTAATTTAGAATTTGATGGATATAAATATTTCTAGTATCATATGGTCTTGGATAGGAACAAGTTAATTTGATGCTTGCAAAACCATTCAAAATGTCTTTTACTGGTGTAACTCAAATTCAACTGTATGACTTATGAGAGATATTTGTGAAAAAGCCCCATGGCATGAACTGAATGCTACTGTGGCTAGCACCCATTTTACCCACCATTTATTGCATAATACATATTCATGAGCAGATTTTATAATTTTTTATACATTTTATTTTTACATCCTTACATGAAGTTGACTTTTTGTTGGTTAAAAACAAGCAACACAGAGACGTCTGTAGCCAAGTTTAAATAATGTCTTTTGATTGTTCAGTCTCAAATGAGTTTCGCCAATTAACTGTAATATTTAATTATAGCAGTGTGATGTTTAATTGACAGGTTTTTGTGTTTTTTGGCTTGCTGTGTCTGATATCTCCCAGCAAAATGGTTTGAGCAGATTGAATTTGTGCAGCACAGCATAGCAGCATCCCACTGCATTTTTATAATACTGTGAGACACAAACACATGAGGCCAGTGAACACCTGGCTCACCTTACACAGGTGAACACACACCCGCAGTCTCTCTCACACACACACACCTCCCTCGCCCTGGAGACCGAGAAAGAGGGAGAGAGATACATGTGACTGTCAGTAGAAAATTAGGTGGAAAATAGGCAAACAAGAACATCTATGACTGTGAAACTCGGATGTTCTTAATATCACATTTCCTCTTTTCCAGGCTCCCTTATTCTCTGCAGTTTTTTTAGCTGTTTATCCTCATAGGAGCTGTGTAAAAAAAAATCAATAACACCTTTTTTTTCTTAATGGTGACCATTTTGACTGGGGTGGGTGGGTCGGTCGGACGGTCGGTCGGTCGGTCGGTGGGTCGGTCGGTGGGTCGGTCGGTCGGTCGGTCGGTCGGTGGGTGGGTCGGTCGGTCGGTGGGTCGGTCGGTCGGTCGGTCGGTCGGTCGGTCGGTCGGTCGGTCGGTCGGTCGGTCGGTCGGTCGGTCGGGCGGTCGGTCGGTCGGTCGGTCGGTCGGTCGGTCGGTGGGTCGGTCGGTCGGTGGGTCGGTCGGTCGGTCGGTGGGTCGGTGGGTCGGTGGGTCGGTCGGTCGGTGGGTGGGTCGGTCGGTCGGTGGGTCGGTCGGTCGGTCGGTCGGTCGGGCGGTCGGTCGGTGGGTCGGTCGATCGGTCGGTCGGTCGGTGGGTCGGTCGGTGGGTCGGTCGGTCGGTGGGTCGGTCGGTCGGTGGGTCGGTGGGTCGGTGGGTCGGTCGGTCGGTGGGTCGGTCGGTCGGTCGGTGGGTCGGTGGGTCGGTCGGTGGGTCGGTCGGTGGGTCGGCCGGTCGGTCAGATAGATAGATAGATCTGTACGAAATACCAATTTACCATATAAAGATAGATAGATTTTTACCAAATTCCTCAAGAAATCATTATTATCAAACCATTTGCCTTCTATTTAAGTCGTTATCAATTAGCAGCAGATCAGGCCTTCCTTCATGACTAATTAAAGCAATTAGAGAAATCTTGAACTAATGCGTTTTATACAGATAGCAGCACCAAAGCGACTCGTTTCGCTCACAGGTCAAGAGCAGAGTAATTAACTGATGATTACACCCTCAGCCTAGTGTGCTTCAGAAGAAATGAGGGGGGGAGAGAGAATGTGTGTGTGTGTGTGTTCATGCCAACATGCATGCCGCTGTCGTGTGGTGTTTGTGTTTTCATGCATACTCGTGCCTTTAGTGTGTGTGATTCTATATTGACCTCTGAAGTGAGACACCAGCTCAGAGATCCACTCCTTGATGATCAAAGATTGACGTGATTGGTTACACGCTAGTTTGTGACGTAAGAAACACCAGCGATTTCAAACCGCGTTTTTGAGATTGTCTTTGGTTTGAGAAAATATTTAGCAACGGTGTTGACTTATGAATTTGCACATGGTTTGTCTTAAAGTACATTAAAACACCACATAGACATATAAACAACATTAAAAGCTTGATTTTCACCACAGGGAGACTTTCAATAATAATAGCTGCGCTGGCTATTTAAAAAAATAAAGCCATCCATAAAGCTGTTTAGACATGATAAGACTGAAATGGATTCTTTCTGTAATAATTCTACTTTGAATAACAATGGAAGATTGCTCACATGCAGAAAATGCGCTGCTGAAAGCGGACATGTCTCTCGTTCTCTGATGTTGATTATTGAAATAATTGTGTTTCTTGGAGACCTGAACAGACAACTAAACAGAAAGTGAAATGCCAACAGCATACCTTTCTTTTGTCAGTACATTTAGAAGAATGGATGACCTTCGAGCTTAAAAACACACACTGAGTTAACAAACACACAAAGAAACATATTCTAAAGCTCATATGATTGGACAAGTTTCCTTTTGTGATGTCTGGACAAACTACGTCATTCACTGTTGGAAAATACATAAAACTGTACCAGTGCCAAGTTTTCAGAGACAGATCTATAACCTGTCCTGCCACCACGTCCTCGCCTGCCCTCGTGAGACGCATGCCAATGACGATAACATTATCATGGACATTCCACCAGGGAGAGTATGGTCACATTTCATTAGTCATGTTATGGTATACATACAATAATAGTTTGAACAAACCATACCAAGACACCATTGTTTTATTTTTTTTAGAAAAAGAATGGCATACTGAAAAGCATAAAATAATGTACGTATACTAATAAATGTATATACTAATAAATAAAATGGTGTTAAAAATGTAACATAAAATGGTAATACTAAAATATAATATTAAATTATATATATAAAATAATGGTCAGATGAAAGAAAAAATATATATATATTTTTTTTTTGGCAGCACACACTTAATTTGGGTTTGTTTCATTCACATCAAGACACCATTGTTTAATTTAATTTTTTTAGAAAACGAATGGCATACTAAAAAAACATAAAATAATGTAAGTATACTAATAAATGTATATACTAATAAATAAAATGGTGTTAAAAATGTAATATAAAATGGTAATATATAAAATATTCATATATAAATAATATATTGTATTATATATAAAATAATGGTCAGATGAAACAAAAAATAAGTTTTTTTTTGGCAGCACACACTTAATTTGGGTTTGTTTCATTCAGGGATTAAAAAGTACCCCATGTGTAAAATGAAATACTCTGCTGTATCTGTAATGCCGTGGGCCTCATTTTCTGCCAGAGGTCCAGGACATCATGTTCAGATACATGGCATCATGGATTCTAACAAATACCAACAGTGAGAAAATCAAAACCTGACAGCCTGACAGCCAAAATCAAAACAAAAATGGGACACTGAGCACATAACAAACACTGTAAAAAATAATCCTGTAAAAAACGGTAATTTACTGGCAGCTGTGGTTGCCAGCATCATACAGTAAAAATATGGTGTGTTTACTGTTTTTGAAATTAATTGCTAAATACTGTATTGGCAGCTCCAGAAAAAAAACTTTAATTTAACAGCTATATGCTCTAACACAAACACAGTAACTATTAGAAAAAATGGTTCTATTTAGAACCAGAAATGGTTCCATCCCCCGCTTCATATATGGAACTCCAAAATGGAACCATTTTTGGGGGGTTAAAGGTTCTTTTGGCCAAGTATGGCACCCCAGGGTTCTATATAGAACCCAGAGGACCCCTTTTTAAGAGTGTATAGAACCTTTTAGGGGTTCCAAATACGTACACTGTTAAAAAAAAGGTTCTTCAGGGGTTCTAAGCCCAGTTTGGTTCTTCAGTGGTTCTCTGGGGTGGTTAACATGCTCTATGGCCCCTCTTATGGTTCTACATAGCTCCATATGACAAAGATAAGTGCCACTTAAAGTGGTTCCCCTATGATTACAAGGTCAAGGTCAAGGTTACTTTATTGTCCCCGGAGGGCAATTCTTTGTACAGCCAGCAGGAAAAACACAAGGCACAACACACAACATTACCACGAGGTATAAAACACACACAGTCCCTAATAATACATACAAAATAAATACATTTAAATATAAGTACATTAAAACAATTCTGGTAATTTATTTAATACTGAGATTGAAGTCGGGATAAAAGAGTTTCTATATCTACAAGCCAATGAACCACTTTTAGCACTATTTAGCACCATTTTTTTTTTAGAGTGGAGCGCTGATAGAACCTTTTAAGGTTCTATATAGAACCTTTTCTTATAGTTACGGTAACAAGAGTTTTTTTTTTTTTTTTTTTTTTTTTTAAACGAGGCTGAAGAGAAGTGCCGCCAACATGGATCTGGGAATCTCAAGGATCTGGAGAAATTCAGTATGGAGGAATGGTCTCTAATCTCCAAACTCATCAGAAATTATAGGAAAAGACTGTTATCTTGGGAAAAGGAGGTTGCATTAAAAGGGGGTAAATAACTGTTCCCATCATGTTTTGGAGAAAAACATTTATTTCATAATGTGATTTCCCCCCACTTTGAATTATTTTACTTCAATGAAAGGTTCGATTTTTGCTGACTTTTTAAAATTACATATTACAAAAAGGATTAAGAATGCAGATTTGTTTTATTTCAGCCATCTTTGGTTATATTTACCAAGGGGGCAAATAATTCTGACCAGCTCTGTATATTAGTGCTGTCAATCAATAAAAACACAGCATATTTTAATTAAAGGTGATTACATTCATTGAAATGATGAAAGATTCAAAATAACATCAGGAATATGGAATAAGAAAGTCAATGTGGTTAATTTTGATGTCTTGTTGACTTTAACATCCGTACCCTTATCGACTACTTCCACTGCCCCTACATCGCTCTCTTTCACCCCGTGTGCAGTGGATCTGAAAGCCGAGCACTGGATTTATCGAGCTGTTTTTGACCCCATTAGGGCTTTGAGAAGAGCTGAGTGATTTCACCTCCCCTCTCCGGCTATGTGGATTTAATCTCCTAATTACTGGAAGTCTACGTGATGGTTTTCAACCCTGGAGTGATCTGGCTTTTTTTATTTATATGCATGTGTGTGTTTCATTAAAAAGTACTTTTGAAGTAGCATCTGATTGTGTGTGTAGAGAGTTCATTAATGGAATAAAACATGCCAGTGTTTCATTTATTAGATGTTTGTCATGTTTTTCTTCGGCTTAATGATACGTTTGTAAATGAGCTGTCATTTACTGTCTTTTTATTTAAATGAATTTCTGTCTGGCCCATTTACTGTTGCAGACAAGCAATATGATCTCCAAATTGTCTGGTCTCCACAATGATCAGTTTTTGGGATTGACACCGCAAGTCTCTAACACTGTGTGTATGAATGTGCAACGGGATCCAGGCTCGTATTCTCTGACCAGAAACTATAGCGACAGGGGCAAAAGTAATATCAAAGATGGCGACAACCATTAAACTGGAACTTTAAACTCTGAAACTTTGTCTTATCACTTTTGACGCAACATAAATCCAATCGAGCAAAGTTCACCCGTCAAATCTTTATTAACTGACAGCAGCTTTTATATTTGGGTGGAGAGCGGAGAGTGGAGCATTTGAGTCTGACGGGAGCAGTGACTGGATTTTAAACCTTTAGATCACACACAGCTTATATATCCATCCATCCATCACTTACCGAAGTTACCGAAAGCAAACAGTAAACACTCTCTCAAACATGACAAGACGAATAGTCATCCAGTTCAGCTCCATTCACAGAGCACAGGTTTTCTGAGAATGCGGTTGTGAGTCCTGAAAATGTAGGGGTGTAATTTGGTTATCGAATGCGGTTGTCATTCCCGTAAATAACTAAAATGTGTGGGAACCATATTAAGAACTCAAATACAAGACTGACAAGGGTATTCTGCTGCTGTGTGAACGTTACTCTTTACTCTTACTGTATGCCGATTGGCACATTTGCATCTTTTTTAAGGCATTTCAGCAGACAAAGCTGATGCTTAAACTCCATTAAGTCTTATGAACTAGAGCCAGACCGATATATCGGTAGACCGATATTATCGGCCGATATTAGGCATTTTCCAAACTATCGGTATCGGCAGTTATAATGGCCGATAAACGAATACTTCAAAAATAAAATAAAAACGGACGAAACACGCTTGAACCATGTCATGAGTGTTGGAGTTTTATAGTTTGTCCACCAGAGGGCACTCTACACCGTTCCTATGGCAACACTCGTTGAGTTGGTCACGAGACATACATTGCTTGAATAACAATTAAAAGAACATCCCCATCAGTTCTCTTAACTCAAATAAGCATGACAAAAGTTGTGACTATCATGTGCAGTTCAAAATAAATAAATAAAATATTGTCAGAATATCGGATTCTAAAACCCAAAAATATTTGTATCGGTATCTGTCTTCAAAATACTTTATCGGTCGAGCTCTACTAACTTCAAACTAGGGCTGGGTGATATAGCCGAAAATATTATCATACAATATGGATATTTATTTACGAATAATGGGGAAGGAAATGCTTTCTACATATTTGCTAGATCTTGAGAATGAATGTAAACATGTAAACTTGTGTGTTCATAATTCAACTCATAGTTCATAATTCAACACAGAGTAGCTACATTTTAATTCACGGCCCAATGAAATCCATTTTATTTTTCCCTAAATTCTGTTTACCATTTTATTTTATTTAATACAATTGATAGAAGCCTTAACAATTTAATTCAATTAAATAAGATGCTGCACAATAGAACTGTATAAATTTAAAACATGGATCATCATCATCATCTTCCGCTCATCCGTGGCCGGGTCGCGGGGGCAGCAGTCTAAGCAGAGATGCCCAGACTTCCCTCTCCCCCGACACTTCCTCCAGCTCTTCTGGGGGGATACCGAGGCGTTCCCAGGCCAGCTGGGAGACATAGTCTCTCCAGCGTGTCCTAGGTCTTCCCCGGGGTCTCCGCCCAGTGGGACATGCCCGGAACACCTCCCAGGAAGGCGTCCAGGAGGCATCCGGAACAGATGCCCGAGCCACCTCAGCTGACCCCTCTCGATGTGGAGGAGCAGCGGCTCTACTCTGAGCTCCTCCCGAGTGACCGAGCTTCTCACCCTATCTCTAAGGGATCGCCCAGCCACCCTGCGGAGAAAGCTCATTTCGGCCGCCTGTATCCGGGATCTTGTCCTTTCGGTCATGACCCAAAGCTCATGACCATAGGTCAGAGTAGGAACGTAGATTGACCGGTAAATCGAGAGCTTTGCCTTACGGCTCAGCTCCTTATTCACAACAACAGACCGGTACACTGACCGCATTACTGCAGAAGCTGCACCGATCCGTCTGTCAATCTCCCGTTCCATCCTTCCCTCACTCGTGAACAAAACCCCAAGATACTTAAACTCCTCCACTTGAGGAAGGATCTCTCCACCAACCTGAAGTGGGCAAGCCACCCTTTTCCGGCTGAGGACCATGGCCTCAGATTTGGAGGTGCTGATTCTCATCCCAGCCGCTTCACACTCGGCTGCAAACCGTCCCAGTGCATGCTGAAGGTCCTGGTATGAAGGGGCCAACACGACAACATCATCCGCAAATAGCAGAGATGAAATCGTGTCGTCCCCAAACCTGACACCCTCCGGCCCCTGGCTGCGCCTAGAAATTCTGTCCATAAAAATTATGAACAGAACCGGCGACAAAGGGCAGCCCTGCCGGAGTCCAACATGCACCGGGAAGAAGTCTGACTTACTACCGGCAATGCGAACCAAGCTCCTGCTTCGGTCATACAGGGACCGGACAGCCCTTAACAAAGGACCCCGGACCCCGTATTCCCGGAGCACCCTCCACAGGCCGCCTCGGGGGACACAGTCGAATGCCTTCTCCAAATCCACAAAACACATGTTGACTGGTTGGGCAAACTCCCATGAACCCTCCAGCACCCTGTAGAGGGTATAGAGCTGGTCCAGTGTTCCACGGCCCGGACGAAAACCGCACTGTTCCTCCTGAATCCGAGGTTCCACTATCGGCCGTATTCTCCTCTCCAGTACCCTGGCATAGACTTTTCCAGGGAGGCTGAGAAGTGTGATCCCCCCTATAGTTGGAACTTCTTAAAAAGAGGAACCACCACCCCGGTCTGCCATCCCAGAGGTACTGTCCCCGACCGCCACGTGATGCTGCAGAGGCGTGTCAACCAAGACAGCCCCACAACATCCAGAGACTTGAGGTATTCGGGGCGGATCTCATCCACCCCCCAGTGCCTTGCCACCGAGGAGTTTCTTGACTACCTCGGTGACCTCAGCTAGGGTGATGGACGAGTCCACTTCCGAGCCCTCAGCCTCTGCTTCCTCAATGGAAGACGTGACGGCGGGATTGAGGAGGTCCTCGAAGTATTCCTTCCACCGTCCGACGATATCCCCAGTCGAGGTCAACAGCCGCCCACCCCTACTGTAAGCAGCATTGGTAGGGGACTGTTTCCCTCTCCTGAGGCGCCGGACAGTTTGCCAGAATCTCTTCGAGGCCAGCCGATAGTCCTTCTCCATGGCCTCACCGAACTCCTCCCAGGCCCGAGTTTTTGCCTCCACGACCACCCTGGCCGCAGTCCGCTTGGCCTGCCGGTACCCGTCAGCTGCCTCCAGAGTCCCACGGGCCAACCAGGTCCGATAGGACTCCTTCTTAAGCTTGACGGCATCCTTTACTTCTGGTGTCCACCACCGGGTTCGAGGGTTGCCGCCTCGACAGGCACCGGAGACCTTACGGCCACAGCTCCGAGCAGCCGCTTCGACAATGGAGGTGGAGAACATGGTCCACTCAGACTCAATATCTCCAGCCTCCCTCGGGATCTGGTCGTAGCTCTGCCGGAGGTGAGAGTTGAAGCGTACCCTTACGGTACGCTTGGGTCTGCCGAGTCTGTCCAGCCTCCTCCCCCGCCATCGGATCCAACTCACCACCAGGTGGTGATCAGTTGACAGCTCTGCCCCTCTCTTCACCCGAGTGTCCAAGACATACGGCCGGAGGTCAGATGAAACGACCACAAAGTCGATCATCGACCTACGACCTAGGGTGTCCTGGTGCCACGTGTACTGGCAAAATATTTTTCATCCATATTTTTTTTCATTAAAACATGGATGAAAAATATAAAGGTTGTGTGATATTCCTTAGAAATAATAATATTATGGACATTTTAGTATACAGTAGTGATATATTTCTGTCCTAATTTCTTGAAGTGAAACCGAACTTTTATTTTGATGGTTTGTCGTTAGGCCCTGTTTACACCTGGTATTAAAGCAAAACTAAGTAAGATTTTTTTTTACCTAAAAAGTAATGTTTCCAAAATCGTTTCAGTGATACATTAAGTCGCAACAGGGTGAAAGACACTTCTGGATTTGCTTTGCGGTCCTATATCTGCTATAGCCACGGTATATAAGATTGCCAGATCGGGTCGTGTTTCTGTAGTTCTAATGAGACATAAGAAAACTACAAATTTTACGCTAAGCATTACAATAGTCATTATTTTGTTTTTCTTCGTTTCTGATGTCGCAATACATCATACTTTCATGAAATCATGCTGTTGTTGCGTTTTATTCTGCTTTGTGATAGGCTGTCAGATTGATCCATATCGCGTAAAAATGTCCAAGCTTATCATTGTTATCGACATAGACTTTATTGTGGTCTCGATATATTATAGTTTATCACCCAGCCCTACTTCAAAGCCACAAGTTTCCTCATATTACACACACACACACACTTTCAGAGTTTCTGAGATTCTTTGCAAACTGGGAAGTAATGTGTTTTTAATTTGTGAGGGCATAAGGGCATAACGTGTCAGAAAGTCTAGTTCTGTATCTAGCTCATGTTGTGTGCAGTAAAGAGCACAGCCTGTCTGTACCTGTCTGTCTCTGCGCCCGGGCCGTGTTCTTCAAGTCTGTGCATTGTCAAGGCTTTTCTTGGTTCAAGGCTGGTGACAGTAGACAGCTTTTCCACTGTGCAGTCTCTATTTAATGAAAGATAGAATTCTAGTTGACTGTTTTGTACAGAATTTCCAATGGATGGTTGGTTCTATTGGCTAATAAGAAACCAATGAGCCCGAACAACCACTCAACAGCACTACCAACGACCAAGATAACATTAACCACTACCTAGCAACCATTCGGAACATCATAGGGACAACAAGGCCGTATGTCCGCATTGTACAAGCAGAATGCGACGGTTGGTCAGTGTTGTATTTGTCCCGCCCCTCCTCCACTGTGATTGGACAGCTGGGTAAAGAGTGACAGTGATAAGTACTGCATATTACCCAAAAGTTACCCATCTCCCGGCAACTGGTAAACAAACACTGAGCACTCAGCGTGAAATAGGCGCTCAGCGCCTCGTCATGCTGCTGGAAACTTTTTTGAAAACATGGTGCTCCTATTGGAAACAACTGGAAAAATACTCCAGCCTCAGGAAATAAAACACTTTGTTGGACACAAGGCACCCAAAAACAACCACCCAGAATATCCTACAAAAAGTATAGCAGCTCTATCAACCACACAGAACTTACTAACAACATAAAACACGCTAGCAACAGCATAGCAGCCCTAAAAAAACACCCATTATACCCTAACATCTACCTAGCAACCACCCATAACACCATAGAAAAAGCATAGTAGCTCTATCGACCACACAAAACTCCCCAAAACCACTTAGTAATTGCATAGAACACCTTAACAACAGCATAGCAACCACAACAACCACCCAGAAAACCCCAACAACTACCTAGCAACCACTCAGAACATCCTAGAAAACAGCATAGCAGCTCCATCAACCACACAAAACTTAGCAACCGCATAGCAGCCCTAACAACCACCCAGAATACCCTAACAACTACCTAGCAAACAGCCAAAACAGCAACAGCGTAGCAGCCCTAACAACCACCCAGAAAACCCTAACAACTACCCAGCAACCACCCAAAACAGCAACTGCGTAGGAGCCCTAACAACCATTCAGAATACCCTAACTACTACCTAGCAACCACCCAGAACAACCTAGAAACAGCACAGAAGCTCCGTCAACCACACAAAACTCCCTAACAACCAATTAGCAACTAACCAAAACAGCAATAGCATAGCAGCCCTAACAGCTACACAGAATACCCTAACAACCACTTGGCAACCGCCGGAAGACCCTAGCAACAGCAGAGCAGCAACAGCAACCTCCAAAAACACCCTAGAATTGTGTTTGTGTGTTTTGCAGAGGCCTAGAAAAGAAAAATGGAATTTGTTGAAGTTAGATTTAGATTTTTTTTGTTGTTGTCAGTACAGATACATTTGAAATTGCCCAGAAACTTAAGTACCATGCACCAGAATATTTGCATCAAGCAACCTTCACTATGTGAAGAGTGTCTGAAAAATCCCCCATAACAATGATGCCATTAGTTCTACCAAGGTGGTTATCTCTGTAATCGTGTGTAAGTCATTTGCTCGGATCCAGCGACACATCCGTGTTGTTTCTCACTGTCAGACGTTGGCTTCTCATCTGCCAGGCTTCGGCCCTCTCCAACCAGACAAATGACGGTCTGAATATCTTTCCCCATGCAGCCCTGACTCCTAATGTAGATACATTGCTAGTTCCAAACCATACTTATGATGAAATACAAGATCTTTTGTCTTCTATTCTGTTTCACACTTTTTTGTTGTTTCATTGTATTAGTGTTTTTTCCCTCCGATGGGTATATCAGCCATTCACTTTGTGCCTTTGTTTCTCTGTCTAGCCACCCGTCTGTCTCTCTCTCTCTCTCTCTCTGTCGATCTGTCTGCGATTCTTTTTCTAACTCATTGATTTTTCTTTCCTCAAAGGAAAAGATATGTCTAAGATGAGCAATACTTGCACTTCTGAATCTTATTAAGAAGCAGCGTAAAAGGGATCCCTATTGTTGTTTTGGAAAAGAAATTCTTTTTATAAGGGGCTTCTTCTCCTTTTTTCCCCCTATCTAAAGAGATACACTTATTTAAAGCCAGAAAGAAAGAAGCAAAAAAGATAAACAGTCTTTCTTTGTCCAAATTTGATTAAATTCCCAGTGTTATTGAGCAGTATCAGTTGACACAGAAAGAATCAATATCAGTGTGATACGCTAAGGCTTTATGTGATATCTCAAAGTGAGTTTGTTTAGCTATAAATCTGAAACACATGCTAGTCTCAGATCCAAATAAGAGCCAATTATTTCGCAACAATGGTCTAATGTAAAATGATACTGTGGTTGACTGTGCCTTATCTCCACTGCATCCTTGAGGTCCAGATTATTATTTTTCTGTCATGACAACTCTTGGGAGTGTTTGGCCTGGTAATGGATGTGACAGTGTTATGTTTGGTCTTGGCGGAAGAGATCTGCTATACTATTCAACAATATTACTCATCTGCTATCGTTGGCATCATTGTATTAGAATTGAACTGAGCTGGACGATGACATTACGGTTTTCTCCAGAGCAGCTGTATAGATCAACTTTTTATGAATTAATACATTTTTAGAACAGAAATGAAACAACACTTTACTTAAGGATTCATCATTCAGCTTTGTATTAGTAGAAAGCCTGTAGTATTTTAAAATTACCACGCTTTCCACCCTCATATCCCCCTGAGACGAGAGATTTATGTCTTTTTTGTCTGAAAAAAAAAATCGTTCAATGACGCAAAAATTGTCATTTTGCGTCATCGGAGGATTTTTGTCCGGACGCTAAAGACTACAGTCAGTAGTCGGGTCTGTCCTGCATGTTCTCAACTCACCCATAGAGGGCGATCTCACTCACAGAATGAACACATAGTGTCGGCCATCTTTTTTTGGAAGCTAAGCTAGCAGGCTCTTGTTCTGTGGAGAAAGCTGAGTAGTAGGGGTTACCATTCTCTTTTTCCCAGACATGTACAGCCGTCGATGTCCGGGATTCAGCTTTTGCTTTCTGTAGTCGCCATTCATTGTTTACATTTTGTTCAATCTATTCATTCCATTGGAGAATCTCAATGTTTACATGAACATTTTGGCGATCTTGACACACAATTTCGGGCAGACTCACTAGTAGCCTAGACTTGTTGTTTAACTACTGCGCTCTGTTACCGGTAGGCGTGGCCTCCTAGGGCAGCGAAGCAAGTGCATTCTGGGAGTTGTTGTCTTTCATCCACATAACCCAAAAATACATTTTCTGGCTTTTCTCAGTCTAGAAAGCTCCAAATTCAAAAAATAATTTCACATTTCTTCTACATAAATGACCCATTTTAAATACACATTCATCTCTCCGATCCCATCGAGCTGGACAATAACACGAGAGACATTGGCTCAAAACACAACCGGTACAAGCTTCAAGAGCTGCTGTACAACCAAAACAAACTTAATTTTCCAGTTATCACCATTAAGCTGCTTCGAAACAGACTGTATTGTTAAAAGAGCTATAGAAATAAAGCTGACCACTGATCAGGCTACTGATACAGCAGGAACCAATCAGCTGTGCTGTATAGAGAAGGATGTGATTGCAAACAGATTATATGGAACATATGAGTGAATCTCTTTGAATAAAAATGTCAAAACATGGAAAATAATTTCCTCCGCAAATTCAGATAATTGTAATACACAGATAATTGTGATAAACAAATGTTTTTTCCTATTAGATTCACAGTAGCGTAATATAATCATCTGATCATTTTATTATGTATGATAATTTGTTTTATCAATAAAATAATTAAAGTTTATTATTATTTTATTATAGTTTTTTTATTACATAAAAGTATATATACTGTGCAGTATATGTTCTTGAGAAGTTTGTAAAACATATGTAACCACTTGTAAAACTCTGTTTCCACTTTACCCATTATCTAGTGGGTTATTTCCCAAAAGTCAGTCTTGTTTTGCCAAGACAAATATAAATGTACACACACGGTGGCTCTCTTCATTCTATTAGATTTAATGAAAATCCTCAAAACCAGACGAATAAATCTTTATCATAACGACCTTCTGTCAAACTCTGAATCCAAAAGCCTTGTGTCTCTCACACTCTTATAGTGCTGATTTCTAAAAGATTGTCACTAATGGATCTGTGGTGTTAAAGGTCTGAAAAAAAAATAAAAAATAAATCGCGGTTGCCAGAGTGATAAAGAGAAAAAGGTGACGGCGAGCAGAGAGAAACGGTGTAAAGGTGACTGGATAGGACCAAACAAAGACATCCAAAAAGAAAAAAAGATGAGACAGATGGACGAAAGAAGGAGGGACAACACTGACTTATTATCCAGACAAAGGCTCCAGTCATGCACCTAATTTAAGGTCGTCCTGCGCTCTGTCTAATTAACTATTTACCAGCTCATCCATCACGAGCTCTATTCTGCTTCTTACAGAGACCTCCTCTCCAGATTAAAGGATAAATGTTTCATTACCATGGGCGTGTTCAGCTAAAAATGGTTGCTAGCTGTAGCGTACATATGGGAGGTTTTGTAATAAGAAAATAAAAGAGGTTCAACTTAAATCACCATGAATTTGCTTCCTAAGAAAAGAGAATGGCCACCGCAGCTTGAAAGAGCAGCACAGGCTTGGTTGTTAGCTTAAAGCTTTATACGTGTTTGCTTTGAAAGGGAGAAAGTGGTGTTTGTCAGGAGATAGAGTCAATCCTCAGAGGGACGGTTTACTGCATGTCCACCTCTTGTCAATTACGCTGTAAGTACCAAGGCACCGTGTTCACCGCAATTAGATCCTCCTCGCAGGCAATATCTGAAATACATTTACATTTGATCAGACTTTAATGAAGTTGTTGATCAAACAGTACTGTACCTGCCCAGGAGGAGCACTAATTGACAGAGCTGGACGGTACGACGTGTTATAGCATGTAATGGAGAGAATGTGCCAATTTCGCTTTACCATTAATAATGTGGTAGACGTATTTATGAGGTTATCAGTATGCAGGCGTACGCTTTATTTTACAAATGACAGTAATGCACAAAAACAAGGACACAGCATGAGGAGGATGTGTATACAATAGTTTTTCACTTAAAGCCACATTATGCAGGATTTTCGTTTTTGTCAAACTGTGACCCCTAGAGTCAATGTGGAGTACTTGTATTGTCGTAAATAGTACTCACGCAGAGATGTCTGATCCCCTCCCCCTGTATACCGGTACTTGTTCAGTAGGATGGAAGCTGTAACGAGTGGAAATAAGGTGTGGCCCCTTTAAGAGCTGCGCCCTGTTGAACTGTCGGCAGTCTGTATTGTATGCGCCTCGAACACCACATGTATTCGGCACTGGGTTATTTATGTTTGATGCACATTTTAGCAGTTCTTTCTTGCCGTAAAGCAATTCGTTACATCGCTAGACCGGATTTTACGCGATGCTGCGGTCGGCGGCCTGTCGGCTCAAAGTTGCAAGTGTGTTTTTTTCCGCTCACAGGCAACAGAGGGGGGCGAGACGCCCAACATTCAACCCGAAAATAGTCATATAACTATCGCAATAACTCCGAAGCTATTCAGTTAAGGTAATAGAACTGCCTAGTGCTGATTTAAACAAGAAGTTACAGTGAGAACTAACAAATTAGTTGTGTCTACATTATTGGAATTATATGGAAGCTTGTTTCCGCCACTGAATAAAAAATTAAAAAGGTAATAGCGACTTTTTTTCCTTGAAATTGCGAGTTTACATCTCGTTTGTTTTTTTCTCGGAATTGCGTGATATAAAGTCGCAATTGTGTGTTATAAAATCAGAATTGCAACAATCGCAATTGCGAATTCTGAATTCTGACTTTTTGCAATTGCAAATTTATTTCTTGCATTTCGAGTTCTAGTATTTTCTGTTTTTTTTTTCTCACAATTGCGTTTATATCTCACAAATCTGTTTTCGCAATTCCGTGTTATGAATTCTCCCATTTATTCTCGCAATTTCGTGTTATGAAGTCAGAATTGTGAGATATAAACTTGCAATTCTGAGAAAAAAGTCTGGTTGTGAGATTAAAAGTTGCAATTACCTTTTTATTTCTTAATTCTTTGGCAGACACAAGCTTCCATTGAATTACCACATGATCCTTCAGAAATCGTTTAATTGTGATGATTTTTACAAAAAAAGGAACATTTTCAACATTTATAATATTAAAGGGATACTCCACTTTTTTGGAAATAGGCTCATTTTACCACTCCCCCAGAGTTAAACAGTTGAGTTTTACCGTTTTTGAATGTATTCAGCCGATTTTCTGATATTTAGAAGAATATCAGTAACCAGACAGTTTCTGGTCTCATTGACTTCCATAGTAGGAAAAAAATATACTATGGAAGTCAATGAGACCAGGAATGGTCTGGTTACTGATATTCTTCTAAATATCAGAAAATAGGCTGAAAACATTCGAAAACGGTAAAACCCAACTTTTTAACTCTAGGGGAGTGGTAAAATAAGCCTATTTCCAAAAAAAGTGGAGTATCCCTTTAAGAAATGTTTCTTTAGCAGCAAATCAGCATATTGATTTCTGAAGGATCATGTGATACTGAAAACTGAAGTAATACAGCAGCTGGTAACGTCATTCCATACCTTCAACTGTGACTTTTAAGCTTATTTTGCCAAGAATAACTTCAAATTGAACAATTTTGCCATTTTGTCATTCACAAGACATCCTGTGTCAGTGAAAGACTGCAAAGCATCATTAAACTGCATCTCTGAAAGGTCACTCGATTGATGCGGTTCGGTCATTCGGTTGAACACAGAGCTTGTCTGATGCAATAGTATGTGAGATTACCTGAATAAATGAACCTATTGCAGTGGACTCAGTTCATTTAGAGGGATTTGATGAGCGTCTATTGAGTCTCCCACCACTCCTGCAATACTTTTCCCACTACAGTGATGGAATTATTTATTCATTTTTGAGAAAAATCGAATCGACAAATGTTGCATAACGCAGCATCAGCCACACACAGCTTTGACAGTGTCAAGCCCACAAGATACAGGAAGCGGGTATTTTCAGGATTCTTATTATATTATTCAATGTGTTTCCATCATACTGGAATCCATACAATTACATCATGTGTCACACGAATAAACCCACACGAAATTTGCTCTAAGGTTGCCTACGTATCAATGACGTCCACTCCTAAACTAAACGAAATACAAAATACACAAACGAGTCAATTGTTAACACACAGTAGGAGTATAGAGCAATAAAATCAAAACCGTACACTCACAAGATGAGTTCATGTTATAATCAGATCTCATTTTGAGATATTTTTGAGATCACTTCAGAAACTCACAAATGTGAGATTTTAATTTTTTTAATGAAAACATTTCAGGATTTTTTCCATATAATGGACTTCAATGGGAACCAAACTGTTCAAGGTCCAAAAGACAGTTTCAGTGCAAACTGCATACTGTTCAAAGGGCTTTAAACAATTCCAGACGTTGAATAAGGGTCTTATCAAGTGAAACGCTCATTTAAAAAAGAAAAAAAAAAACAACAAAGTTTAAGTTTTATAAGCGCAAATGCTCGCCTTGCTCTGTTCTGTGACGGACGTTCGTGACTCCCCTGTTCAAACTCGTTCATCAAAACGAACAAATCTTTTCCCGAGTCAACTCGTTCGCTTAGTTCGTTGAATGAACCAAATGACTCGGAAAAGGATTTGTTCATTTTGACTCGAAAAGGAGAGTCACAAACGTGCGTCTCAGAACAGAGCAAGGCGAGCATTTGAGCTTATAAAACTTCAATTTTGTCATTTATTTATTAAATGAGTGATCGTTTCGCTTGATAAGACCCTTTTACATCGTCTGGAATCGTTTAAAGCCCTTTGAACAGTTTGCACTGAAACTGTCTTTTGGACTTTGAACCGTTTGGTTCCCACTGAAGTCCATTATATGGAGAAAAAAGCTGGAATGTTTTCATCAAAAACCTTCATTTCTTAAATTTCATTAAGATTAACTACAATTAAAAATGAATTAAAAATCTATTTAATGTAACAAATAACACTGATTCTAACTACACGGTGTAAATGACGGTGGAAATGATTGTTTGACTGTGATGCTTTCGAAATTAAGCAGACGCACACATAATTGCACACAATTAAAATATGCAAGCCCTATCGTGATGTTTGAAATCCCAGCACTGTCCACACCATAGCTAGCATGATTCATCCTGTCAACCCATGCGACTCCATAACAGCTGATCCTCTTACTTTTACACCTGCGAGTAGCAGATGAAGCTCTGTATCAGAGAGACCTCTCAGCAGAATGAGCCTCCCTCCAACAGAGCGCTCTCTGAGAGTCTGCCATGTATTCTGATCATCCTCATCATTCGCTCGGATAATAGGAGACTGGAGTGGAAATGACTTGTTTGCCGTCTGTGTAAATATGTATGGTTCTGAAGAGGGTCTGAAGGAACGTTATTAGACAAAGCCATCTTCTGAAAGCTCACTATGATGAATATGCTCTCCCACGTTTCTATGGTTCTGATTGACAAAAACCCTCTTGGACAAAAAGGCTATTCTGACATTGGCTCAAAACACAACCGGTACAAGCTTAAAACACACACGTCTGTTAACCAAATGCTTCTAGACTCACTCTTCCTTCTAGAGAGAAACGTCTTCACCAGGTTTCTGCTTTTGTCTTTGGTGTTGATTTGCATAATTTACCACCTACTTTACAGAAAGATTACAACACAAATATACGCACGCTCTTCAAACTTGCTTAAAATGTCAAATTCTGTCATTATACTCACCCGTATGTCCCGTAAATCATTCTAATTCTCCTTCAGGCAAGAATCAATAGCATTGGTGTTAATGATATCAACCCCCCTGGGTTGTCTCAGAATATGCCATATTTTAATTTGAAGGCAAGTGCAAATTAAATGTGTGAGTTTTAGCAGATGGGAAGATTTTCAGTGGATCATTGAAGGTTTTTTTTTTGTTGGTTATGACTTTATGGTGTTTTTTATCTTTATTTTGGAGCTTGACGAACATGTAATCAGAAACTCAGGCATTAACTAATAGTTTATTTATTTAACTAATCAGATAATATTCACACTATAAAAAATATTGATGGTTTAACTTAAAAAAGTAAGTAACCTGGTTGCCTTAAAATTTTAAGTTCATTGAACTGGAAAAAAGTGAGTTAAAACAATGAAGGAAAATGATTTACAGTAATCATCAGAAACTCAAAATTATGTGTTATCTGAACTAAATAAATTATTTAAGTTGATTGGACAAAAGAAAAAATATTGTGATTACTACACTAAAAAAATATTGTTGGTTTAACTTAAAAAAGTAAGTAACCTGGTTGCCTTAAAATGTTAAGTTCATTGAACTGGAAAAAAGTGAGTTAAAACAATGAAGGAAAATGATTTACAGTAATCATCAGAAACTCAAAATTATGTGTTATCTGAACTAAATAAATGATTTAAGTTGATTGGACAAAAGAAAAAATGTTGTGATTACTACACTGTAAAAAAATATTGTTGGTTTAACTTAAAAAAGTAAGTAACCTAGGTTGCCTTAAAATTTTAAGTTGATTGAACTGGAAAAAATGAGTTAATACAATGAAGGAGATTAATTTAATCATCAGAAACTCAAAATAATAAGTTATCTCAACTAAATAAATTATTATAAAGTTGATTTGACAAAAGAAAATATGTTTTGAAAATATTTTTTACAGTGAGATATTCTGCCAATGTACAACACCACTGTGATATGTGCACATAAGATCTAGCTACAATGCATATTGCAATAAAAAAAACATACAATTTGTGTCAACCCTTTCAAACCCAGAAGTATTTTAAATTACTAAATTAGGAGTCAGAAAAAATTCATAAAGCATAAGAAAATCTTTTTTTTCTACCAAAAAGCTAACAGTTTGCCATGGTTGAGTAGCCTAAATAATAAAGTATAATAAATAATAACAAAGGTATTGTTCACTCATTAATGGAATTAATCATATTACTGTATATGTGACTGCAGCTTAGGAGAGACAAAAATCAGGCAAACAAAGAGAATGAGAGAAAAAGCTTTCTGAGTGGGCTGTCAACACTCAACACCATTTAATTACAGGAGTCAAGACTCACAGCAAACAAAAACCCAAAAACATACGTCATTCACCACCAAAATCCCAATACATTCACACAAAACTGAATGGAAATGAAGACATCTTATTCATTTCCCTCTCTCTACCCCAGAAAAACCATCTGCGCGACTAGACTACACCTCTTCCTCATCCTTAACGCGTTCCGTCTCTCTGTGATGGAATATTTAATGCGTTTTCAGTTCAATCAGGTTAGCCCGGCGAGACGGGAGGGGCCACGGAAACCCAATGGGTCTAAACAGAGAGAAGTGCGTGTCCATCTGGCATCCTAAACAACATCACAACTCCTGTGAGAAAGCACACCGTGAGATGGGTCACGCATGAAACGCTGCACTGCAACCTCTTTATTTTTCACTTTCATGGCATCGTGGCAAAGAATGACACAAGAGTGCGTTGACGAGAGTTGTGCAGTGAGATTCCTTCCATCCTTTGAGCTTTACAGATTTAGTCGCTGCTCTATATGGGTGGAGCACTGCTGTTTTTCAACACCTCCCAGAGCTTCTGGCGATGTGATCTTTAGTTAGATCTGCTCACGAACTCGCAGGTGCGAGCACAACAACAAGCATCATCAAGTTCTCTGTTAAAACCTAATTAGACCATGGATAATGCATAACAAATGTGTTGCAATCATTTTCTACAGTGCCCTAATAAGGCTCTGCTGTCCTCTTTGGGTTGAAAACAGCAAAACAGGAAGCTGAACTAAACTGAAGTCTTTATGTTCTTGGTTTCAGGACCACGGACAGCTCTTTCTGCTGTAGAATGGAAACCTAATGTGAGACTTGACACCGATACAACTTGATAGAATTAAGTTAGTCAGTCAATGTTTATGCGTGATCCCCTTCAAAGCAAAACAACACTAAAAAAATGCCTATTTTGTAAAAAGTGATTTATCTATAATGAAATTGATTTATCTGTCACAGATCTTGAGCTAAACACACTAATTTTTGGATATATAAGCTCAAATCTAAGCATCCATCCACATTATATGTCACTTTTTTATAGTAGCACGCAGTATGCTTACAAGGAAAACGTTCAAGATGTTAGATCTTTCTTTCCCTTTCTTTGGGTATTGATTGGGCTGAACTACCTATTGTACGTTTGAGAACTACAATAATATTGTAGATCAAATTAAATACCAAAATAGAACTGTAAGCACCACTATCAGTTACCAACAGCAACTATTTGCAATCCTCATTCGCACCATTCATTGTGCAGCCCTATTAAATATTCGAGTGTAATAACCAATGACCACTCCCCCCAAACACCATATGCAAATAAGTACAGGACCGCAGCTGAAACAACTCAAATTGACAGTGCAAATTGACAGTGCAACCCCTTTATTATTAGGCTAGCCTACTCACCAAAAAGTAGCCTAAAACGTTTTCAAATAAATAAAATGCCGGAGGGTATTCAGGCTACTTCAAATGTGTCACTGCATCAAGTAGGAAACTACTAACCAACCTCAACCATGAGAAAACCCCGCATTAACCTATTCAGGTGCCCCTCGCGCATCCATTCATGAACGCGCATAGCGAGTTGAGAAACATGCATAACTGCACGAGCCATTGCAATTGTGGTTCTTACTGACAGACTGTTTTCAGTGGGACACACTGACGTGTCAAACTAGGATGCTTTATAAACGAAGTGAACAGAAGCAGAAAATGGTCATATTTCATAGTTCTGAATATATGACCAAACCGATTCAATATTTACAATATGTTCCGGGATACAAGCAGCCTTTTCGTCCGTGACAGACATTTGGGGATGCGCGCGGCGTAGCGTGTAAATGCGGCATTTAAAAGAAATGTATATAAATAAACACTTAACGAATTCAACAAATATAACTTTTAAAAAAATAATTTCCGTGACTTACCCTTAACAATTGAAGTCTTCATGTTGTATGAATATATCCAGTAAATGAGTAATCCCAGAAAGAGGTCCCCGTTGGACTGTTGGAGACGGTGTTTTCCTCGCTGTGGTAAATTTGAATGATTTGCAAACCTCACGGAAGATGAACCACCATCATCCCTGTCGTTGAAACTTTAGCCGACGGTCGCCGGACAGGCGCGGGACGGAGAGCAGCGTCTCCCGGTGGTTCCTCTCTCAGTCATTTGGGCAGAGACGCAATCACAGTAATATCCAAACTCAAATATCTGCTTCTGTCGAAGAGGACCAGCCCGGAGGATTGCCGAAACCTGGCGAAAGTCACACAGGAAGAGGATAAACTACTCTCGGGATGAATCCATAGACGCTGAATGGCACATTTCCGGTGAAAGCAGAAGTATTCCAACGACCCGAGTGTCCGTGCAGCCGCGCGGGAGGAACGGGAAGAGGCTGTGGCGCCGTGCGTGCGTGCGTGTGTGTGTGTGAGAGAGAGAGAGAGAGAGAGAGAGAGAGAGAGAGAGAGAGAGAGAGAGAGAGAGAGAGAGAGAGAGAGAGAGAGAGAGAGAGAGAGAGAGAGAGAGAGAGAGAGAGGTACGAGATGATTAATTTTTCCAGACATTTTTCTAAACACATCAACAAAAATGTATGTAGGCTACAATTTTGATGCAAAAAAACATAAATAAATATTTGGACAAATATTTTTTTGCCCCTCCAAGTTTAGGTCAAACTTTTCCCCCCTATATTACCTTTCTACAGTTATACCATTTAATCAATCAATCAATCAATAATGACATCATCTTTTCAAGATTTCCATGCCAATAGTAGGCTAAGTTGTCTTTTTAATGTGTCCCTACATTAAAATGAGTTTATTTGACACATATTATAGTCATGTTGAATGCTTAACATTTACTTTAAAAAAATCAATGAAAATCCCTCAAATGAAACTAGAAAAGCACCCATTTTACAGAAAGATCCATACATTGAATCGTGTTTATTGTTCACACAAAAAGGAAAATGCTGTCATCTCTTACTCGCCCTCAGGCTGCTGCAAACTCGTATGAATTTCTTTCTTCTGCTGAACACAAAAGAAGATGTTTCGAAACCAAACAGTCGGTGATCCCCATTGACATCCATAGTATTGACTTCCATAGTATGAAAAAAAAAAATACCATGGATGTCAACTGGGTCCAGAACCTGTATGGTTACCCAAGTTTTTCTTTTGTGTTCAGAAAAAAAAAAAAAAGGTTTGGAGCAATGGAATTTTCAGTTTTGGGTGAAATATATATATATATATATATATATATATTAGGGCTGTCAAACGATTAATCGTATCCAAAACAAAAGTTTGTATACACACACATTCATGTATATTTAAGAAAAAAAAATTTATATAAAAAATATTTATATTTATATATAATATAAATTATATATCAATCTATATACTATATATACTTGAAAATATTTCTTAAATACATACAAGCATGTGTGTGTATTATATATATATATATATATATATATATATATATATATATATATATATATATATATATATATATACATATATATATAAAATAATAATTATACACAGTGCACCCACATATATTATGTAAACACAAGCTTTTATTTTGGATGCGATTAATCGCGATTAATCGTTTGACAGCCCTAATATATATATATATATATATATATATAGTTAAAATATTAGGACTATTAGTATTGTACCCTAGTAGTGCAAATAAAGTTAAACTGAATTAATTAAATAAAAATTTTATAAAGGGAGAGGGTATTGTGGGGTTTTTTAGTCAAAGATGGGGAGAGCGAGAGCGAGAGAGAGAGACAGAGAGAGAGAGAGAGAGAGAGAGAGAGAGAGAGAGAGAGAGAGAGAGAGAGAGAGAGAGAGAGAGAGAGAGAGAGAGAGAGAGAGAGAGAGAGAGAGAGAGAGAGAGAGAGAGAGAGAGAGAGAGAGAGAGAGAGAGAGATTAATGTTTTATAGCACAGGAGCAGGAATAGAGCACTAATGAATCTTTTATAGATTTCAGATGCTTTGACGTGCAGAGAATCCATTTGTATAAAACGAAAGCATTCCTGCACATATATACACACACAGAATTATAAACACAGATGCCTGCGGACATGTAAACTTTTAGAAAATTATGTTTTATTAACAAAGTTCGGGAGGAGCACGTTCAGATAATCGAACCAATCAGCGTGAGAGCCGCTTACCTCGGTTCCACAAGTTTTCAAGCATCCCTCCTCCAACCCAACTCCTCACTCTCCATGATTCCTATCCCAGCCAGGGATGGGGGGAGTACTTTGGGTCCGGGCCAAATTCTGAGCTCGGAGCGCTCTCCCTACGGACACAATGTCAAATACACTTATTCCATGTGCTTATATTTGTAAGTGTGAACTAGTGAATTGCATTTATTTGACCTAAACATATCTGACTGACTGGTTTTCACTCTACTAATATTATAACTTTGTCAACTAACTCTCATTAAAGTTAGTAGAAATTTCTAGAAATAAAGTGTCAGCCACATATCAAATTCCTTTTCCTTCATTTAACACACAGCTCCATAAATCAACTCTGTTAAAAAAAAAAATAAAAAAAAAAATGTACAGGTGTGAAATATGAGATGTTCGAATCAGAAAGATGACATTCGAGTTTAATGACTTTGAAGGCCTCTCCTGTTACAGTCATGCGAAAATATTTTGGGCTATTTTGGGCAACACACAGACTTCTGTGAACTCTCCACTGGTTAGTCTCCAATGAGCACAGCCAATGAGAACAGAGAATGAGAATAAGTTTTAATTATTTGCATTTCATTTGGGATAAAGTCTTGCCAACGCACTGTAAACATAAAGTTTCTATTAAAACTTCTATATAGCTTCAATTTCTGCAAATGTCTCCTTTAGCGTTCCCCACCAGAAAGACACGAGAGTTAATTATGTACTTTCATTTCAGGTGAACATGTAATTTAACAGTGCACAAAACAGTTAAATTAAATTTCCAATTGTTTAGTATAGGAGTTTATTTATATATGGCTCCCAACATGCGCTAATACAGCATCCAACTCATTTTGTCCATACACATTACCTTGAGGATTCTCCGAAGGTGTTGATTGTGCCGTATTTGAGACTGCCTTTAATACTGAGCAATAATTGAGCATGTGGCTACCAAACACATTTTTTGCACTAACAAATTAGCGCTGGAGTGTAATGAGCAATGCCAGATTGTGGATGCAGTGCAGTGTGTAAACTTGAACAGTGGATGAGATTAGCATGTTAATTCACAAAAATATGAACCTGATTACAAAATCAGGGATATTGTTTAAGGCAGAAGACGCCCCCCGGTGACCAAAGAGGATGGAGATGACTTGGATGCTGATTCTCTCTCACTTATTGTGTGATGTTGTGGGGCATGTTGTCACACTACAACGACACAATGGAAACCTGTTGTTAAATGACACTGATTTGAATATTGAAATATGACTTAAAATGCCATCAACAGATCTGTATTTAAAATTCTGTGTGACTGGCTTTAGCTATTTATTTAAGCAGAAAAAAAAATGAAAAGTTATATACAAAATTCTCAATCTGTACTGTCATACAATTGCAACATATAAAGTGCAATTTCATATGAATTATTTATATACCTTGTCCTGATTACAAAGAACAAAGTTCAAACTCTGACTCTTGTCTGAATGGATGTCCTTGTGACTTTACTTTTCACAATACTATTTTTAGTCACTAAAATTACCATGATATATTATATTTTGAAAAAAACAATGAATTAAGTGTTGAATGTGATAACTTCCTATTGTGACAAGCCAGGTCTCCCCTTTAGAGAAATCCTTGAAAGGATTTACATCAAATATGCATCGCACGGCATGCTAAATGACTTTTTAAAGATTGTTTTAAACGCAAAAATACATTATTTACAATGGCCACAATTTCAAACTAATCCCTTCTCAAGTCTTGAAGTGATGAAGGGGCTTTAAGATGACAGAGAGAGCTTTCATGCTGGGAGCTGTTTTTAACCATTTCCATCAGCCATGTCCAAACTTCCTGCCGGCTGTTTTTTTTTTTTTTTTTTCATGTCAAATCACAAATCAAATTGTATTAGTTGGGGATCTGCCTGCGTGCTGACATGTGAAGAAATCAGGGTTGGTGAAAATATTCTCTGTGAGTCATGCGTTTATAGCACTTCTGAAGCTCCCGTCCAACTGCAAAATCCTCAAGGGATCTCCAATTATCCAATCACGCAGCTTTTTTATTTATTTTTTTTTTTTTACAATTTTGATTTAGACACATCAGTCGAAGTATTAAAAAAAAATCGAATAAAATACACAAGCCTAAAATTCAGGTAGTAAACTGATTGTTATGCACTATGGACAGACAGACAAGCAAAAAGAATGATAGGTGGAACATTGGATAGAATGGTAAATAGAATGACAAATGGAATTAAAAAATAGAAAGACAAATAGACAGCCTGAACAAACAAAGGAACAAAAGATGGATGGATGGATGGATGGATGGATGGATGGATGGATGGATGGATGGATGGATGGATGGATGGATGGATGGATGGATGGATGGATGGATGGATGGATGGACAAAATGCATATGGATGGATGGATGGATAGATGGATAGATAGACAAAATGCGGATGGATGGATGGATGGATGGATGGATGGATGGATGGATGGATGGATGGATGGATGGATGGATGGATGGATAGACAAAATGCATATGGATGGATAGATGGATAGATAGACAAAATGCAAATGGATGGATGGATGGATGGATGGATAGATGGATGGATGGATGGATGGATGGATGGATGGATAAAATGCATATGGATGGATGGATGGATAGATAGACAAAATGCGGATGGATGGATGGATGGATAAAATGCATATGGATGGATGGATGGATAGATAGACAAAATGCATATGGATGGATAGATGGATAGATAGACAAAATGCAAATGGATGGATGGATGGATGGATGGATGGATGGATGGATGGATGGATGGATAAAATGCATATGGATGGATGGATGGATGGATAGATAGACAAAATGCATATGGATGGATAGATGGATAGATAGACAAAATGCATATGGATGGATAGATGGATAGATAGACAAAATGCAAATGGATGGATGGATGGATGGATGGATGGATGGATGGATGGATGGATGGATGGATAAAATGCATATGGATGGATGGATGGATAGATAGACAAAATGCATATGGATGGATAGATGGATAGATAGACAAAATGCATATGGATGGATGGATGGATGGACAAAATGCATATGGATGGATAGATGGATAGATAGACAAAATGCATATGGATGGATAGATGGATAGATAGACAAAATGCAAATGGATGGATGGATGGATGGATGGATGGATGGATGGATGGATGGATGGATGGATGGATGGATGGATGGATGGATAAAATGCATATGGATGGATGGATGGATAGATAGACAAAATGCATATGGATGGATAGATGGATAGATAGACAAAATGCATATGGATGGATGGATGGATGGACAAAATGCATATGGATGGATAGATGGATAGATAGACAAAATGCAAATGGATGGATGGATGGATGGATGGACAAAATGCATATGGATGGATGGATGGATGGATGGATAGATGGATAGATAGACAAAACGCGAATGGATGGATGGATGGATGGATGGATGGATGGATAAAATACATATGGATGGATGGATGGATAGACGGATGGATAGACAAAATGCATATGGATGGATAGATGGATAGATAGACAAAATGCAAATGGATGGATGGATGGATGGATGGATGGATGGATGGATGGATGGATGGATGGATGGATGGATGGATGGATGGATGGATGGATGGATGGACAAAATGCATATGGATGAATGGATGGATGGATGGATGGATGCATGGATGGATGGATGGATGGATGGATGGATGGATGGATGGATGGACAAAATGCATATGGATGAATGGATGGATGGATGGATGGATGGATGGATGGATAGATAGACAGACAGACAGACAGATAACTTTTCAGACAAAAAAAGCTTTTCCAATAACACTCATACAACATAAATCTCAAAGGACAGGAAATGCAGGATCAATGGTGAGCGTTTCTCCACTAATTACAGACTCAGTTCCTCCACTGCAATCCTCTTCGTTTAACAAGCATTTATACACAATCAGACCAGACAATCCCATCCCCCATCATTTGTCGACATGACACAGATCCACCACGCAAAGCTCCACTGTCATGGCTTACTGTGCGCGTGCGGTGATCTCCGCACTGAGTCCATGCCCAGATACACATCCTCCACCACAGTGACACTGTTCCCGTTAAAAGCCTGTGACAGCTCATTCTCCTCAGCGGCCTACAAAGACAATATCCATGATGGAACTGCTGCCCCGCGTTGCTGTCCGAAACTCATTAACACATTGGAATAAAGACAATGTCGACTTGTTCACATTAAGTTGAAATTACACCGCCCTTGTCTTCCACTCTCTCTCCCTTTCTCTCCTTTTAATTTTGTCTTTTTAATTAGATTTTCAATTGCTGCTGTATAAATTAGCTTACCTTGAGAAAAATGGCCTGCCTTCGTTCACTGCATGCTTCAAAAGTTCTTCTATAATGAACTTAGTATCAGACAGATTGGACACTTTGTATTCTACATATTTTAGAGGACGGTTGCACCAGCTGTGGCTAAGTTATAAATTAGACTAGTTGTGACTAGTTAAAGGGATAGTTCACTTTGAAATTAATTTTTGGTATGTTTTAGCTTACTTCAAGGGCATCCAAGATGTAGGTGTCTTTGTTTCCACAGTATTTTCAATTTTGATATTTTTAGGTCAAACCGTTCTTGTCTGTCAGTCATATAATGGAGGTCTATGGTCACCACCTCAAAGAGCATGCACAGAGAAGTCCAAATTAAACATGATTTAATGACTTGTAAATGATGGCTACTAACCCTTAAGGCGTAAATAATATAAAAAGGTGTAACTTTTAAAAAGGTACTGCCACAGTGACAGCTTTTGTAACTTTTTTTATGATAGACAATAAAAATATATAGCTTCCCCACCATTACTCAGTACCCCAAATGCATTGACATGGCATGCACTGTAATAATTTCAGAGTCTTAGAACAAAGTATTTCAATGGATATTCGAGTAAAGTGAGTTCATTTTTATTGTGTGCTAGAGAAATCAAGCCAAGACAGCCTTTCTGTAAGAGTACCACATACAGATTTCCTGGAATTAGTGCATAAATCTCCTGACCGAGATTTTGAAAGGTAAAATAAGGTCCAGTTTTCCATCTGTGATTATTCTAACATCGCAGGACTTATAGAATAAACAACAAGCAAGGACAATAATATTGTTTACTCATCTTTCTCTTCCTTCCTGTTCTTCGGTATTAGTAACTATCAGATTAAACTCCATTTCTAGGAACAAAAATAGATTTTTTTTGAATGTTTACTAGTGTTGTCACTTATACACATTCATTTAGTGAGATTAATTATGTAAAAAAAGTTATTCATTAAAAAGTAGTGCAATTAATCATACCCCCTGTACATAAATCCAACTACAAAAGCAATTAAGCTTGAATGCTTGATGCAATGGCCAAAGACCAATGCAAATACATAGATTAATGGATAGATAGAGCACAAGAAGTCCCAATTTTCACACTTCTGCCAACTCCTGTTTTAGCAAATGGAAAGCACAACACATGTGATACAATCACAATGAAACGTGTGGTGACACTGAGGTGGAAGTGCAAAAGAAATGCTTATACTGGAACAGAGGGTGTGCACGTGTTATCACAGTAAGCGGGAATCACTGCAGTTACAGTCTGCAGTTTTCACATGGAAAAATTTTACACCGTTCCCGTGGGTTTGTTTTTAGTCAGCGGGTCCACCGTAACTCGATTGTTACCCCCCTGAACACTATTCATTTTTCTCCATATAGAGCACTTCAATGGGAACCAAACGGTTCAAGATCCAAAAGACAGTTTCAGTGCAAACAAAAAAATGGGTTAAACTCTCTTAAATATCGAATATTATATTAAATATTTATATCAGATCGTTTTCATCCCAAGGCGTCATATAGTGACGCTTTTGCCAACGCGTAGACATACAACACACATGGCACCCTTTAGCGTTAATATGAGACGCAGATATATATGGGGCAGAAGGCGCCTCCTAGTGGTCTAACCCTGAAACTACCCCAGATCTCAACCTACCCATAAGCATGTTGACGCTAAAGGTTGCCATTAGGGCTGCACGATTATGACAAAAATCATAATTGTCGATTATTGCCTTGAAATTATAATTGCGATTATTAATTACGATTATCACAATTTACATTGAAAGATGTTTTGAACAGCTTTATGCCATTGTTCGAAGTGACTGCATGCAAATTGTTATATCAAAATAAAACGTCTGAAAACTCCTTTTCTGCTTTTCTATGGTTTAAAGTAACACCAAGTAGCTTTTCCACTTCGGTCGCCCTACTGGTTGGAAACGAAATTGTCCATTGCCGCTGTCGTAAATAATTTAGTCTACCGTCGCACGCACGCTCGCTGTTTATCCAGCGCCGGCTTTAGAATGAACGATGTCCACAGACAAGGTAGAGTATGTTACATGATTTCATGAAAGGATGATGTATTGCGACATCAGAAACTAAGAAAAACGAAATAATGACTATTGTAGTGCTTGATGTAAAGCAGTCGAATCTTGTAGTTCTTTTTATATTTGGGTTCCTACCCGAACCCCAAAGCTAGTGCCAGTAAAAGTGATACAGACCCCGTCAGGCGACGGCAGAAGTGCTTTTCACCCTGTTACGACTTGATGAACCACTGATAAGATTTTGGAAACATTATTTTAAGTAAACAATGTTAGATAGTGTTGCTTTAATGCTAAATATAATTAGAATGTTACACTAACTAAAATTAAAACAATGGGGAAAAAACCCTTAAGATAAGCTGTAAAAAACACATTTTAATCACACAGAATAATGTAAGTAGACTTTTTATAATTGTGCCTTTGAGTGCAGCCCTAGTTGCCATGTGCGTTGGATGTCTACGCATTGGCAAAAGCGTCACTATATGACGTCTTGGGATGAAACTACATTGTTTACGTTATGATTTATGCTCTATATTTTCCCGTGGATAGAGTGTCTTGGAGTTTCTGTTGGTCTGGGTAAAGGGCAAGTACACACAGTTCCCTTCATTGCGATTAATGTCTTGCGAATATGCTACACTTTTGTCTCTCGTTGTTTATTTTGAAGCATTAGATCCATTGTTTTTGTCTGTGAGGCCTATTCACACTCAAAACACTCCAGTCCACAACCATCAAACACTTCCAATGGTCCAGAAATTGGAAAGGTGCAATTAAAGCTGTCATTTTTATATTTACTTATATTTATTTATATATTTATTAATTTCTAGCCCCCCAAACCTAACTACGTCATGACATGCACGTTTGTGTTTTTAAATTCTTCGATGTCATTGTCCTGTTGGGTGACCCATGACAAACCTAATGCTCTAAATTGGCTTTGTATTTGTCTGATTTCACGATGCCATGCACACATTCACGTCATCCTGTGCCAGAGGCAGCAAAACAATCCAAAGACATCAGCGAACTTTCCTCCTCATTGGCACTGGGAAAACAGTTTTTTTTTTCCTGGCTGTCCTTTGGCTACAATCTTGTGTCTGACCGCCTCAGATAATTCTGTTTAAAGTTTTTTTCTCCACTGCACATTGCTGGACACACAATGACACATGACAAGAAAACGAGCTCCGGTTTTCTTTCGACAGGCCTGAATGAGTGAAGGAACATTTCAGATACTGCAAAATGAGTTCAGTTCTTTAAGTAAAACTCATTCACTTGCTTGAAATAAACATATTTCTGCCTGCCTCTTAAAGGGATACTCCACTTTTTTTTGGAAATAGGCTCATTTTACAACTCCCCCAGAGTTAAACAGTTGAGTTTTACCATTTTAAATATAGAATATCAGTAACCAGATAGTTTCTGGTCTCATTGACTTCCATAGTAGGAAAAAATATACTATGGAAGTCAATGAGACCAGAAACTGTCTGGTTACTGATATTATTCTATATAAAATCGGCTGAATGGATTCGAAAACGGTAAAACTCGACAGTTTAACTCTGGGGGAGTATCCCTTTAAAGGAGCCAATTTTGTAATTGTGTAAATTGTAATATAAAAATGTATTTGTGGAACAGTGAAAATTTGTTAACACCGTCGCTAGCAACCTCATTTCAATACTCTAGCAATTATACACAACACCATAGCACTGCAGTTGAACACACACACACACACTCATCATAATTTCAGTGTTTGCTTAAATGGTATATATGACGACACAAAAAATGTCACAGCCATCCATACGCCTGTAAAATCAATACTTTTCCCACATCATTGCAGCGAAAATAACAGCAAAAACTGATGCGCAAACATGCAGGGCTTTCAATGAAAGCATAATTTAGCTGATTTTATGTAAGAATTTCACTTTTAATCCACCAAATCATGAAAACCCTATTGACAGACAATCATCTTTCGAATAAGCGGCCCTGTTTATCCTTTCATGCCAAAAATGAGAAAGAACAATGTGAAAGATCATATTTACACACGCAAGCACTTCCGACATGTTATATAACTCTTTTGTTTTCCGGCTTCATTTTTCGACACTAAAGCCTAAAGCTTCTTAGCATGTAATACAAAGCATGTATGAATATATATAGAGTAATTGGGGTGTTAAGCGGATGTTTAGATTACATCAGGACACTAAAGAGTGAAATTCTTACATGCTAAAACCCATTTGAATACTACGAAAATGATGTTGGGGGTCAGAAAGCTCAGAGAGGCCTGCTATTCTTTCCCCAGCTTTACTTAAGACGTTGATGTGAGGTCACCGAGGATTGCTTAAGGATTTGTATGATTGCATCTAAGGCAGAGACACGAAGAAAACCGCATTTGTGTTTACATGGAGACAGTGCAATCTGTACTAAGCCTCTTATAGCAGGCAAAAGGCTGAGTGAAAATGTGAATGTAATGTCAAGTGTCAAATCTAAATAATATCTGAATATCCATCTCGGAAGCAGCTCAACAATGCAAATTCAATAATGTTTAATGTCCAGAGAGATGTACTATTCGTGACTGTTCAGAAAAGTAATTGAGGTTTTCAGGTCAGTTATACTTATTGCGTGATACAGTCGTACAAAAAAAGACAAAGAGAGTGCATATAAACACTCATAAAGTCTAAACGCGTAAATGCAACTCTATGCAGATTAAATTGCAAGCATTGAATGAACAGGGCGTTATAAAATACAACCATACAGCCTCTATTAATCAGCTTTTTCTAATATCTTTCTAGCAATATCACAAGACAAATGCAAAACAAATAATCAAAAAACAAGGGCCATATTTAATACTTTTTAAAATTAGAAATACTTTCCTGTTGCTTCATGATTACTTGCAAATCTCACAGGCCTGTAAAAACATGTTCAAGTCGTGTTTCACGTTAAACTCAAAAGCAATAAATAAGAGATTATAATTTAATATAAAGAAAATATATTATTATTTATAAAAAATAATAATAATTATATATATATATATATATATATATATATATATATATATATATATATATAATTATTATTATTTATAAAAATAATAATTATATATATATATATATATATATATATATATATATATATATATATATATTGTGTGTGTATATATATATAATAGTTATGAGAAATTAAAGTGGATAAAATAATAATAACATGTAATTAATTTAATTAATCAAAATTACGTTTAAACGCTTATCATGTTAACGAGAATGGGGGATCTTGATCATCAAGAGTCTTTGCATAAAAATATTACAATACATTTAATATTACATAGAAATATAAAATATTATAATTATTGTTAAAAATTGTAAAAAAAAAATATAAATAATAAGTTTGCCTTTTTGAGTTTAATTTATGCTAAATTTAAAATAATTATTGAATGCATTATAGTAATGAGAATGGGAATTGTCTTGAAAATGCAGTTAAATAAAATATCTTTTAAAAAATCCATTTTATTAATGCAATTTTTTTCATGCATTTTTTTTGTTTTGCCATAAAATCTAAAAGTTTGAGTTTGAGTTAATAAAACTCAAGAAGTTTCAAGGGAATGCGTTTCTCACTCCTCCCTTCATTTTGTGTCTCACTCTAGGGTACAAAGATAGTGGTCAGCTGAAGTGTACAAATCAAATCCAGGATTTTCTCATCTGGGAGCTACAATCCCGAAAATGACTTAAGCGGTGAGGCAGCAGGAATAGTACCCCTGTGCTCATGCGGAATCTAAACCCACTGACAGTAAAACTCCCCCAAAAAAGCCAAAGATAACTGACACCAACAGTCAGCATCAGGGCTCAGAGAGACGCTCCACTGCTTTCACCACGGAGCGCTTCTGTGTGTGACTCACGGCAGAGGAAGATGGACCTGCCAGAGGATAACCTCTTTAAAGTGTCATTTAAGATGCCTCCATTAATCTCTAAGCAGCCAGTGATGAACGGAGCGCGGGTGTGACAGCGGTGCCCTTCACTCTGCCCACTGTCATATATTTCTCTTTCAGTTCAACACAACGGCATGACAGAAAACATTCTGTGTTGTCACTTCCTGTTCCGGATACATGCACTCTAAAAAAATGCTGCATTGTTTCAACCCAAATTTGGGTCAAATAATGACATACCCAAATGTTGGGTTAAAAATGCAATTACAGTTGAAAGTGAAAGTTGGGTTAAAATTAGAAATAACATTTTAACCCAACATTTGGGTTTGTCCATATTTTACCCAAATTTGGGTTAAAACAATCCAGTATTGTTTAGAGTGTGAAGGAAGGAAGTTGGGCATTTTAATTTCCCAGTTGGGAAATTATGTATATAAATATATATACATCATTTCCTAACCTGGAAATTAAAATGTCTTCCCAATATATATATATATATATATATATATATATATATATATATATATATATATATATATATATATGGCTGGGCAGTATATATGAAACAGAAATGCCAGTTTATTTATTTATTTTTATTACCTTCACTATGATACATAAAAATATAAAATATATTTTATGTTACATAATATATTATATAAATTTATATTATATTACAAAATAATTATACATATATATATATGGCTGGGCAGTATATATGAAACAAAAATGCCTGTTTAACTTACTTACTTACTTATTTTATTACCTTCACTGATGTATAAAAATATAAAATATATTTTATATTACATAATATATTATATTACACAATATATATATATATATATATATATTACACTGTATATAATATTATTATGTAATATAAAATATATTTGATATTTTTATATATTATAGTGAAAGTAATAAAATAAATAAATAAAACCGGCATTTCTGTTTATACTACAGTATATTATATATATATATATATATATATATATATATATATATATATATATATATATATTATAAACTATATACTATATATTATATATATATATATATGCTGGGTTGTTTCAACATATTTGTTGGGTCAAATATGGACAAACTTAAATGTTTGGTTAAAAATGCGATTAAAAAATTTAGAGTTGAAATTTGAAGTTGGGTTAAAATTTGAAAATTTTAACCCAACATTTGGTTTGTTAATATTTTACCCAAATTTAGGTTAAAACAACCCAGTATTGTTTAGCGTGTGTGATAACAGGACAATAATGCAACAAAGTTTGTTTCTAGAAAAAAAAGCGTCCAGTGAGTTCAGTGATGGTTCATTTATGTTGTAGAAAAGTTATTTAGTTCATTTATATATCTAGCCACTTTGAAGAAAACCCGTGATGTCAAATAAAGACAAGTTAAGCTTTTATTTGGCATGTTCAAGACAAATTGCATTCTCATTACCATAATTCATTCACATATTATTTTCTAAATAGATTTTTCCAGAAGGTTAAACCAGTATACTAATACCCCACAGTAAAGCAGTCTATTTATGAATTGAATATCGAATGTGCTTACTGACCAACCGCGCAAAAGTCTGCCTGGACCCCTCACAGACTCCCTGTCAAACCCTCTTCCCGCTTAATTGCCTGGGGTGTGTATCTCAGCGAGCTCCATGGGACTGATCCGTACAGATTCCTCCAAAGGTCAACCCGAGCCCAACAGACTCGTAAGAGAAGTCCAATTAATACTAGCTCAGTGGAGCTACATTATTTATTTAGCACTGAAGAGGAGGAGGAGAGAAAGAGAAGAAGATCAATGAAGGTTTGGAACTTAATTACAGCTTTCAGTCGACAGGCCTCTTTCAAAGTGGCGTAATCCCTCTCCTGTCTGTGGTGGGTCTGAACCGCTATGAGGGAGAATTACAGAGATCCCGCTTAAGAGTGCAGTGTTTGGAATATTTAATTAACGATTATGCTACTTTGTCAGATTAAAAAATAAAGGCAGCGCTTATTATGAAGCCTATCGGTCTGATACACTCCAACCAATTTTGTTTACAGTGTTTTGCCTTGTATTCCAGTAAAAATATCTGATTCATTTACTTCAAAAAACTGTTTTATTAGACTTTTGTGCTGAGTAAATTATGACAGAACTGTAATTTTTGGGTGAACTATCTCTTTAAGGTTCCTCCAGAGCCTCTCACCCAGAACTAATCCTCATGCTTATAAAGGTTTAGATATGAATGAATACAAGGACCAACAATTACGTAGTGTTCTGTTGCAAAGCAATACTGCGACACTTCAGAACTAAAACGCATTGAGGAGCTAACTGAAAAGCAATTCATTTTCCTCTGGTATGTTTTGAAACAGTTTGTGAAAGTTCACAGCAATGATCGGAAATGTTATTTCAAGGCTTGCATGGATGAGACTATATACAAAAGTGTCATTTAAAAGTAATGGGACACATGCACCTGGGCTCTCTGTAACCCTACGTGTCAAAGTAACGCTGCCGTAATTGAATGCTCTGGTGAAGTTTTCCACCACAAGCCCTGCGAGGTGTTCAGATATGACTCAGTGTGTCACAGCAGTGGTTGTATTGAAAAATTTACAGGTTAAACATTGTATCTGTCAAACTGCAAAACAGAAGCATAAACAGGAATGATGGACCCAATATTTACCGAGTGTTTTGAGACTCTTCCTGTTCAAACATTTACAATAAACAGCACGATTAGCAATGCAAATTCTGCTCAGATGCATATTAATCTGCTTGTTTGTTTGTTGTCTGACTGATGGTTGAATGAACAGCCCTTCATTGTAATAACAATGCTGGATATGGTTTGCTTTCTGTGGATTATGATTCAAGTAAGGCTGCCAACTTTTTGGGTTGATAAAAACGTTTAAGACCAATCCTTTTTAATGCACTTAAAAGGTACACTATGTAACTTTAGGCCCTCTACACTGTTAAAAAAATATTGTTGGTTTAATGTAAAAAAAAGTCACCTGGTTGGCTTAAAATTTTAAGTGCATTGAAATCAAAAAATTGAGTTAAAACAATGGAGATTGATTTCATCAACAGAAACTCAAAATATTGTGTTATCTGAAACACATGAATTTTCTAAGTTGATTCGACAAAATAAACAATGTGATAAGTCATATGTTTTTACAGTGTAGTGGTTTAACCCTCAAACCGTATTCACTTTATAGCCCTCAATCCTGTAATTGTGGACAAATGTGGTCACAGAGGACTCAAGTGTGATCCTAATTTTTATTTATTATAAATGTTATATCACTGTCTTCGATAAAGTTTTGTCTATCCATTTATGGTGTTTGTTTTTATTTTGGGGGTGTTTTTGAATTTATTTACTTCAAAAAGTACCATATTTTCTATGCAAATTATTTCTATGTAAATTAATTACTATGTAGTTTTATTTTTTTAAATACATTAAAATATCATTCCAATAAGTTCTTAGAGCTAAAACCTAAAGATGCAGTGACTTTGCTGTGACCTGGTGTCTTATTTTGGCTTATTTTAGAATGCTCTAAATTACAGTTTTTCCCATTCATTTCTATGGGTGCCCATTTTTGACCCAAATACAAGATTAAGGGGTTTTTTTTCACCCACCAAAAAATTGTGTGTGTTCAGGAGGCAAACTTAGGAAAAGTAGCCAAGTCGTGTACCGCTCAGATCAATGGAGGTATTTTTTTTTTTAAATAAATCAAAACTATTTTGCCCACATTTGTCCAGAATGGTTTTAGGGTTAAAAAAAAAACGGCATGCTTTTTGCATATGCGATCATTTTTTTTTATTATTTAGAGATCAGAGTTCAATATTTTAGAGAATCTGAATTAAAAAATATATGCAGTGTATGTGATCCTCATTTTTTATCCAGATTACAATTTTTTTGATAAAATTGCACGCAAATATCACAAACCATGCAGCTCACACGACTGAGTGATTAGGAAAAAATAAAGAGCAGGGGCGTCGTAAAGTCAAAAACTGAACTAATCATTTAAACGCATGTTACTCATGAATATCCATCGAATATTGAAATCAATGTGGATAGATGCAGACTTTTTATCCACTTTTGAAATGGCATGCGCTGAAAAAAAATCATATCAGGAATGTGTTTTCATTTTGTAAAGGGGCCAATTTTTATTTTGTGTTGACTGATTGAGTGAAGTCGCTGTACAAAAAGTTAATAATTAAGTTCATGTCTTTTAAAGGTGCAGTAAGTGATTACTGAAAAGCATTATTGATTTTTGAAATCAACTCAAACTAAAACACTCCATTCATTGCTCCACCCCCAAAATGCACAAACAGGCAATGCAAGAGTGGATGTCTATTGCTGAATTGAAGCAAAATAATGCTAAAAATGCAAAAAAAAAAAATGCTAAAAATGAAAAATAAAGTGAAGATGACGAACGAACGACAAGTACACAAGAGTATATACTAGCAAGAGTTGGTTGTTAGTCGCCAGCAGACAAAACAATGACACTCAAAAGTGTCCTGTTACTACAGCTAAGATTAAAACAACAGCATATCTTGATTCTGTGAAACAGCAAAACCAATGTTACTCACGTATGGAGCAGAAATAACATTATTGTAAAGTGTTCCCAATAAAACAAGAACCACAGTGTACCGTAATTTAAAAAAAAAAGTGTCCTTGAAAACAGAAGCCCTTCCTTGCTTATAGACATTTTCAATTATGCATCTAACATTTACTTTTATCTAAAGCATCTTGCGGTGCATTATAGCACACAGCTCGGCAGAGAAACAAAATAAAAATGCAAAATAATTGATATTGTGTAATTTCTTATGGATGAAATGGGCCATTGAATGTTCTGGGACAAGCATGCATATTTTATGATCATCATTTATCATTTTCGAATGATATGCACAAGTTGCATATGTTGCCCTCCGAGGGTGCCCACAGTAATCTCCATTTCACCATTAACAAAGTACACAATGATCTATACAGTGCAAACCTGCAGTGATTTAGTGCAGATATAGGTAGATATACAGTAATTACCCAAACATTAGCGGTGTCTCACTTTTTCAGGTGTTACAACAGATGTGGTGCAGAATGCAAAAGATTGTGAATGAAAATGGCCTTGACTCAGTCTGTTAGATATGTAGATTCAACATAATGACCCAGTGGAAGCTCTTAGCAGTGTGATTTACAGTGAAACAGACTGTAGTGCTGTGGTGAGAGAGCGGCACATGAATAGGAAGATACTGACAGAAATCCTATATTTTGTTTCTAAGGTAATGAAGGTTGTTCACTATGACCTCAAGCAAAGCTTTTACCTTCACCGTTCACTTTCAATAGAAAAATGAAATCAAAAGTCATCGCTTAAAAGTACACACTCCTAGTCTTGTTATTGTGAAGGACACATGATTGCGAGCGAACAAACTAAAATACACAGACTTACATACAACCTAAATCACAAATAACACATAGGCTTAATTACATGTAATTTAGATAAATAAGTGAAGAGTTCACATGCAAAAGCCTCTAAGTGCCATTTGAAATTTTCTTCTAAAATAATCATTTTTATCAAGCTTGTATATTTAAGTTCAGTAATTTGACTTAAATGGCAATGAAGATTACCTATTAATTGTCATTTAAGTGAAATTACTGAACTTAAATATACAAGTTTGATAAAAATGGTCATTTTAGAAGAAAATTTCAAATGGCACTTATAGGCTTTTGCATCTGAACTCTTCAAATAGAGTTATTTCTCAACTAAACCACAAATGATGCATAATTGGATGTAAATTAAAACAAAATAAATAAATACAAATATTTAATCAACTAACCCAAAATGACACATTATTGAATCTATTTTAGAGTTAAACAAACAATAAATAAATAGATAGATAAATAAATATATAATTGTTTATCACAAAAAAACAAATTTGTATAAATTGCAAATTAAAAAAATAAAACAACTAAATAAATAATAAATGTATTAATCAACTAAACCATAAGTGCATGTTATAAAAAACAATAAATAAATAAAATGTAATTGTCACTAAAATCACTAGAATTTAATTTAAAACAATAAATAAATAAATAAATGCATTTATCACCTAAACCACAAAGCATGATAAATATCAAAACAAACAAATGCATAAATATTAAATATAAACAAATAATGCCAATGTAAATTAAAACATCAAATAAATAAATATATATATATATATATATATATATATATATAATAGGGCTGTGCAAAAATTAATTGCGATTAATCGCATCCAAAACAAAAGTCTGGGTTTACATAATATATTTGTGTGTGCTGTATATAATTATTTTGTATATATAAATACACACACATGCATGTATATATTTAAGAAAATGTGTTATTCATATATAAAATATTTATATAATATAGATTATGTATTTATATACATATACAGAATTTAAGCGCAAATAATTCTTAAATATATACATGCATGCATCGGTATTTATATATACAAAATAATTATATACAGCACACACAAATATATTATGTAAACACAGACTTTTATTTTGGATGCGATTAATCGCAATTAATTTTTGCACAGCCCTAATATATATATATATATATATATATATATATATATATATATATATATATATATTCATCACCTTAACCACAAATGCCATGCAACTAATCACTCCGCAAACACAAAAAGTGCTCTCATATTATTTCAGATAAATGTAAGGACATACGCTAAACTCAAATGAACAAGAGGAGAAATATTTCAGACAGTCAGATTTAAGAGAGCTGCCTACAGTAGATGTTCTGGTGAGGTAGCAAACACAGATCAATGGAAGATGTGGAACATAATTGGCTTACTATAAATAATGCAAGCATACAAATATTGATATTGATCTAAATTGATAGTTTGGAGAAGATCGTTTATTGAAATGCATAAACACAGCTAACGAATTTCACTGGATCTGAAGTTTACAATTTGATTACCCCTACAGATCATTTCCCCTGACAGCCTTCTCTGCCTTCATTTCAACATTTCTCGTCTGCCGCTCTAAATGATTAAACCCATTTTGCTTTTAAAACCAAAGAGTAATGAAAATATATAAATGACTGAAGTTTTGACTTGTCAAGCTTCCTTTAAGCCTGGATTTGTTAAATCTTTGGGGGACAAAGTGTACTCGGTGAATCTTGGCGTGGTAATGTGCTCTATAATCTGGTGTAAACATACGCCATAAGTCCCTCATTCCACTGAAACAGCTTTTAATGGACCACTTAACTAGCACAAATCCAAGAGCGTTCTAAAAAAGCGATTGGAAAACTTTGACGCATCTTATCTCTGAAAAATTGCATAACTTTTGTTACATGATAACATTATGCAACATGTCAAATACACAGCTCCAAATAAAATGCAAGTGTTTTCAGACCAGCTTTAGTTGTGCGGTCATTTCCTAGATACGTTTCAGTTCTTTTACTTTATTCGGTTATTTATTTGCGTTGGAAAAGCTGCAACGTAATATGATGCAATACATAAAACAGATATGATTATGAGTGCCGGGCAGATGCAGACTGACTGTGATGTTTCCCAAATATTGCTGTTGATAATACATTTAAAATGAATTTCCATTTTATAAGAGGACACTTTGTTTCATCTTTTACCCAAACAAACCTCTGTCATGAATATTAATGCTTTGTGACTTTTGGTGGAAAGTTAGATATTTAAAGCAGTTTACTTAGACCGCGTTATTCCTCTGATGTGATTTATGACTCATGAATATGTTATAAGGTAAATACTGTCATCATGTTCTTTCGGCTTCAGCTGAATTGGCTCTAATCTGACTGTGATCTGAATCTAATTTAGGACAAGAGGTTTGGGTGAATTTCAGAATTTAACAACTGGCTGCCTTTCAATTGATGATACTTTCATAATCCTGATATGCAAGGAACATGACAAAGGCACATTTCACTAAATGAATTCAATAGCGTCAAAACCTAATCTATTTTTTGTTATACAGTGCCGCAAGATATGTTCCAGGGCAATTTTACAAATAAATAAGATATAATGAGAAAATATAAGCATATAATAATACAATATAAGTTAAATTCAATTATTTGTAAGTAAAATAGAGAATTCTGTGAAATTAAATTTTCTTCTGTAATATTTTAATTTGTTAACACTAGTTAACATGAACTAACAACAAACAATCTTGAAGCATTAATACACTCTAAAAAATGCTGGGTTGTTTTAACCCAACGTTGGGTCAAATATGGACTAACCCAGCAGTTGGGTTAAATTTTTACATTACATTTTTAACCCAACATTTCGGGTTTGTCCATATTTGACCCAACGTTGGGTTAAAACAACCCAGCATTTTTTAGAGTGTAGTCTTTAATATAATATATATATATATATATATATATATATATTGTATCAGTTAACATTTAATGCCTTATGAAATTATTAAATGTTTACAAATGAGACATTATTTGGGTAAAGTATTACGTTTTCTTCTTATGATGGTCTACGCTTAAATTTATTATTAAAAACAGTGTAATTTTAGTATCGTTGAGATAGATTTTAATTTTTTTGAAATCTGCTGACTATTTTTACAATTTTTATATTTTTCTGGTTTCATTTTAATTTTAGTTCAAGTAATTTTATTGTATGTTTGACATGTTTGATTAGTTTTTGTTTTTAAAAATGTGTACAGAATTGTTTATTTGTATTTCAGTTTTAGTTAGAGTTATTTTAGTACATTTAGTTAAAGTAAACTAAAATAAAAAATTGACAACCAGCTGCAATTATATATATATATATATATGTGTGTGTGTGTGTGTGTATGTATATTGTATATATTGTATTTCAAAAAACAAAAGTTTTGTTTTTTTATGGTTTTGGTTTCAATTAGCCATAATAACACTGTTTAAAGTTATATTTAATTTTAATCTAATTTTCAAACATACAGTACTTCCTCACATTCAAATTTGAATTATAATATATAATATATATATAATTCCTTGATTCAATTTCAGCAGGAATGTAAAAGGCATTGCCAATTCAGTTCTGAAAGTCACAAAACCCTGTGATAGAACAAATCCTTCAGCAGCATTCTAAATAACACGAAATATTCCTGCGCACACCTGAAGTATTACACCAGAATCACAGAGACTCAGAGATATGAATCCTGTAGGTTGCTGAAAATGATGGAGGAGCGGAGCAAAATGAATACAATCAGTAAACACAATGTATTAAATTCACCTGGCACAAATACTGTATTGGCAAAACACATGCCTATTGTGCAAAGAAGCAGATAGACTATTGCAAACAACCCACACCACATCCATCTATCTGAACAAGAGTAAAAAAATTACACATTTGAGCAGATGAAGTGTCCTCTATCATAGTTATCACTATCATGACCAGATAGATAGACCCATAAACCTGTAATCATGCTCTGAGATCCTGTTGTACTAGAAAAAATAAATAAATAATGAAAAACCAACAAAAACAGTCACCTATACACTTCAGAGGGGTCACGGAGATTAAATACTGTGTTCTATTATGAAGACATTTTGGAGTTCGGGAATCTGTGTCGGATGATCTATCAAGGACAGAGGTAGAAGTCAGTATCCAGTGCATTTCTGTTATCATGAGCTAAAGGCCAGTTATTCCAACGCATTCTCATCCTATGGCGTCATATAGTGACGCTTTTGACATTTCGTCGAAATCCAACGCACATGGCACCCTTTAGTGTCAATATAACACGCAATGAGCTTTGTTCGGTTATGGGTAGGTTTAAGCCTGGGGTAGGGTTAGGGTTAGCCCACTAGGTAGGGCTGGGTATCGTAACAAAATGTTCGATACTGATACCAGTTCCTGAACGATACTTTTTTCGATACCAATTTTATGTAACCAGTTTTAACAGTATAATATCACCTAAATTTTTATTGTATTTTTCAGTTTGTTACTTTTTCACACTCATATTTTGAGTATGTAAAAAGCACCAATGCTAAAGTTTTCTGTTTCCTAATAATTTAACAACCTGTATTCTTTACTTCAATGACATTCTTTACTTCGATGATGATCCTAGGCAGTCATCCAACAGACGCTTTACCTTTAGCGTCAGTTAGATGACGCAGGTAGGTTTAGGTCTGGGGTAGGGTTAGGATTAGATAGCGTCATCTAACTGACGTTAAAGGGTGCCCTAAAACGTCGGATGTTGACGTATGGTCAAAAGCGTCAGTTAGATGACGTCTTGGGATGAGAACGGGCTGCCAGCACACAAGAATTTACAAGCAAGAGTTGGTTGTTAGTCGTAGCAGCTCCAGACAATGACACTCAAAAGGGTCTTGTTACTACAGCTCACATTACAACAACAGCATATCTTGATTCTGTGAAACCGCAAAACCAATGTTACTCACGTATGGAGCAGAAACCAAAAACGCAACCTCAGCATCCGTTTTCAGGCTTTCTCGCTCTCGAACATCTCAGTGCTGTAAAGCTTTACTAATATTAATGCATGTCCTAAAGCACTTGTCTGATCATAACTCTTCTTTTCCCAGTGATATTCCTCTGAGCTATCCTCTTTTGTAATGTCTCTCAGCAATCTCTCTTTCTACAGTCATTCTTCAAATCTCTCTCTCTCCTCTACCATCATGAGTGGACACGCCCCTTACTGCTGATTGGCTATGAGAGTGTTGTGCTGCTCGGTCAGATCCACTTTCAACAGCGTTTCTCAGAAATCGCTTACTGTTAACATTAGGTAACTATATGAACGATAAACAGCAATACTTCTACAGTATTTATTCATCTAAGTCAATGTTAATTTCAACATTAACTAATGCATTTTTTTTAATCCAAAGTTTTGCTAATGCACTGTGAACTAACATTTAGATTTTTACATACATTAACAAAGATTAATAAATACTCTAAAAATGTATTTATTGATTATATTTCTCATAATTTAAAAAAAAAAAATATGTCACATTTTATAAGCTCTAAAAAAAGGAGGCACTGGTGGAACATCCACCAAAATATAATGAAACATTAGTGATATTTTATGTTGTAAAACATTTGATTTCGTCAGAATAAAGGAGAATAAAGGACTGATTTTGACAAAAAAAGACACATTTTAGAACTGGCATCTACTAGCAAAAACTATCACAAAGCTAAACCTTGACCCACTGACCAAAATCACAATTTCAATGCCAAACAACAAAATGTTCTTGTATTAAAAAAAAAATAACTGAACACTATTCTTTGCCTTACATTTGTGGAAAGTGCCATTGACCATGTTTATGGGAGCTGTATTTTGTTTTTCAAGGACAGAGAGGCATCAAATTTGATCCTCAGATTAAAACAGGAATATGAAACTAACTGCAACTAAACAGTATTAACTGAGCACATGGACAGCTAAGACGTTCAAATATTCACATAATTCCTATATTCATCTGGGTTTATCAAGCGGCTGCCAAGGCTGCTTGCATGAATGCGAGACATGATACGCATGCATAATTGATTTATCTGGCCTTGTTTGTACCAAATGAAAATTATGTCTTATTGCATTCAATTTAAATATGTGTAATCAGAGCCCATGTTTCATACGGCGGGATTCAGCAGGAATGCCACAAATGAAAATATCAGATCTGGGCTGCATTTCCCGCTCTACAAAGACTCTTAAGGTATAACTTAACTACACGTATACCATTTCTAGCCGTGTTCCCAGACCATACTAGGAAGCTGCTTAAGATATACCTTCTTACGCTCGACGTTACCAGGTGCTGTCTGTGGCGATGGTGATTAATTAGTCAATATCGATGGCTTGAGAATCAATTATTCTCTCTTCCAGGGGCTGCTTTACTGCATTAGGAGAAAAAAGAACTTAGGAAGTGGTCCAAACAAGGTTAATAAGGAGACACAGCTGAACTAAGGCTACGTCCACATTAATTCGGATACATTTGAAAAATGCATTTCCGTTTAAAAACGCTCTCTGTCCACACTAGCGTTTTCCGACGTTTCAGTGTGGATGAGAAACTTGTAAATTCACTTTACTGAGCATCCATGAAACCTCACAACAGCTCACCGAGATGATACAGATGGAAAAATAAGTAATAAAGTATATCGCGCAATTCTTCTAACAGGATAATTTTATTTAGCAAAATATCTCACCATCACCGATGCGTCCAGGTCGCACTCAGTGTTTGGTCTAAAACGCAACTGCTCTCCTATATTGCTGCAGGGCATCAAGTGTGAGTAGATTTTCTGTCATCTTTGCAGTACTGTGATATGAAGAGTGTGCAAAGTAACGTATTTTGGCAACAGTGTAAAAGTGAATAGCACATAACAGGCACTATATCGAAAAAAACGTGAATATCCATTGGTACAACATGGATCACATGACTAAACTTACATCATCGTTTTCAAATGGCTTCACAGTCCACACTACAACGCAAAAACGTTTGAAAACGATCTGTATCGGCCACCATATCGCACATATTATATTGCGCATCCCTAATATATGTACGAATATACAGACTGATCTCATGAAATAGCGTGTGTATGACATGCCAATTCGTATTCCGTTTTTGGCGCGCTATCAACACACATAATCACTTTTCAGCGTGTTTATGGACGCCGTTGACTTAGCGTTATTACTGTATATATAAATATATGACCTACCTCAACCCCGTCCCTAAACCTTCCCGTCACTGGGGTTAATGGCATTTATTTGACGGCGTGTACATAGACGCGGAATCACTCGGACGTTAAAGGCGTAGACATACGCGGATACACGCGAATAGCTAAAATGCGTAGAGATAACATGTATGTTTGTGTATGTTTACGCAAAAGTCATGATGTCATGTTGGAATATATATATATATATATATATATATATAGTGTTAAAATACTAGAGCTTGATGCTGCTTCGGACACACCAGATACGGCACATGATAGTTGAAAAACACGGCTACTGTAGCATGAGTTGATAAGGACAGACACAAGACTCCAGTAAACGCAGTGGAGAGCAACTAACATACAATAGTGCAAGTGTGTTTATACCATGTTCCAGAGTCTTTATCTTTTGACCCTCAGATGAAAAGCAGCCTTGTGCGTGACCCATGAGGCTGAGGTGTGGATTTAGAGAAGCAAAGGCAGTGAGCTGCGGCATCGACCGCGAGTAGAGGGGAGAGCAAGGGGACGACGCTCAATACACCCAGACCCAATTAAGGCAGACTCTGAATGTAGTCAATGCTGTAATTGCAGTGCCTTTCAGAAGTCATTTGATATAGTAAACCAAACATACATGATCACATGACAGTATGCTGCAGTTTTTTAAAAGGATGTACTGCCGCAGACAGCAGACCTCAATACATAAGCGTATAAACCAATGTGGTTTGAATTTTACACTTACTTGCTATTATTTGAGAGATGACACTTTGTGCACACTAAATATCAAAAGTGTTGTAGGCTACTCATGATGACTCTGTAAACTTACATTTAAGAATAAAATCTATTTTTAAATCATTAGTGTATTTTAATCATTAATTTCTGAACGACTAGTGTCACGCGAACACAACCTGCCATTGGTCAAACAAGCATTTAGTCCCGCCCCACACTCATAGATGTTAAAGGGATACTCCACTTTTTTTGGAAAAGGCTCATTTTACAACTCCCCCAGAGCTAAACTGTTGAGTTTTTTGAATCCATTCAGCCGATCTCCGGTTCTAGCGGTACCACTTTTAGCATAGCTTAGCATACATCATTGAAGTGCACAAGACCATTAGCATTTCTCCCCAAAAAAATTATCAAAGTGTTTCGATATTTTTTCGAAAATCGCAACATTACATTTTCCGTCGGTCTTAATGCACAATGTAACTACAGAAAAGTCAAGTTTGAAATATGAAAAACATCGAAACACTTTGGTAATTTTTTTTTGGGAGGAATGCTAATGGTCTTGTGCACTTCAATGATGTATGCCAAGCTATGCTAAAAGTGGTACCGCCAGAACTGGAGATCGGCTGAATGGATTCAAAAAAAGGTAAAACTCAACAGCTTAACTCTGGGGGAGTTGTAAAATGAGCCTTTTTCCAAAAAAGTGGAGAATCCCTTTAACCCAGGATAAAGCGTAGTGTGTGTTTTAGAAAGTTTAGAAGTTATGAAAGTTTGCACACTGAGTATCTCTCACTCTCTCTCTCTCTCTCTCTCTCTCTCTTTTCCATTCCCATAGTGTCTCATTTGTCTGTATCTCTCGTCTCTACTTACCTTGAACGTGGAAAAGGTCACCCCACTCCTCTGAGCGTGTTGCGGGCCACGTTCACAGGAAATTAATGGTTTGTGCCAGCGATTGCCGCCGCTCCCTCCCCGGCGTAATATTTTTGGTTTACTTAAAGGACACATTTATTGAAGGAATATATAAATATGGGATTCCTGACAGGCACTTAGTTTGATACATCTGTATATCAGGCCCTTTTTTTTGGCTCCATTGCTCAAGTAAAGTATTTCAGAGGCAACACGTATTTAATAGACAAAGAGCTTCGGCTTTCAGCACGGTAAGAGCGCCTTGTGATCTGCTGGGTGCAGTTCTGAGCGCTGACTGATGTTCTTTTGCTCAGATTGGGGGACGCTGAGGGAAATCATCGGCGCAACCGTGGATGTAACTGTCGGATTATGGCTGAAATGATTTGCCCAGCCACACCAGTCCTAAAATAATCCACTCAGCATGTCCTTCCAATGACCTAAACAACACGTAATATTATATTTCAGCAGTCATAATGCAGTCAAACTGAACATTAGTCTTCATTTCTTTAAACGGAAGTGTCAAACTAATTGTGGGGAATAAATTCTAGCCCTAGAGAACGTCCTCTATCCCGACGACTATCCTTTTGCATTTTCGCCCATGCTACCTCATGATTCATTACCATCTGCTCAATATGGCCTTGACTGTCCGATTGTTACATTAGAACCCCACAGTTACCTCAACTGGCTCTATTAATCAAACTGACCTGTTCTGGAGCCCCTTAAACATTTATAATTTGTGCTTTGGTGCACATAAAAAGAAAAGACAATCTGGTTACAAGCTGTTGCAGAAAAAAACAACTGAAAGCTACATCAGAAATGCCACAATCTGACATTTACTTGACGGAACGCATTCAAAACGGTCATTATTTACTCACTTCTGGAACCTGATGTTCTGTCAAACATTTAAGACTCACTTAGATTATTGTGATGGTTTTAGCAACTTTTAGGGCTGCCTCAGATTTTCTGATGTGTTATTTTTTTATGCAGTACGCCTGACAGACTTCAAACCGAGAGGCAGAGGAAGCTCTCTGAAGCGCCACACATGCACACACACACACACCCGCCCTTGCCGAGCGCTATTCTTACAAATGTGATTCGGCCAGAATAGCTCTAATGAATTGGCCAAATAATTCACAACATGACGCGAGACACTGCTGTGTTCTCTACCTAATTCTCATCTAAATGTCCCTGACATTTCTGTCCAACCACTTGGATGTACTATTTACCACATCGACAGCACAATTTAGCTCCAGCGAAGCCAAATTAATTGAAGTGTTGTTGATCAGTAAATTATGGCTCTCTGATGTCTGACGCTGTTTATCTGACATGGAGAACCTGATGATTCAATCGTGCCAGTTCTGCTGAGGAAGATTTCTCTTTTCAGCTGTTGTTGTCTTTAACAAGCCATTCAGAAGCTGCACTCACTGTTTACTGGTCTATACTACAGTATGCTGTTTTCAGATTATCACATAAGGTGATATATAGATTGTTCACAATATGTTTGTTCTTTCTCACAAAAAAAAAATGTTCACAGAACATTTCTCTCAGTTGTTCTCTCGGTGCATTTAAATAGCTACAAATGGTTACTTTATTGGGGACGTAAGTAGGGTTGGGTATCGAGAATCGAGTATCGATTGGAACCGGGACTAACTTTTCGTTTTTCCCGGAATCGTTCAAAAGTTAAAATTTCGATTCCTAGTTTCGATATTCACACTCCACCGACCAGAAGAAGAAACCGGTGAACAACACCAATGAAGAAGCGTCTACCGGAAGTTTTGGCATAACCGCGCGAGTCGAACATGAGTAGCTTACGTCGGCGGTCCAAAGTGTGGCTTCACTTTTCTAAAAATATCAAAATCTCGGCAAAATGCAGAGTATTTCCCTTTAGAAAGGAGTATTTCCTTCAGAAAGACCGTTGGTTAGCAAGGTTAGCTAAACTTTTTTGACCCTGCCTCTTAAAAGAATCGGAATCGAGAATCGTTCAAATTCAAATGATACACAACCCTATACGTAAGATTTATTACGTATATTGTGTAATATTGCTGTTTTTACCACATATTGATCAAATAAATGAAGTCTTTGATAAGAGACTCAAACTTTTGAAAGTTACTTTTGAAAAAACAAAGAAATTAGTCAGTTTAGCCTGTTAGGTTATAATGACAATTCACTCAAATATACTGCGTGTGTATATGTATATATATATATATATATATATATATATAAACAAAAGTTTACACTAAATACTGCTAATGAGTTTAAAACACATAATTTATATAAATGAACAGTAATTGAATATTGCTTTTAAAAGCTTCTGTATCTCGCCTGCGATATCATCACGGTATCATACTTGACTCTTAAATAAAATCACAAGCAATAGGTTGCATTAACAAAGCCAAGGAGGAACAGAAGAAGATGGGATTTCTGGCATATACACATCCTTTGAGTTTGTTGTGTTTATTGATTTAGATCAAGCGGAAGGGAAACAGTAATAAACATATTTAATGAAGATGAATTTGTAAGCACAAATCCACTTTTAAAATGCGATTTTGAAAGCACTCCATTATGCAGAGGATTGGGTTGTGATGGGAGGTGAAGAGGTTGCCGATGTGTGTATAATCGTGCGCTAATGTTGATAGCGTGGCTCCGTTCGTCATTAGCCTCCGATTTTCTCTTTTTCAACTTTTAGGCGTACGAATGCAGTGTCCTGTCATTAATCTTTCAATGCGTGTAAGAATAGCCTTCCCATGCCCATCAGAAAATGCATAGTTCATGGTCTAGCTATTTTATGGGTCAGTGTTAATGGAACCGCTGGCAGAACCGTGAGTCATACGGCCACTCTGAACAAACATGTTTACGTCTTTTATTTAGCGCTAATGCTGCCGTTCGTGCTCCGGCTTTGATTTCACACGGGGAGCGTGTCGCACATCGAGGGTCTGTGTAATTGAAATGCGATTGTTTCCATTCTTTGTTCTCACTTAAATCTCTGGAGAGTTCAGAACGTTTTACCGTGGCCTGTTGAAAAGCTTGCTCTGCGTGTCGCCCGGTTTCACGGCCCTGAATATAATCAATGCTGATGTGACTACCGATGTGGCTCCCAGGCGCTCTGCTGTGAGTCGCAGAGAACAGGAAACATGAAAACACATGCCTGTTAACGCAGGGTTTTGGTTGCCATAACACAATAAGGAGCCTTGTGACAATAGTGCTGTTTTGCAGGCCTATATAAACATACAGAGTAGCCTATAATTAATTCTGATCAATTGGGACACTTTTCGATGTCAATGTGGCTCAATTTGCCCCGATTTCATCATATAAAGCCTACATAATATTCTCCCAGACAGCATTGTAAAGGTTTAATCTCATCTCTACTCTGGATATAATGAGATGGGATTTAAACCTCACTTCACATTTAAAAACGATGAACTTCCCGATTTTTGTTTCTCGTCATGTTCCGTGAGACGTCCCCATTAATTCTGTCTAGATTGTGCTGGTTATTTCGAAAGGGCTTTTTTTTTTCTCATATAATTTAGTTTAAAAGAGAGACCACACTGGATCAATACAGGCTGAGTCAATGATGGATGGTTCGCCATTTATTAATTTCACCTCTGGACAAATTAAAACCACTCTGGGTCTCTTTAACGTGGAGCATGTGAGCAGAGATAGCTGCCTGCGGGGATTTTGACTTCACATAATCTTAGTCGGATCAAAAATTATGCCATGAACAGCTTTCTTTTGAATTTTTATTTATTTATTGTCACTCATTTTTATGGCACAGCTTATATTTAAAGTGCCCCTATGTCTCCTACAAAACGCATCCAAGATCAAAAAACACTTTAATATACATTGCAGAGTCGCATCTTTTCGGTCTCTCTAAACCCCTCCTTTCTGAGAGCCTGCTCTGCTCTGATTGGTCAGACGGCTCAGTCTGTTGTGATTGGTCTAACACAGCACATATGGGAACAAAATGCCTATTACCATATCTGTTATCTGTAGTTCAGCTCCAGAGGTTTCCTCAGCACTAGATTCACAGTGATATGAACAATGGCATCGGTTTTACCCTATCAATTTGGCGCGAGTTTTCACCCTTTGAAAGTGCATGCAAAGTGGATCTGCTTTTGCAGCACAAAAAACAGCGTTTCAAAGGCCGCGAGTGGGGGAAAGATGCGTGCGAAGCGTGCACGGTAAAAAATAATTGTAAAAGACTTTAATGTAAATTCTGTTAGTTGGTTAACAGAAAGTTTCCATACTATTTAATGTAATTTTAACGTTTTTTTTTTGTTTGTTTTGTTTTTTTGAATTCGTAAAAAAATCGTAAATTGACATTCCCACAATTCTCTGTGTGGCACTTCACATTTGATGTACAGTATTTATGTTTAAATAACTGTTTCTTCAAAGTTTTTCTTATTTTTTTATGTACATTAGGGTTTTATGTTACATGTTAAATTATTATTATTTTTATTTCATGTGTTACCCTGATGGTGTCTAGCGTTTGTGTGAATAACATTGTGCAACTTCTTTATATCAGTATTACTTTTCTTATGGAAAAGCTACTTTAGATGAGCTTTTATTAATCATGCGACTCTCATTGCCACTGTGATTGGTGATAGTGAGTGTATTAAAACAATACCTAGTAAATATTGCTACTTCAATAGGTTGGTAAATCAACAATGTATCAGATAATGTAATACATTTTATTTAATTACTTCTGTAAAAACCCAAAACGGTAATACTGTATTTTTTACAGTAAATTTCTTGCAACCGCAGCTGCCGATTTCTTCACTGTAAATTTAACGGATTGTTTTTCACTATGTGCGGCACACACCGTCTAGTAGACTTTGTTTTTAAGCTCTGAAGTCACTCGCACATGCTCTGTTGTAAACGCATCATCCATGCGGAGACAAAAATTGAGCTGCACGAGACAGTGGGCGCTCCTGATGACGAATATGACATCATGTGGAGAGTGCACTTTTGGCTTTACAATGGTCACAGCATGCAATTGTACGTTAAACCCACAAGATTATAAGTAATAACTGACGACTCGTTTCAGGCAGTTCAATAACTTTGTCTTTATTTGTAACTTTTACATCCACAAACAGCTATTTCACACACTACATGAAAGGTAATCTGAAAAAAAATGCATAATAGGACCACTTTAAAGCTATTTACATACCCGTTAATTCAAGCTTCGGCTTTCGCGTTTACGTTTGAGTTAACACTCATGGACGAGGTCGAACTGGAAGCCATGTTAATCTTGGACTACATCGGCCACCGTAGGAGTTAAAACGAAATCGGAATTGAGAGGAACAGAAACTAATATTCACTGGATGGTCATATACCTTTTCACTGCTAGATGGGGGTAAAAATCACAGTGTAGCTTTAATCTTAATGTGGCACTTAATAAGAAGCAATGACCTACTGGTTTGCTTTTGAGCATTGATTATTTTGCAACGCCAGAAAAGGAGACAGACAGACAGAGACAGACTGGCGGACAGGGACGGAGCTGATGGATGCTGAGGTGTGTAAGTAGGGTAGGTCAAACTTGAAGCCGAGGACATGTCCAACTTTCCCGGGCCCTGCCGCTCAGATGAACTCATTAGAAGTTAATTAATCACATGCATCGATCCATTGTCACTTCCCTCTGCGGCTGCCTGAGAGAGAGACGGGGCTCAGGTTCTGCAGAAAAAGCTCTCTGTGTCAACATCCACATCCTCTAGGAGCAGTTTCTGCTGAGGCGCCAAATCCACGCCAGAAATATGAGCGCTGGTTATCGGCTTAACAGGTTGGAATATGTCCTCTTTATACTTACGGTCGCTATAGATCCATCTTCATGTGTGCAGGAAATATACACACTCTCCACCTCCTCTAGCTGAAATGCTTATATGGTTCGGCTGAAGTGTATAAATGTGGCAATACAGAAGTGCTGCAAAACTAGTGGCTGCGGTTGCAGGTCGCTCACTGTGTAGTTTAATGAACCGATGTGATAAAGGGGAAATGTTTGAACTGCTTAAGCTTGAACGTTTCCTTTTTCTGTGTGGATGATTGTAAAGTAAATAAATCAATTTATTAAAGTAACCTGATTATTTTTAAAGGTTCCTAATTTTGTTTAGATCTCCTACAATAGGTTTACATGCATCCAAAGTTAAAAAAAAACATCACTTAATTTCTCAAACAGTCTGAAAACAGAGCATTTGAAGATTGAGTCTCTCTTTCAGAGAGCATACTCTGTTCTGATTGCCCATGTCTGTGTGTCTATCGCTTACAGCTCATATTGGAAATGAAATGTCTACTGTCATATCTGAAGTTCAGATTTGAGGCTTCCTCAGCACATGATACACAGTGGTACTAGCTATGGGATCAGTTTTTCCATATCAATTCCAGAACGAATCAATATAATGCATGCAGAAGTGAATTAGTATCGCTGAAAACTAGCCTGATAGTACCAAACTCTGGTAATTCGCTTTGCTTTGTGGATAGTCTGGAATGCATAATTGACAGAGTTGAAAAGTAACTAATTACAAATACTTCCGTTACAGTACTTGAGTAGATTTTTTGTTTTTTATATATATAAAAATAATACAGTATTCAACTTCGCTACTTTTATTTTTCACCTTTGTACTATGACAAAGGTGCCAATGGAGCTACAACGCAAGCTAGCTGACATTTGATAGACACTTTTCAAAACTACTGCGGTGGAGCAGTGCGCTTCAGCCTATAACAAACAGATCTGCAGCACTTCAGCCAATAATGGACAGGCCTTTTATTTTATTCAATCACTGGCGCTCGTGTTTTGTACATAAACTCGCAATTGTGAAAGAAAAAAGGTCGCAAATACCTTTTTTATTTTTCATTCTGTGACTGAAATAAGCTGACTAATGACTGACTAATAAAGTAAACTAAAATCAACATGAACATTAAAAAAATTATATAAAAAGCTCATTTAAAATCGAAATAAAACTATAATAAAAAGTAGGGCTGTCAAATGATTAATCGTGAATAATCGCATCCAAAATAAAAGTTTGTGTTTACATAATATATGTGGGGGCACTGTGTATAATTCTTTTACATATATAAATACACACACATTTTTGTATATATTTAAGAAATATTTTCATGTATATACTGTATATAGATTTACATATAATTTATATTATATATAAATATTTTATAGATAAATAATATTTTTCCTTAAATATACATGCATTTGTATGTACTTCTATATATACAAAATAATTATACACAGTGCATCGACATATATTATGTAAACACAAACTTTTATTTTGGATGCAATTAATCATTGCACAGCCTTAATAAAAAGCTAAAACAACACTTTTGCGTGCAGAGACAGAATCTTTTGCTCAAACAATAAAATATCATCAGACTAATATCATCACTCAGCATCTCAAATGTTCCTGAAATGCCGACGCTGGAAACTTTTCAGGAGAATAAATATGAATTGTTTACTCGTACTTCTCTCTGCATATTCGGCTAGACAAGGGGAAAAAGTGTTTTAATGTTGTCACACTTCAGCTTTAAATGCTTAAAATATGCTGAATTAAGGCTCAAGTATTTTTTTTTTTTAAGAAATAGGCCAGTATTCACACCTCGGGAGTGTTCTGTAACATTTGTGGAAGTGTGTTTTATTTTAGTAGCTGTGGATGCAACACAGGTGTCAAATATGCAAAATCTGAGCATGTGCCATATTTACCTCAGCCTGCTGCAGATACGACTTCACCCAGAGCTGAAACACGAGTGCTTATTATTGAGACATTCAACTAGAGAGTTTTCTGTGTATTTTATGGATGTTAAACGAGCAGTGGACCCAGAAAACGTTTTTGAACAATTAAAGCTACACTGTGTGATTTTTACCCCCATCTAGCGTTGAAAAAGTATATGACCATCCAGTGAATATTAGTTTCTGTTCCTCTCAATTCCGCTTTCGTTTCAACTCCTACGGTGGCCAATGTAGTCCAAGATTAACATGGCCTCCAGCTCGACCTCGTCCATGAGTGTAAACGTAAACGCAAAAGGTGAAGCTTTAATTAACAGGTATGTCCCTCTTTGGCTAATGTACTTTCAAGATGGAGGGGCAACATGGCGACCGACATTAGAACCCCTTACCCGTATGTATTTTCAATGGCATATTATACACTCACGAGAATACTTTATTACTTGAACGAAGTAAATATACATTAATGAGCACATATATTTTTGAAAGAACTAAGTGTTTTTAGCTAAGAATAAACTTAGAGTTACACAGTGTAGCTTTAAGTCAGACCTAATAATCTCTGAATGGTTTGATATTGCGTTATGTATAAGACATTATACATTAAAAGTGCGGCTTATGCATCTAAATATTATTTCACATGTAATAGACTGCCAAAATTTGTGTTTGTAAATCAAATGCAGTGGTCGTATGAAATTCTGAAGAGTATACTGCACATACTGTATGATGATAAATGTTCTCGGTTCACGAAGATAATAAACCCTGTTTATTTTACCACATAAAAACAGCACCATATCACTTGTGAAGTTTTAGAGTTCGAGTTTTAGAGTTAGCTGTGGATAAATGGATCGATATATTGATTTTGCCCCAGGCAGCAACTTGTGGCGTGACATTGTGTTGTTGCCTTGTGTCAGTGGATACAGAGCAGTAAAACTGGCTCACAGATTGACCTTAATGCATGAAATGGGATATTATATGGTGTATGTATACTGTAGCTAATGGGGGAAAGGGTATTTTTTCTGTCACAATAAATCATTAACACCATAGTATATAGACCATTTTTAAGATAAATAGCTACACATCATGCAGGCATTTTTATAATAATTGTTTTGATATACCTAGACCTCTACATCATATTCGTCGACTTTAATTAAGTGTTCAACTCAGTCAAACGAAACATCTTGTTCGACATCGTGCGACAATACGAAATTCCTGACAAAATCATAAGAGTGATTCACACTATCTACAAGTCAAAAAGTCAAGAAATGGTTGAGGGTACACTATCGGAACAGTTCTCAACTGGCGTTCTTCATAGCAGTTGAATGAATGATAGCATAATCATATACTGTAGTACAGCCAAAGGATGAAAAAAAAGGACGATGCGCTAATTGCGTTAAATATTTTTAATGAGTTAAACTGAAAGAAAATAAGGTCATTTAATGTTAGATGTCTTTCCTTTTCTTGTCACTATATTTTGATTACAACAAATCAAAAATTAATCCACAGAAAAGTTTCTTTTTAGTTTTAAAGAAGGCCCATCAGCTATTCAGATTCAGAGATCAAAGAACGTCTCACGAAAACTTCACCATCACAGGAAAAGTGCCTGTGTGTATCAGCCTTCCGTTCAATTAGCAAATCCCACTTTCCCATGGCTGATGCCTTAGGAATAAGCTGAAAGCCTTTTACTTCACTCGCTGAAGTCTCTCATGCATATGCTGAAGTAGTTTAACAGTAGATTAATGCGGCAATGTTGCGAGGACCTTGGAGTTGTGCACTTGTGCGTGTGTATGTGCATGCATCAGCAAAGGTCAGACCTACCATTATACGAAATTATAAATATTTTGTCAACCAATTAGAGGGCTCTTGGCAAGGAAAGACTGAAAAAGAGAGGAGGAAAAAGGGAGAGCGAGTCTCTACTAACCAGTGGCAGCTGTATGTATGTCTCTCCATACATACTATACACACACAAGGAAGCATCTTTGGCACTTTTGATGGTCTTGGCTCAATTGGTGCATAGAATAGAATAGAATAGAATAGAATAGAATAGAAAATTATTACGATTTTTTACTTATGTAAGGGTGAGGTTCAATTCCAAGCCTAAAGTTTTACTGTAAAAAATAATCGTTAAAAAACGGTAAACTACTGGCAGCTGTGGTTGCCAGAATTATACAGTAAGAATATGGTGTGTTACTGTTTTTAAAATTACCAGCAAAAAACAGCTGTTTTGTCAGCCACAGTGCAAAACTGTTAAATTACAGTTTTATACTGTTGCTGACAAAACGATATAAGGATATTTGGCTGTTAATTTCAAAAACAGTTACACACCATATTTTTATAATTTTTTTTAACTATTAAAAAGGTTGTTTGTTATGTTTTCAAAAGTAGTCTCTTCTGCAAATCAAGCCTGCATTTGCATTTATTTGATCCAAAATACAGTAAAAACGGTAACACTTTACAATAAGGTTTCATTTGTTAGCATTAACTAACATGATATAACGATGAGCAATACATTTGTTAGCCTACTATATTTGTTAAAATACAGTTGTTCGTTGTTTGTTAATGTCCGTTCACAGTGCATTAACTAATGTTAAAATACTATTTATTTGAATAATGTATAAATGTTGAAATGAACAAACTAATATTAATAAATGCTGTAGAAGTGCAGTTCCCATTGAGTTCCATAGTATATATTTTTTTTCCCCACTATGACCTCTTCAACTCTGAGAGAGTTGTAAAATGAGCCTATTTCCAAAAAAAAAAAAAGTTTTTCTTTTTCTGAACCCAAAGGAAGATATTTTGAAGAACGATTGGAACCCTAACATTTGTTTGGCACCATTGACTTTCATAGAAAAACCAAAAAGTACTATGGAAGTCAATAGTGCCCCACAACTTTTAGGTTCCAATCATTCTTCAAAATATCTTCCTTTGTGTTCAGACGAAGAAAGAAACTCATACAGGTTTGCAACAACTTTGAGGGTGATGTAGTCAATGACAGGATTTTCATTTTTGGAAAAGAGATAGTTAGAATAGATTTTTGTGTCTTTAAGTAACTATCTCTTGACCACAAAGAAAATATCTTAGAAAGTGGTGTAATTATTCTGCATGCATTCACCTTCTGGAATAGCCTACATTCATGACTCCAATCCATAATACAGGAGTGGGAGTTCTTTCTAACATCCGCAATATTGATGACTCGTAATTCCTCCTATAGCAGCCACTTCAGAAGTTCTCTTCTAACATCATCATAGAAAAGTCTTCTGTGATTAATGTCTGAGGAGAACAGAGTACAGTTGAATTGTTTACAATAAGTTTCAACAAAGGCAAATTGTGTCAAAGTGCACGGTCGGAGTGCGATAATGATATTTTTAAGATTGGTGACATTGGGAATTCACAGACTTAATGGGCTTACAAGTTCAGTAACAGCCTCGCTAAAAGCAAGAATACATTTTCTTTCCAAATGTGAGTCACTTCAAAAGCCACCATTGAGAGCACCATCCAATTAATCAAAACTGGTGTCCTTTTAGATGCAATAAAAATATAAAAGTGCACAAAAAGCCTTTGATAGTCATGAAGGTACTGTTTGCTATTGATGCCTAACAATCTCTTCCTTAATGCCACTCTGAAATGGTGATCTCCTTAAGTCTTTGCGGGTCACCGGAGAAAGGAAAAGTCACTCTTTAAAAGCTCATCCACTGTTATGCCACACATTAAATCAAGGGCATCCATTTACGCTACCTGTTCTTGAAAGCCGCTAGCTTTAATTCACATCTGACGTGTGCTTGAATGTTCAGAGCTGTAACCAGATTCGAGACCTGTCATGTTGCCCGACCTCTGTCCTCGCCCACCACGTGTAAAAATCACATTTTCCCCAACAACTAACGCAATTAACCTCACCAGCAAGGAACATGCTCCACATATTTGTAAAAGGAATTAAGAAGCGATTGTACATGAAAGCCACACGGGCTTGAATCGTGTCATATAGACCTTGTGGAAATGCAAAAGTCACGGTGGCTTTGAATGCTTTTGTGCTAAACAACACATTTACCAGCCTTCAACCATGACTTGGCTTTCATCATGTCTCAGCAGGGTTTTGTTCGTATGAATATATTCGTGTCGCTTATACTATCCAAATATGGTGACACTTCCTGAAAAATAGACTATATTTCTAAAGATGAATTGATAGAATTGGAAAGGGGTGAACTGAAGACCATGAAGACCCCCTTGGGTTATTATATTTGGCAGAAAGAATGAAAACAGCTATTTCCTTTCCATTGCATGGATGTTAGAATCCAATTAATCTGACATGTTGTTTTTCCCCTCCATCTCAGTGTTGTTTTAACAATTATTAACAGGACTGTCAAAATCATATGGCTCAACACTGTCAAATGTGAGTCTCATTAATTGCTACACAGCTCTCTGAAATAGATGGTTCTGATTGGTCAACTGTGGCATTCAGCAGTCTGATATTAATGTGATATCGGTTAAGAGTTATACGTTAGGAACCGACATTACAAACTTTGATTTGAAGAAAGTTGGACAAAAAGATAAAGATGCTGGTTGTTATGAGAATCTACAATTGAATACGCACTGAAAAACGCATTGAAATTGAGAAAATCCTTCACTTAAAGGCGCATTGCGCTAGTCTCTGAGTTTTTGCAGAACTATGCCCCCTCTGGCGACAAGCGAAACTGCAACCAGGTGTGCACGCTCATGGACCACACGCTTGCACGATCTTTTTATAACCAAAGGGGCATCAGCCGCACAAATCTTATGTTTTCAGAGGTAATAGAGTTATAAATCTGCCATTTAAATGTGTGGAGGGAAAACGGGGGTAGTAGTAAACTTCATGTGCTTACTGTATCCACTTATAATTGTATTATTATGGAAACATGTTCATGAACAATATAATTTATTACTTTGTATAGGACCTGTTTGAGCTCTAGAGCAGACCAGAGACCTCTCCATTTGTTGAAAGCCTTCCCGATTTTGACTCTGTCTTATTCCGACGCCTGGCACTAGACAAAAGTTTGTTTTTTTGTCTTACGTGGAGTTTGCGTTGGGGTTTAGAATGAACTACAAGCCGGTCTCTTTGAATCCATCTTCTACTTTTGTCGAAAGTTGACTAAAGTTTTGTCGCTCTAGTTGTCTCCGCTGAAACGGAGAATGGCGGCGACTACACAAAACTGCCAGACAGACAGGTGACCGTGAACGCGCATGACGTCATGCCCAGTCTCAAATCCCGCCCCGAATCCCTCTTATTTATTTTACTGTACAGGATTATAGAGCCAATCACAGTGATTAGAGAAAGGCTCATTCAGCCCATCAGGCAATTGTTTAAGCAAGGATGGGTTAGAAAAATGAGTATTTTAAACATGAAATGTTGCACAATGCACCTTTAAATTGGTCACAAATTCCAGTTCATGCGGACTTTAAAACAGAAGTTGAAATAATGTGGGTCGGTGGCTTCCACAAAAGCATTAGCACCATTATTTAACAACCTTGTAGCTCACAGTATAGGTCTGTCTTTAAAGGTTTGTAAGCCATTATTAAAAGTCCATTCCTCTATGGAGAAAATGAATAGGAATTCATTTTGAATTAATAATTTTAAATGAATTAATAATTTTAATTCAGACAAATGAAATCTCCCACTCTTTTTTTCATACAAATGCAACTGACAACATTTTGCACCCCAATAGTTTTGTACGTTGTAATGGACAATTTTATTTATTTCAACTTAAATTAATATTTAATGTCCACATAGGCCTGTTTATTTATTTATTTATTTGGCTATTTTAGTTAGATGAAATTTCTGCTCACTAACAGCTCAAGCCAAATTCTTATATCAATTCTTCTCAAACCACCATCCAACCCTGAGACAAGAGATGAAAGATAAATGTATACGATGGCATTTACTTCCAGTTCTCAATGAACAGGTGTTATTGATCACCTGTCAGCTCTCTGACATTCAGCAAATGTAAAGTGAGTGAAGGAGAAAGAGTGTGCGTGTGTGTGTGAGAGGAGCATTCTATCATGTTTGTTATTTTTTTCATGAACAGTGCCGTAAGCGATTCCAGCAGATTACACACACACACACACTCACTCCGAAACCCAGCCCTTTAAATACATGACAGCCGCTCCAGTGTCACCAATCACAAAGTCCTAAATGACTGACAGGCAAAGGGCATCTGTTAAAGGGATAGTTCACCTAATAATGAAAATTCTGTCATTAATTACTCACCTTTATGTCATTCCAAACCGATAAGACTTTCATTCAACTTCGGAACACAAATTGAGACCTTTTGATGAGCTTTCTGTCCTTCCATTGACTACACAACTGCCACTGTAACGCTTCAAAAACTAATCCACTTGAATTGAACGGTTTAATCAAAATTTTTTGGAGACTTGATCGTTTTCTACGATGATCAAATTTAATTTAGGCTTTCATTCGCATTTAAACATTGATCAGAAAACATAAACGGAAGCTCAGCTGAAGCTACATGCCCATTACAAAGGCAAGAAACTGGGTATTGGCAGTAATGTGACAAATTCTAGCAACTTTACTGTAGAGGTAGACTGATTAATCGGTCGGCCGATTAATCGGCCGATTTTTAGCATTTTTTAACATAATCGGCATCGGCCCACATCCAATATATCAAGCCTATTATTAGGCAGGCGCATCTGTGGGCAGCCTAGTGTTGTCGTGGAACATGTGTTTGACGCACGCTGCCGCTATAGTCATTTTCCAGCCGAGTGAGCAGCAGAAATACGTTACTGTTAGAAGTTATATTAAATAAAATATAATAAAAAATTAAATCATTTAAAGTTTTTTTCTCCTTTTTTGTGATATTAAGGTTATGTCCAATTGTCTTTGTCCGTCAACAAACAAAACAAACCAAAAACACATGTTTCATGACATTTTTTGAGAGGATAAAATGTTTTTGTTGAGAAAGTTTGTCTCAAAACGTTTGTTAAGTAATTATCATTTCTTTTACATGTTATATTTCAAATAGAGGTTAAAAACCAAGAAAATATCGGCCAAAATAAATCGGCAGCATTAATCGGCCTGGATTTCAAAAGATCGGTATCGGTATCGGCATCGGCGTGGAAAAAAACAAAACGGTAAAACATACCCTTTACTTTACTGTAAAGTCACTAAAACATACAGTGCATTTAGCAAAAACGGAAAACGACCAAAACAGATCAATAGCACTGTATTTTTTAGCAGTGAATTTTGTGGGAATGAAGAGCTCTGATGCAAAAGTCTCTAAAAGCCACCTATGTCAAAAATGAGATATGCTTTCATCAAATACTTTTACTTCAAACTCACTAAATCCCTCCCTCAGTCCATTTAGAAATGTCTGTACTTTGTGTAGAAACATATACATAGGAGCCTGATTAAAATTTTAACATTAAAGAAAAACGTTAATCGGACTTAGAGGCTTTAGCATTGGAAGTCTTCACAAATCATTATGATTCATACAGAGGATATATTCTTATTATTACCACGTGATAATATTAACAACATAATAGATCACTAGGATTCAGAGTTCTGGGGCAAAAGGCAAAACGTCCATAGAAATCCAGCTTAGGCGCTGTGAAATACCTCCCAAAAGAAGAAAAACAAAAATATGTCAACAAAATGTGAGTTTTGGGCACTTGTGATCCATATGCAGCACCTGCAGCAGTATTTCAATCACTAAAAGCAGCGGGACATTCTAAAACGCTTAAGGTGAAAAGTGCCTTAATGCACTAAAACAGTGATATTAAAAAGATCAAATTCAGTATACACCTTATTGATGATGCATAAAATGCAGACGAGCAGATGAGCCCTGAATATGAATGATACATGCTAAATGGTTAACTGTTTTCTTTATAATGGTTTTCTCCGGTGAAAATTGCTTTTATATTCAAGGTGCATCTGCTTGCCTGTACATAGTATGCATCACCAATAAGGTGCATGTTGAATTATTAGTTTTTAATATCACTGTCTAAAATAACTGGTGGGCATTTTTCTCCATATAATGGACTTCAATGGGAACCAAACGGTTCAAGATCCAAAAGACAGTTTCAGTGCAAACTGCAAAGTGTTCAAAGGGCTTTAAATGATTTCAGATGATGAATAAGGGTCTTATCAAGCGAAATAATCGCTCATTTAAAAAAAATAAACAACGTTTAAGTTTTATAAGCTCAAATGGTCGCCTTGCTCTGTTCTGTGATGCGCATTTGTGACCCTCCTGTTCGAACTCGTTGATCAAAATGAACGAATCTTTTTTCGAGTCATGTTTTTTTAACGAACGAAATGAACGAGTTGACTCGGGAAAAGATTTGTTCATTTTGATAAACAAGCTTTTGAGCTTATAAAACTTAAACTTTGTTTGTTTTTTTTAAATGAGCGATCGTTTTGCTTGATAAGACCCTGATTCATCGTCTGGAATCGTTTAAAGCCCTTTGAAGAGTTTGCAGTTTGCACAGAAACTGTCTTTTGGACCTTGAACATTTTGGTTCCCATTGAAGTCCATTATATGGAGAAAAATCCTGAAATGTTTTCATCAAAAACCTTAATTTCTTTTCAACTAAAAAAAGAATGACATGGATATCTTGGATGACATGGGGGTGAGCAAATTATCAGCAAAATTTTTTTATTTTTATTTTTTTTAAGTGAACTACTCCTTTAACTGCAAGTGGATTTGGTTAAAAAATTGGTTGAACTTGCATGAGTACTTCAATTTGAAAGAAACCGAACCCGTCAGACGTGTCTCAAACGGACGTAATGCAACATGACGAACTGCTTGAGCTTTATACGGTGACCAACCTCCCCTGAGAAACTCTCTGGCTTCATTTTCATCCCTCAGGGTATGGATCAGTTCTCAACAGGGGCGATATGCACTCGTCCCGCACCACGTCTCGGGTGCCTGGCTTTTACAGGGAAAATCCGGTTGGTTTAAGGAGCAAACACAAAGAGCAGACAGCTGTTTAATGGGATAACAGACAGCTATGGACAGACAGCTGAACGAGTGTGGCCAAGGGGTGGAGGGCTTTCATAACGGCCGATTGACTGGGAATATATGACGGCGGTGAGGAGAAACCTGATCTTTAACTGTGTGTGTGCAAATGCTGTAATAATGCCCACACTGTTATTAGGTTACAGAAGCATTGGCTGGAGAGTAGGACGGCTGTAATGGAAGGACGGTCAAACATTATCTCTGTTTGTTATTTCATTCTAAATCTCTCCCTTTCTCACTTTGTCACCGAACCTGTGTCATCAATCTATACACTATTTCTCAGTCTGTGTACTCTCTCTCTCTCTCTCTCTCTATCTCACACTTGCTTAGAAAAGTGAATAAAAAAACAGGTTATATTTCACCCACATTCAAAGATTTGTATTTATTTATTTATTTTTTGGATTATAACATTATTTTGTTTTTGTTTTCTCCCAAAATTCCCATTACTGAAATTAATCTGAATGTTTTTTTGTTTGTTTGTTTGTTTGTTTGTTTTTTTACCTTTTTTGTGTTTTTTTTTGTGTGTGTGTTGTTGTTGCTTGGTACATATACACAATTCTTAGATTACTTACATTATAAATCATTATATTCATATTAGTAGAAATCCTGTAGTATTTTTGAATTGCCATGCTTTCCACATTTTTCACAGACTCATCACAAGACTCACTAGTAGCCTAGACTTGTTTAACTACTGCGCTCTGTCACCAGAAGGCGTGGCCTCTCAGGGCAGCAAAGCAAGTGCATTCTGGGAGTTGTTGTCTTTCATCCACATAAGCCAAAAATACATTTTCTGTCTTTTCTCAGTCTAGAAAGCTCCAAATTCAAAAATAATTTCACATTTCTTCTACATAGATATAAATGACCCATTTTAAAATACACATTAATCTTTTCAGAGGTGAAGTATCCCTTTAATTTTTTTTTAACCTCGTAATTTTTAATCAAAATGTCAACACAATCTTACAGACTTTTCTCTGGTCACATTATGTTGGACTTATCCAAATATTTAGTCTGCTTAAACCCTGCCCCTTTCTTACAATCAAATGCAAGCTTGAATTAAAACCTGCCTCCATATAATCAAAAACGTATGGATAGAATGAGCATTATATCTTTTTTCAATAATCTGTTTCACATCGTAATACGGTAGAAAAGATATGTTGCTATATAAAGTTCTTTTGAAACTCCCTTTTGAACATGTTAATATGTTTTTATTTCCCTTCTGTGATGCGGGAGGAGGCAGGGACTTAAATCTACCTTTTCCCACAACGTCGACAACTTTTCTCTGACCTAGAGGCCCAGAAGAGAGCTAGAGAAATACAAAGGAATCATGAGGCATTATGAAAGAGCTGGGAAATTTGAGTGCGGAGAGACAGCAAGGGTGAGTAGGCCACATTTTACCAAAGCGCTGCGTGGAAGGTTTTCTGAGGTCACTGATCAAACAGTTTTCTGAAAATGAATAGGAACTTCCTGTCACTTTCTGGATCAATGGAAGTTGATTGATCCTCATCTTAATGCTAAGGGCGGCTTTGAGGAGACCTGAAAAGTTGGCCTGAAAAGAAGATGATGAATCAAAGCCGCAAAACAACTGACAGGTCTGCAGACTCAAAAAATATTGGGCTATTTTTTTTTACCCTGTTTAATTGCAAGTCAGACACGTGGTCTTCAAAATAATTGGTCCTACATTAAAGGTGTCTCATTTACTGTGTTCAGATTTATCTCATTCGCACTATTATACAGTTCAGTGACATCTTGTAATGATCTTATTTGGCTTATTTGCCTCCAAAAAAATATTGTCCTCTCTGAAAGTGAGTCAGCTGTTTGTATTATGAGGCTAACTGTACGCTGCTAGCTCGCTAACATACTTGATAGCTATAGAAAGACCTGGAACTACAGGACTCTACATTGAAAACACCCGTTTGTTGCCCGCCAGGCACCCATGGTAGTCATGTGACTGCAAAGTATGAATATACTCTACTAACACGAACCATAACCTAACAGTCTACTGACAGTCTACTAATACTCTAATGCGAGGTAGCTGACATAGATGCACAGTTACTTAAAGTTAATAGAATGTGTAAAGTGGACTATCAATGGCTACGTTCACACTGCAGGCTGAAACAAAATAATTCCGATTTTTTTTGCCCCTATGTGACCTGTATCTGATTTTTTCATGACAGTCTGAACGACACGGATCTGATCTTTTCAAATGCGACCCAGGCCACTTGGGTATGTGGTCCAAATCCGATTTGTATCCGATCTTTTGAAATGCGACTTCAATCTGAACGGCCAGGTCACATATATCCGACCCGCACGTCACTGCACGCACCTGTGGCTAGCCAATACACTCCAACGTGTTTCTGCACTGTTATGGGCCGCCGCAGACGCATCTCTTCCCCAGTGTTGTGCCTGAACGCGTTCATATTTTGGGTGAACGTGAACTGAACGTACTGTATTACTGGCTGATGAACATTACTGTTAGGGATGCACCGATATGAACATTTTGGTCGATACCGATAACCGATAATTCTTTATATTTGAAAGCCGATAACCGATATATCTAAATCCAATTTTTATATAATTTTTGAAAGCCTGATTGCAAAAACAAAAGTCTCACAATTAAAATCCGTCCCCTAACACAATTGTAATGTTCTCATTATAATTCCATGTAGCCGATGCGACAGCACATTTTGCACTTAACTATATTTTCCTTTTTGATTCCAATCATATTTCAAGCAATGAAGATCAATCATGTTGAACAGTGCACATCTTAAGTGTCTCAGGTGTCAAGTGTTGAAGGAAATAATTTATTATTTATCAGCTTTAGTATATCAGCCAAATTTTATTATCGGGCCGATAACGATAACATAAAAATGAGCAAATATCGGCCGATACCGATACGGTGGCCGATATATCGTGCACCCCTAATTACTGTGAACACGGTCATTCTGGTGTCTGTGAACGCGCACTCTCTGTCAGTTTAACTTCGTACAGTAGGGTGCCAGATTTCTATAGGCTAAAACACATGTAAACATGCCTTAAAATGTAGCGAAAAAACACCCAATCTGGCAACACCAGCCACCAGTGTCGCACCGCGGCCGCCGTCGACAAAGAAAGGAGCGCCGAGGACGCGTACTGGTTTTATGACGAGGTCGGTGACGATCGGAAAAATCTTACATTTATGTGCAAACTTTGCTCGTCGATAAAATAATTGTTGTCTGTGTTTGTATATTGGCTGTGCAAATAATAATACTAATAACAAAAGCTCGCAACATATGGAAAAAAAGAACTATTCCGCAAACAACAAGTGACGTCGTTGATCGTTGAGTACTCTTCTGCGCATATGGGTCACTTCTGGGTCATTTCACGTTCACGTTCACACAGGAGATCACAAAAGGTCGCATTTAATTGGAAATGTGAACGACCTTGCAAAAAAAAAAATATCACATTTTTTCAAAAAATCGGATTTGAGCATTAAGCCCTGCAGTGTGAACGTAGCTAAAATGAAGTGAAACCGATTTATTTTGTTGTTATTATTATAAATGATTTATCTGTGCACAACATAATCTATGCCCTCATAATCTTTTTATCAAAATACCTTCCCCTCTACCCTGTTGAGACTTCTCTTCTCTGATGATGCGTTTACTGGCGCGAGGGCGGGATAACCTGTCACTCACATGAGATCCACCAATAGCAAATCACAACCATCCAAAAATTCCCAATGCACAAAATCAAGTCGTGTACTCCATTTTTTTCTTGTTTGAGAAGCAGTTTCACTGGGATATCCGTCACTATAAAGAAGAAAAGAGTGTTCTGCCATTTATCTTAGGAAGGCAAAATGGCAGAAACATGTTCTCCTCTGGTTTCCTTCTCCTCATCATTAGCACAGTCTTCTCTTTGCACACTTCTTTACTCATTTCCCCCCTCTCTCTCTCTCTCTCTCTCTCTCTCGGTCTCGGCCTGTAGGCGCTGGTTCTGTCTCCTGCTCTGTGCTGGTAATAAATGAGGGAGTCGTGCGGGCCGCTGCCACTTACAGGGGGGCTAAATTACCGCCATTGATTGTCCGCCTTCGACAACCTGACAAAAGACTTGATCACTCATCTTGTTAAAAGAGGATTACCGTGATGTTTGCATCTTGTTACACCCATAAAGATCCCTTATTCTGTCTTTGCACTATCATTCCCTTTCTTTCACTCATTTAAAGCATTAAATAGATTCTCTAAACCGTAATTATTGTAATCACGCTGTTTAGAGCAGCGCTTCCACAGACGACGCTGTCAGAACTATCTCGCGGGTGATGAAGGATTGAACATCAGCATAGGGAGGATTGTTCTTTTCTAGGCTGTCACACTGAATGTTACTCAGACTAAATAAAGCTCCGACTGCAATGCTGTTTTGACAATCTCATGGCAGTAGGGAATGATTTCAGCTGCTTTAGGATGAAGACTCTATCATAACCGTCAACTGTGGAGTATTTGTGGTTTGGTCCTTTCGACACAACTGCGAAGCACATTTCATAACGTTTGAAGAGGAAAGGCTGTGACTGATGTGCTGATTGCAAAAAAAGTTTCACACATTCTTTTTCACCCTCAAGTTGTTTCAAAATCTGTATGAATTTCTTTCTTCTGTTGAACACAAAAACAATATGTTTTGAAGAATGTCGGTAACTGGTTTAAAATGCTGTTTTAACCCAATTTTGGGTCAAATATGGACAAACTCAAACATTGGGTTAAAAATGTAATTTAAAAATGTAACCCAATGGCTAGGTTTGTCCATATTTTACCCAAAATTGGGTTAAAACAACCCAGCAGTTTTTAGAGTGTGTTGGCGCTTTTTCACCGCTGGTACGGCTTAGTACGGCTCGGTTTAGGCTCGACGCGGCGTGGTTCGGCTCGCTTCGCTTTTCCACTGAGCGGTACGACTCAGCACAGCTCGGTTCGCTTTAGAACGGTTTGATTTTCCACTGCAGTTAGTACCGCTTCAAAGTGTGTGGGATTATAGTCTGACCGTTATAGTTTATCCACTCCTCGACAACCAACGAGAGGAACGTCATGTCAACATTTCGTCCACTGACCATGATACAGCCATGTCTTTTTTGGAAGTTTTCTTTCTTTCTTTTTTCTTTAAGAAAGTAGTTTGATGTCTCGCAAATACAATGGCGCTGGTATCGACGATTCTGATTCTGTTCACGTCACATTTTAGCATCGGTACGGTACGCTTGGAACCTTAAGGGATACTCAACTTTTTTGGGGGGGAAATAGGCTCATTTCCCCCAGAGTTAAACAGTTGAGTTTTACCATTTCGAATCCATTGAAACCGGTGTTCTTATATTTAGAAGAATCTCAGTAACCAGACAGTTTCTGGTCCCATTGACTTCCATTATAGTAGGAAAAAATATACTATGGAAGTCAATGAGACCAGAAACTGTCTGGTTACTGAGATTCTTCTAAATATCAGAAAATTGACTAAATGGATTCGAAAACGGTAAAACTCAACTGTTTAACTCTGGGGGAGTTGTAAAATAAGCCAATTTCCAAAAAAAAAAGTGGAGTGTCCCTTTAACAGAAGTGGTACCATTTAAATTGTTCCGTACCCTAACATGCAGTGGTAAAGCGCCACAAGTGAGTTGCCACCGAGCCGAGCCGTACCGAACCATACAGTGGAAAAGCACCAAAGCGTGCTGTACCGAACCATGCCGTACCAAACCATGCCATACCATATGAAAGACAACGGGTCCTGTTACCAACATTCTTCAAAATATCTTCTTTTGTGTTCAAGAAATTCATACAGGTTTAAAAACAACCTGAGTAAATTCAATTTCTTCCTAAATCTTAAATCATGAAACTAAATCAGAGCCAATTTAACCAATATGAAACTATCCATCATTTTCAAGCAGACTATTGCTTTATACAAGGAGTAGGATTTGTTTGTTTTTTTTCATAGTGCTGGCTAAAATGTAAATTATGGCTTGTATCTTCACTCAAAAAAAAATGCTGGGTTGTTTAAACCCAATTTTGGGTCAAATATGGACAAACTCAAACTAACTAGGTTAAAAATGTAATTTAAAAATGTAACCCAATGGCTGGGTGTGTCTTTATTTGACCCAAAATTGGGTTAAAACAAGCATTTTCTAGAGTGTTGGCTCTCTTTCACAACTCCGATATCTTTACTTAGCCAACAAACCAACGTAAACAAAAGCAAAATAGAAAAACTCTGCATAAATCCCCTTCTATTGTGACTGATTCGTCTAATTACAAATTAAATGCGGGTTAATCTGGATTCCCAGTAAATACTCGAGTAGCAGAGCGTCATGATAACGCATCATCATCTGCATCATCTGATATGCCAAAACTGTGGATATCTAGAGCACCTCTCCTTTGCCTTCTCTCCACCTCTAATCCCCGGACATCCAGTTAGCTTTCAGCGTGTGTCGTAACAAATACCGTTCTCTCTAAACGTCCATGAGAGAGGCTCAACATGGAAAGGATTAATACATAACAGGCATTATGGAGGGCAGACACCTGATATATAGTGCAGTAATGCTATCTCTGTCTATAGAGGTTAGACAGGCCTCAGTGGGCTGTGTGACAGCATCTCAATAGTTTTACGCTGATTCAGAATGTGCCTATTATTTATATATAGGCCTATTTTTATTTTTATTTGTTTATTTATTATGAATCGTCACTTTTAGCTGCAATGAACTTCAGCAATGTTACATATACAAACATTTCTCTTGCTGCATTTGTCCTAAATGTTCACTTGATGCGGGAATATAAATAAATAAATGATTATTTAAAGATATCACATATACTGATATGTCATTTTAAAATATAATAAATGCATTGTTATTCCAGTCTTCAGTATCAAAGCATTGTACTGAAAAATCCAGAATTAAAAACAAATATAATAATTCAATAATATCATGTACTGTCAAGGTCAATATCATATTGACATCAATGCCTCTATTAAATGGAAATTTTTCAAAATATAAGGAGTAGTTGAAATTTGAAAGACAAATTTGAATATTTAATATCCCTAAAATGCCAACTAAATATACTTCTGTTTTTGGTTATAATTTATTAGGAACCGCTATACAGAGCATAATTAATATTTTTACAGCGTCAAATTGACAAACTTGTCATAATTATTTGTATTAATTAGTTTTATTAAGGTAAGTGAAATGTCATTATTTGCTTTCTCTGCCTCCACTTCATGTTTTTACATTTAAGCTTAAGATATGCATACATTTGTATGCTTAATAAATAAAATCAACATTTAGGATCAATACTTTTATATGAGGATTGACCTTCTTGATTCATTTAGTAAATTAATCAATACTTAAAGATAAATCTTGTCCATCACTGCCCATCACTATTCCTACAGGGATTTGAACTAATTCCGCAACTCTAATCATGCAATCAGACTTGTGAAAATTGCCTGAAGGATGATATATATTTATTTCACATCATGTCCTAACCAAGTGCAACATGAAAAAGTGTTAAAGGCTAACTCTTGATGCGCTACAATGCTGCATTTCATCAGTTGGCAAATGCTGATGAAGAGAGAGCTTTTATCGCTTGATGTTTTTCTGGTTCTATTTATGTAATGTCATATCAAGCAGTCCCACCCACATTGGAAACTTATTGGACTAAGTTAAAATGATAGAGAAACCTTGTTGAAGCCATGTAAAGCCTAGTTCACACTACATGATTATAAAATGTCGGGCTGAATTGTGCAGTTCACACTACATGACTTGCTCTAGTTGTTCAAGTTGTTGAGCCTAGTCACCCAACGATTCTATCTTGCCTACAAACCACATTTTGTCATGAAAAAACACATGATAAAACAAACCAGAAATGACATGAAACAGCAGGAGCGCCAATACCCAGCGAAGAAGACGAACACAACACGCGAATATGGACGTCAGACAGAAACTAGTGCTGAAAACTGTTTGCGTGGTGATTTGCTCTGAGAAAAAAAACGCAAAAAAATAAGAAATGTAAGATTTTCCGATCATATAAATCAAAAAAAAATATTTACCATGTGACCTCAAGCCATGCCTTGCTCTGATTGGCTGTAGCTCATGACATCACGTGAGGTTTGTTCGTGCGACAGCTCTGGGGTGCGTTTCCCGTACAACGACGTAGTTCACTGCTTCACTACCATAATACGATGCATCGTTGGAAAAATCAACTAGCTAGTCATGACTGTTTCCCGAAACCCACTGTCGCAAAGTATCGTTCAACCACGTTGGTTTCGCATGTAGTGGAGTAATAACTACTTTTAATGAAACTGTTTGAGATCCAATTAACGCTAGATTTGTTTTATATAAAATACAGACATGTCATCTGAGGACTATTTCTAATTGTTCTCAGTTGTTCTGCTTTACCAGACTCAATATTTGGCTCGTTCTTACATAGTAAAGCACGTTCGCACTTGCGCACTCTTCAAAATCGGCACTTTAAACCTTTTGACAAACTAAAAGACGTAAATTTCATTTGTATGTATTCTAAATAAAATGCACCAGTTGTACTGAATGTCAGCTTGCTTATTTTGCTCAAGATAAGGATTTATTACCTCCAAATGTCATGCAATACAGAAACGATGCCTCTAACCACAGGTCAAGAGCTGTCGTTCGAGTCACTCAACTTTGCAATGCTGTTTGCGAATGTCTGTTGGAACGATGGTTTCGGGAAACACCGTCTCGTTAAACTATGCAGATAACGACGGAACTTGCGACCATAGTTGGCCAACGATGCTTTTGGGAAACGCACCCCTGGATATCTAGCATGCTCGATATTTTTCTGGGCTCGGCTAACACCCTGACCAATCGACAAGCTCAACAATTTGCAAATCGGCCTTAAAATCATGTAGTGTGAACTAGGCTTAAGGTGTGCTATTCAGCTACAGTGGGTTTCGAAAGATTGGCTGTGGTTTTGTTGAATGCCACATTCCTCTTTTATTGTGGACAGATAAATTGCTTGTCGCATCAAGCCTGGTGAGGACACGGCGCTACAAGTCCACACTCACGGTCTGATATTAGCCTGTTCTTCAACCAGACTCGGATGTGTTTTGATCCTTCCTCTGCTATCTAATGAAATTTACTGGCCGTCTCAGGAACAGTGGGGTGCTACACCGGTTCAGGATAACATCATTTACTGAGAGGAAGAGACGAGAGATTGTCTGCGCTGCCCACACAATATATGAAAAACCTGTAATTGCTGCCTTCCTGACCAACGGAGAGATAAAAGTGGACAAATAATTCCTGCTATAACACGTCTCTAAGCCTCCACTGCAATCATGTAGGATGATTTCCCTGAAATTGAAAACAGCATCGGAAAGTAAAGCTCTATTAACAAAAACTCATTTCAGAATTATGATGATGCATAAAGATTTTAGCAATTATTGACTTAACTATAATATCCTCCAAACAATGAACAGGGGTTGTACTACTACAGGGGTTAAGTAACTACTAGCTAGTTTGTAACTAACTCTGTACTTTATCCGGTTGCGCCATTTGTTCTTAAAGGTGTACTGCACAACATTTCTTGTTTTTCTAACCCATACATGCTTAAAAAATTGCCTGATGGGCTGAATGAGCCCTTCTCTGAACACTGCGATTGCGTCTATAATCCTGTAGTGAAATAAATAAGAGGGATTCGGGGCGGAGTTTGAGACTGGGCGTGACGTCATGCGCGTTCACGCTCACCTGGCTATGTCTGGCAGGTTTGTGTATTCGCCGCCATTCTCCATTTCAGCGGAGACAACTAGAGCGACAAGACTTTAGTCAACTTTCGACAAAAGTAGAAGATGGATTTAGAGAGACCGGCTTGTAGTTCATCCCAAACCCCAACTCCATGTAAGACAAAGAAAATAAAACTTTTGTCTAGTGCCAGGCGTGGGAATAAGACGAGAGTCAACATCGGGAAGGCTTTCAACAAACAGAGAGATCTCCAGTCTGCTCTAGGGCTCAAACGGATCCTATACAAAGTAATAACTTATATTGTTCATGAACATGTTTCTATAATAATACATAATACGTTATTTACATAATTTAGGGTAAAGGTTGTATCCGCGATTTCAGGCCCCAAAATAAAAAAGCCCAAACATAAATTATCACATTCTTCTAATCTTTCCTAACGTTTCGCTAGCTTTCCGCCCCATAAGCAGGCCGTCAAAAAACGCGTTTCTTTAGGCAGCCTAAGCTCTGAGATCTGGACACAAAAACAATTGGTTTCACCAACCACTCAAAACCAAAATAAACAGTGTTCCAACCAATCCAACAGCTTGGAAACATGGGTTTGCTGATAGACGCTGGCTTCTTCTTAAGCTTCACCAATCAGAAACGTTGGGGCGGGCTTTACACGATGACGACAGCGCTAGGATTTTGAAGATTTTGTAGCCTAGGTTGCAAAGATGGATGCCGCCGTCGGACATCACTCATTCGAATAAGCCATCACTGCTGTTTTAAGCGATTTGACATTTCTGTTTTGTTAAAATCCGAGCAAAGAACAACACTCGGAGATGTTTCTCCGCCGCTCTGCATACGTCATCTCCTCCATCGCCCTGATTGGTTCTAGGTCTATCCGCGACGTCCGTTGGTGACGGCCCTACAACTGAGAGTGGTCTGGTTTTAAACAGGCTAGTGCAGCTGTGCACAAGTGCAAAACCTCATAACACCCTGTCGGTGATTGGTTGGAACACTATTTATTTTGGTTTTGAGTGGTTTGGTTGGTGAAACCAATTGTTTTTGTGTACAGATCTCAAAGTTTGGCTGCCAACAGAGGCGTTTTTTGACGGCCTGCTTTTGGGGCGGGCAGCTAGCGATTCAATGAAAGTGATCATTTATGTTTGAGTCGTTTATGTTTTTTGGGCCTGAAATAGCTGATACAACATTTAAAACTCGGCTAGGTTGTAACTTGCGCACAGCTGGAGCAACTGGCCCCAGAAGAAGAAAATATATTAGACATCTATTTGTGAGTGATTGCCTACTATTGTCAAGACCAGCATCATAATGACAGATGGACCAATCCCGATGGATGCATGGACGGACAGACAGACATATTCTGTTTTTTGTTCTGTTTTATCCCTAGTTCCTGAAACAGTCAATAGCTGCAGAGTGATGGATAAACACTGTGACAAAACTAGGGATTTGAAAACCTGTAACAGAATAAGAAAACTACTCAAGATTGTGGACAGATATTGCAACAAATTGGAATGTTATGTGATTTCAATGAGCAACCTTGAACTGAAACATCCTTCCTCGGCGAGCACAGCCTCGCCACAGCCATGCCAGACCTGGATAAAGCCGGACACGCTGTGCTCTTAATGCACAAGAGATGAGGCAGAAACAGAATAACAGTCTTAACCTCATTCTTTTCCCATTTTGCAAACCACAACAAAGAAGCCCAGTGGAAATGTAATACAAACCCCTATATTTGCTCAGTGAAGCCCCGGGATGGTTTGTGGTATTTCACTAAGAAAAAAAAAAAATTGGTGTAACACAAACCAAGGTGAAAGTAACCATACTTTTTCCTTTAGCCTCTTTTGTGACAGCTTTTATTTAAACCAGGAGCTGTTCTTACTATTCACTGAGTTACACCCCTCAACTTAAACAAGTTATGTCCCATGTTAACTCTGCATAAATTATGAAAGAAAGAGGCATTTTCTCTTTTTACTGTTCATGTAGGCTACTCATTTGAACTGGCATTGCTGTTCCCTTTTGAGTCATGTGTCAATTTTATTTTTACCTTAATTATGAAGTTCTGTGAGTGACCGTCATTGTGGTTTGAGAGCAGAATGTTAAGGACCATGTTTGATAGACCTCAAACTTTGATAACTATGTGCCCTATTTTACGATCTAAAGTAACTTTGTGGGCGGATCTCGGTGCTGTTGCTATTTAACCGGCGGGATAAATGACTCTTGCGATCAACGCAAATCTAAAAGGAGTTGGTCTGAAGTAACTTCAATATTCATAAGTTTGCTTTGGGCTTAACGGAAACAAATCAATAAGAGCGTCATTATTTTCCTTCGCTTTACCAATAGACATCCACTCTTCCGTTGCATGTTTGTGCATTTTGGGGGCGGAGTAATGAAAGGAGGGGTGTGTATGTTTTGGTTGATTCAAAATATCAACAGTGTTTTCTCAGAAATCAATATCTTTAATATCATCCTACAAGCAAAAAGGGATTTTATTTTATTTAAAAATTCAATATTTGCTTATATAAATAAACAATAACATGATTTCTTAAATAGGAAATACAATAGAAATGAGCTACAAAAGCCATACCTTGCTTTTAAATGAGATTCAGAGTACTTGGAGAGTACAGAGTAAAAAACTATGGATGCAGAAAAAAACAAATATGTAAACGAGAGATGGAAGACCGAGCCGAAGTCTTGAGTGGGAAACAATTTCTTGTTTGCAATGAAGCTCAATCATTTAAATCACAGTAATAAAAAAATATGTACACTGTCAATATTTTTGCAGAAAGACCTCAGTACAGCTAGCCAGTCGTCAAACCACAGACTGGCAGCTCAGAGCCTTAGCGTTAGACTAGCACCGCCCACCAAGCCTGTCGAACAGACAAACAAGCATTTGAAAAGGTCAACATAACTAGGAACACCATCGTAGACAGACCGTGCTGAAGGTCTGAAATCATAGCTGACTGAACAAACAAGCGGTTTGGTGGCAATTTTGCCGCCAGTTATGAAAGCTCTGACATCAGTGACAGCACATTTAACGGAGGGAGAAAAACAAACTCTCGGTTAGTGTGGAAGTTTTAAGACATTTCTGAGCAAGATGAGCATTTTTCAATAGAAAAAAAGAATTTAGCCTGAGAACACGTGGGACAACACATGGGATGTGTGTGGCAAGAGAACAATACCGAGATGCTAAAAAAAAAAAAAATGCATAGCTGTTCTCATGGTATTGCCAATTATTGTTTGATCTCAAATAAACCGAAGATATGAGTATGCATTCAACAGAAATCACAATATCAACTCCAACCGAAGATGTATATAAGAAGCAATAATTCAGCTAAATATTCAACTGACCCTCCACAAATATGATTCTGCATATCAATAAAGATGCATAGAATTTAAGATGCTATATCATGCATTTCATAAAGGATCAAACATTTTAAACATTAAAACTACATACATGTTTGCAACTATTTATAAGTTATTAAGATGTTTAATGTTGAAGTCTCTTATGCTCACCAAGGCCACATTTAATTGCTCAAAAATAGATAAAAACAGTAATATGGTGAAATATGATTACAGTTTAAAATAGCTGTTTTGCATTTTAAAATGTAATTTATTATTGTGATGTCAAAGCTGTATTCAGCATCATTACTTTAATCATTTTAATATGGCGATTTGCTACTTTTATTATCAAAATTGAAACCAAATTTATACTTAAAATTGCTGTAGGAACTGTGATACTTTGATGAATAGAAAGTTCAAAATAATAGCATTTGTTTAAAATAGAAATCATTTGTAATTGTAACATTGTCTTTACATTCACTTTCGATCAATTTTGTGTTCTTGCTGAAAACAAATATTACTATAAAAAGTATTAATTTCCTGAAACGAAGAATAAAAAGTACGGTAGTAAATAGTCTAAAGTGGTTGATCGCTGACCTTTCAAGAGCTCAACCTCATGTTTCATAGTTTCTAAATATGGCTCTGATCAATCTTTTAAAGTCTAAGCGTTTTTTGTTTTTTTTGCCTGTTTTTTTATTCACCAATAATTTTGTTTTAAATCCGACTGCTAAAGTATTAGCAATAGTAATTGTGGCATTCCCCATTAGGATGCACCACTAATCATTCACCATATGTGCTGTATATCCAAAAGCAGCATTTGGGTGGGTTTATAGGCAAAGTTGACAACTGACTTCTCTCAGTTGATCACATTACAAAAATTCTGAGGCTACAGTTTCTCAACCCGGTCTCATCCCAATTCATCATATAACTGACGTTTTGGGACGTCTTTTGACCATTCGTCAATATACGACTTTTTAGGGCCCCCTTAAACGTCGGTAGATGACGTTATGGGATCCTAACTCTACCCCACACCTAAACCTAACCCTAAACCTAACCCTAAACCCAATTCGTCACCTAACTGACGTTAAAGGTAAAGCGTCAGTTGTATGACGACCCGGGATCGTCATCTACCGACGTTTAAGGGGGCCCTAAAAAGTCGTATATTGACGAATGGTCAAAAGACGTCCCAAAACGTCAGTTATATGACTAATTGGGATGAGACTGTGTTAGATGTGCACTGCCGCTAACCATATTTATGATTACATGTTTGAGTTATGTAGCATCCTAAACACACTGAAACAGTCATTAGAGGGCACAAAGCACATAATAAATCAGATGTGTGGCTCTTTTAAAGGCAGTTAAATGAAACGGGAGCCTCAGCAACAAGAGAGCCTTGCGCATTTCCCCGTTTACCAAACGATCAATGATGCTCTCGCAGATGTCCTACAGGTGTTGATTGAGCTGATAAAATGAATCTTGCTCATTTCAAAGCACCACAGTTGACCTCTGGCATTTTCAGCAACCCTTTTACTTCCACTGTAGACACTGTTCCGGTGAACATTAAAACAACTGCCAGATCTGCAGTACAACAGTCTGAAAGCAAAGTTTTAACACTCATGCTCCATATAGAGCCAACTTCTGACAGCCTCTGTCTGAGACTAATACATTTTCCATTAAGAATTTCAGTAATCACAGACTGCATCTAAGTTATGAATACATGCTCAATGTTTTATCAAATACCACGGGACACAACATCAAGCTGATTTGGCATCTTGAGTTTCTGGATGGAGCAGCATAAAAATGACAAGATATCTAAAAATTACACATCAAAAGAATTTCACTGCAGTTTATATGTATGAAGTATAAAGTCATGATGTCTACAAAGGAACATAATGCTGCTATTTGTCTTTTTGACCTGGTAAATTAGTTTAGTGATTCTGCCGTCAATCATTGTGGTGACGGGAATCTATGACAAATAGCATCTACGACATTTGCCTCATTAAACTCCCAATTACTGCTTATTAATAGTTTAGTATTAAGCTTAGGTATTTGGTAGGAATTGGGAAAGATTAAAGTCCCCCTGTGGTGAAAATCATTTTTAGTGGTGTTTTTAATATGCTTTAAAAACCATTGCTGAGTATTTTCTCCTTAAACAGGAACCAAAGACAGTCGCAAAAACGTCGTTTGAAATCACTGGTGTTTCTGACTTCACAAACCTTGTGACCAATCATGTCAACCTGTGAGCTGGTTTGAGTGAGTGGAGGCGGGGATTATTTGCATATTCATAGAACCGCGTCTACTAAATGTGGCAAGGGTGTAGAGTTAGTTACATACAAGCTATTTTAAGGCTTGATGACATTTTCTTTCAAGAACAAAACTTTTAAATATGCCATTTTGGTGATCAAAAATGAGTTTTAAGGGATACAGTTATTGACTACAGGGGACACTGTGTAACTCTTTTAGTTTATTCTTAGCTAAAAACAATTAGTCTTTCAAAAATATATGTGCTCAATAATGTATATTTACTTCGTTCAAGTAATTCTCAAAAAAAATCAAGTATTCTCGTGAGTGTATAATATGACATTGAAAATACATACGGGTAAGGGGTTCTAATGCGGTCGCCATGTTGCCCCTCCATCTTGAAAGTACATTAGCCAAAGAGGGACATACCCTTTAATTTAAGCTTCGCCTTTCCCGTTTACGTTTGAATTAACACTCATGGACGAGGTCGAACTGGAAGCCATGTTAATCTTGGACTACACTGGCCACCGTAGGAGTTAAAACGAAATCAGAATTGAGAGGAACAGAAACTAATAGTCACTGGATGGTCAATTTACATTTTCTAAGAGTTACTGCAATGCGTTTAAATCTTCAGTTATTTTAAATTAGAGACTTTTAAATTGAATATACTGTACAAGAGAAAATACCATTTCAGTCTGTACATCAAAATTTCATGTTTAATTCAATGTATTATTTGCCGTTTCTTTGTAAAATTGACTAGCAATCCTATGCACCATTTGTTTTCAATGAAGACTGTGAATACTGAATTTTTCATAGAATACTGTGAAAAAAAAAACCTTATAGTTTTTAAAGGAATACTCCACTTTTTTTTGAAATTGGCTCATTTTACCACTCCCCCAGAGTTAAACAGTTGAGTTTCACCGTTTTCAAATGCATTCAGCCGATTTTTTTGATATTTAGAAAAATATCAGTAACCAGACGATTTCTGGTCTCATTGACTTCCATAGTAGGAAAAAAATATACTATGGAAGTCAATGAGACCAGAAACTGTCTGGCTACTGATATTCTTCTAAATATCAGAAAATCAGCTGAATACATTTGAAAACGGTAAAACCCAACTGTATCCCTTTCAACTGTATTAAAGGGATACCCACTATTAAAGAGCATCCCTTTAATAGTGGCCTATTTTTATTATCAATTCATAAAAGCAGACTTTCTTCATGTTCAGTGTTGTATCATGACATGTTTGTCATATTTATTAGACTCACACATGCTGATGGTTGCACTGTCATCTATCTCCATGTTGTCCTTGATGGAGGGGACCATATGCGCCAGAGATTAAAGCCAGATTAAATCACACAGAGGCCGTGGTCCTAATGAAAGACCGCACCAAACTCATCTTTTTTTTAAAGGAAAAAGAGTGATTCCCCCCTCCCCCTCCCGGAGCTTTCCTTTTAACCTCTCACAAAGACGTCATGCAACGTTTAAAGCCATTCACTGCTTTTCTCTCTCCCACTGTTTATTTGTCTCACTGTATTTGTGTTAATGATACCATATTCTGTAATCCCTATATCCTGGAAATTGTCCAGCTAATCTCTTTTGGAAAACGTCTAACTGGCCCAACAGTTGTTGGCGTAATAATGGATCACACTCACTTTGAACTGTGAGATTGACAAGGTTGTCCTTAAGTGCTTTCTGGGTGGATGTTCGTTTATCAAATCTGCCTCTCTGTTTGGATGATTCCGCAGGATTATCCGTATAATCCGTAACACTGTGAACTTTTCTTGGAGCTGCTTTTACCTTCAGTCACCCCATGTGATCTGATGCCAAAGCCAGTCAAAGCTGTCCCCTCTATCTTCGGATAGGGAGGACCAAATAAACTTAAACTGTTAGGAAAACAATGTATGCTAAGAATAATCCAAGCAAATAGTAACTGTTTGCCAAGCAGGCAAATGTTCCGGTGGTTTATACGAGTAATATTGTTCCTCAGTGAGTAGGAAGAACAAGCCTGCCAATTTTGCACACAATGCAAATCTGCAGTGTCATTCTTCATATTCTAGCAAAAACAGAAATGCTTATCCTGCTTCCATGGTGTTCCACTTAATCCAGATACAGCAAATAAAAACATCCGTCTTTCGCTTTCTCATTTTATTTAGCTTGATGAGGTAAACGGATTTAAGATCATTTTAAAACATTCACTTTCAGTAGCAACTGGCACATTTAGGTCAATGGAAAACCAGTAGAAGTATTACACAACAAAGAGAAGAAAGCCAATTCAAGAGATTTACAATATCATGCACTATCTGCAGATATAAGCATCAATAAAATAATCCCAAGCAGACATAATGCACCAGTTTTAACAGATTATCAGACCTGTATGTGCATGGAAAACTACAGAGATATTGAGAGGCCTTAAGTCGAATATATATATATATATATAAAGAGTTCAGATGCAAAAGCCTCTAAATGCCATTTGAAATTTTCTTCTAAAATGACCATTTTTATCAAATTTGTATATTTAAGTTCAGTAATTTCACTTAAATGACAATTAATAGGTAATCTTCATTGCCATTTAAGTGAAATTACTGAACTTAAATATACAAGCTTGATAAAAATGATCATTTTAGAAGAAAATTTCAAATGGCATTTAGAGGCTTTTGCATCTGAACTCTTCATATATATATATATATACAGTATATATATATATATATATATATATATATATAAATATCTTTCAATATACTGTATATGATAATATGTCCTCAAAGTAAAACTCAGTCATTACAAGATAAGTTAAAACTTTTTAAAATGCACCTGCAGACTATTTTTTTTCATGCATTTTGTTGAGAATTTTTTTTTAATTGTGTAAAAATACTGTCTCTACTCATGAGTGAGTGTGTCTCGTCCAACAAAGTCTCATTAAAATGCGTATCAAAACCACAAATGTCATTTCTCGTGGCATTTATATGCCAAAAATGGTTTTTGTGTGCATATGCTACGCACTAAAAAACCCTGAGGTAGGTTTAGGGGGAGGGGAGTTTGTGCGTATTATACGCCAAAAAGTGCGTATCATATGCACGCGAAAAACGCGTACCATATACATGCAAAAACTGTTTTTGGTGTATAAATTTCAATTTCAAAACACTTTATTTGTCCCCGAGGGGCAATTTGTGAGGCCACATATAGTAACAAAAACATTATGCATTATAACATCCTACGTTAAATAAATAACACAGTGTACATAAAATACATATTAATGAATACATAATACTTATTAAAAAATAACTAAAAAATAACTGGCGCGAGAAATGACATTCGTGCTATAGATACGAACTTTCATGAGATCGGGCTCGTCTCGTCACACCCCAGTTATTTAACCATGAAATCATTTTACTTTGTTTAACTTCAGGTTAATAATCATTTGGTTTACTTAAGATTTTGAATCACTGAATTTCAAAGTGATTTTTGAAATTTCAACATTCTAATGACACTAAACCAACAACGGTTTCCAAACATACGCAAGAACAAAAAGGTCATGTTTTACTATTATTCTGTCTTGTTTTTATGAACTAAAAATATATATATAACTTGCCCAAGCAAGTTTGACTATAAAACGACACTAGATCCTTCTCTTTTATACAGTAACACATAATTGTGAACATCTGCCTGCAGTCTGGCTTTTCTTCTGTTATAATAAGGTTTTGTTTTGTTTTTTACCCAGAGCCAATAAGCTTCTAGAAAAGGCATGAACACAGCAAGCAAGCTGTAAAACCAACTAATGTGTCACAATGATTTCTTTTCCACTTAAACCTTTTTTCTTCCTCTTTTTTAAAATGGGATCTTTGCAGTCCATTGCTCAGAGTCAATGTCGGGAACAGCAAAGTCAAAAAAGCGCTCGCTGGAGAAGAAAGCACTGATAAAATTCTATAGTTAGAAAGCACTCAGGTCTGACCAGCAGTTGTATCTGTCCTTAGAAACAGACTTCAGCCCCCCTGGGTGCACTGCTGTTATTATTCTGCACACAACTCATTTGCTTAGCCAAATCAATGCATTATGGTGATGCATTAAACACGATCATCAATGAAAGAAATGCAAATGCAGCGCTTCAACAGGAAAAGATAGATGCATCATTTGTCACCTTAAATGCATTGCCAGTGTGATTAATATCATGTTCAGTGAAATTCTAGCAAGCATGCTTTTTGAATATTGAATGCATTATGTGAACATTTAAACATATTATAGAATTATTTAAGTAATAGCATTTACAGATTGATTTCGTTGATTAATCGGAAAATTGTTATGTGCTTAACACTACTTAATTTATTAAACAAACACTTTTACCTGGTTTAAACTTCCATTTAAATCTGGGTCTCATTTTTATGCATTGGTCATCAAAACTTCTCACGCTCTTTGTCTTTTAATTAAACACAAGATGCTTCTGAATTAATATAGAGATATTCTGGAAGTGAGTGCATCATCAAAACAGAAACGTTCCCATTATAACCAACACAGAGATATGTTGTGCAATAGCAGCTTTGTGAAATTCAATTGTTTGCAGGAGTCTACAACTCTTTCACATTCACTGAAACGGCAGGCCTTAAACAGGCAGATGTGTAAAAACACAGTGGCAGCTTCAGTGATTATAATAGGATGGAAGTGCTCTAGTGTCGTAGCATCACTGGCATTCTTTGTATAACTTATTCAGAATCAGAATCACAGTTTTGTTTTTCGTGCTGCTCAGTTTTTCATGTTGTGAAGTTCAGCTACTGTCTTGATTTACTTATGTATAAAACAGCAATAAATGAATTTAGAAACAGTTCTCAGCTTGTTTAACCTTCATGAAGAACATGGCACGCAGAAACATTGCACTATAAAATCTTCTTTTTTTTGTCACAAATGTGCAGCCCAAATGAATGCCATGACTTTAAATCACAATTATTTGATCGATATTCAATGACATTCAAAATGTCATTGACACTTTATTTTGATGGTCCACTTTAGATATTCTAACTATGATTAACTTTGCAACTGGATGTCAATATTGAAGAAGTAGAATAAGTTGACATGTATTTGCAAAGTTACAGTCAGTATATGAAGAGTTCAGATGCAAAAGCCCCTAAGTGCCATTTGAATTTTTCTTCTAAAATGACCATTTTTATCAAGCTTGTATATTTAAGTTCTGTAATTTCACTTAAATTGTAATGAAGATTACCTATTAATTGTCATTTAAGTGAGATTACTGAACTTCAATATACAAGCTTGATAAAAATGATCATTTTAGAAGAATATTTCAAATGGCATTTAGAGGCTTTTGCATCTGAACTCTTCATATCTAAAGTGGACTTTTGATTTAGGCCACATTGGCTATTGAATTATGTTAACCAAAATATATGTGCTTGCTTTATACTGTCCATGTAATTCACAATGGATACATTTTTAGGGGTTCAAGCACAAGTGCTGAAACCCTATTGTAATTCTAAGTATTGCTCGTGTAGACCAAACTGTAAGTGCTAGAGACTTGAAACCTGGCCAGATAGGCATCAATTTGGGGAGAATCAGAGTATGACCCCAATTGGCCCACAGGTGGCACTACAGCAACCAAAAGTACTAAATTGCTCATAACTCCTCCTAAACGATTCACTTAGAATGACACAACTTAGAAATTACAGCACTGTGATCCTTGGCTAAGATGGGCAAAAAGTAGATCTCCAATTTCAATTCAGGCAGGAAAAATGTTCTGCTATGTCGAATTTTGTCCAAAACCTACTTTTGCGAACTAGTCCCTGGTTTCTTGCTCGATCGGAACCAGACCAGTCTAGGGCAATTCTCTGGACTCTCAACATCAATAATTATCAGGAGAAAAAAAATAACTTTTGCATTTGGGTGGCTCTAACAGGGACATTCAGAAAAGGGGTGTGACAAAATACACTCAAAAGCCTATAAATCCTAAAGGAAAACTCAGAACTTCACAAAAATTGATGAGCATGTGTGTCCTAACATCTTGAGGAATCATGCAAAGTTTCATGGAGATCTGACCATAGGTGGTGCTATAACTGTAAAAGATTCTCCAATTCCCAAATAGAAAAGGGGCATGAGGAAATACATTGAAAAGCCTATAAATTCTAAATGAAAACTCAGAACTACACAAAAATTGGTAGGCATATGTGGCATAACATGGTGAACAACCATGAGAAATTATATGGAGATCGGACCATAGATGGTGTTGTAACTGTCAAAAAGCTTTAAAACCCATGGTAAATTCCCTGTATTGGCTGTAAAATGTATTGGCTGTCTCTTCTATCTATTATGTCAGTGGTCAAATGTTTGCTAAATAAAACTCAATGTTTTTAATGTTTATGTGCTTAAAGACCTTAAATGCTTGAACCCCGCTAAATGCTGCTTGCAGCTTTAACCTATTATTATTATTAAATTAAACTATTTCATAGGAATTACTTAAAAGTGGGGTATGTGATTTTCTTTTTTCAAAATCATTTGAAATCCTATTCCTAACCCACTTATAGCCACTGAGTTAGAAGCACTGACATGAAAATTAATTAATTTAATTATCTGTGGAACGGGAAGGACCCAACAAACTCCAGCCAATCATTTACAAGACCACCTAGAATCATTGGAAAGTAATTGCGTCATTCAAACGGTCGTACCTTACCCCTCGCCCACGTGTCCCCTTCGTGCGCATACTCAATGCTTGTGACCCAGTCACAGTAAGTATAAGTCACCCCGGTACAGAGAGAGAGAGAGAAAGTGCAATCTCTGCAATTGAGTTTTTCAGATGCATGATTGCGTGTCCATGCCCTTCAAATGGGGTGAGTCAGGGCCAGCGTTGTAGGAAAGAAGGTATAGGACCTTTTGAGTTGTGTATTTTCAAAATCTGCAGGCCGTTTTAGAAATCCCATCATTCCCAGCATTTTACAAAGTTTACTACATAGTTGCTAAGTAAGAATTTTTTTTAAAGCCAATTTTTTGGCTTATATTTGTAACTTTTCCACCTGAAGATTAATGTCACAGCATTATTTGCATGTTTTTATATCGAAAAAAAAAAATTTTGTTGGACAAAATGAACGTTAAATATTGTTCTCAGTGTAAGACGTAACCACCACTTTAAAGCATTGAAAGGCCCTGTGAGGGAGACCTTGGAAACGGAACAATGTCCTCTCTCGTAATAGCCCTGCAATCCTTAAAGGACAATAAGGATACACTCAGGGACTTATGGTAAAGACACCTCGGCTGAATTTGGACATTTGTTGTAAAGTGGCACTATAGTGAACACTCAAAACCAAATTGCTCCCACGCCCCTTCTCTAACAGCAAGGTGTTTTACTGTCTACAACTGGAGCCGCAAAATTCATGCAAATGAATCAGAGTTCTGGTTCAAACATTTCACTGTGTGCTTTGCACAAAGGTACACGTTTTGTGGAAATTGTCTTTGTTGAAAAGTTTTGCTTTAGAAGAACTCTCAATTTACTGAGACGTTTCCCGAGTTGATTTATGCAAATGAAAATAGGGTATTATCTAGGTCCATGTCAAATCAGGGGTGTAGCAACCATATAACTGTCTTTTGGAAATATCTAGGTTAATTTACCCATTTTTTTAAAAACTCATTATTTTTAAGAGCTTCGTTTTGCCTGCCGGCTACATGTGCTGTTAGTTTTAAAGTCGACATGAAACGGAAATTGAGAAATTCTTTTCTTCCCAATTGTGACGTATAGGCGGGACTTGATTATGCTCATTAGGAATTGATTGGATGGCTGAGGTTTGCTATTGGTGGATCTCATGTGAGTGACAGGTTGTCCCGCCCTTGCGCCAGTAGACACACCATCAGAGAAGAGATGTTGCTGCTAAAGGGATTTTGATTAAAGATTATTGACAGCACATGAATAAAAATGAAAAAATATTGATGTGCATGGAAGAACCATTTATAATAAATACGACAAAATTCAATTAAAAAAATAAGAATTATCAATTTTGATTTCATGGTGAATTTAAGACCAAGCAGATTCCTCTGAAAACCGGCTACATTATAAGTTGAATGAATAAACGAATGTGGTAACACTTCTCTACACTTTTCATTTGTAAACTGAAAAACCTCCACATGGAAAAAATTGCATGACAGCCCCTCCTGACCTTTATCTAACAGGAGAAGAATAAGCATGCATGCGTACCAGATCAGCTGGCATATTATGGATTTGCCAAAAGCAAATATTCCTGTTTATGTAGTCATACATAACAATCAATGAACTAGCGAGTACAAATTGCAAACATTCATATGACATCAGTGGGTGTAATATATCAGGTAATTTAAAAAAGGATTCAACTAGGTCACCCTTGTTATTGGAAAAAATCATTTTCAATGTAATGTCTATGGAGACCAGCTGTGGCATACTGTCGATTACCAGCGAACGCACTGGAAACACGTTTACTTACAATGGGAGATAATTGAGCTATAGAATTGTGCATCTCATCAATTTGAGGTGTACTATTTTTTTGTTAGTGGAAGGATATTGAAGGGCAGATTGCAGAAACGCTCCCCCAGGAATCAAGTCAAGTGTGTTTAACTGCCCCTTTTCTTTTGTCTGTAGAAATCAATAGCCACAGATTTTAGTCAAAGATGTTAAAGGATTAGTATATGGACCCTCTGTAAGCTACAGAACACCTAAAGAAACTTTGTGTTTGCTTGCAAAATGAAAGTGATGGAAATAATATGAGGTAGAACCACCATTTTTGGAATATATTTTCACGAGAGAATGGAAAAAACATTGAAATATAATTTTTTCTCCCATTTCACATTTTTCTCCATCACCATAACCCCTTAGGGGCTCTGTATCACAGAGTGATGGGGAAACAATTAGATGGTAGGAAAAATTATATTTCAAAGCTTTTGTGTTCACGCATGTGCTTTTGCTCGCAAAACTGTAGCTATGGAAGTAATTTGAGGTGGTGTAACGGTTGAGGTGCCACCTAAGGTCACTCCACATCAGACTATCATTGTTTACTCACAACTACATTTCCCATAATTCACTCAATCCTCAATTGATCGTTTACCTTGACTGAGGTGGATAAGACGAAACTGCTGGATCCATGTTGGCGAAGTCTTCTGTTATGAACTGTTCCAAGACAAGATGATGGTTGAGGATCCAAATGCAGTTTATTAAAGTTAATCCGAATCGTAATCAGAATCAAGGCAAAGGTCATACACAGGCAGGCAATCCAAACAAACCGACAAATCCAGAGGGTGAGACTGGAAAGGGAAAACCACAACATGGGCAGAGATCAAGAACCAGAAACCAAAAAAAAAAGGAAATGCAGTACGTACAAGATTTCGCAGGGAATGATGAGGCGAACCAGACTTATATGGGGTGATCTAAACAATATAATGAGACACAGGTGAATGTGATAATCAGGGATGATGAGTCTGGGCAGTGAATTATGGGAAATGTAGTTGTGAGTGAACAATGATAGTCTGATGTGGAGCGCCCTCAGGTGGCCCGCAAGGGCACTCCAGCTGTTAAACTTTACAGGTGTGAAGACAAATTAAATATTTAAATGCAAACTTTCTCCGGGGGAAACTTTAGATATGTGAAAAATATTTGAGAGCAAACTGAAAGATTTTTGGCGGAATGCAACACTTTTGTTATAGAGCGCCAATGTTTTGCACGCAGAAACATTGAATAGTTTTAATCTATTTTTTTGTGGCCACGTCATGCCATGGAAAAAGTTACAGTTGTAATCGAAATTATTCAATCCCCATTGCAACTTTAAGTAGTCCATCGTCCCCCTCTCCACCCATAGGGATACTTCAATTTTGAAAAATTTTGATTCGGTTGTTGTTTTTTGAAGCTACATTGTGCGATTTTTACCTCCATCTAGCGGTGCAAAGGTTTGACCATCTAGTGAATATTAGTTTCTGTTCCTCTCATTTCCGATTTCGTTTTAACTCCTACGGTGGCCGATGTAGTCCAAGATTAACATGGCTTCCAGTTGGACCTCGTCCATGAGCGTTAATTCAAACGTAAGCGCGAAAGGCGAAGCTTGAATTAACGGGTATGTCCCTCTTTGGCTAATGTACATTCAAGAGGGAGGGGCAACATGGCGGCCGACATTAGAACCCCTTACCCGTATGTATTTTCAATGGCATACACTTTACTTGAACGAAGTAAACATACATTAATGAGCACATATATTTTTGAAAGAACTAAGTGTTTTTTAGCTAAGACTAAACTAAAAGAGTTACAAAGTGTAGCTTTAAATGAAAACAGCTGCTCTGAGATATTGCAAAACATCTACATAATCTCTTTAAGGGTTTAATGACAGGACATTCATTTTGGGGTAAAATGTAGTAAAGAAAAAAATTCCTTTAAATCATTAAAGTCATGAAACAGACATGATGTAAGACATTCAGTGAACCAGTTTGACTTCAGTATACAGAGCACATCGTAAACAGTGAAATACTGCCAACCTTAAAGATCACCTACATCCCTGTCCTTATGCTGTATATCTCTATATAACCAGTGATCCCTCACTGGATCTCAATGTGAGGGATTTGCCACAGACCAGTGACAGATGTGCCGTGCACTGTCCTCGCTTCCTCTCACAGTCTATTTGTTTAGGCGGATTACATCCCTTCATCTCTGGGGACGGCAGCCCGAACGGACTCTCTCCGAACGGACTCTCTGCGCGCTTGGCTCCGCGGGACCTCAATTCTCTCCCAGTCAGAGTGTTTCTCAACAGCCCTGAATGGAAAATGGATGTTGATTTGATCTAGAGCGTGCAATGACACCTCTGACACAGTCCTTGTGGGCTCTGTGATAAATATTTAAAGAGCTGGAGAAAGAAATGTTTGATTGGAAAGAGAAAGAATTATGTAGAGAAACACTAACACTAAAACGGAGGGGGATCGTGAGTGGGTGTGTGAGGAGGAAAGATGGAAGGCAAATGGCAGTCGACATGCTGCGCTGATTAAATATTCCTTTTGAAGGTAGGTGTGGTGTCAGGTTGGCTTTGAGAGGGTGTTTTACTCTTGATGTTTCTGGGGTAACAAAGACGTGTCGAAGAAGCATTCGCTGATATGAAGATATTGTTATCTGCTTTCCTCTGGCACTTTGCAGGCAGCTGGCTGCTAATTTATTGAGCGTTGATGTTTGGCATCTTGTGGGCAGACGTGTTTGACTAACGTTATCTGCTGAGGAGGGTTTACGACATCTTTATTTTCACACAACACATGTGCACAGGCACTTGCAATGTGCTTTAAAGACAACAATAGTTTTTTTTTACAAAAATTACAAATAGTTTGGGGGGGGGGGCGATTTTTATTATGATGTAATAAAAGCATCATAAAATACACTATAAATGTTTATGCAACTCAAGTCACATGAAAGATTTGTGTGACGCGCAGATCCAAACTTAATTTATTGTTATTATAGATGCGTCCTAAAATGCCAATGCCAAAATGCCATTATTCTAATATTCATAACGTAGAAAGAAATATAATGTAAGTTGCCACAAGGAGGAAGATATTTACATGAATTGTAAATTACTACAATGAAGTCTCTAATGCTCACAACGGCTGCCATTATTTGATCAAATATACACGGACACTCATCTAAAGGATTATTAGGAACGCCTATTAAATTTCTCATTAATCCAATCATCTAATCAACCAATCACATGGCAGTTGCTTCAATGCATTTATGGGTGTGGTCCTGGTCAAGACAATCTCCTGAACTCCAAACTGAATGTCAGAATGGGAAAGAAAGTTGATTTAAGCAATTTTGAACGTGGCATGGTTGTTGGTGCCAGACGGGCCGGTCTGAATATTTCACAATCTGCTCAGTTACTGGGATTTTCACGCACAACCATTCCTAGGGTTTACAAAGAATGGTGTGAAAAGAGAAAAACATCCAGTATGCGACAGTCCTGTGGGCGAAAATGCCTTGTTTATGCTAGAGGTCAGAGGAGAATGGGCCGACTGATTCAATCTGATAGAAGAGCAACTTTGACTGAAATAACCACTCGTTACAACCGAGGTATGCAGGAACGCATTTATGAAGCCACAACACGCACAACCTTGAGGCGGATGGGCTACCACAGCAGAAGACCCCACCGGGTACCACTCATCTCCACTACAAATAGGAAAAAGAGGCTACAGTTTACAAGAGCTCACCAAAATTGGACAGTTGAAGACTGGAAAAATGTTGCCTGGTCTGATGAGTCTCGATTTCGGATGAGACATTCAGATGGTAGAGTCAGAATTTGGCGTAAAGAGAATGAGAACATGGATCCATAATGCATTGTTACCACTGTGCAGGCTGGTGGAGGTGGTGTAATGGTGTTGGGGATGTTTTCTTGGCACACTTTAGGTCCATTAGTGCCAATTGGGCATCGTTTAAATACCACGGCCTACCTGAGCATTGTTTCTGACCATGCCCCTTTATGGCAACCATGTACCCATCCTCCGATGGCCATGTCACAAAGCTCGAATCATTTCAAATTGGTTTCTTGAACATGACAATGAGTTGACTGTACTAAAATGGCCCCCACAGACACCAGATCTCAACCCAATAGAGCATCTTTGGGATGTGGTGGAACGGGAGCTTCGTGCCCGGGATGTGCATCCCACAAATCTTCATCAACTGCATGATGCTATCCATTATCCTGCTGGAAGTAGCCATCAGAGGATGGGTACATGGTGGCCATAAAGGGATGGACATGGTCAGAAACAATGCTCAGGTAGGCTGTGGTATTTAAACGATGCCCAGTTGGCACTAATGGGCCTAAAGTGTGCCAAGAAATAACCCATTAAACCTGAAATCATTGAAGACATTTGATTTCTCCTTTTATAGAACTTTTTTGGCATAAAGGGTTCTTTAACATGGAGTCAAGAGCCCTAGGGTTCCATCCAGAACTCAATTGAATTAAATTTTTTTCTAAAAGTGTACATAATGTACACGGCTCCGTATGTTGACGCATTACACTCATCTCAATTCCCAACATATCTGGTCTCCACAAAGTAATTTCCAATAAAATTATTCATGTAATCCCAATGCTAAGGGAATAATTGAATTTACACTGATTGCATGCAATGAAATTAACTTGTATCGAATTAGCTCTTTTTAATTGACTAAACTGACCAAGCAGCAAAAATCCATTGTTCCATTCAGTGTGGATGGAAGCACATTTACCTTACACCCCGCTCTGACTTCCAGTTTTGTACATCATTGCTACTATTCAGAAACCGCACCACTGTCTCTCGCTTGGCTTCCGGGGAGAGAGCTGACCGCATAACCATCTGCCATGGAGCATTCTGCTGCTTGTTTTGGCCCATCTACATGCCCGATACTTTGAGAAAAGTTTATCATAATAGACTGCAACTTCATATCCCTTAACACCCATAATTTTCCATAATGTGCCTGCAGTTGGAGTCATTTGTGTTCATGCCTACCAATTAGAATGCATGGACATCCATATGTCTTAAAGCCATTTTCTTGATTATTTTTCACTCTGTGCCTAAACTAATTTGGGAGTTTTCATGCAAAACTAAATAAGTGAGTAGTAAAATAATAAAAATATTGAAATAACAATAAATTATGGAGGCATACAGTAACGTTGCCTCTAAGCAGATTTGGGCTATTTATGTGTCTGCCTATACATTTTATAGTGCGTGCGAATGCGTGTGTGTGTAAATATGAATCAATGCTTGGTGTGTAAGTACCAGTAGTCACTGCGGGTGAATGCAAATGCTTCATATATTTTCCGACTGGGTCACCTGAGGCAGAAGAGAGTAGGTCATGCATGCAATACTCTCTCTGACTCTCTCTCTCTCTCTCACTCTCTCTCTCTCTCTCTCTGACAAACACACTCACACATACTTTGAAACCGAAAGGCGTATTGTAAATGTCAGTACACTGAGTTGGAAAAGCCCCAAGCTTTACCCAAAATGATTTTTGTTTTGAAATCTTCCAGAAATAGCCTATTTGTGTAATCAGTTTATATGCAATTATACCGAATTAGCCAGGACTATGACTACTCTGTTCACATTATACAAGCAAAGCGGCAAAAACGTGATATTCTACAGGTGGAGACGGTATGTTAGAGTAGATATCATAAAATGCAGGCTAGAGTAGATATCATAAAATTTCAATAAAAAAAATAAACAAGGAGTGTTTAGGGTGCTAATGGTGTATAAGGATATACAATAAATAAATATATATATATATATATATATATATATATATATATACACACACTATATTGGCTTAAATTAAAGTGGCCTTATTTAAGTGGCCTTATTATGGTCTTTTAAAAGTTCCTAATTTTGTTTTGGAGGTCTCTTACAATAGGTTTGCATGTGTCGAAGATAAAAAAAAAAAAACCTCATAAAGTCAAAAAGTACATTGCAGCGTCAGTTGTGATTGGTCCACCGCTTAGCATAACTGAATTTCAGCTCCAAAGGCTTCCTCAGCACTTGATACACACAGTAATGTTGATGGTGTTGTTCTTGAGCAACCAATGAAGAACGTATGCAAGTATTATGTAAATCTGTTACAAGCCTACTGTTGGTTTGTGCTGGAAATAAGAATGGAATTAATGATGAATAATTTCAGGCAGTTCAGAATTGGCTCTTTCTTTTGGGAGACAATGACGGCATTTATCGTGGACGTGGACTTTAATTTTTGAAACTTTACAGACCTTTGACATTCACAAACAGCTATAGTAAACACTACATGAAAGGTAATAATAACCGAAAAAAGCATAATAAGGGCACTTTAAAGATGTCTACACTACATCGCTCAGTTACACACACACACACACACACACACTCACTCTAAAAAATGCTGGGGTTTTTTAACCCAATTTTGGGTCAAATATGGACAAACCCGAAATGTTGGGTTAAAAATGTAATGTAAAAATTTAACCCAACGGCTGGGTTAGTCCATATTTGACCCAAAGTTGGGTTAAAACAACCCAGCATTTTTTAGAGTGTACAGAATGTAATCGCTCATGCTTATTTGCCACATTTGTATATTAGATTCTGGCTAAATTCACTAAAAAAAACTAAATGATTGATTTTAGATCATTTTTAAGTTTCATTAAATTTAGACAAAATGTTGCAAGACATTTTTCAGTTATTAAAATCACCCAGAATTGTTATACCATCCAAATCAGCACATTGGCTTATTATGAAAAAGCCCTCATCATCTTCCCATGATCCAACAACCTGCAAATGTGACATGAGCGCCTACAATCCCCCAGTTTACCGCTCTGCACGGACCCTACAGGGCCCATTTTCGTTTGCATGTCCATGCATGTATATAACCAATGTTTGTTTCATTCATCCCTGTGAGTCTGCCTCCTTTTAAACCTCATGCATCTCCTTTGTGCATGTCGTTGCTCACGCCAGCTGCTCTCTGAAGCCACAGGAGTTCCCGTAGTTTCCAGGCTTTAATTAGCCTCGGAGGGTCAACACACCTTCAGGTGCTATATAGCGCACTCACACGTACACGAGCACACATATGCACTTTCCTTCTCACAGAAATCAGCTATATATATGGAGTCCCAGCAGGCTCACTAGTCCATTCTTTAATGAATTAAGTTCAGAGGAATAGTGAAGAAAAATAATGACCAAATGTGTCTCTCCACCATGTTCATGTGCGTATGGTTTATTGAAAGCCAGGGTGCTGACAAAACCGACATTATAATGTGTCTGTTTTATTTTAATTGTGAGCATGTCCCTCCCCCCCTCAACATCTCTAGATTTCAAACATGAGCCAAACAAACACATATACCCCAGCTAGAGAACCTGCTAATTGCCGTGTTGGTGTGCATGACTGGGCTTGCACCAATGCTCATATTTACATAGTTTTACTAGACTTTACTAGTACTTGAAAAGTAGTCGACAAGTCAGTGTTTACCTTATATAAATGGCTCACGATACACTGATGCATCAGCTGCCTTTGCTGTTCCTGGTAAATCCAATGCCTTGCTGACGGAGAGTGAGCAGGTGGACAGACTGTCCATGCAGCTGGGACCAAAGCGTGCTCATCCATTCAGATTCATACTGCCAAAAAAGACAAAAATAAAATAAATTTTCTGGTAAGTATTCCATTCTTGTTTTACAGTAAACTGAAACATTCGCAAAAACCATTGTTAGATGTTTCTCTCCTCATTGGCACTGAGAAAACTCACAATCTTGTTAGATTTATGCTTCAGTGGAATAAGTAAAATAAGCTTACTTCAATCACTGAAATCTTTAATACCTGTAGAAAACTCAGATAATTTTTCTGATATTGTGAAAAAAATACAATTACAGTTACAATACAAGTCAACTCCTATTTGGAGCTAATGGCTCGAGTCAAAGATTCAATTACCCATTATTAAACCGCCTCATTCTGAATGAATCAGCCGTTTGAACGAATCGTTTAAATGAATGACTCGCTGACTCGCTCATTAAGACGGCCCCCTGCCTCCTCCTACTGACGGTTTAGTTTCAAAGTATCACTCTTTTCATTCCTTGTTTGTATATTCAAAAAATATTTTAAACAATCTCATAATCTCATTTAACACAGTTATAATCTTTCAACGTAAATTATTTAATTTGACTGGTAACTGTCTTACTTTAATTGAATGTAGCCTATTAATAAAATGTAAGAATTTGAAATGAAATTTAGAGCATACATTAAATAACAATAGGGGAAAGTGCCCTTTATAAAGGTACAAAAAATTATTCAGGTAAGAGTGTTTCATTTTCGTTTCTTTGATTCAGTTAAAAATGAAACATTGACCATTTAAGTTTAAAGGGAGTAAAGCCTCTGTTTAACCTAAAGGAAATGTAATTTTACCAAAAGAAGAACTTTTAATATAAATAAATGATCATTTTAAATCAGCCTACTTCAGTGTGATATGTTTAAATGAATAATTGTAGTGTGATGATCAGATGCATGCAGATATCTTTAATTCAAATCAAAGAATATGGTTGGCAGGGTGGATTATTATTTAATTTTAACAACAAACTCGAGTGACTCAAAAGTAGGTCTACGCCAGATTAATGAATTTATCTTTAAAATGTACAAAATTTTCTCCCGGGGGGCCATTCCCCCGGACCGGTCCCCCCTACGATTTTGCCTACTCTGCCTCATTTTGAGCCTCGAAAAACCCTTACATTGGTCCATATAATTTTGTCTAGGCTACATGGTGTAGCAAGAATCATTTTATAATTGCACATGGTCATATAAGAAGTGAAGGAGCAGTACCCCCCAATTATGGTGGGGTAATTCGCACTCTGAGTGAATACATTGATGTTTTTTTTTAAACATGAATGTAAAGCAGGGCGCGATTGCTAGACGTGTACTAGCGAAACACGCAACGCGACTCCCGCGGATATTAAGGAATAAGGACATTTAATTTTCCCAGTGACACCGAAAGAATACGCAGTTGTATTTGATGCAATCCCTACGGGTTCACTTCAAATTTTAAAACACATATCATTCTCAGATATTAGGGTTGAATTTAATAAAATTTTTATTGGAGATATAGACATTACAAAGGAAAAATGCAGCAATAAATTTATTAGAAATCTAACTTCGTGCTCGATTCCACCTGCTGCAAAATTTTTTTGGTGTTCAATCGTGGGTGATTTAAATTGGAAAAAGGCAAATACTTCTATTCACAAATACTGTATTAATAATAAAGTGAAAGAAGTTTCACTTAAAAATTTGCATCAAATTTATCCGGTTAAAGAAACTTTAAGAAGATTTAAAATAAACATAAAAGAGTCTTGTGTTTTTTGCCAATCTTAAGGAGACAATTTTTCATTTATTTTATCACTGTATGTACACAAAAAAAATTTGGTCTGATTTGGAAGAATATATAATTACAAAATTGAATGTAAACATCAGAATCAATATTTTTAATGTCATGCTATACTTTGACTTTTGTGGATTGTCAAAAAAAATAATTTTTTCATTCAGTTGTTTATTATCCTTGGAAAATACCATATTCACAAATGTAAATGGTCTAATTCACAACGTCGTTTTAAGGCATTTCATTTGGACTTTAAATTATATTATAAAACAATAAAAAACATGGAAAACATGAAAGCTACAAGAATATTTCATCTCTTGAAGGAACTGCATATTTTTTAATTTTTTTCCCCTTCTACAATTATATTAATTTATTTGTTAATATCCTCTGGTCTGTACACTATTGATTTAACTTTGTTGAACTGGTTACAGTATCTGTAGTGTTCTCTGTAGGCCTACCTATTGTCCTGTGTAGCCTATTGTTCAGAATAAAAAATAAATAAATAAAAAATAAGGACATTTAATTCTACCGAACTACTACGCAATTGCTGAATTAATACTCACACGGGTCAGTTTATTAGAGGAATTAAACTTGAAGCAACGCAGCGCTGTTTCACTTGCTCTAACAGTTTCAGTATCACACTAAACAGTTTGTGGGTGGTATGTTGTTAGTTCGGTTGTTTGTTGGCTGTATGTTGTTAGTTCGGTTGTTTGTTGGCTGTATGAGGCTAACTAAGCTAGATTAACATTAGAGAATAACATACAGATCATTTATTCTACTTTTTCATCATGTTGAACTATATAACATTGATTAATTTTATATACATTGATTTGCTCACCTGTTTGCTGAAGTACCATCAACACTCGCGTCTCTTTCAAGTCAAAGTAAGTCGCGGACGTGGAGCTCTCGGTATCTCTGTTGATCTTTGATTTAATCCTCTTTTTGTCTCAAAGTCTGCTTGCCATGGTCCATAATGTTTGAACAAAACCCTGTTAGGGACGCTCACGCTGTTGAGCGCGCATAACGGGCATAACCGACCCAGTTGTCCACGTCTGTCGCCATTGTTAGTTTACACAAATCCGCCGCGAACTCTACGGGCGCCGCCATCTTGCCTGCCGCCATTTCCCTTAAAAAAAAAAAAAAAAAAAAAAAAAAAAAAAAAAAAAAAAAAAAAAAAACCTTCAAAGTTTTTTTTTTAATCGACAAACTTCAAGTAACAACAGATGACAGCATGAGAAAAGGAGACAATTACATCAAATTGGAATATACAGCAAAGATAAAAAAACATTTGTTATTAATTCTTTTTAGTGTGTTGATAAAATAATTAAATTCACAGAGAAAAACCTTTAATTTGGGTACTCTTAAAGAATATTTGCATTTATTAATAAAATATTTTGCCAATAAAATAAAAATATTTCCTATATATTCTGTTCTATGACTACAATTCGAAAAATAACAAATTACATCTTTGTAACCCTGGAACCCTGCCGCCATTACTGCGGGCCTGGATAGACATGATGACAGAGGACATTTTCAGATAGATGTCATTTTAAGGTGAACTATCCCTTTAAAGATAGAAGGCGACAAATTCCTCCCCTAATAACGCTCTTTCTGAAACGAATAAATCAACGGTGTCAAACCCGTTGCCAAAGTATGATTTATGCATCTTTCTTTCCCTGAGCATCTTCCATGTCATCCATCATATTCGCCAAAATCCCAGAGAATACGGGTTAAATCATCTTCACCTCATCTCTCCTTATGCATCTGGAGTGTGTTAAGGGGGTGGGACATCTCTGAAGTTGAATAATAATCTAAATGTCATTAATCATTAGTCCATAGTCCACCTCTTTCTATGGCTGTCTCTCTCTCACACACATACACACACACACACACACACACACACACAAGTCTAGAAAGGTGTACCCTGTCTGTCTGGCGTGGATGTCGCTCTCTATCATTTCCCAGTACACCCACATGTTTATCGTTGACTGCCTGTGTGTCTCCATTCGTGGCGAGAGCCTTGGTGACTGTGCACATGAGTGCTCCCTTGCACGTCACACGGAAATATCCATCCTTCCCAGGGGCTTCGGCTGCTTGAGGGTTTGACATCGAGATGTATGGGATGTTCATGGTCCACTTGGCTCGCTGTTCTCAAACTGTAGAAGTGAACAGCATGCAAGACGTCAGATGCAAAAGGCATTGGATTCATGTAGATTCAGCTTTATGGCTCAGCTCCGAATTCTCATTGGATGAGACATATTTAAAACTGCTGTAAAAGAACAGATATACAGTCAAACCAAAAATTATTCAGACACTACATATCATTTTTTTTATATTTTATTACTAGTGGGTGCAGGAGACATTCCACAATCATTAAGAATTAAATTCCACTCACAGGTGCATACAGTCAAACCAAAATTTATTCAGACACCTTCAACATTCCTCACATTATCAGTTTATTTGACAGTGTTTTATATATATATATATATATATATATGGGCTGGGAAATGATTAATCGCGATTAATATAAATACACACATATGCATGTATATTAAAGAAAACATATTTATATATAAAATATTTATATTTATATATAATATAAATTATATATAAATCTATATAAAGTATATACGTACATGAAAATATTTCTTAAGTATATACAAGCATGTGTATGTATTTATACATATAAAATAATTATAAACTGTGCACCGACATATATTATGTAAAAGCAAACCTTTATTTTGAATGTGATTAATCGCGATTAATCGCATGACAGCCCTAATGTATACTATTAATTTTGTATAAATATATATAAATTATATACATGCAAATATTTCTTAAATGTTTACATGCATGTGTGTGTATTTATATTTACAAAATAATTATACACACTACACACACATATATTATGTAAACACAAACTTTTATTTTGGATGTGATTAATCGCGATTAATCGTTTCCCAGCCATATATATATATATATATATATATATATATATATATATATATATATATAAAATTATTAAAATAATAATATACATAAACATATTTACCGGTTGAAACTTGCCATCCCTAGGGTAATGTGACTCCTCCCGCCCATCAGTTTCTCCAGTGCATTGTGAATTTATGAGGTTCATTAGTTCAGGAATCCAGCAACAGGTGTGCTTGAGGAAAAAAAACTGTGACCTTGAATTTACATTTGAAAGATTCTAGCAATACTTTTGAAAACAACCTCAGAAGGTTTTAAGCTGGACTCTTCAGAGAGTCTCTCGGGGTGGTATTACCTTATGATGACACAGTGCTGTGTGTAGCAGTCATCTAACCTCTCTTTTTTGTTAGAGAAGCCCAGGTGTGTGAAATTTTGCCCCGGTCCTGAACTGCTGCGACTGGTGTACCACACACAGCATAAAGGAGCTTGCTTAGGGAAACCCAAAACTGCAGGGCGCTCATGTTGTTCATATGCAGCATATTTACTGTGATAAGTTTAGATAATGCAACCTATTCACATGAAGTGTCAAGTGTCGATATTATCCACAATGATAATATGCACATTGCAAAAAAAGTGCAGCAACACTCATTTACAAAGTGATTTGAGAGTGAAAAAAAAATGAAATTTAAACAGTGCATTCTTACCAAATATACATATATATTATATACATATTATATATATATATATATATATATATATATATATATATAAGGGCTGTAAAAGCGATTAATCGAATCCAAAATAAAAGTTTGAGTTTACATAATATTTGTGGGTGCACTGTGTATAATTATTTTGTATATATATAAAAAACACACATGCTTGTATATTTAAGAAAAAAATATTATTTATTTATAAAATATTTGTATTTATATATAATATAAATTACATATAAATCTGTATACAGAATATACATGAAAATATTTCTTAAATATATACAAGCATGTGTGTGTATTTATATATCTAAAATATTTATATACAGTTCCCCAGATATATTATTTAACCAAACAATTAATTTGGATGCGATTAATCGCGATTAATCATTTTGACAGCCCTAATATATATATATATATATATATATATATATATATATATATATATATACACACACACACATATATTAGTAGCGTATAGCCAGAAAAAAGACTTTGGGTGTGTATCTCAAAAACTGGGTGTGCCACATTTATTGTCAGATTGCTGTGCAAAATTATTAACCATAACCATGCCCCACATAACCATAAAACTATATTAACATATAACCATACAGTACACTCAGGATCACCAAAAACATAAGTTAAAGGGATAGTTCACTTTAAAATGAAAATTCTGTCATCCTACTCACCCTCAAGTTGTTTCAAACCTGTATGAATTTCTTTCTTCTGCCGAACACAAGGGAAGATATTTTGAAGAATGTCAGTAACCAAAATGTTAACGGGAACCATTGACTTCCATAGTAGGAAAAAAAATACCATGGAAGTCAATGTTTGGAGGGAGGTCTGTAGCTATTGGCTATATAGCTAGCCATATACACACATCGCACAAGCAATAAACATGAAATTAAATTATACATACCGGTTTCCTCATGTTTATGCGCATGATCACAACCAGGACATATTGTCACCTCCATTCTCTCTGATCCTCTGGAGGGAAAAGCTTTAAATGCACCAAGACATTTGATGCGTTTAAAAAGAGTTACTTTTCATACTAGGTTATATTTATGTCAGGCAGTCTTTATCTTATAAGTTCTTGCACAACAAACACATGAGATTTGTGCCAGTAAAGACTGATGCATTCTGTATTGATGCAACATACATGCCAATATCAAACTAAATAGATGCTATTCAAGGAAAATGACTCCATCGACTCCATCTACAATCATTAGTACATGCTAATATTATTGTCAGTGTTTGTTGTTTTCTCACAGTTATATAAGAGATATGACAGAAGATATGACAGGAGATGCACCGAAACATGATTTCGAAATATCAAAGGATCTTGTTACACCATCTTAACATGGGAGAACACAAATAGATTTATTTTTGGTCCAAAGCAGATCGGAGCACAATTTCAGATGAAGTGTTGTCACAGCATTCCTTTGCCAGACAAATTGAACGGGGAGTTTGTGCCAGCACTTTGGGCTTTCCCATTATTACAGGCAGATTAGTAGTGGCGTTTGCGAAGGCAAACATCCCTAGTACTATTACTCATAACCAAGTAGTTTTGTCATGGTGCCAAATTATCAGTAGTCGATCTTCTTGATACCCATTTCAATACCACGGCAACACAAACAAACTCGCTACCTAACACTTTTTAGAAATGATTTAAAAAGTGAAATATCAATGCAAACTAATCGTGAGTAAAAAAAAAAAATCATGTAGCCTTCAAACATTTATTTAAGACAAGAAGAAAACATGAATAAAGACTGCTTGAATTTTTCAACGCAACGCATTCTCATCCTAGGGCGTCATATAGGTGATAGTTTTGAAATTGCGTCTAAATCCAACGCACATGGCACATTTTTGCGTCAATATAACATGCTTTGGTTATGGGTAGGTTTAGGTCTGAGGTAGTGTTAGGGTTAGACCACTAGGAGGCGCCTTCTGGCCCATATATATATACATATATATATGAAGAGTTCAGATGCAAAAGCCTCTAAGTGCCATTTGAAATTTTCTTCTAAAATGATAATTTTTATCAAGCTTATATATTCAAGTTCAGTAATTTCACTTGAATGACAATTAATAGGTAATGTTCATTGGAATTTAAGCTTGATAAGCTTGATACAAGCTCCACATATGATAATACAAGCTTGATAAAAATGATCATTCTAGAAGAAAATTTCAAATGGCACTTAGAGGCTTTTGCATCTGAACTCTACATATGCATATATATATATATATATATATATATATATATATATATATATATATATATATATATATGCGTCTCATATTGACGCTAAAAGGTGCCATGTGTGTTGGGTGTAGATGCAATGTCAAAGCATCAGTATATAACGCCTTCATTTTGATATATCATTTTATATATATATATATATATATATATATATATATATGAAGAGTTCAGATGCAAAAGCCTCTAAATGCCATTTGAAATTTTCTTCTAAAATGACCATTTTTTATCAAGCTTGTATATTTAAGTTCAGTAATTTCACTTAAATGACAATTAATAGGTAATCTTCATTGCCATTTAAGTGAAATTACTGAACTTAAATATACAAGCTTGATAAAAATGATCATTTTAGAAGAAAATTTCAAATGGCACTTAGAGGCTTTTGCATCTGAACTCTTCATATATATATATATATATATATATGATTTCATTCCAGTGATATCTGAAATGACTCCAGTCTTCAGTGCCACACGATTTTTAGAAATCATTTATCATTTAATATAATGATTTTCTGCTCAAGAAACATTTCTTATTATCAATGTTGAAAACAGTTGTGCAGTGCTGCTTAAAGGGATAGTTCACTTTGAAATTAATTTTTGATGTTTTAGCTTACCTCAAGGGCATAAACCTCCATTATAGGACTGACAGACAAGAACGGTTCGACCTAAAAATATCAGAATTGAAAATACTGTGGAAACAAAGACACCTACATCTTGGATGCCCTTGAGGTAAGCTAAAACATATCAAAAATTAATTTCAAAGTAAACTATCCCTTTAATATTTTTAATATTTAAAAGAAAAGTACAGTTAATTCAGCTTTTGTCAAAATCCAGCAGTGAGGAAATGCGATTGATGAAAGGGACATTACATTTTCAAAGTGCAGCATCTGTTCCTCCATCTACTTTCAGTGTGTGTGTGCGCATGTTTAACACCACCTGAGTTTAGCACATGTACTGTAAATAAATTCACATCACTTTTACCCCTGTGCGTCCTAACAGAGATAATTTTAGCAATGCAACCATGCAAAACGACAGGAATAGAGGAGAACAAACACCCTGCAAATGTATGTTTACATATCTCTTTCAAGAATTCAAATGTTTCCGGTTGCCAAATCACTCTCAACTTCACTGTTGTGCATGCTAACAGATGGAATCATGTGCTCTATAATGCCAGCTCTCTCTTTTCGTGTGTGTGTGTGTTTCTTTCAGGAATCTTTAAAAATAAAGAGCCCACATATATACGATCGCATGGCTGAATAACTCTCTGATTTTTAAAGTTTTCCTGCCAGTTACCCGCAGCATCTCTCCTCCCTCAGTTACCAGCATGTGTGTGTTCTTCCTCCCATCAATAACTTTGTGTTCGTAATCATATTTCACAGCACTGGCAGAGACTTTGTTGACACTCTCAGAGATTTTTCTTTCAGTTCCCACAGCTTTTCTCTAATTTTGTCTGTTCACTCATCGCTCCTCCTGTTCGGATAAGAGGGCAAGAGAGAGAAACGTCCTGAAACACAAAGTTCCGCCCACCCTCAGGCTTCGGGCCCTCAGAAGTGTCTCCACATACTGTGCAAAATGCTTGTGTTTCACAGTAAAACTAAACAGCGTAGGTTTGGGGGACACGGTTTAAGCACTGCCAAACCGACCACACGGAAGTGCCCACTTATAACACAGAGCCGTCCAAAACACCCAAATATAAATTGCATATGAGTGAGTGAATGAGTGCATGTGCACTTAAAGACTCCTCATGGAGAAAATCAAGTTTTTAATGTTGTGTATATGTCTATGTGGCGTTTTTAAAGGGTTAGTTCACCCAAAAATGAAAATTCTGTCAGTATTTACTCACCCTCATGTTGTTCCAAACCTCTATGTGTTTATTTGTTCTGCTGAACACAAAGGAAGATATTTGGAAGAATGTTTTAATCAAACATCTCATTCCCCATTGACTACCAGGAAAAAATACATACTATGGTAGTCAATGGGGATTAAGATCTGTTTGATTAAAACATTCTTCCAAATATCTTCCTTTGTGTTCAGCAGAACAAATAAACACATAGAGGTTTGGAACAACATGAGGGTGAGTAAATACTGACAGAATTTTCATTTTTGGGTCAACAAACCCTTTAATATGCTTTAAGACAAACCATATGCAAATTAATAAGTCAACACCATTGCTGAGAATTTTTTCTTTAACCCCTTAACTGTCACCCCCCTTTTTGAGAATGGGGGTTAAAATGCACTATTCACACTTAAATAGTTGTAATTTAAGAATGCTTTCGAATATATACCCAAGTTTGGTCTTGTTTTAAAGGAAACACTCAGCAGAATATTGCTGAGGTGAAAACACTAAGAAAAATGAATGTATGAAAAAGTTATGGAAGTTTAAAGTCACAGTAAATCAAATATACTGTATTATATATTTTATATTTTATGTAAAATATATATTTTACAAAATATTTTTTACTCTAAAATTACTCAAAAATTAAAGCTATACATCTAACCAAGTTATGTTCCAAATTTGAAGTTGATATCACAAAAATTGAAGTTCCCATAAGATTTTGTTTAGGCGTAGTACCAAAAATAGCCACCGGGTGCCATTGAATTTAATTGAATTTAGTTGTATACATACTGCCTTAACAAATGAATACATTTCAGTATCAATTTTATCAAAATATCAATTTTATCACAAAATTTGAAACATTGAGACTCAGACCTTTCTGACAATATGTGTTTTGTCAAGATTAGAAAAGGTTTTGATCATAAATTATTAAATATAATGATGCCCAAAAGGGGAGGAACCTGATAAATAAGTACGGTTTCTATGGTAACACAATTTTCAATTACAAAACGCTGTTCACAGGATGAATTCTGAGTTTATAAGCTTTCAAATGATACCTAATTGTGATAACTACTAAAATATGTGATATAATAAAAAAGGCGATAAAAAATAATATTATATTTTAGAGGATAATAAATATGAATATTATAATTTTTAGAGGATAATATTATACTATAATTTTTTTATTTTTTTTATTGAAAAATACTAGATTATAAGTTTTATGATGAACTTTTAGCATAAAAACAGAAGTTTCGATGATTAAAAGTGGGTGCATCAACTTTTTGTGACAAAGGTCAAACCTGCTGTTATGATGCAGATTTTTTTTAAGGTGCACTCTTGTCATAAATTCATCAATTACTCTTCCTACATAATTTGTAACACAAAACAGGGGTGGAATATCTATTTAGAAGTCTTGGACCTTTCCAACGATATATAATTTGTCATAATTAGATTAGGATTTAATAGAAATATAGTGAAGTAAAGTTAGGCGTCCCGGTACCGGGACGGTGACAGTTAAGGGGTTAAAACTGCAGTGAAAAAAAGATGCGGCTTGAAATCGGCGGTGTTTCTTACTTCACAAACTACCTTGTAACAAATCACGTCAACAGTCGTAATTTCCGAAGGTGGGACATATTGAATGGCTCCTCCCCCTTTTCAAATAGCCAATAGCGTTTAGTTATCCTCACAGACTCCACGTCGTACTTGACGGCCTCAAGGAAGCGAATTCGAGTGCTGATGATACGCTGGATTCAATAATAGACGTGTGAAATTCTAGTAATTACATTCTTAAACAACGTACGGTTGGAAAACGGAATAAAACTCGAGTGTTTGAGCAACCGATCTCACATCTCCAGCCCATATTGCTCTGTGACGTGTCAACGGTCGCTTTGGCGGGGTGGTATTTATAGCATAGGGGGCTGGACGCTTTCGACTCTTGAGAGCATTTGATTAGACAGGAGTTGCTGAAGTCCTAAGTTTTGGAACACTAGCTTATTCACAACCTTAAGGCTGAAATTTACTTTTTGATTTTCATAGGAAAAGCTAAAAAGACACACATTTTGATTTCAGCGGGGCTTTAAGACATGAATAATTTTTTTTCGGGTCATTTTGGTGATCAAAGACGAGTTTTAAGGAATACAGTTATTGACTACAGGGGGACTTTAAGCAAGTCATAAAATAATATTGTAAGAGGAACAATGCAATTTGGCGTGAATGTGTGAAAAGAATAAAGAAGACGCTCCAAATTCCCTGAACTAATTGATAAAAGTAGCAATGTTTTGGTGTCTTGCAGCAGTAAATAAGAAACATACATGACAACAATTTAAAGGTGTGTATACATTAGAAAGAATGCTGCAAATTAAACTTTTTCATAAGGGAATTCTGCGACCAAAAGGTGAGGAAATGTTGCTACAACAGACTTCTGGAAAACCAAATAGCTTACACATTCTTACAAATTCCTATATCAGAGCTTTATTTAGTGCAATTTTATGCAATCACCCTATCCAAACAAATGTTAGTAGTCTGAAACACGCTGTTCAGTTTTTACCTTTTATGGAAGCATAAAGAATTAGCATCAGAATCAATAAACAAGTGACATTTAAACCATGATTAAAAAAAATGCAAGATTCTTTGATAAATAGAAAATTCAAAAGCATTTATTTGAACTACTGTATATATATACACACAAATATATTTATATACATATATATTTATGTATGTATGTACGTATATATATATATATATATAGAGAGAGAGAGAGAAAGAGAGAGAAAGAGAGAGAGAGAGAGTAACAAATGTAAAGTCTTTACTGCAACTTTTAATCAATTTAATCCTTGACATACAAAAGGATAAATTAATAGGAAAAATGATACTCACCCCAATCTTTAAACGGTAGTGTAAATAAACAAATACAAGCAGCATTTATAAGAAAAGGTTCTATATAGAACCTTAAAAGGTTCTAAAGCGCTACGTATTTGGAACCCCTAAAATGCAATGCATGTGAATGATCACAAAATTCAAGATATGGGGGTTTAAAATGTAATTAATCAATATCACATTTAGAATGACATTTCAGTTTTTATCTTCCAAAATTAAAATGCGACATTAAGTTACTACAACAGTTTAATAAACAGTAACTTAATTACAACTACAAAATGTTGCAGAATAATGTAATATATGAATGAATAATAGCCTATTTTGTGCCAAAAGGGTTCTTTCTTGTCATTATAGAACATTTTTTAGCATAAAAGTTCCTTTGGAGTTGAGTAAAGATCCCTAAGCTTCATATAGAACCCCAATGAACCCCCTTTTTTTAAGAGTGTACAAGCTTGAACACCTAATATATAATGAAATAATTCTTGAAGTTGTGAGATGAAGGCACAATTTAAAGACAATATAGTTGGCCAGTTTTGAGAGATTGTGAATAATAAAGTAGCTTTTATAAAGTAGATTTAGGAATTGTGACTTTACCTCATAAATATGACTTTGGCTCACTTGACTACCTCACAAGATACTATAAAAGTAACTGATAGTGCAAAGTTTATTTACATCTTTCTCACATTTACCTTTTTCATTTTTCCCCCTCTGAGGTGAAAATGGGCTTCCATTTTAACACTTTTAAACCAGCGCAGTCTCATCCCAATTCGTCATATAACTGACGTTTTGGGACGTCTTTTGACCATTCGTCAATATACGACTTTTTAGGGCCCCCTTAAACGTCGGTAGATGACGTTATGGGATCCTAACTCTACCCCAGACCTAAACCTAACCCTAAACCCAACACGTCACCTAACTGACGTTAAAGGTAAAGCGTCAGTTGTATGACGACCCGCGATCGTCATCTACCGACGTTTAAGGGGGCCCTAAAAAGTCGTATATTGACGAATGGTCAAAAGACGTCCCAAAACGTCAGTTATATGACGAATTGGGATGAGACTGTGTTGTTTAAACACGTAAATGTTCCGGGGCGGTTCCTCAATCACAGGGTGGCTGGTGGGAATAACTAAATACGTCACACATACCTCCATCTTTCCATCAAAAATAGCATGTTGTTGACGTTAATTTACATGCTTGATGACACAGGGCTGGATCACTACAGTTAGATCCCATGTGTGACAGTTATTCGCTGCTACTGTACTTTTCCATTTGTCCATCACATATTCTCAGCATCGATCAGCTGTCCACTGTCAGACGCCTGAGGCGTTTTTGTCAATTCATCAATGACGTGCTGATCGAAGAGTGGCCATCGCTATTCTGCAGTCCCTGAGCAGTCATCCGACTCGCCTTTTTCTCATGCCGTGTTCAGCGGGAGAGGTCACAAAGGGCTTGTGAGATATGTTAAAGGGAGCTTCAACATGAACCGTCTTCAATATTAACAGACTCCAGCTGCTCAGGAGCTTCTGTTCTGCAGAACTAAAACAGCATGAATTCACATTCATTAATGCTAGTTTGGTGTTGGTCTAGATTGTGGAAGTGTGAACGTGCTGTTCACCAAGCAGCAAAATCTAGCAAGTCAAGTTGTTTCAACCATTGTCTTGCCGATGAAGCTGGTAATGACCAAGGAAGCCTGGCTGGTTATGTTACGCAATCAACCTTCGGCTTTTCAGTAGGATAGACATTCAGCCAAACCATTAAAGGGATACTCCACTTTTTTTGGAAATAGGCTCATTTCACAACTCCCCCAGAGTTAAACAGTTGAGTTTTACCGTTTTCGAATCCATTCAGCTGATTTTCTGATATTTTGAAGAATATCAGTAACCAGACAGTTTTTGTTCTCATTGACTATCATAGTATATATATTTTTCCTACTATGGAAGTCAATGAGACCAGAAACTGTCTGGTTACTGATATTCTTCTAAATATCAGAAAATCGGCTGAACGGATTCAAAAATGGTAAAACCCAACTGTTTAACTCTGGGGGAGTTGTAAAATGAGCCTATTTCCAAAAAAAAGTGGAGTATCCCTTTAAAACATCACTCTGCTCACATTTACAACTTGTTTCAGGGGATTCTGGGAAGAATTGGATATCCTTTTACCTTGATTCAGATAATTCTGTAATTACATAAGCCTCGGTTATATCCTTCTTGGTTGAAAGTCATGGTTGAATGAACCAAATGACACGAAAAAAAGATTCGTTCATTTTGATGAACGGGTATGAACAGGAGTCACAAACACGCATCACAGAACAGAGCAAAGCGAGCATTTGAGCTTATAAAACTTAAACTTTGTTATTTTTTTTTTAAATGACGATAGTTTCACTTGATAAGACCCTTATTCATCGTCTGAAATCGTTTAAAGCCCTTTGAAAAGTTTGCACTGAAACTGTCTTTTGGACCTTGAACCGTTTGGTTCCCAATGAAGTCCATTATCCAAAAATCATGGGATGTTTTCATCAAAAACTAACACAGTCTCCTCCCAAAAAGTCATATAACTGACGTTTTGGGGCGTCTTTTGACCATACGTCAACATTAGCCTTTTTAGGGCCCCCTTAAACGTCGCCAGATGGCGATCCCGGGCCGTCATACAACTTTACGCTTTACCTTTAACGTCAGTTAGGTGACGGGTTAGGTTTAGGGTTAGGTTTAGGTCTGGGGTAGAGTTAGGATCCCATAACCTCATCTACCAACGTTTAAGGGGGCCGTAAAAAGGCAAATATTGACGCATGGTCAAAAGACGTCCCAAAACGTCTGTTGACATCTTGGGATGAGACCGGGTTGCAAAAACCTTAATTTATTTTTGACTGAAGAAAGAATGACATGGATATCTTGGAGTAAATTATCAGCAAAAGTTTTTTTTTTTTTTTTTTTAAGTGAACTACTCCTTTGAAGCTAAAAAAAACAATAACTAAGTACGGAAAAAAAATCATATAAGATTAAACAAAAATGTAATCTGAAACTTTAAAAATAAAATCAAAAATCCTAAAAAATTAAAATATTTTTTTTAATAAATACTTTAACAGTATATATGTACGGTATATGTAATAAAGCACGACAAATTACTGCTATGACTAAGCACTTTTCAGAAACTGTAATAGCATCAAAGAGTAAGTTCAAAGTTGTATCTGTTAAATTAATAAACCACAGCTGCAGTTCGTGTGGTCAGTGAAATGGACTAAAAATATGCCACGCTGCTACATTTAGCAGCAAACTTTAGTTGGCATCACTCTGGCATCTCCGGGGCATTTATGATTCAGCAGGACCGGATCCACTCAGATCGTGTGTTAGATGACCCATAGCAGAGAACAACAAGTCCCTGGATATGCCAAAGTTTGTGAAGTTCATGGGATGGAATCTTAAAATATATTCATGTGGCTATTACATATAGACCATTTTGCAAGATGTAAACAACACTGGTCCAGAAGCACTTCCTGTTTCAGTTTTTTAACACTACATAAACGTTGTAATAAAATACAACCAACTGAATCAAAAAGTTAAACACACATATTTAAGACGTTTTTTTTTTACATTTGAAATAAAGAAACCATTTACAAACTGAAACAGGAAGTGTTTCTGGACAAGTGTTGTTTAAATCTTGCAAAATGGTCTATATATGTTATGAAAATGAATTCAGAAATACAAGTGGAACCACCTTAAATTCTGAATTTAATTAATGTAGTAGATCAAATTGTTGATCAAAAATATCTTCATTTGTGTTCCGAAGACGAATGAAGGTCTTACAGGGTTGGGACAGCAATGGGGGTGAGTAATTAATGACTTAATTTTCATTTTTGGGTGAACTAACCCTTTAAAGTCGCAGCCAATTTTCGGGTTATGGTCGGGTTAAGGTCACTTTTCGGGTTTCTGAAACATTAGGGATAACCCGTTTACATGCGTGAGCAGAGAGAGTTTCTCCTGTATACATGGAATTGCAATATCCCGATGTAAACGGCGACGCGCGGTTAGCGTCTAGACGTACGGACAACCTTAAGACGCAAAATGCGTCATTTCCGATTCTTCTTCCTGTATCCAAAGTCAAAAATAACAGCAGTATGCGGATAATGAATAGTCCGGGGCAGATAGCGATCGCTTTTGTTTGCGCTATGATGCTGGTAACGTTACTGAGCTCGCTCCAAACGTATGCTGTGCTGTGTCTCGCCTGGGCTCGCCATGTTTACTTCCGGTATACTGCACGCGGATTTTTGTATGCGCCGAGAAGTTTCTCTACTCAAAAGACCAAGATTCCTTGCGAATAGAACATGCGCAGAACACAAATCACTATGGGGATATGCCGATACGCGTTTACATGACCAAAAATTCGGGTTAGAAAAGGGGTACCCCAGGTATAATATCCCGGTTTTTAAAATCCGGGATATGAGCATTTTCGGGTTTTTGCCGGTGTTTACATGGACGTTCGCGACCGGGTTATTGCTAATATCCCGGTTTTGAACGGGTTATTGGCTGCATGTAAACGCAGTGAATGTCCTTTCCCATGTGTTTTGTGTTCAGACGTGGTATTAAGATGCGTTTCGGTCGGTTGAATCACAAGTGGATGGCTAAATACGTCCTCAGGTGTAAACAAATGTCTAAAACGTTTTGAGTTTCTCCACTTTTGAACACATTCAAAAACACATTCGACCAGCTGCTTTCGTAGTCTAAACACTCATGGGGTCGAATGTGTTTGAACAGCCACAAAAGACGCCTACTCTCCGCCTACTAAACTAATGCATAAACATTATGGGAAGTGCGCTAGCCAGACGGGTTTTAAACTTTTGTCGGCTGGTCTGAAAATCATACCAGGCACAATGTTCTCTCACCATTCCTGATTTCTAACACACACTCACAGCCAGAGCCGAATTAGCTGACACCCATACCCCTACCTGACAACCACACCCTCTAAAGGAGGCGATGAAAATGAAAAATATAGTGACAACCAGCAAAAGCAGCTTGAGATTCAGGCAGAGAGATTTATCATATGTGCAGCTGTCACCAATAAACAACTAAGCCCATCTGAGTAATACATATGCATCTGAATTAACGCTACATCCTCTTCAAAAGGAAAGAGAGAAAGTGACAGTTTGACAGGCGGAAAGAGAGCTAAGGTGAGGTAAATATGCATCACGTCATTCTCAAAGTGACATTTCTAAAAGACATTCCTGTTATAATCACACATTTGCAGTGGAAAAAGTTTTGTCGATAATAACCAAAGCATTGTACATAGTTATTTGCTCGCAATGCAGACGGGATGTTACACTGTGTATAGAGCTGTTCGGACGTGACATCAATTCGTAGGCCGAGACTGAAGGCTAGTTTGCCATGGGTTCCCTCAGGAACTTCTAATGGATTTTTAGAGTAATGGTTTTGGACTTGTGAGCGAAATAAAGTTTGTGGTTAACACGACTTAAGAAGACTTTCCCATTTCGTACTAAAACATCAACTGCACACATACCTCAAGATGTGATTCTTGAAACCACTGTGTGCGCTTTAAAAACAGAAGATCCTATAACAAGTGGCTAGTGCTCACTTACCTTGTGCAAAATAAATATATGAGGTACCGTGCTTGACCGATGCATTGATTTCATCTTGTTACAGTATGTATCAAACACAAGAGTTTTAAAATTAATATTTGTGGTATGAGTGTAATTCACCCCAAAGATTAACCCCAACCTGAATACAACACTCGCTCTCAACCATCAGTACAGCGACTAGCCGAAATGTATAAATTTAATCTTATTGGAGAAGTGAGAACAAACGTTACATATTTAGCAAACGTTACATACCTTTCCAAACAGGTAATAATTATATAAAATCTGAATATTCATTTAAAATTCCTAAAAAACATGTTAATATACAGATGCAAATCATATTGTAACAGTAAGATGTCTGACCCTGAATTTATAAATGTAAATCTGAATATATATATGTATATATATATATATATACACACACACATATATATATATATATACTGTATATATATATACATTATATATATATATATATATATATACTGTATATATATACATAATAAGTATGTATATATATATATATATATATACACACATTTTACACACAAACACACATACACACACACATATATTTATACACCTATATACATTCAGTGTATACTGTATACATTCAGTGTATACCTATATACATTCAGTGTATATATATATAATATATACACACTGAATGTATATAGGTCTAAATATATTATAAATATATTTTCACATTTACATATTCAGGATTTATAAGTCTAAATTTATAAAAATTTTGTTATAAACCCTAATTATATATAATACATGTGATGAGTCATGATGATAGACTAGTGCAATTTTCCATATTTGACTGTAATCTGATTTTTTTTTATCAACATGAATTGGGGCTCAGGTCAGGAAGCAGACAGACTGGCTAAACCGACCGTCTACTAGCTGCCTCACGTCACTGAGGTCAGATACATCCCATCACATAGAGCCTCTTTCACTTAGATGTCACTATATAGAGGCTGTGTCTGTTCCCCGAAATCCCTGAATTAGAAAATACAAAAAACTCCCAAGATTTGCTCTTAACACCCGATCATAGTTGTATTTCTCTATCAGTGTTACTTGATATTAGTGCTGTATTTGACACCATTGACCACAACATTATTTTAAATAGACTAGAAAACTATGTTGGCATTAGTGGAATTGCACTAGCATGGTTTAAATCATACTTATCTGACCGTTATCAGTAAATGAAGAGATGTCTTATCGCTCACAAGTTCAGTATGGCATAACACAAGGCTCAGTACTAGGGCCATTGCTGTTCACTCTGTACATGCTACCCTTGGAGATATCATTAGGATGCATGGCGTTAGTTTTAAAGGGGTCATGAACTGGCTTTTTAAATGTTATTATATTGTTGTTTGAGGTCAATTTATGACGTTCGCTTGGTTTTTGCATTCAAAAACATCAAAATTAATAAGTAATCGGCTATTTTGTACCCTAGTTTTGAGCCTTCCAGAAAAACGGTCGGTTTTTATGGGCATGTCGCACTGAAGACTTGATACTTGGAAATGAACGCCCACTGCTGTGAGTGGAACAGTTTTGCATATTATAATGAGTTTAACTCACCAGTCAGTGCACGTGGGGGAATACGTCCAATGTTGTCAAATGGGAACCGGATTCGCCCACACATGTTCGACCAAGAGTCCGTGTGTTGCACAATTCCTGTCAGATCCAATATAGACAGCACAGCACGTTCTTTACTCTTAATCGGTCTGCAAATCCAGTCTTGTTTACAAAACAATCCTCAGTGAAATGAAGCGAACAGACGACGATGTTTTACCTCATCAGCTGGAACGTCATTAAAAATAGAGTTTATCCATGCGGTCCTATTGGAATCCAGAGGAAGCTCATGCAGCGACTGTCTTCTTCCACAACCAGGCGCTGCACAATATTTATTGTTCGGTAACTTGATCCAGTTTGTCATCACGAGGTAAGCATGTACACGTATGTTACTTAGCTATGCGTGTAATGCGCGAATCGGTGGGCGGGGCTAAACCGGGCGTGTTGAAGTAGGCTGCGGGGGTGGTATTTTAACCCCTTCGACGTCATAGTTCCCCACTTTTAAAAACGAGTCGTTTTCAGAGGCTCGTGTCAATAAAAGCTTTTATTGGACTAACAAGGACGTTTTCAGTTCTGAAACTTACAGGATATTCTTATAATATGATGACCTCTTGGATGTCAAAAGCTCAAGGAAAATTTGATTTCTCAGTTCATCAGCCCTTTAAATGTTATGCCGATGAAACTCAGCTCTATAATTCTTCACGCCCTGACGAAACTTGCCAATTCACAAAATTTCCCCACATACGCATTGTAAATTTCCAGTTTTAAATAATGGCTTGCCCCTCGTCATTGTCGCATATCAATTACATAACACCCACGCTATCCTCGGATTCCGCTGGTAGAAACCATATAAATACATACAAATCGTTATACGGATGATATACGTACGCCGCTATATGAGGATTCAGTGTTTCCCCTACCATTGTTTTAGGGGGGCGCCCCCCCCCCCCAAACGACCCCCCACCCCCCCCCCCCTAAAATGCTGATGAAATCCAGTCATAAAAAGTAATTTACTGTATATTTTAATCTGTTCTAAATGTATCTTGATTCCTTTTTGTCCCATTATTTTTCCTCAATTTAATGCTCTTATCAACATGGAAAATTGGATCGGCTTGCTTTGTGTTGTTTTGTAACAACGTAAGAGTCTTTATATTGTGACGCATTACTTTTAAAAGTAACTTTCCCCAAAGCAGATGATGCCATTGTAGGATATAAATGCACTATTTGTGGTTATCCATTATTAATTTATTCTATGAGTCAACATATCCAATAATAGGAGGATTAGTACGGTGATAAACAGAGTAGCTTTCAGCTGGCAATGTGATCTCAACATGACCGCGACCTGCTCTGTGTCGAATAAAATAGCATTTATGAGGCTACTGATGTGAGTGGAGTCAGTACATCAAAAGCCCTATTAATTAATTTACGAATAAAAATGACTGAGTGCACCTTTAAATCTATGTACTATATAAATATCCGACAGATTTTTTATTTGTTGAGGATCAAAAGGCTGTCAGCAAAGCGCGTGGGTTAATGCGAAGCATGATCCCGCTGACATGTGTCGCAGCTCCAGGTGTTTCTTTAATTCGTGTTAGATGTATCAAACGTGCTGTTTGTTTTTTCCAGGCATTCATGATTCAGATTCTGCAGTGGTCTGTAGTGCGTGAAAAGCAGGAGTGCCCCCTGATGGGAGCCGGAGGTAGTGCTGCTGACACCTCTTCATTGTGTGGAGGTCTGACTGTGTGTGTGTGGGCTCGGCTATATGAATCATTCCCTCAGCCAGTGAGGGGGTGGTGTGTGTGTGTGTGTGTACTGACAGAGAAAGCAGATGTTCACTGCTTTTGGAAGACACACAAAGTACTCAGATAGAGAGAGAAAGATGGAGAAAGAGAGGGAGACGAATCAATGAAGATGTTATAAAAACAGTAGAGCCGCTTTTATGATGGATTTCCGTTAAGCCGCAGGTGAAAATGAGAAAGTGCACGACTGATACAGTCTCTTTACATTTCCACAGACTCATCGCAACCCTGAATGGGAGAAAAAACCCAAACAAAAAAAAGACAACCCTCATAGGAAATTCTGCTCACTTTTCATGACCTTGTTTAAGGTCAAAAACAAGACAGTTATAAAATAATACAGGCTTATCTCTCACCTAATTGATATATGTTGGCATTACACAGCTAAATTATAAAAATGGAATATATGTCTCAGGATGTGGTTTCTTAGCTGCCACATGACTTGACACTATCTTTTCTCATGGGGATTCACTCAAGTCAAGTGAAAATGATGATATTAATGGGCCGAGTGCACATAAATTCATGGTTAACAATAGGGCAGACTGATCTCATGAAATGGCGTGTGTATGACACGCCAACTTGTATTTCCATTTTTGGAGTGCTATCAACATGCATAATCGCTTTTCAGCGTGTTTATGACCGCCGTTGACTTAACGTTACATTACTGTATATATAAATATATGAACTAGCCCAACCCCGTCCCTAAACCTACCCGTCTCTGGGGTTAATACCATTTTATTTATGAGTCTTTCCCTTAGCCTGGATGCCAGCCTGAACCCCGCCCACAACATTTTATGGTCGGGAAGTTCGGTTTGGACTCGATCCATTGAGGAGTACTTATGATCAGTCAAAAAATGTTCGGGCCAATCAAATTGTCAGGGCGGGCTTAATGAGATGTATAGATTCCGCTACATTCTCAGAAAAAAAGGTACAAAAGCTGTCACTGGGGCTGTACCTTTCATAGGTACACTTTTGTACCTAAAGGGTGCATATTGGTACCTTAATGGTACATTTTGGCACTTAAAATGTAAATAATAGCACCTAAAATGTACATATTAACACCTAAATGTACACATTAGCACCTAAAATGTTCATATTAGCACCTAAAATGTAATTAATAGCACCTAAAATGTAGATATTAACAACTAAATATACATAATAGCACCTAAAATGTACATATTAACACCTAACTGTACATAATAGCACCTAAAATGTTCATATTAGCACCTAAAATGTACATAATAGCACCTAAAATGTACATATTAACATCTAAATGTACATAATAGCACCTAAATGCACATATTAACATCTAAATGTACATAACAGCACCTAAAATGTACATATTAGCACCTAAAATGTACATATTAGCACCTAAAATGTAAATAATAGCACCTAAAATGTACATATTAACACCTAAAATGTACATAATAGCAACTAAAAAGTACATATTAACACCTAAATGTACATGACGGCACCTAAAATGTACATATTAGCACCTAAAATGTTCATATTAGCACCTAAAATGTACATAATAGCATCTTAAATATCCATATTAGCACCTAAAATGTACATAATAGCAACTAAAATGTACATATTAACACCTACATGTACATGCCAGCAAAATGTACATATTAGCACCTAAAATGTTCATATTAGCACCTAAAATGTAAATAATAGCACCTAAAATGTTCATATTAGCACCTAAAATGTCCATAATAGCATCTAAAATGTTCATATTAGCACCTAAAATGTACATAATAGCAACTAAAATGTACAAATTAACACCTAAATATACATAATAGCACCTACAATGTACACATTAACACCAAAAAATGGAAAAAGTTTACCTTTTGAAAAGGTACAGCCCCAGTGACAGCTTTTGTACCTTTTTTTCTTAGAATGTATATTTTTCTGAGTTGGTTGAGATTTTAAACAAATATAGTCACAGTTGAAAAAAGGCTGCAGCCCTGAGTATATACACAAAATTATTATTTATTGTGTTGATAAACTAAAAGAAATCTGATTGGCAAAGATCCGATTGTATTAAACATTTTGAAATGTTCAATAAATGAAATGATCCTGTCTCCAGGAACAGGTGATCTGCACCTCAGGCGTCATGAAGCGACACCATTAGGATGCTTAATAATGGCCATTTCTCTTTGTCCTCGGCTGATTCTCACTGTCTATCCTCTCCAATTAACTCCAAACCTCTGACTGCTGATCAGCAGGAGAAATCCACGCTGCCTTTTTATGTTCCAGGGCTTCCTCGAAAAACAATGTGGCGCACCCACATTACACAGACTCACCCGTAGCGTTGCACGTGCGCACGTCCTCTTCCTCACGGTTTCTTGAGAGCTGGATCCATCTCCTTCAAAGGGAAAGAGGGCAGCTATCAAATTGATGACGAATGCGCTGTTTGCAATGTATTATACATGCAGAAAGAGAGGAGTGGAAAATAGGCATAGGACATACTGTCCTTCATGAAAACACACACCTTTGTTTCAGTATTCCAGAAATCCCTCCGTGTACCTGCTGGTGAAATCAAATTAAGAGAGAACGGCAAGGCCCCTGTCAAAGCACAAAAAAGGTAATTAATTCCAGAGTTAAAGCTCAAACACAGTTTCAAAGCCCTCTGTCAATGTTACGCTCGCGGCCCACGATAATTGTCACCGGAGTCCATCACTACCTTTACTCACATCTGCCAGTTCAGCATTTCAAAAGCACCTAACTAAAAGTAGAGGCTCTGCTAACTTAAAAGGTGAAGACCTAATGAAATTAATGAAATAGTGACTTTTCCCATCCGTTATTGTTCGTTTCAACAGATAGTCCCGCCCCAAACTCACACCATTGGTTTAGTCAATGTTGCTCTGCAACACGATTGCTACATCTGAATACGTTTACTTCCATACTATACACTCAAAAAAAAAATATGTTGGCTTTAATTAATTTTAATTTGTAAACAGGTTCCGCATAACTGGATTACGTTAAACAAACATAATATGTTCATGTAACTTCAACATAATTATGTAATTTTAAATTACCCAATTTAAGTAGTCTCAACGTGAATTTTTAAAGGCTTCCTGACATGATTCAAAGGCATTTTATTATATTCATTCATCCATTTATATTTCATTTGATTGAGTGACATTTAATTAAATTGATAGAGTTTAGCTAGCTACTAGCTAGCTATTTGCTAACAGAAGTACATAATAGCATCTTGAATGCTAAGATTTACATCCTTCATTCAAAGCAAATGAAAATAACGAAATCAGTCGACAGGCAATCAAAATGCTCCACTCTTCTCCACAATGGTAACCCACTGTAATGTAAATGGTTTAATAATTCCAATGTAATTTAACATTAAACACTATTACACACTATCAAATCTTCCCCTTTCTAAATTTCTCAAAAAAACAAAATAACACTTAATTTGAACATTTATTCTCTCTTAATTCAACCATATGCAAAGCATGCTGGGAACTAAAAGCACTGCCCGGTTTCAGTTAAGGCAACACAAATCAATCCTGTAATCCAACACAAACGGATTAAGTAAACTTAAGTTGTTCGTAGATTTCAGCAGATTGAACACAATAAAATTAAGTTCGGGCAAAATGGCAGTCGACTCGCACTATACTGCCACCCTCTGGATGAACACATTTTTTTACTTAACATAAATGGTTTGTGTTTAGACAACACATTAGGATTTTGTACTGTTAAGTTGAGACAAAATTACATAGACCTTAATAGAAAAAAACATTTAAAGTAAAAAAAAACCACAATTGTTATAAGTAAACTATATATAAATATATGACGTAAAGTGCACAACCTCCCTAGTTCATTTTTTTGAGTGTATGGAAAAAATGGTACGCCAAAAGAGTAGTATGTCCGATTCATAGTATTCGAAAAACAGGCGAAAATTATCCAGACGAGCTACTACCTCCGTCAAGATTCCGGAAAGCGGATTCGATGAATGTACTTTTCGGAAAGTAAACGTCAAACCAAATGTAGTACCTCCGGCTCCAGCATCCAATTTCGAACGTAGCTTCTGATAGTGACTTACACTACTCAAGGAAATCACATGAACGGCTAACTCATAAACGTCTATAAAACTTGGCAATGATAGCACTACACTGTAGCATGACAAAATGTCTTGAGCAGTGGTGACATTAGCGAATTTTTCAAAAAAAAAGTCACTTTCAACTTGAACATTAAACCCGTTACGAAATTTTTTTTCCAATTGCTTGCGAATATTCGATGAACAACATGTTACCCCACCTTTATGATAAATTGTTATCATCTGCAGATAGTATCTACCTGAACAATCAACACATCTCGTTTAATGATGTAGAAGTCACACTAGCGCCTATGGAAGCTTGTTTCCGCCATAGAATGAAAAATATAAAAGGTAATTGCGACTTTTTATCTCACAATTCTGACTTTTTTTCTCACAATTCTCTGACTTTATAACATGCAATCCTGACTTTATAACTCGCAATTGCGACTTTATATCACGCAATTCTGAGAAATAAAGTCAGAATTGCAAGATATAAACTCGCAATTGAGAAAAAAAGTCAGAATTGTGAGATAAAAAGTCACAATTATTTATTTATTTATTTTTTTATTCAGTGGCGGAAACAAGCTTCCATAAGCGCCCCCTTAAGTTTGGGGGTTGTACATGTGCAGCAGGACTATGCATTTACCAAATGGGGGACTGTGTTTCATTTTATTTTATTTTATTTATTTATTTATTTATTTTACATTTTTGGAAGCGCTTTGTTCTTTTGCGTTTGGTTATTTTGTGAGGAAATTTGCCATGTTGATTAACTAAATCTAAAACCAACAGAGATATTATTTAGCGTTTTTTTTTTTTTTTTGGATGTTTTATACGTTGTTTTCGGGGGAAATACATTGAATTTGTTTCGAGGAGGTGATGCACACCTGTGAAAACTTCTGGCAAAAAAACACTCTCTGTAGTGTTGAAAAGTCTAATTTATTTTTAGTACATCGGTTCAAACTTTGGATAAAAGTAGGCTATCTCCTAGATAAATAAGTATACTTTTATTTGAACTGGTTTAAAGAAATACGCTGAAACATCCTTGAATTATATTTCACAGCATTGTCAGCAAACAGTCAATATTGTTATATCTGTGATAGCAGCATGGGACGTCTGCACAAAGGATGGAATCAAACCACCATGGGTTCTCTGAATATCACCAGTAACACACGCCTCCAGTCCTCGAAATGTGAATAAACAGATTACAAGTGAAGAAATATTGCCTCCAATAGGGTGTGCACAAAAAACAAACAGGTTTTTCTCACTTTCCTTCTTCATAGCGTGTGCATCTACACTGTAATCTACATACCAAGTGATCTCCTTATTTAGCCTACGCCTTTTCTATGAAATACAGAAAACATGATTTGGCTTATTCTGAATTCAGACTTTGATTACTTTTATTGTTTGTGAGTTTATAAATTACACTGTACTGGACTGTGTTTAAAGGGCCAATTTGCATTTTCCATTTGTTTGCGATGAATCATTTATTGAAATGAAAGGGTTTGATTGCATGCAGCTGATTTTACACTCACCTAAAAGATTATTAGGAACACCTGTTCAATTTCTCTTTAATGCGATTATCTAATCAACCAATCACATGGCAGTTGCTTCAATGCATTTATGGGATATGGTCCTAGTCAAGACAATCCTGAACTCCAAACTGAATGTCAGAATGGGAAAGAAAGGTGATTTAAGCGTGGCATGGTTGTTGGTACCAGACGGGCCGGTCTGAGTATTTCACAATCTGCTCAGTTACTGGGACTGCAAACACAACCATTTCTAGGGTTTACAAAGAATGGTGTGAAAAGAGAAAAACATCCAGTATGCGGCAGTCCTGTGGGCGAAAATGATTCGTTGATGCTAGAGACCAGAGGAGAATGGGCCGACTGATTCAAGCTGATAGAAGAGGAACTTTGACTGAAATAACCACTCGTTACAACCGAGGTATGCAGCAAAGCCTTTTTGAGGCCACAACACGCACATCCTTGAGGCGGATGGGCTACAACAGCAGAAGACCCCAGCAGGTACCACTCATCTCCACTACAAATAGGAAAAAGAGGCTACAGTTTGCAAGAGCTCACCAAAATTGGACAGTTGAAGACTGGAAAATGTTGCCTGGTCTGATGAGTCTCGATTTCTGTTGAAACATTCAGATGGTAGAGTCAGAATTTGGCGTAAACAGAATGAGAACATGGATCCATCATGCCTTGTTACCACTGTGCAGGCTGGTGGTGGTGGTGTAATGGTGTTGGGGATGTTTTCTTGACTCACTTTAGGGTCCTTAGTGCCAACTGGGCATCGTTTGAATGCCACGGCCTACCTGAGCATTGTTTCTGACCATGTCCATCCCTTTATTGCCACCATGCACCCATCCTCTGATGGCTACTTCCAGCAGGATAATGCACCATGTCACAAAGCTTGAATCATTTCAAATTGGTTTCTTGAACATGACAATGAGTTCACTGTACTAAAATGGCCCCCACAGTCACCAGATCTCAACACAATAGAGCATCTTTGGGATGTGGTGGAACGGGAGCTTCGTGCCCTGAATGTGCATCCCACAAATCTCCATCAACTGCAAGATGCTATCCTATCAATACGGGCCAACATCTAAAGAATGCTTGTTGAATCAATGCCACATAGAATTAAGGCAGTTCTGGAGGTGAAAGGGGGTCAAACACAGTATTAGTATGGTGTCCCTAATAATCCTTTAGGTGAGTGTATAACGTTATATAACTATTCACACTGCCGCCATGGGCTAGTCGGGCAAGCTTAAAATTAACCTTATTTTTTAGAGCGTAAGTTAACATCAGTGGTCTTTTCACGTGATAAGACACATAACCACTGTCAGCGTGGGAATTAAGCTCATGATTCCGCATGACAGATGAAACAGAAATATTACTTGAGGCTCTTTAAAATATGATTCAAACTTTATTGGAGAGTTCACATGAAGATGCAAACATTATGACTCCTGAAAATTACACTGTTTGAAAGATGTCACATATTATGAAAAAGGTTTATCAAAATATGCCATGCATGATGATCACAGCATCTTTAAATCCCAAAACATCTATGCTGACACTACAGCTTTGTGTGGTCAGCAGTTTTGCTGCCTGACTATATTGACCTTTGGGAATATGAACTACACTTTAGCACACCTTGTGATTAAGGTAATATAAAGTTAAATTTGGTGACGTACACAACCAATTAAGAATCTCAGTTATCATTTTCAAGTCATGTGTCATGTTGTTTAAAGGAGCATTGCATAAGTTTTAAAATTTCGAAAAAATTATAGCAAAAGTGGATTCAGACACGTCCAAGTGCACTAGCTTTAGAGCATGCACTTAAATAGTTAAAATAAGGCTCTTTATTGTATATTTATCAGAGATGGGCAGGTTTAGGGGTGGGGTTAGGGATCAGGGGGTGGAGTTGAGTAGGTTTAGGGGTGGGGTTAGGGATCAGGAGGTGGAGATGTGCAGGTTTAGGGGTGGGGTTAGGGATCAGGTGACGGAGATGGGTAGGTTTAGGGGTGGGGTTAGGGATCAGGGGGCGGAGATGGGTAGGTTTAGGGATCAGGGGGCGGAGATGGGTAGGTTTAGGGGTGGGGTTAGGGATCAGGTGGCGGAGATGGGTAGGTTTAGGGGTAGGGTTAGGGATCAGGGGGCAGAGATGGGTAGGTTTAGGGGTAGGGTTAGGATCAGGGGGTGGAGTTGGATAGGTTTATGGGTGGGGTTAGAGATCGGGGGCAGAGATGGGTAGGTTTAGGGGTGGGGTTAGGGATCAGGGGCGGAGATGGGTAGGTTTAGGGGTGGGGTTAGGGATCAGGGGGTGGAGTTGGGTAGGTTTATGGGTGGGGTTAGGGATCAGGGGCAGAGATGGGTAGGTTTAGGGGTGGGGTTAGGGATCAGGGGGTGGAGTTGGGTAGGTATAGGGGTGGGGTTAGGGATCAGGGGGCGGAGAAGGGTAGGTTTAGGTATATGTAAGGTGGGAGGAGTTGTATCTGGATCCAACTCCTCCCCCTGGATTTGGTGTTCAGGTGAGGACCATCTCTCTTCGTCCCTTAAAACTCATCTTTGATCACCAAAATTACATCCCTATTATATCTCATCTTAACTAAAAATGAAAGCTTATCAAACTTGGATCCACAAGTAAAAAACAGTATTAGTTTTAAGTTTATAGAATTGATTATGTTTGCTGAAAGCACAGACACACTTTAATTGTTCAGTTGATAGATTTTTCCCCCATAAGCGGAGTGATTTGGGATGCACACTCTAATATGCAAATTAGGATCAAGCCATAGCCCCAACAACACTGGGACGTGGAGTGCTTTATGATCTGTCCTGTTATTTTTGAGAGCAAAAGGCCCAAAGGGTTGTTAATTCATCATGGATTTAAAACGGGATATAAATGGATGAGGAATCGTGCCATTTACTTAAGAGCAATTGTCTAGAAATCATTAACTTCGGTTCAATTAATTTAAGCTTTTTATTCGTCTTCCTCAAATGCTCCACAGAGGGAAAGAAAATATTAAAACGGCGAGAGAAAGCGTGTGTTAAGCATAAAAGGCTTCATCACACAGATAATAAAAGAGTAGATTTAATTCTCGCTCTGTATATGCAAAACACCAGATTCATTAAGCTGAAAACTAAACTTAAAATCATCATCAGAACTTTTAAACCACACAAGGGTTTCATGAAAAAATTAAGTTTCCATAAAATAATGATATTTTTTTTATATTATTCCCAATGAAACCCTAGTTACAAGATTACATTTTGAAATATAATCTGTTTACAGGTTTATGGAAATCTTGATGGGTTGCTGCCTGCACTTATGAATGTGTTTATTAGTGTTTAAATCATGCTTACATTTTCATTATTGGTGTTCCACTCGCGGAGTAAAGGTGGGGTGTAACACATCTGACATTTTAGGGAGCCCTTTCAGAGTCATAAAGGAGTCGGAGAGATGGATGAGAGAAGAGAGTGTGAAGCCAGAGCGTCAGTGGAATAAAGAAAAAAGGAAAGTGAATTAGATTAACCCATTCTTTATCTCTTTCTTGACCTTTAAAAAATGGTAACCACAGTTTCTGCTAAAATACCATTAACTTGTGGTTATTTGCCTCCAAATACAATATTTCTGAAAGGTTATTTTCCTAGTTGAGGATTATCTTTTTTTATGGTATTATGGCTTTCAAGTTATTTTTAGAGCCTTTACCATTTTTGTGTTGTTGTGACCTTAGTGTCAAAGACAGTTAAAGGAGTAGTTCACTTTTGAAAAAACTTTTGCTAGTAATTTACTCACCCCCATGTCATCCAAGATGTCCATGTCTTTCTTTCTTCTGTCGAAAAGAAATTAAGGTTTTTGATGAAAACATTCCAGCATTTTTCTACATATAATGGACTTCAATGGGAACCAAACGGTTCAAGGTCCAAAAGACACTTTCAGTACAAAGGGCACACATATCTTTAAATGTACATTTGTATGCACAATACCTATATCTGCTTTCTTTCACATTACAGAAATTAGAATTTTTGAAAAAAACATGCTAGTCAAAATGCAAAAAATAACACTTTACTACCATAAGTAACTTTAGGCCCTCTAGTGGTTAAAAATCGAAACAAAAGAAGATTGTTTTGGTTTTGCTTCGCCTCTGCGTAACTGTGTGGAAGAATATTGTTCTTTCTCAATCTAAAAACAAATATACTGCACATAAAACATTCACTACCAGACTTAAGAACCGACATAAAGTTGGTTTGACGTTGGACGTTCGATATTCGCAAATTTAGGTTCATCTGGGTGTCAGCTATGCATTACATTTACATTTTTGATATTTAGTACAATTACCTGTTAAATCATATTTATCCTAATGCTTAATAAATATGTCTGACCAGCTATAGATGCTCTGTTTTCATAGTTACCAAAAATAAAACATTCAGACACATTATAGTAGAATTTTGAGACAATTTTGTGAGAATTTTGAGGCAAATTTTGCTTGTTAAGAAAATAATCAAGCAATGTAAAGACTTGATTTGGAAAAAATAGAAAAGATTCTAAAAATAGGCTTTATTTTGTATGCAAAATACATACTTTCTTATTTTGTATTTGTGATTTGTGTTTTGTGAGATTTACCCAAGTATTTTTTTTCTAAAATAAAGTATCCTATGTGTGCTATATTATAAAGAACAGCCTCAGTGAGAGTGGGAAACAAGATTTATGAATGGATGGGTGAACAAGCAAAAAACAAATGTAAGGAGTCTCTGGTGAGAAGTGGAGTGTGTTTTATAATGCAGGTGTGTGGAAGACTTCTCCACAGGCCAGTCGGCGCATGAGCTCTTTCCATAGGAGGTCTCTCTCCATCTGCACTCCTTTCATAAAGCCACGGTTCTCCTGTGCCCGGCGGGACAGATAGGGAATCACCTCGTTCACCGGACCATACGGAACGTACTTGTACACCGGGAATCCTGCCTGAGCTAGAGATGTGAACAGACAAGAAAATAATAAGAATATTTTTCAGGGGTTTGTTTTTGTGTCCCTTTCATTGACATACATTTTGCCATACAACTGTACTTTTGGTAACACTTATATTGTATACTTAGCCTACATTACAAGTACATATGTACATATTAAATGCATACCAATCAATGATTTAATGTAAATAAAAATTATATATATATATATATAATATATATATTTATAACTGTACTTTTGGTAACACTTATATTGTATACTTACATTAAAAGTACATATTAAACGCATACCAATATATATCCCTAAACCTACCATATATATATATATATATATATACACATAGACAATAAATAAATAACTTAACATAACATATACATATATATATATATATATATATATATAATTAAGTATATAAATTATATACTTTAAACTCTGTATATACTTTTTTCTAAATTAATAGAAAAATTTATATATTCAATTTATTATATATATATACAGTATATATATATATATACATACATACATACACACAGTATATATATATATATATATATATATATATATATATAAACCCATTAAATATATATATATATATATATATATACACACACATATATATATATATATATATATATATATATATATATATATATATATATTTTAAAGGGGTTTATTTTGAAATAAAAATAAATTATACTAAATTATTTGAATCCAGAATACTTTTATTTTTTATATCAGTTTTTTATCTTAAAAAAAATAAGCGTTAACAGAAAAAAAATAACAATACTTATTTTCATTATGATTTTATTTTTATTTGTCTATGAAATTTTATTTTCATAGACAAATAAAAAAAAAGATGAAAACACAAAAAATACTAAAACTTCAGCTAAAATAAAAATGAATAAAGAGAGATTAAAAACAGTTAATATATTACAAAAAAAATTATAGTATCTCAATTACAATAAAATAACACTTGTTTAAAATTAACGAGCATTATTGTAAAGTTTTGCTGTGATTTCACTAACGTGATCACAGAAGTGAATTTAGAAACTGTGTGTGTGTGTGTGTGTGTGGTTCACCTAACGGAAAGCTGATTTGGTCACACATTCCCAGGAGCTGGCCGAAGTACACCTTCTTATCTGTGGGTGGCAGACCCATTTCATTCATCCTGTTAGACCATAAACACACAGAGCGCCGTCACAGAAAGTGAAAAACGAGAGACGCCCCTTCGCCAAGGTCATTTAATACCGGATACATTCCGGTGATTGCTCACTCAAAGTTTCACACCGTCTTATCGGTTACAGCCATTACACGCAGGAACAAGACACATTCTGAGACACTTAGGCTGATGTTAAGTGTGAATTGATGTAAGAGTGTGTACTTCCATACGAATCATGCCCTGGCGAGACTCTTTGACATTGTGACAGAACGTTAACGACATCTGTCATCGGGACACCTTTGTCAAATGAGGTTACACCCCTAAGGAGTGATTACATAAAATTAATGATTGAACATTACATTATTAATTTACACAAATTAATTTACTCCCAGTGGGATCTAAATGCACTTGGAGAATCATATATCAAAGAACAGGACCTAAACTACACTATAAATGTGAGTTTTTCTCTGCTTAATATCTCTCAATTTTGTCACTTTATGATATATATCTAACACATGTCAATGCAATCATTTAATTTTGCAACTTTTCTATGTATACATTTTTTGATGCACACTATCATTCAAATCTTTGGGGTTCAGTACGATTTTTGAAAATGCAAAAAATACATTAAATTGATCAAAAGTGTCATTAAAGATGGTTTCTATTTCAAATAAATGCTTTTAGTTTGAACTTTTTATTCCTTAAATAATCCAGAAACAAATGTATATCATGGCTTTCACAAAAATATGAAGCAGAACAACTGTTTTCCACCACAAAATGAATGGATATTTGAGTTGTGTTGGAAATGACATGTTCATGCTGAGTCATACAGGATATAATTGAAAGAGAGAAGGAGAGTATAAAAAAAAGTGTCCTACCTTCTGAGTGTATGCTTGACGGTGTCTAGATTGTGTGATGCCACCATGACATTTGCTTTCTGATTCTGTTCGATCTCCTCCAGCACGTAATCCAGACACCTGAAAGACACCAGCTGCTCATAAATCATCCTGCGCTTTCAGACAACATTTTAACTTGACTGTTGACCGCCAAACACAAAATCTTTTGAAAAGAGCTGATTTATTTTGAAAGCTGTCAGAATGTACCTTAATCATAAGAGGCTTACCTATGGTGAGATAAGCCAAGAGTTTAGATAAATCTCTCCTGCCTTTGAAACATTCTGTCAGCACATAGACCGTCTGAATGAAGCACAGTTCAGGGTAAGTATGATGTTCAGATAAGGACCTGTATTTTACAAGTATTTAAGGACTGTTGATCTGGACTTGGCCATGTCATCTCGCTCCTTAAAGGGTTAGTTCACCCAAAAATGAAAATTGTGATTCATGACTCGCCCTCATGCCGTTCCAAGCCCGTTCATCTTCGGAACACAGTTTAAGATATTTTAGATTTAGTCCGAGAACTTCTGTCCCTCCATTGAAAATGTGTGTACGGTATACTGTCCTTGTCCAGAAAGGAAATAAAGACATCATCAAAGTAGTCCATCATGTGACATCAGTGGGTTAGTTACGTTTTAAAGCAGTGGGTTAGTTATGTTTTAAAGCATCGAAAATACATTTTGGTCCAAAAATAACAAAACCTACAACATACCTCAAGATACTAACCCATGGCCTCAAGATACTAACCCGTGGCCTCAAGATACTAACCCGTGGCCTCAAGATACTAACCTATGGCCTCAAGATACTAACCCGTGGCCTCAAGATAGTAACTCGTGGCCTCAAGATACTAACCAGTGGCCTAAAGATACTAACCAGTGGCCTAAAGATACTAACCAGTGGCCTAAAGATACTAACCAGTGGCCTCAAGATACTAACCAGTGGCCTCAAGATACTAACCAGTGGCCTAAAGATACTAACCCGTGGCCTCAAGATACTAACTCGTGGCCTCAAGATACTAACTCGTGGCCTCAAGATACTAACTCGTGGCTTCAAGATACTAACTCGTGGTTTCAAGATACTATCTCGTGGCCTCAAGATACCATCTCGTGGCCTCAAGATACCATCTCGTGGCCTCAAGATACCAACTCGTGGCCTCAAGATACCAACTCGTGGCCTCAAGATACCAACTCGTGGTTTCAAGATACTAACTCGTGGTTTCAAGATACTATCTCGTGGCCTCAAGATACTATCTCGTGGCCTCAAGATACTAACTCGTGGCCTCAAGATACTAACTCGTGGCCTCAAGATACTATCTCGTGGCCTCAAGATACTATCTCGTGGCCTCAAGATACTAACTCGTGGCCTCAAGATACTAACTCGTGGCCTCAAGATACTAACTCGTGGCCTCAAGATACTAACTCGTGGCCTCAAGATACTAACTCGTGGCCTCAAGATACTAACTCGTGGCCTCAAGATACTAACTCGTGGCCTCAAGATACTAACTCGTGGCCTCAAGATACTAACTCGTGGCCTCAAGATACTAACTCGTGGCCTCAAGATACTATCTCGTGGCCTCAAGATACTATCTCGTGGCCTCAAGATACTGACTCGTGGCCTCAAGATACTGACTCGTGGCCTCAAGATACTGACTCGTGGCCTCAAGATACTGACTCGTGGCCTCAAGATACTGACTCGTGGCCTCAAGATACTATCTCGTGGCCTCAAGATACTAACTCGTGGCCTCAAGATACTAACTCGTGGCCTCAAGATACTAACTCGTGGCCTCAAGATACTATCTCGTGGCCTCAAGATACTGACTCGTGGCCTCAAGATACTGACTCGTGGCCTCAAGATACTGACTCGTGGCCTCAAGATACTGACTCGTGGCCTCAAGATACTGACTCGTGGCCTCAAGATACTATCTCGTGGCCTCAAGATACTATCTCGTGGCCTCAAGATACTAACTCGTGGCCTCAATATAGTAATTCGTGGCCTCAAGATAGTAACTCGTGGGCTCAAGATACTATCTCATGGCCTCAAGAAGTAAGTATCTTGAGTAAGTTGATTAAGTAAGTATCTTGAGTAAAACGAGTAAGTATCTTGAGGCCAAGAGATAGTATCTTAAGGCCACGAGTTACTATCTTGAAGCAACGAGATAGTATCTTGAGGCCACAAGATAGTTATAATTAGTTTTTTTGCCAAAGTGGGACCAGGGGGGCTCTGTAAGTCTTCCTCTGTGTCGAAATCCTTAGACTGGAAACGAAGCTCGGGCGCACCAGACATGTCAGCAGCGTCTTATGTCAGCAGCATAAGAACGCGGATTGACAACAGAACCGGAAGATAACACAATGCTGAATAAAGTCGTAGTTTTTGTTATTTTTGGACCAAAATGTATTTTCGATACTTCAAAATATTCTAACTAACCCACTGATGTCACATGGACTACTTTGATGATGTCTTTATTTCCTTTCTGGACAAGGACATGGAGGTCTTACGGGCTTGGGACGACATGAGGGCGAGTCATTAATGACATCATTTTCATTTTTGGGTGAACTACCCCTTTAAAGAGAGGCAAAGTGAAAATGATGCATTTCCTGAATTAATACTTTCTCATTAAATGAAGAAATTTGCCATATTTCTCTGTACCTAGACAGCATTTTAGGCATCAAATGCCAGTGGTTCTCAACCAGGGGGCCGGGGCTCTCTATAGCAGTGTTTCCCAACACTATTCCTGGAGGCACACCAACACTACACATTGTCCAACTCTTCCTAATCAGACACACCTGATTCAACTCATTAGCTTGTTAGCAGAGAATCCAAGAACAGAAATATCAAAGCCAGTGGATGACAAGCCCGCAGCCTGTCGCCAAAAAAGCGTAACGGCTGTGGCGGTACGCAGGGAATCATACGTTTTGTTTTTTGTTTTTTTTGAACGGATGACAACGGAGAAGAGGCTTCACCGCTTTTGTGAGGAAAAAGCTCGTCATTTAATGAATCAACTGCCTGTCCACTCATCTTCACCATGTTTTACGCAACACAATACTTTTGTTGGGAACGATCTGTACATTTTACTATGCTAAAAATGTTATTTAATAAGAGAAGACAGAGAAGGGAATGTCGTGACATGACTCATTTACGACTTTAAAACAATCAAGATGACTGACATGATAAAATGATATAAATTCTCTTTCATTTGTCGTCTTCAACCATTTCCATTTCTATTGAAGAACCAGTGTTCTCATAGTCTTGGAAAACCTTGAAGGCTTAAAACAGTCCCAGACTAAAATGCATTGTTTTAACTGAAATCAACTTGTTGCTAATTGAAATGCCCCAATTGAACTTAAACTAATCCTGGTTTTATCTAAGCCCTGTCGGTGAATCCAGGCCATCCAGAGATCATGTCTGCAGATCTCAAACAAATGTAATAGTATAGCAAAACTAAAAACCAAGCATATAGTATCATTCAAACTATCAAAAAACTAAGCGTATGACTAATCGCAGCTTATATTTGAAATTCGGCTTTAATACGAGCTAAGAGATGACCGAGATGTGGGCTGAAAGTTGGAGTACATGGCCATCCTGTTCCTGCATCCCACTCTATAGGAATCAGCTGTGAGTGTTAGTTGAGTCTCTGGTGTGTTTTTTGTGAGTAGCTCTATTTGTTTTCCATGGGTGAGTGACCGTTAATGGAGCTGCTGCCCAAGAAGGGCTTTTAGATGAGTCACTTAAGAGGGTCCATTTCATGCCGTAGAAAGCACACAACATGGCAGCTCACTAGTTTTCAGGAACAGACTTCAAATGTGCAATTCTCAAGGAAGAATTGGGAACATTTCTTGCCTGTGGTACATTCTGTTAGTGCAGTCGTAGTCGGGGTTGATGGGGTCTTCGTATCCAATCTCCGCTGCTCGGCTTCTCTCCTGGTACATGTAAGCCCCCCTTACTAACTTGGCAGCGAAACACCAGCCCTCCCTTCTCGATAGCTCAACGTCCATGGACACATTATCAAATGCCTCCTGAGCTCAGAGAATTCATTACGTTAGAACAGAAGACCTTATTTTAAAGGGAACATTTCAGGAAATTAAAGAGATCGTTCACCCAAAAATTAAAAATTCCTTAAAATCCCCTCATGTCATTCCAAACCTGTAAGACTTCGGATCATCTTCGGAGCACAAAGTAAGATATTCTTAACGGAGTAGTTCACTTTTTTTTAAAAAAAACAAACTTTTGCTGATAATTTACTTACCCACAGTCATCCGATATATCCATGTCTTTCTTTCTTCAGGTTGAAAAGAAATTAAGGTTTTTGATGAAAACATTCCAGGATTTTCTTCTATAATGGACTTCAATGGGAACCAAACGGTTCAAGGTCCAAAAGACAGTTTCAGTGCAGCTTCAAAGGGCTTTAAACAACACCAGACGATGAATAAAGACCTTATCTAGGACCCTTCGATTCATGACTCAAAAAAAGATTCATTCATTTTGATGAACGAGTTTGGACAGGAGAGTCACGACTCACGGACGCTCATCACAGAACAGAGCAAGGCGAGCATTTGTGCTTATAAAACTTAAACTTTGTTACTTATTTTTTAAATGAGCGATCATTTCGCTTGAAATTCATCATCTGGTGCTGTTTAAAGCCCTTCGAAGCTGCACTGAAACTCTCATTTGGACCTTGAACCGTTTGGTTCCCATTGAAGTCCATTATATGGAGAAAATCCTGGAATATTTTCATCAAAAACCTTAATTTCTTTTCGACTGAAGAAAGAAAGAGATGGACATCTTAGATGACATGAGGGTGAGTAAATTACCAGCAGAAGTTTTTTTTTAAAAGTGAACTACTCATTTAATGAAATCTGAGAAATTTCTGTCCCAACATTGAAAGTCCATTCATCCCCCTTTGAATGATATGAAAGTCTTATGGGTTTGGTGTGAGGGTAAGAAATTGATGACACAATTTTCATTTATGGGTGAACTCACTTCTAAATATAATATAACTTGTGAACGTGTTTAATTGTCACCATCACCAATTTCAATGCAAAGTTAGATTGCAAGTACAATGGTGTTAAATATCAGTTTTGATTTAGCTTAGTCTAAATGTTATCCTGTTATAACAGCATGTTTTCTGCACAGCATCTAGCCATCTCACTGTAGGTAAAGCCAAGAATATCATCATCTGATCCAAGTTAACACCCTTCATTTGTGCCAGACGTGTGTGTGTGTGCGTGTGTGCTCAAGGCTCACTTTGAGGTAGCACTGATAGGTGTTGAAAACGACAGCTTTGTCTGTGTTGAAGATTCTCTTCATCTCCACAGTAAGTCTGCTGATGGCAGGCTGGAAATATGTCTGTTCGGCATCCACCATCAGCCTGACACCATTTTCCACCGCATGCTGTTCAGCACAAGAGAAGCAGGCAGTGTAACCGTGAGGTAAAAACACATTCATCAGCTGACAAAAAAGGAGATATTGTCACATGGTGTTATAAACCTCTGCGATAATAATGTTGATGATACAGTGGTGCTAAAAAGTATTCGGACATTTACCGATCGCATGTCATTGCATTAGATAACAAAATAATAATCTAATTGGCATTTATTCTCTGGGCTTCTTCGGTCAAAAATGACCGAAAACTGTAACGTTTTGAAATGTTTCATTTTTTTTTTGCTTCATCGGAATGGGATGAAACTAGGTGACTTTTGTTGTATTATCTATGTGAACACACACACACAAAAAAAAAAAAAAAAAAAAATCAAGGAGATGATTCGGATTTGTCGTGTAAAAAAAAAAAAAATAAATAGGATAAATAAATACGAAAAAATAGGAAATACACACACACACATAGTACACACACAGAGATAAACCGGCAAGACTGCAGCAAAATTTTAGAATATCCAAGATAAAATCAATAAATGAAAAAAAAAACTCACTCAAGTGCATGCACACTTATTTTGTTCAATTTTTTAATTATCAAATACTGAGTAACAAAAATGTTTGCATTGTGTGCTCCATTTCTAAACAAATGGTATTGTTTGATTGTAGTCATAATGCAAAACCTGATACTTATGTAGAATATATTTAAAAAAAAACAGAATATCTTTTAGTTTATCTAAATATATATCTAAATTTAAAAAAAGAATAAGATAGAAAGGCCTTTTGATTCCTATTGTTGTTTTAGACATGATTTCTCTATGTATTTATATAAGAAGCTATAATGTTATTGTTTGTAATCATAATGCAAAACCTGAAACTTATTTAAAAAATAAAATAAAAATAAAAAAGTCTGTTAGAATATCTAAATATATATCTAAATTAAAAAAAAATGAATAAAATATAGAAATCATTTCTAAAACAACAATAGGAATCAAAAACCCTTTCTATGTATTTATATAGAGGCAGCCTACAGGAGGTTAATGACATTTCACACATTTATACATTTTTAAATCCACTGGATTTTTTTTTTTGCCTGCAGCCTGTACTCTATTTTGATGTGAAATGTTGCATTTATTGATTTTTTTTATAATAATATTTTAAAAATTTTAATTCTAATGGAAAAAATAGCTCATAAAAATTATATAATTAATGCAAAGTATCATAAAAATCTTAAAAAATTCTAAATAATAATAAAAAATATTATTGAACAAGAATATTTGGTTTTCCTGGGGAAAAAAAAGTTAAATTTTAAGGCTTCGGTCTTGTTTGACCGGGAGGAATCGAAGTGTAACCCCTAAACGAAGAAACCCAGAGGATTAAAAAAAAAATTTGCACATGCACGCTTTGCAAACCAACATTTCATATTCAAAGTAGTTTGGTCGATTTAAAAGCTAAAACATGTTCATGATTAATGTGATGTTCAAAAGTTTGGGACGGGTATTTCTTAATGTTTTTAAAATAAGTCTCTTATGCTCACCAAGGCTGCATTTATTGTATCAAAAAATACAGTAAATATTATGGTTTTCTATTTTACTGTATTTTTAAAATGTGATGCAAAGCTGAATTTACAGCAATCCTCCAGGCTTGAGTGTAACAAGATCCTTCATAAATCATTATAATATGTGGATTTGTTGCTCAAGAAACATTAATTATTATTCATATATATCCAATTTATAAATGGTTGTGCTGCTTAATTTTTATTTTTCCTGTTGTGCTGCTTAATATTTGTGTGGAAACTGCTAATTTTTTCTTCAGGATTCTTATAGAATGTTCTAAAGATCAGCATTATGGCTTTGTAAATGTATTAAAACACTTTTGATATATTTGATGAACCAATGCTGAATAGAATTATTGCTCAGGGTGTGTGTTCACTAATCACTACTCCTAATTCCTCTATACGTGTGTGCACTAATGTGGGTGGGTTAAATGCAGAGGACAAATTCCGAGTATGGGTTACCACACTTTCACTTACAATTTTGAAGGAAAAACAGTTTTATGAACTCTAAAAACTTTGTTTGATTTGGTACTTCCAGGCTAAAAATAAAGGAAGCACTGAGCCGACTGTGAGTCTCACAGCTTGTACTGCTTGTACCAGAGGCCTTTCACAGTGCGACATAAACCCGATACATGTTCCTCACATCAAGTCGACGGGGCAGAACAACTCTCTAACCTCTACACACTGCTGAAGCCTTTCTCAAAATCAATCTCTGTTACATTCTTCATCCATGACATTCTGGTAGACCATGACCTTCTGACACTCTGCATGAATACCACAGGAGAGACATAAGAGGAACAACAGCCAATGAACGCACCTTAGCCAACACATCCAGTCGCTGAAGCATCCTTTTCAACTGCCCTTCCTCTTCCTCTGTGAACTTGGACAAAAGAGGCTCCAACTGACCAGTCTGTTCAAAATAAATAAATAAAGATATATATATAAAAAAGAAAGATATTCAGAATTTGAACACATATTTTAGTTTTTTATTTAAGTGAATCTTAGTAGGCCTAATAATAAAACTTTTTTCAGTCTCTTATTGTTTTGTTTTTTCCCAGAACAGCTGGTTTTGAATTATTGGACAGAGATATTTAAGGTAAAGGGCATATTTTTAAAAAAAAAAAAAATCAAAATGTGTTTTTGATTTGTATTTCAGTTTACCTTTCCATTGTTTTTAAGTGTAAACACGGCTAGACAGACATCACGTCTTACGTTTTTTGCAGGATCTCGCGCATGACATGGCATGACATACAAAAAACTCAGAGGTGAAGTTAAAAGAAGTTCAACTTTTAAAAAACCCGTCTCTAGACCTTGCGTTTTTTTCCGTTCTACTGGCCTGCATCTTGCAATTTTAACATAAAAATATGTTCTGTGTGAACAAACCCTTTCCAACTTTGGGTTCCAACTTTTGCCAACTTTCGGTCAACAAATGCCCAATTTTGGAGAGGAACAACCTGTCTGATTTTTGGAAACCTGTTTGGAAACCATATTTATTAGTGGTGCTTGCTAATTGTTATTGCTCATACTTTTTGACTTAAATTTGTTTTAATTTTTTAGTAATTTTGCTATATGTTTGTCAATTTCAATATTTAAATAATAATAATAATAATAATAATAATAATTCATAATGATAATAATTGTATATATAAAATGTGAATATTAAAAAAAAAAATATATATATATATATATATATATATAATTATAATTTTAATTAATATAATTAAATTTTTATAATTAAATTTTTACATTTTATAATTAAATTAATTAATTTAATATAATTTTTAATAATATATATAATATTAATTAAAATATTAATATTATTTAATATTTAAAATGTATATTTATAATAAATAATACATATATTTAGGTTTAAATTCTTTTTATTTCAGTTTTAATTTATTTCCAAGTTTTAGTGCTTCAACATAAAATTTCATTTAGTTGCCAAGACAGCATTTCTATTTTTCATTTAATGTAGTTTTTTTTTCTTCAAATATTTGCATTTCATTTTAGAATTATTTTAACTAAAAAAATGTTTTAAGGTTTTAGTTCATGCTTATGACAGCGATATAAAACAAATAACTCAAATTATTCATTAGCAACCACATAGAAAACCACCAATAATATTTTAAGTATCATTACATGAGTATTATATAACATAAGTATTATTTTTATGCTGAAACATTCACCATAACATTATACAACAAATAAATGAAGACTATCTTCTGCTCTTGTCTCTCTTGCAGGCAAAATTCCTTACTATAAATGTCTTCATAATCAAATTACCAAGGCAAAACTCAAAACTGCAAAGGGGCTTTTGCAGTGTTTATAGAACCAATTAGACCATGAGAAATCCATAACCCTCTTAATTTATGCTGTGGTTGAGGTATCGGTTTCTCTCCGTCTGCCTACCTGCAGGTTTGGGACAACTAGTAGATTGGATATCTTTGTTCTCTCGTCGATCAGACTGTTCCAGTCCAGCATGTCCACCATGCTTCGGGAAACAAATACAATATAGCATTTATATTTAAGCAGATGATGTTTTAGAACAAGCATCATTACAGAAGTGGTCGATTCAGTGGAGCAAATTGCTCTTAGATGAGGTACAAAGGGGTTTAGTTGACTCAAGGGGGGCAAGCAGAGCAGTGTAATAGAGCACCCATAGAATAGTCCTTGAGTAGCTCTCCTCAGTTCATAAGATAACTTCATTGTCTGCCATTGATTGGGTTGATTTACAAGTCTGAGTGTTAGAACAGCTACGGGAAACTGGCGTTTCTCACCCTGATGAGTGCAGTCGTCCATCAGAGAAGCAGCTCTGAATGTTGCCCTGAGCTCCCAGCCTGGCTAGACACGTCTGCAAAGAAAACACTTTTTATTCATCAGATCAAACACTCCAAAAAGACTGATTACAAGGAAAAATTCACCCGAAATGACCCAAAGTTTAGAGTTCAATGGATGCTTTAACCTTGACGTCGACTAGTCGCTGATCATTGCCTATACAGGGCACAACAGGATAAGAAATCTTTGAAGTGTACTTTTACGTTTCGTTTCCAAAAGATTAAATTTAGGAAAATTCAAGCTGAATAAAAAAATCTAGATCTTGGAGGATTTTAACCCAATAACAACTTATACACTCACCTGAAGGATAATTAGGAACACCATACTAATACTGTGTTTGACCCCCGTTTGCTTTCAGAACTGCCTTAATTCTACGTGGAATTGATTCAATAAGGTGCTGAAAGCATTCTTTAGAAATGTTGGCCCATATTGATAGGATAGCATCTTGCAGTTGATGGAGATTTGTGGGATGCACATCCAGGGCACGAAGCTCCCGTTCCACCACATCCCAAAGATGCTCTATTGTTGAGATCTGGAGACTGTGGGGGCCATTTTACTACAGTGAACTCATTGTCATGTTCAAGAAACCAATTTGAAATGAAAATCCTGCTGGAAGTAGCCATCAGAAAATGGGTAGATGGTGGCCATAAAGGGATGTACATGGTCAGAAACAATGCTCAGGTAGGCCGTGGCATTTAAATGATGCCCAATTGGCACTAAGGGGCCTAAAGTGTGCCAAGAAAACATCCCATACACCATTACACCACCACCACCAGCCTGCACAGTGGTAACAAGGCATGATGGATCCATGTTCTCATTCTGTTTACGCCAAATTCTGACTCTACCATCTGAATGTCTCAACAGAAATCGAGACTCATCAGACCAGGCAACATTTTTCCAGTCTTCAACTGTCCAATTTTGGTGAGCTCTTGCAAATTGTAGTCTCTTTTTCCAATTTGTAGTGGAGATGAGTGGTACCCGGTGGGGTCTTCTGCTGTTGTAGCCCATCCGCCTCAATGTTGTGCGTGTTGTGGCTTCACAAATGCTTTGCTGCATACCTCGGTTGTAACGAGTGGTTATTTCAGTCAAAGTTGCTCTTCTATCAGCTTGAATCAGTCGGCCCATTCTCCTCTGACCTCTAGCATCAACTGCTGGACTGGACTGCCGCATACTGGATGTTTTTCCCTTTTCACACCATTCTTTGTAAACCCTAGAAATGGTTGCATGTGAAAATCCCAGTAACTGAGCAGATTGTGAAATACTCAGACCGGCCCATCTGGCACCAACAACCATGCCACGCTCAAACTTGCTTAAATCACCTTTCTTTCCCATTCTGACGTTCAGTTTGGAGTTCAGGAGATTGTCTTGACCAGGACCACAACCCTAAATGCATTGAAGCAACTGCCATGTGATTGGTTGATTAGATAATTGCATTAATGAGAAATTGAACTGGTGTTCCTAATAATCCTTTAGGTGAGTGTATATCAGTGCATATCACACAAAGCTAATATATAGGGAATTTTATAGGGGTTTTACTGGTGCTTTCTTTGTCATTTTTGGACTTATAATTAATGTATGCAAAATGACAGGGTGGAATTTCTACTTTTGAAAAAATTCTCCTTTTGTGTTCCACAGAAGTAAGAGGCTGATGGCAGAATTTTCTGAATTGGTGCGCTAATATAATGCACATTACTATGTATTTGCATAACGACATATTGGTGATTATGTGGTAAGTGGTTAAAAAAAAAGTGTCAATTCATGCAGTATCACAATTGTACCCTTGAGCAAAACCTTTACTTAGGATTCTCTAGTGGAAATGATCTTGTATAAATGTCCCATGTAAGTTGCATTAGAAACAAGTGTCAGCTAAAAGACTACTTAATTATTTATTGTCATGTTAATTACATTAACATTGCAGCTCTAGTCATTGCAACACAGCCTCCAGCTGCTTGCTGTATGTCAGATGTTACAGATGCCTCGCAGTCCTTTTTCAGTATTAAACACGCTTTAGTGTCAGTTGATCTGTGTGTTTGGCCGCGGTTTGAACCCAAAGCGTACCTGCAATTGCTCTAGATCCAGTTTCTGCTCCAGCACCTCCACGCCATCTTTCCCCTGCTTGGCAGCCAGGAAACTGAAAAAACGTCTCCACTTCACCAGCACCTCGGAGAACTTGAGCTACAGACGCCCGAGGGAAGGATGAAGAGCCCGCTTAGTTCACCAAGGTGACGGATTTTAACCCGTGTTTTCTGATGAATGAACCCTGCCTGAACCCTCAGTCTTACCAGGAATTGTGGGCGCCCCAGGGCAGTCATCTTAATAGCGGAGAAACCATCTTCAGAACTTCCACCTGAGTAGGCAGGTGATTTTCTTTTAGAGTTATTTTAGTGGTAACAGCAGCAATGAAAGTGAAAGTGAGCAATTTTCCAGGAATACTGAATGAATTCTATGCAGTTAGACATAATGTTGCCGGTGCATTTCAATGGGTGTTTCTCCGATACTTCTGGCATAATGGAAAACAAATATAAATGCTTTCAAAAGTTGGTCAGCTCCATGCTTTCTTGGCACTTTCTCTGGCATAAAAATATGCTAAAGATACACAAAACAATCATTCAAATGCACAAAAGAAGATTTAAAGAAATAACAGGGTAGAAGTATGCACCACTTTCCATGAAAAAGAGAACATTTTGATGTCCCATTACTTATTAAAAGAGTCTCAAATCTCAAAGTCTTGAAGGAAGCCTGAAAATATGGTTTTAGAAAAATCTACTGGTTGCAAGACAGTTAAAGTGGTAACACTTTACGGTAAGGGTACATGAATTATCATGAAGTCATGTATAAATGAAAGCATGAATTATGCATTCATATCACATGAATCAGTTAGTAAATGTTTTAATTAAGGTGTTGTTCATTCATGAAGTGATGAATGAAAAACATTGAACTCGTGTTAGTTCCTGATGAATCATGAGATATAAAAGCATGAATGAATGCATAATTCATGCATTAACTTATTAGGGCTGTCAAAACGATTAATCGCGATTAATCGCATCCAAAATAAAAGTTTGTGTTTGCATAATATATGTGGGGGCACTGTGTATAATTATTTTGTATATATATAAAAAACACACATGCATGTATATTTAAGAAAAAAATAGTATTTATATGTAAAATATTTATATATAATATAAATTATATATAAATCTATATACAGAATATACATGAAAATATTTCTTAAAAATATACAAGCATGTGTGTGTATTTATATATATATATATATATATATATAATTATACACAGTGCCCCCACATATATTATGTAAACACAAACTTTTATTTTGGATGCGATTAATCGCGATTAATCGTTTTGACAGCCCTATAATTTATACATAAATTCATGATAATTCATGTACCCTTACCGTAAACTATTACCAAGTGGGGTAAAGTGAAAATGCACACACTCACACCCCAAACTGTACATCTTGAAAAGACATAACTGCTACAAAATCCACAAAACGTCAAAGTATCGTCAAGTTTACTGCCGTCTTTAAAGGGTTAGTTCACCCAAAAATCACCAACCCTGTAAGACTCATTTTCGGAACACAAATTAACATATTTTTGATGAAATATGAGAGCTGAGAGAGCTTAATAAACTTAAAGTTGAGCCACTGTAGTCACTTGGACTATTTAAACCATATTTTTACTAACTTTTCTGGGGTGGCAGATGCAATTACCAAAAAGACTATGGAGGAGTGATCCAGCGCTCAGATTTAATCAAAAATATCTTAATGTGTTCCGAATATGAACGAAAGTCTTATGGGGTTGGAACAACATGAGGGTGAGTAATTACTGTCAGAATTTTCATTTTTGGGTGAACTAAGCCTTTAATTTACTAATAAATTGAAAAAACCCCATTGGAAAATCTGAAGGGAACCAGGGGGCGTTGTTTTGACGTCATTCTCAAACCTGGCCTTTCTTTAAAGAGTCTATCGAGAGCGACGTTCTTTAAAAGTTGGATTTTCTTTTGTTATCGACTTTTCAGCTACCAAAGGGAAAAAGTGTCTAAAGTTGTCATTTAAAACAATTCACACAAGCATAAATTGAAATGATAAATAATATTTAGGGCTGTCGAACGATTAATCGCGATTAATCGCATCCAAAATAAAAGTTTGTGTTTACATAATATATGTGGGTGCGCACTGTGTATAATTATTTTATATATAAATATAAAAACACACACATGCATGTATATATATATTTTTTTTTTAAACAATAATTTTATTTGTCAAAAACTGTCACACAAGTTTATTATTTAAGAAAAAAAATATTATTTATATATAAAATATTTATATTTTTATATAATATAAATTATATATAAATCTATATACTGTATATACAAGCATGTGTGTGTATTTATATATATAATTATATAATTAAATATAATTATACACAGTGCACCCACATATATTATATAAACACAAACTTTTATTTTGGATGCGATTAATCGTTTGACAGCCCTAGTAATATTGACTTCATTTTTAAATTTTAGGCTCTTCTTAGTACCTATTTGAGCAAAGTGCCCAACTTTGTGTGTTACGGTCACTGCATTTGTAGCTTCTGGCATTTGTTTTGCTTGTAAACCGAGTCCAATTCCAAAATTAACTACTAGCTTTTACAGAAGGTCTGTTACCTGAGGCTTTGATGCATTTCAGGAAAGTCTCCATGTGCTGGTCGCATTTCTTCTCATCGGCATAGAAATACGTACGAGCGCTCGTCACGCCTTCACGGCGATCGCCGAACTTCTTCTCCCGATGGTCAGCTCCTTAATGTCGAAAAAGGAAATTTTGACCTTTTGCTTCAATATCACAAAAGAATTGAAATGTTAAAAAGGTGCAGATACTCACCAGGGCTTTCTTTCTCTGATGTAGACACGCAAGATCTATCAAAAGAGAGAGAGAAATTGACATTTTTAATAAAACAGGGGACTAATGAAACAGACTACTTGTTCTTTAGGTCTTTTTAGAGACCTTTAGCCAACAAAATGAAGAAACAGCAGTTTCTGTGGAGAGGAATCGATAAAAAGTGCAGAGGCTGCTATGAAGTCACTTTACTGTGGTGCACTTCTGCTATTTGTTTCCCCTTCTATATTTCAGGGTCAGCACTTAGAGTCACACACTGACTCCCGCCTGATGTCTATGCTTATACCCATGCATTTCAACGGTCTGCTGTGCTACGCTGAAGCTCAGCCCGGACATTCAAACCAACTCAAAGGTTAGACGGCCACATGGGGCTGTGATTTGTTTAGATTGAGTTCCTGTGATCTCCAGTCCAGATCCTTCGAACGGTCTCTGCCCTTCCCCATCCACCCACACCGCCGCGTTTACCCGGCTCGGTTCAGACAATGTTTTGATGTCTGTAATGTTCCAACCGGAAGAGACATTGAAATGTTGACGGGGTCATTAGCGGACAGACTCAAGCCCTTCCAGGTGCCACGTGCTCTTCTAAACAAAACGGAGTTATACAGGCAACATACTGTATGACACAGAAAGTCAACAGGTTTTGACCAGGATCTTCCTCATTTTAAAATGTACCAGAGAGAGTTAGATCATCACTGTCAACTGCATTACTGTCAACATGAAGTAACTGAATATGAATGGAAAATAAAATAAATGTATGTTCAATGTGAAGCTTCTTGTTTAACCTCAAAGAAAAGAAATGCATTAAAAAAAGTACTATGTAATGTATTAAAATTATAGTATTTGTTGTAATTATGTATGTATTATTAATTATTAGGAATGAATTGGATGAATGGATGGGTGGTATATATATATATATATATTAGGGCTGTGCAAAAGTTAATTGCGATTAATCACATCCAAAATAATAGTCTGTTTACATAATATTTTTGTGTGTGCTGTATATAATTATTTTGTATATGTAAATGCCTATGCATGCATGTATATATTTAAGAATTATTTGCGCTTAAATTCTGTATATATATATAAATACATAATCTATATTATATAAATATCAATATTTTATATATGAATAACACATTTTCTTAAATATATACATGCATGTGTGTGTATTTATATATACAAAATAATTACATACAGCACACACAAATATATTGCGTAAACACAGACTTTTATTTTGCATGCGATTAATCGCAATTAACTTTTGCACAGCCCTAATATATATATATATATATATATGTACTTTATACACACATATATACAATATATATATATATATATATATATATATATATATATATATACACACACACATACACACACACATAGTATATATATATAATTTTTTTTTTATATTTATATCTTTTATCTTTTAAATAACTTGACTTAAAATAACTTTTGTAGCTTTAAAAAGGATACATTTATATTGTATTCATACAATAAAGACTATGCGGTGTTTTATTTTTACATTTAAATTATTATATTTCTTTGTACTATTTCTAACTACATGATAAATAAACCTTTTGTTCTTGAAAACCTAATTTATTTCATATTTTTGATAATATATTTGTCCTTTTGTTTGTAATTTGCTTCTATTTCTTATTTTTATATAACAAAAATAAAATAACAAAAATATGTGAGACTCATGTGATATTGCATTTATGCAACAGTTTGGCGGAACAAGCGAGCAATAATACAGCTATAACATAAAACTAAAGCATTCATTTATTAATCCCCTACTATATACACATAGTATATATATATACTATGTGTATATATATATTAATAATAAATATTAATTTAAATATTAAATATTATTATTTTTTTTATATTTTTATTTTATATTTATTTATATCTTTTGTTTTTTATTTTATTTTTTCCAAGCAAAGACATTTTGTGGAATTGTCATGGGCCGGCATCAGCTGAATGTTACATAGCATAGATCAATACAAGTCAATTACAGTTGACCAATGGTTGTTATTATTATAATAGCAGTCTGCACCAAACCAAGGCATACCAATAACAGCTTATTCCTCGAAATGATACAAGACAGGAATGTCATCTGAGAAGTCATGGAATGATCAGCCAGGGTTCCTGCATATTAGAAGGCAACCTACTCAAATGCCACATCCTCCAGCATTCTCCCTCTATCACACCCTTGACAATGCAGAAAAGCCAAGCTGAGCACTCTATTCTGTATAACAGCATTACAGGATCCATTGGGGTGGATGTTAATGCAATATTGATAGGGGCAGAGGCTCTAAAACACACATCACGAACATAAATTAGCTTTTATTAGCCAGTGACCAGCCAGGGTCCTCTGTGGTTGTAAAGAGCATTTCCAATAAACGCTCCATTTCAGCTTGTTTCTACAGTGAGGTGAGTAATCGTGGTGATTCAGCGCCCCTCACAGGCGATGAGGAGAACTGCACCTCTCTCTGCAGAGCAATCTGACGACGGACGCCTATAAAATTACTCAGACCTCTGACAGCGGCTTTCAGAAATGAAAGCGGTGATGTGGAGGAGAAGTCCATTTATTGGATCTTACTCTGTATCACTGGCTTTTCCTCATAATACAAATGGCATATCATCTATATCTCCGTCTCTCTCTTCCTCTCAGTTCTCAGGCAATACAATTTCATTTATATTTCCAGCAGGAGACCCTCGGGTATGGCACTGACACTCTGTAATTTACAAAAGGTCAATGACAAGAACAAATGAAGTCATTTTTTAATCAAATGTCAAAACGTTGACGCAGCTGTTGAAATGTAGGGGATACTAATGGTTAAGGACCTGGGCTGGTAATAGAAAGGTCACAGGTTCAGTTCCAGCTTGGAATGAATGACAAAGAGTTACCCTTCAGAATTTTTAAGTAGAGATATGGACAATAGACTGCATTTCTAACCACACTACACCTGCAATTAGTATACAACAAATTGCATAAATTGAAAACTGTCTCGTTTGCCAAATAATATGTGTAAATGTCCCAGTTATGCTAACAAACAGGAAATAAAGCATATGAATGACATTTGAGAGCATATTTTTAAAAAGTAGGGCATAACTAAATGGATGCTTTAATTTTATATTATAGCTCACTTGTTCCGCCAAACTGTTGTATCAATATCACGAGTCGTGCGATATGGCTGTATATTAGCAGACTGTGATTACTTACGGCCGAATCACAGCCGTATATCGCACTTGCTACTCGAGTGATATTGCTCACATAGTTATTTTATTTTTGTTATTAAAAATAAGAAATAGAAGCAAATTACAAATAAAAGGACAAATATATAATCAAAAATGTGAATTAAATTAAGTTTTCCAAGAGCAAAAGGTTTATTTAACATGTAGTTAGAAATAGTACAAAAAAAATAATAACTTAAATGTAAAAATAAAACACTGCATAGTCTTTATAGTATGAATACAATATAAATGTTTTGTTTGATTACCTTTAAAGGGGTCATCATAAGTTAATATGATTCTTTAGAGTCTAAATGAAAAGTTTGTATTATACTTTAATTTAAAATTCTAATTAGTATTGTAAGAAAATACTCATTTTAGGTCAAAAACAGCTGTGTTTTCAGCACGCCGTTTAGGTGCATATGCCTTTAAATGATAATGAGCTTCGCTCACTCCGCCCCTCTGTTCTTTGGCCATTTTGACACAACACACATGGAGTATTATATATTTTGGAGGAAAATGGCAGCAGAAATCTCTGAGGAACCATCTGTGCAACCATCAATTTGATTTTTAGACCTTACTTCTTAATCAGTAAGACACCGTTTTAAAAGAAATACTGATACACACCCGGTTTACACCCATCTGTTAAAGGGAGAGTTCACCCAAAAATGAAACTCACCCTTGTGCCGATCCAAAACTGTAAGTCTTTTTTCATCTTCAAAACACAAATGAAGATCTGCTCGATGAAATTTGAGAGCTTAACATCAAGCCTATCTCTAACGATAGACATTTCATAGGCTGTCGCCACAATATCTATAGCATCTAGGGCTGGGTACCGAGTTCGATACTTTTTAGGTACCGACCGAATTGCCTCGATACTATCGAGTATCGAAAAATGACTTATTGTCCGGTACCAGATTTCGATACCTAAGGGGTTAACTCGTTAAATCAGTACTCAAACAAATACATATGAAATGCACAACGCCACAAAATCAAAAAAAATATCTATATATGTATGTTATGCACTGGCTAAGTAGTCAAACTGAAAAAAAAAAAAAAACAGAAGGTTTTCTGAGGTGATGTATTATGTAATCTTGTTAAAATGGATTTTGTAAAATTGGTATCGAATAAAGTATTGTCCAGGAACCGGTATCGAAATCAAGGTATCGGTATTGGTATCGAAATTTTTTAAACGATACCCAGCCCTAATAGCATCATACCACCCAACCATAACTGAAACTGAAATTATAACTATTAAACACACTATTGTTCATTTAAATAAAGTTGAATTAAAAAGGAAATATACATTTTAGATGGGAAAATTAGAAGTCTGATTAATTCTCAAGAAGCTAAATGATTCGCAACATCAGGACAAACTCCAAAGTTTAATACAAAAGTCAAAAGTTTGTTCCAAATTATAAGTGACTTATTTGGGACACACACACTTCATATCTCTCCATGTTTTGTCAAATAACAAGCAATTTCTTTTGACTTCTTTTTGGTTTTCTCTTAGTCCAAGCCTTAATTTAGGGGTTTCAGGCTCCGCATTCCCCCAATAATTCACTTCCTGGACAGGGATTTGTTCAAATTCCTAACCCTAAGTATGTGCAACAGAAATAGTGACGCTTGTCTTATAGAGAAACAGGTCTAAACCGATTGTCTCAATACAGTATAAACCACTAAAACGTGTTCTCTTGTAGAAATAAAGAGCAGTTTTTGTTTGCATGTGTTCCACGAGACCAAATTCCTAAACAGTGAGCGTGTTGACATCCTGAATATAAGCCAATCAGACACAATGGGCCTCTACCAAAACAACCAATGAAATCTCTGCACTTTGTTTACATCTGACAACAGATCAAATCTCAGGCTATTTCTGTGAGCTCTCGGCATGGGAACAAATCACAGCATGGCCATTAACCTCTAGGCCCTCTACCGAAAAGTAGTTAGTTTGATGCAAAGCAAGTCTTACAGACCGATTCATACCAATAGATTTCAGATGCACACTGCCATGCAAACTAGGAGGGCCAAGACGTTTTCACAACACTTAAGTATTCAACAAACTAGCAAGTTGATATTAGGACTTTAAATTAAGCACTATAGCTCTCTATGGAGCAAAATAATTGCATTCATTTACATTCTGTTCTTATACTGGTGTGATCTATGTCACTGGTTCATTTATCTGGCCAAGTCTGGATCATGTATTCTGTGAATAACTGCTCGCAGACCAGTGCAAATGTCGATATAATAATCTAGACGATAGGCACCATTATTTTGTTCAATTGCTCACAAATCTTTCCAGCCACCTTACCTCCGATCGATGGACGCAGCTTAAACACGGTAGTTTGCGGATGTAGGGACCAGAACTACAAGAGACCACTTACTCCATCTCTTTCCTCTCAGCTTCTTCCTGTGAGAGATCCTCTTCTACACTATAATCCAGCACAGCTCCCACTCCATACGCTTGGTTCTTCTGCACTACAGGCTTGATGGACTGATGGTCCTCGCCCGCCACAAACTGACCGTAGAACGTCATCTTCATGAACTGCTCAAACATCTTCTGTCCTAACAGCTTTCTGCTGAGATCTATTATCTGTAGGAGACAGAAATCAAATTGTCAAAGCATTCACATGTTATAGTATGATCTGATTTCATTTTTTAGCAATATTTAAAGGGATAGCTCACCCTTAAAATATAAATTCTGCCATCGTTTACATAACCTCAGGTTGTTCTTATATATATATATATATATAAACACAAACTTTTACTTTGGATGCGATTAATCGCATCCAAAGTAAAAGTTTGTGTTTACATAATATATGTGGGTGCACTTTGTATAATTATTTTGTATATATATATATAAATGCACACACATGCATGTATATTTAAGAAAAAATATATTATTTATATATAAAATATTTATATATAATATAAATTATATATAAATCTATATACAGTGTATACATGAAAATAAGTGTATACACTTTAAGTGGTGTCTTTACAGTTTGGAACCTAATAATGGCACAAATACAAGTAAACCGTAAGTAAAGTGCAAACTAATAAATAACCATGAAATAACAATGTCCGCAACTCGTCAGTGCTAATTTTTCACTGCGCGTCTTTAGTAAATTCTGACAGTGGTTTAACTCCAAAAGAGGGTGTGTGTTGGCACAAACTGTTAGTAAATATGGCCTTTAATATGTTAACAACAGGGTTCTGTAACAAAAAAAAAAAACAAAAAAAAAAACTATTTTCTATTAAAATATAATTCAAAATGTAATTTATTACTGTGATGGTCAAGCTGACTTTCCAGCATCATTACTCAAGTCTTCAGTGTCACATGATCCCCAGTAATCATTCTAATATGCTGATTTGCTGCTCAAGAAACATTTCTTATCATTATCAATATTATACATTAGCTTACTATTAGGGCTGTCAAAACGATTAATCGCGATTAATCGCATCCAAAATAAAAGTTTGTGTTTACATAATATATGTGGGGGCACTGTGTGTATAATTATTTTAGATATATAAACACACACACATGCTTGTATATATTTAAGAAATATTTTCATGTATATTCTGTATATAGATTTATATATAATTTATATTATATATAAATATTTTATATGTAAATTTTTTTTTCTTAAATATACATGCATGTGTGTTTTTACATATATATACAAAATAATTATACACAGTGCACTCACATATATATTATGTAAACACAAACTTTTATTTTGGATGCGATTAATCGTTTTGACAGCCCTACTTACTATATAAATTGTTAGATAGTTTTTAAACTTTTTATTTTATCTGAAGCTTCTTAATTTTCTCTGAACATCTGGTCCCTTGTGTCTGTAAAGGCTGAAACCCTGTGTTAACACATTCAGTGTGTGTTTCCACCTTCAAGTTGCCTAAAGGTTAAAAACACTTGCATGTCTCTGAGCTTCATTTTATCCTTGCCAGTTGGCTCTAGTAACTCTACACACTAACCACATGACTTCTTTCCTGGCAAGGTGCCATTCCTTTCAATCATCCAGGACAACGTCACAAGAGTAAATCCATAGAGGATTCGTCCAATACAGGAATTCATGGAAGTCTGTCACATGCAGTACATGGAAGACCAGGATGGTACTCTTTATGAATGGATTCTATATGTATTAAATACACTACATACCTCTTTATTCGAATCAACCAGGATGTCATAGGAGCACAGTTTGAAAACTACCAAGCTTCTCAGTAACTCAAGGGTGTCTTTGCTCTTGTAGGCTTCTTTGGTATGTTCAAAGTCAATGGAGATGTTGTTACTGAAGGACACATGCTCCTCTTGAGTGTGTGTTTTGGTTGAATGTAACGCTTGCACACTCCGTTGATAATCATGAGTGGAGGTTACAAAACTCCTGTCACGAGTCGCGAGCGCGAAAGCTGGAAGAGTTTTGCGGAGAGACATCAATTCAAGACTTCTGTACTGACAATGTGCATAAAACAGACATAAATCGCCTGCCCTGGTGTTGAGCACATTAACGACACCTGTGTGGGGTCCCGCCCATATTCAAATCTGGGCTCACTGATTGGTACAAATCCCGTGACGTTCTTATTTACTGACGTGAACCCACGCATGGAATGCCATAAAAGGGATGCTGTTGCATAAACGTTCAGTAAATGAAACATCAGTTTTATAATTCTGATGTGTTAACGAATATACATATTAATTTAAATAACATAGAGGGTTGGGGTACACAAATAATATACTTTGGACAAAAATCGATACACTGAGGAGGACTGCTTATTGAATCTTGCCTTTTGTTGTTGTTGTTGTTGTTGTTTTTTTTGAACATATGAAAAACAGTACATACAAAAACACAAAACAGGCATGAATAACAAACTCCAAAGATGTTTAAATAAAAAAAATAAAATAAAATAAAATAGAGGCATTCATAGGACGGCACATACAGATTCGTAATATTTTACAATAGACATAGCTTTTGAGTTTTTCACCCTTTTGTTGTTTGTTTTATTCTCGCTGTTTGGCTTGTTGACGTACGTGACGTGACACTTGTTGTGCACGTTTCATGAAGTTAACAGTGGGGGGAGCCGTTGCATTGTCATTTCACTTTACAAGACTGAGGGTAAAGATTTAAATCTGACAAAATTTCTGGTGACATCCACAACTTATTCATGAAAAATTATAATAGCTAGGATTTTTATGTATTTATTCAAAAAGAGTTACGTATTTATTTATGATAGAGAGAGAGAGAGACGTTTGAATTTTAAAACTATTTATTTAAACTAAATACTAAAATACAATAAGATACAATATATTATACCCATGCTATGCTGCAGTGTGCTAATGCAAAACAAATCTTAAAATCATTAAAACAAATTGACCATCAGACAGTTGTCCCATCTTCTCATATTAGTGTGAAGCACCATTCACACACACCATTTAAACTCAAATTCAAGTCAATTATTTGTGATTTGATCAAATTTGTGTTCCACTCCGATTCTCTATTCTCAAAGCAAGAATTTGCATTCTGCACAGCACTATGTTATGACCATCAGCAGCCATTCTACAGGTTTTATAGCTTATCCAGCTATAAAATTCTGTTCTCTGTGTGTAAGAGGGATTTGTTTAAATAAAACTATTCGATTTATTGGTTTGGTTGTGTTTACCAGCCTATTATAAATGTATAACCCACTGTTGTAAATAGGCTAACCCCTCAATAACTCGTGCATGCGCTCGTGCGCGGGCATGTTGGACGGAGGTTAGTAAGGGGGGCTGGAGGGATGCATGATGGCTAAGTCCTAAACATATACTAAAGTCACACCCACTCGATGAGGAGCTGCTCCTGGTGGTTTCGGTTAGAATTGGGAAAACCGCTGCACGCCAAAGAGAGCAGGCGCATCGAATTCCCAAGAGCCAGAGATAGGATCACTAATTAAGAATTTCCCTTCTGAAAAGAGAACAACGACCGTTTTAAAGTCCCCGTGTCTTTTCCAAAATGGACGCACATAAAGTTTTGCAGACTTTTTTTCTTTTCTTGACATGCCTCGAAGCAGCATATCCTCTCTGAAAAGCTACGTTTTGGAAACAACGGCGGGAATCTCAGGGTGTCAGAAGTTTCCAGCAATGCAGCAGTTACATCCAGCAGTGTTTGGAGCGCTTAATAAAAGGAGAAGTTCTCCTCAGGAACTGGGGCTGGACGGAGGGAATAACTGTTTGGTTTTATAACTTCTGTGCGCCCTCTCCTCCTCTTTTCTCTCCTCTGCCTCAGCCTTTGGAGTCTGAAAGAGAGTGGATAAACTATTTATGCGGATAAAGTAACTCACAAACGCTTGAAGTCGAAGCTTTTGAGACTAAGGTGATACAGAATATCCCGTCAGAACTTCTAGAGTTTGTAAAAGAAAGGAATGCTGAACAGAAGAGGCGCATGGAGAGATGCTGTTTCTTCTACCATGGATCTAAAGGGCACTTTAACGGTTTTAGTGCTTTTGCTTCTATGCTTGTGTCCCGTTTTCAGTCAAGAACTCAATCCAAAGGGTAGGAACGTGTGCAAAGTTCCAGGGTAAGTTGGATGAATAACTTTTATTGGGAAGAACATATTCTGCAAAATATCAAGCAAACAAGTAGCCTACATGGAAATTCAGTGCAACAATTAAACTTTATTTCTGTGAACTTCAAGAAAACAGTAATGAAAATGAAAAAAGAAGGCATACATTAGCCTAAATTAAGAGCTCAAATTAAAAATGATAGTCTTTTATGTTTGCTTTAAAGTTAAAAATAGGTCCAAGTGTTTGTCATTTCTGGTTGTGTTGTTTTTTTGGGGTTATAAAACTACTTAATTATAGCCTAATATGAAAGTGCACAGAAAATAGTTATTCAACTTTTAAAACTGTACTTAAATTTCTTTTCTTTTTTTTTTCTTTTTTTTTTTTGATGACGTCCCAAGTAGCAAATTATTTGAATCGGATGTGTCAGTCACCCTGTTTCACATCTGGGTCACTGACACATATTGAGAGATAGAGGGCGACACCAATTTCTCTGAAGCATTGAAGTCGTGGCATAGTTTTTAGATACTGCATAAAAGCCTACGTAAAAGAATAATAATTAAGTTAATTGGTATTACAATACTTCTAAACGCCCATACAAATGCATGTAAGCTAAATCTGGCGTGGGGGGTGGTATGCATCATTTGATATCTCTGGTAATAAACCAAGGCCTACTCAGTATTTTAGAGAGTTTGAAACGGCAAGACTTACAGAACGATCTGTACAGTTTCACACTCGTTGGAGTTTCTAAACTCTTTTCTAACCTAAACACAGATATCATCAAGGGTGTGACATCTAGTCACAACACACTATATCCATGACCTACTTTTCATTCCAAGTAGAATAGATGTAGAAGGCTAATCACATTGATCAATATTGATGTGCAAATGAGTATCAAATCAGAGGCACACATTTACAAATACAGTAAATATCACAGGCAATCAGGGATCAAAACTAGTAATTAACTTTTGAGTCTTGGCTAGTAGGCTATATTGAGTCATTATGTCACATCTGTACACATAAAGAAGGAGTCTCGTCTAGCATAAGCTATATTGATTCATTAAGTCACATTTGTACACACATTTGTACACATGAAGAGTCTCGGCTAGTAGGCTATATTGAGTGTGAGGATGTTGGAGGTTTTTAGCCTTTTTCTCACAGCCCTTGATATAAACTTATGGCGGATCGAGAAAGGTTCAAACGACCTCACCAGTGACAAGATTCACCCATTGTAAAATGCAAAAGACAAAAATGACACCGCAACTGGCCCATGCGAAAACAAGGGTAATTATCGGAATGGCATTAAATGTAGTTACACAATGCTGATGTTGTTAACATGAACAATTTGAGAACAAAGTATAATTTGCACGGTTTGATGTGATATATCGTCGATCGATTTAATCAGCCCAATTTACTGCAATGTTTTTTTCCCTTAGTTGGTCAGAACAAAAGTAAATGTTACTTACTTGTTCAGATGACATTTTCCGGTGAAAGTTCTTATGTTGGTCATACTTCCGAAAAGTAGAATTTGTGATTCTGAATCCAAAACATTGGATTCATCTGTGCCGTGCCGAGGCACAACCCATGTAAAGTTGATAATTCCGCGAATAACTGCAATTACAGATTTCGAACAGACATCGTGACAACGAGGGAAAATTACAGACTACAGCTTTAAGTTTCTTAAAAACACACACACACACACACACACACACACACACACACATTAACTGACCCAAAACTTCGGAATTGTAGTGGATACCAAATAAAAAAAATTCACAAAAATTAATTGGTCATGGTGAACCTGCAGATCATCTCAAAATGCTTTCCCAAGTATCTTTAGCCAACTATGGGTGCAATTTCCGTATATAGTTCAACAAGTTGGTGTTTCCTGAAATCATAGTTGATGGCATGTCCGCATTTATAACAAAAAATTCTAGAATTAATTTGATCTCAAACGGATTCATTAAAAAAGTACGGCTGTCAAACGATTAATCGCATCCAAAATAAAAGTTTGTGTTTACATAATATATGGGGGCACTATGTATAATTATTTTATATATATAAATACATACACATGCTTGTATATATTTAAGAAATATTTTCATGTATATACTGTATATACATTTATATATAATTTATATATAAATATTTTATATATAAATAATATTTTTTTCTTAAATATACATGCATGTGTGTGTATTTATATATATATTAGGGCTGTCAAAACGATTAATCGCGATTAATCGCATCCAAAATAAAAGTTTGTGTTTCCATAATATATGTGGGGGCACTGTGTATAATTATTTTGTATATATATAAAAAACACACATGCATGTATATTTAAGAAAAAAATATTATTTATATATAAAATATTTATATTTATATATATAATATAAATTATATATAAATCTATATACAGCATATACATGAAAATATTTCTTAAATATATACAAGCATGTGTGTGTATTTATATATATAAAATAATTATACATAGTGCACCCACATATATTATGGAAACACAAACTTTTATTTTGGATGCGATTAATCGCGATAAATCGTTTTGACAGCCCTAATATATATATATATATGCAAAATAATTGTACACAGTGTACCCACATATATTATGTAAACACAAACTTTTATTTTGGATGCGATTAATCGCGATTAATCATTTGACAGCCTTAAAAAAAGCTACAGTATTACTCAACCACCTGTGTGACATCATAATCCAACTTGCTTGACCGTCAAATTCGTGACAATACGTAATGAAGCAGCGAGTTATGCAGTTGTACAGGAAAACACACCCCTGGTCGATAACCAGGGTATGTTCAGTGTTCAAATAATCTTCATGAGGAGCATTATTTTAATTCAAGACAGCTAAATTTAGATGTATGAATATAGTTTATCTCAAAATCATGTTGCATTTTAGGGGAATTCTACGCGATGACTGGTTTACGCGGTTGTTTAAAAGTGTGTTTACTTTGCGATTACTGGCTCCAGATGGCTATCACTGTACTTCAGATCAAAATGCAAACCACCAGATACCATCTAATGTGTATTCTCTCAAACAGAGATCCTCAGCAACCACAGACGTTGACAGGAAGTTCACGTTCTTTTGACAAAATTGCTCAAAATTTCCACACAGGACTTTATTGTTGCTGAGTCAAGTTTGGCCCTCTAGCTGTTGACTGATGCTCAATTTCCATTTGTTTAAGCTTTCATCCGCGGCGCTAGTTTCACGGTCTCGCTGTGTGTGTATGTCGGGTTTGACACAGTGCAGAGAAGTCAGGGCTGTGGTGTAGATCATGTCTGGGTAAGACACGCACACATAGGCTAAACAAACTCTGACTGAACGCAGAGAGCGGCCCCCACGCTTCAGAGGAAGCCAAAGTGTGGACAAGGCCTCGCAGAGGTCACATGTGGCGGAATATGAGGGGCGGCGTATGTCTTATATCTAACAAGCACTTAGAGAGTATTCAGATTTAACGGGAAGCCACTTGAAGTAGAGATAGCAAGGATAATTTGAAATGTTTAGCATTGACTACCAATCAAAAGTTTGGAGTTGGTAAGATTTTTTTTAATGTTTTGAAGTCTCTGTTCACCCAGGTTGGATTTATTTGATCAAAAATACAGAAAAATAATAATAAAGTTGTGTTTGGTTTTCCAGTAGACAGGCTTCAGTGTCACATGATCCTTCAGAAACCGTTCTAATATGCCTATTTGCTGGTCAAGAAACCCAATTTCTTACTACTATCAATCACTGCGTTTACATGCAGCCAATAACCCGTTCAAAACCGGGATATTAGCAATAACCCGGTCGCGAACGTCCATGTAAACACCGGCAAAAACCCGAAAAATGCTCATATCCCGGATTTTAAAAACCGGGATATTATACCTGGGGTACCCCTTTTCTAACTCGAATTTTTGGTCATGTAAACGCGTATCGGCATATCCCCATAGTGATTTGTGTTCTGCGCATGTTCTATTCGCAAGGAATCTTGGTCTTTTGAGTAGAGAAACTTCTCGGCGCATACAAAAATCCGCGTGCAGTATTCCGGAAGTAAACATGGCGAGACGAGGCGAGACACAGCACAGCATACTTTTGGAACGAGCTCAGTAACGTTACCAGCATCTAAGCGCAAACAAAGGCAATCGCTATCTGCACCGAACAATTCATTATCCACATACTGCTGTTGTTGTTGTCTTTGGATAGAGGAAGAAGAATCGGAAATGACGCATTTTGCGTCTTAAGGTTGTCCGTACGTCTAGACGCTAACCGCGCGTCGCCGTTTACATCGGGATATTGTAATACCATGTAAACAGGAGAAACTCTCTCTGCTCACGCATGTAAACGGGTTATCCCTAATGTTTCAGAAACCCGAAAAGTGACCTTAACCCGACCATAACCCGAAAATTGGCTGCATGTAAACGTAGTCAGTGTCACATGATCCTTCAGAAACCGTTCTAATATGCCTATTTGCTGGTCAAGAAACCCAATTTCTTACTACTATCAATCACTGCGTTTACATGCAGCCAATAACCCGTTCAAAACCGGGATATTAGCAATAACCCGGTCGCGAACGTCCATGTAAACACCGGCAAAACCCGAAAATGCTCATATCCCGGATTTTAAAAACCGGGATATTATAGCTGGGGTACCCCTTTTCTAACCCGAATTTTTGGTCATGTAAACGCGTATCGGCATATCCCCATAGTGATTTGTGTTCTGCGCATGTTCTATTCGCAAGGAATCTTGGTCTTTTGAGTAGAGAAACTTCTCGGCGCATACAAAAATCCGCGTGCAGTATACCGGAAGTAAACATGGCGAGACCAGGCGAGACACAGCACAGCATACTTTTGGAGCGAGCTCAGTAACGTTACCAGCATCATAGCGCAAACAAAGGCGATCGCTATCTGCCCCGGACTATTCATTATCCGCATACTGCTGTTATTTTTGACTTTGGATACAGGAAGAAGAATCGGAAATGACGCATTTTGCGTCTTAAGGTTGTCCGTACGTCTAGACGCTAACCGCGCGTCGCCGTTTACATCGGGATATTGCAATTCCATGTATACAGGAGAAACTCTCTCTGCTCACGCATGTAAACGGGTTATCCCTAATGTTTCAGAAACCCGAAAAGTGACCTTAACCCGACCATAACCCGAAAATTGGCTGCATGTAAACGTTTTGTGCTACTTAAAGGGATACTCCACTTATTTTTGAAATAGGCTCATTTTACAACTCCCCCAGAGTTAAACAGTTCGGTTTTACCGTTTTCGAATCCATTCAGCCGATTTTTTTGATATTTAGAAGAATATCAGTAACCAGACAGTTTCTGGTCTCATTGACTTCCATAGTATATTTTTTTTTCTACTATGGAAGTCAATGAGACCAGAAACTGTCTGGTTACTGTTATTCTTCTAAATATCAGAAAATCGGCTGAATGGATTCGAAAACGGTGAAACCCAACTGTTTAACTCTGGGGGAGAGGTAAAATGAGCCTATTTCCCAAAAAAAAGTGGAGTATTCCTTTAATATTGTTCTGGAAACCATAATGCATTGTTTCAGGATTCTTTGATAAAAAGTTAATCTATATATAAAACATAGAAACCTTTTGTGACATTTCAAATGTCTTTACTGTCACTTTTCACCAATTTAATGCTTCGTTGCTGAATAAAAGCATTGATTTCTTAAAAAAAATCTTACTCACCCTAAACTTTTGAATGGTAGTTTATTAGTCTACAAACATATTGAAACCTTAAGACACATTGTGCTGTGGTGCTCATATGAGAGACAAGGGTTTGAATCAGATCCTCATTATGTCCCAAATCCATTCCTCCCTCTTCCTGCCATCATCTTCTGTCAAAAGAAAGGCATGTAACAATAAGTTTCTGCAGCAGGGCTGTTGTGTGATGCTTCGAATAAAACATGCACTGAACACATGCAAAATTCCACCGGGATCATATGTGTTGGATTAAAAGAGTAATTCACCCCCCCAAAAAATGCAAAATCTGTCATTATTTACTCATTCATGTCATCCCAAACCCGTATGACTTACTTTCCTCTGTGGATCACAAAAGAGATGTTATGACTCACACATATATATTTTCATTCGTCTGAAGCTGTTTGATAGCTTCGTGTGAGGAATTAACCAAATTTAAGTCATTATTCACTGAAAATTTATATTTAAAACAGACGCGTACAAAGAACTGCAAATGACTTACGAGGGCTACAAATTCAGGGATTTTCAGTGAAACAAATTTTAATTCAGTTCCACACAAAAATATATTGTGGTTTCAGAAGAATGTGTTTAAAGGGATAGTTCACTTTGAAATTAATTTTTGGTATGTTTTAGCTTACCTCAAGGGCATCCAAGATGCTGTCTTTGTTTCCACAGTAGTTTCAATTTTGATATTTTTGTCTGTCCGTCATATAATGCAGGTCTATGGTCACCACCTCAAAGAGCATGGACAGAAAAGTCCAAATTAAACATGATTTAATGACTCGTAAATGCAAGTGATGGCCTAAGACACGAAACGAGCGGTTTGTGAGAAAACGAACAGCATTTATATCGTTTCTACCTCTTGTAACCACAGCCACAAACTTCTCTGTGCATGTTCTTTGAGGTGGTGACCATAGACCTGCATTATACAACTGATAGACAAGAACGGTTTGACCTAAAAATATCAAAATTGAAACTGGGATGCTCTTGAGGTATGCTAAAACATACCAAAAATGAATTTCAAAGTGAACTACTTTCAGACTAAATATATTCCAACAAGCATTTTCAAAGCTGGAGAAAATGCCCGTTTATTAGACTGACATACTGGCCTAATGCAGGACATTTGCATTACTAATCACATCAGGCTGTGGCCTTATTTTGGATCCAGCCACTCATTGTTTTTCCACATCAGACGATGCAATGAAGTTATCGCTTCAAACGGGATGTCTGGTTCGCATGACTCCTGTCGGTGAGAGGGTGGAGAATGGAATGAATGCTTACGCTTGTGTTTGTGCAAGTGGATGCGGGTTTGCTATATGAAACATCTGCGCTTGTGAAGCTCAGAAGAAGCTACAGATGGCACCCAGACATTTGCAATATTCCATATGCTTAAACCTCTCACGGACAGTTATGCAAAATATGCTGACTCGAACGTTTAACGATAAGCCGTCCTCCGAGATGTCAGCTAAATGTTGTAGATTGAATATTCAAGCCAATGCACTTTATCTTGATCATTTCATCATGATTTGTCATCTTATCGTTAGGTCATCGGAGATTACGTGTTGCAGCGGATGGGCGCAGCAAGGTGAAGAGTGTTTAACACGTAAGTGTCATTTCCTGTATGTTAGATCACTTCCTGTGAGCACGTTAGCCTACTTGATTTATATCTTGACCATGTCCTTGTCCCCTCAGCTCTCTGTGAAGGCAACTTCACTTGTAATGAGAACGAGGTGTGCGTCCGACCGAACGAATGCCGCTGTCGTCATGGATATTTTGGGGCAAGTTGTGACACAAGTGAGTTGCTTTTTTTCTTTTTCAGATTAAAGTTAAAATCTATACCCTTTAATTAGCCTAATGCACTCCTAAAAAGAGCGCCGGCTGATGTGATAAGGTCCTTAATGCAAAAACTGAGTCTATTCTCACCTAAGCTTTCACTATGCGTACATCATACGTTGGGTCAGAGGTCACCCTTCCGCCAGAACGCGTCTCTCTTGTGAATGCGCGTACGGCTGTTTGACGAAAGCCACTGATTATGGTTTATAAAGTTTTAAATATGGATATCGTGGGAAGAGCCAGGATATTATTGAATAGAAAGTCATAAACACCTGGCTTCAGGGTAAGTAAATTATAGGATCATTTTTATTTTTCGCTGAACTATTCCTTTAAATGTATGTCATGCTCTTAATTGTCCCCTTCTGATTGGAAAAAGCAAATAGAAAATCCTTCAAGTCAAATCCTTCAATAATGTCCTACTATAAATTCAGCATGTGCTTCAATATAACAAAATAACATCATAATTGAACTTATTTTCTTTAAATATGTCCATTATTGTGAAGGATAAATCTCATAATCATTCATAATCATAATTGTTGATTCACTTTTTCATTCCTAAAGACATAACCAAGGCAAATTACTGTACCTATACTATATATACACAATGCCTTTAAAAAAAAAACTTAATGATCTCACACTTTTGAAAGAAATCAATACTTTATTAAGTAAAGACATTTATAATTTACAATTAATTCAGATGTCAAATAAATGCTGCTATTTTGCATTTTCTATTTGTCTAAGAATTCTGAAAAAAACAGTTTTTAACATAGGTATATAATAATTTTAATAAAATATATATAATTAGAATTTTAATTCTAAATATAATATAATAATATTTTATCAATAAGGTCAAGTTATAAAACATTTTTATTGTGCAAATCAGCATATTATAATGATTTTTGAAGGACCATGTGACTGAACAAATCAATACTTTTACTTAGTGATATTAAAGACTTTTGTTTTGTAAATTATTTTCTATTCATCAAAGGATCCTAAAATAATGATCAGTTAAAAAATTATAACAATTAAGCAGCACACCTATTTTCATTGATAATAATTAGAGATGTTTATTGATCAACAAATCAGCATATTAGAAAGATTTCTGACAAATCATGTGACACTGAAGACTGGAGTAATGATGAATTTGCATCAAGAATAAATTACATTTTGAAATATATTCAAATTAGGGCTGTCAAACGATTAATCGCGATTAATCGCATCCAAAATAAAAGTTTGTGTTTACATAATATATGTGGGTGCACTGTGTATAATTATTTTATAGATGTAAATACACACACATGCTTGTATATATTTAAGAAATATTTTCATGTACATACTGTATATAGATTTTTATATAATTTATATTATATATAAATATAAATATTTTACATATAAATACTATTTTTTTCTTAAATATACGTGCATGCGTGTTTATTTATATAAATACAAAATAATTATACACAGTGCACCCCCATATATTATGTAGACACAAACTTTTATTTTCGTTTGACAGCCCTAATTCAAATAGAAATCAGTTTAGATCAAATAAATGAAGCATTGGTGAGACTACTTTCTATAATATTTTCCTGCCCCCAAACTTTTGAACGGTACTCACATTAATATTAAGAAATTTTAATTACAAAATGCACACTTTATGCACTAGTGAAAGAACATTTAACTAAGCAATCTGAACTTCAGCCACGTAAACTTTAACAATGACACCTGAAATGATTCCTTCAGCTTCTCAAACCTTTTTTCTTTCTTTTGACCCTGTAAACTACAACCTGTGCATGTTTTTGACTCCCCTAGAGTGTCCCGCTCAGTTCTGGGGTCCGGACTGCAAGGGCATGTGCACGTGCCACCCTAACGGTAAATGTGACGACGTGACCGGGAAGTGCACGTGCTACCCCAACCGCTGGGGTGAAAACTGCGAGAAGTCCTGCAACTGTCAGAAAGGGAAATGTGACCAGGAGACGGGCAAATGCACCTGCCATGCTGGTTACTGGGGGCCGCAGTGCAACAACAACTGCTACTGCAGCATCAACTCTGTGTGCGATCAGAGTGGCCGCTGCATCTGCAACCCTGGCTGGTACGGCCGAAGTTGCGCTGCTCAATGTCTGTGTAATAACTCGCCTTGTGAGCAGTATTCAGGCCGATGTCAGTGTCGGGAGAGGCTTTGGGGTCAGCGCTGTGAGCGGTACTGTCAGTGCGTGCATGGGAAGTGTAACCCGGCAGATGGATCATGTACCTGTAAACCCGGATACAGAGGAAAGCTATGCCGGGAGCCGTGTCCAGCTGGGCTCTATGGACAGGCCTGCAAAAACAGGTGAGGAAAAGTTATATGCACAATCAGCCAAAAGTTTGTTTTTTGAAGTCTCTTATGTTCACTAACACTGCATTTATTTGATCTAAAATACTGTAAAAAATATTGTGAAATATTAAAAGGACAGTTTTCTATTAATATTCTGTGATGGCAGAGCTGAATTTTCAGCATCATTACTTTAGTCTTCAGTCCATACTTATTCTACTAACCCTAACCTAATAGTCTACTACTCTAATAAGAGTTTGTTAACATGTAGTTGCAAGTTATTGAGAGTTAGTAGAATGTCTAAAGTGGACCGAAAATCTTAAAAATGATTGAAACCGAGAATTTTCAAGAATTATTGAAAAATTCTTGAAAATTATTGACCGAAATTATTCTTAACTTTTGAGCAGTAGTGTGCAGTATATTCATATTCAGAGCTTTATATCTTCTTGATTTTATTGACATTTGACTGACCATACCTGGACGATCCCGGGCTTTCCTTTCTGCCGTTGATTCAGGTGTGGCCACTGTAAAGGCCAGCAGCCCTGTAAGGTGACGGACGGTCGCTGTGTAACGTGTGAGAGCGGCTGGAACGGGACGAGATGTGACCAGCCGTGTGTGGAGGGTTACTTCGGAGAGAACTGTAAGGATCAGTGTCCACCGTGCAAAGACGGTCACTTCTGCAACCGCATCGATGGGAAGTGCTCCCACTGCAATCCCGGCTGGATTGGAGATCGGTATGAATCTTTGGCTGATAGTGAACCCTATTGGAGCTGACAGTTATAAAAGAATTACTGTTAGTGAAAACAACAAAACATTTTTTTCTTGGTATTAGACAACTACGGAAACGCTGAACCCCAACGTAAAAAAAAAATTAAGTCTAGCATTTCAAAATTAAAGTTGAAACATTTCGAGAATAAAGTCGAAACATTTCGAGATTAAAGTCGAAACATGTCGAGATTCGAGTCGAAATATTTCGAGAATAAAGTCGAAACATTTCGAGATCAAAGTCGAAACATTTCGAGATTAAAGTCGAAACATGTCGAGATTCGAGTCGAAACATTTCGAGATTAAAGTCGAAACATTTCGAGATTAAAGTCGAAACATTTCGAGATTAAAGTAGAAACATTTCGAGATTAAAGTAGAAACATTTCGAGATTAAAGTAGAAACATTTCGAGATTAAAGTCGAAACATTTCGAGATTAAAGTCGAAACATTTCGAGATTAAAGTAGAAACATTTCGAGATTAAAGTCGAAACATTTCGAGATTAAAGTCGAAACATTTCGAGATTAAAGTAGAAACATTTCGAGATTAAAGTAGAAACATTTCGAGATTAAAGTAGAAACATTTCGAGATTAAAGTAGAAACATTTCGAGATTAAAGTAGAAACATTTCGAGATTAAAGTCGAAACATTTCGAGATTAAAGTAGAAACATTTCGAGATTAAAGTCGAAACATTTCGAGATTAAAGTAGAAACATTTCGAGATTAAAGTCGAAACATTTCGAGATTAAAGTCGAAACATTTCGAGATTAAAGTCGAAACATTTCGAGATTAAAGTCGAAACATTTCGAGATTAAAGTAGAAACATTTCGAGATTAAAGTAGAAACATTTCGAGATTAAAGTCGAAACATTTCGAGATTAAAGTCGAAACATTTCGAGATTAAAGTCGAAACATTTCGAGATTAAAGTAGAAACATTTCGAGATTAAAGTAAAAACATTTCGAGATTAAAGTAGAAACATTTCGAGAATAAAGTCGAAACATTTTGAGATTATACTCGAGACATTTCGAGATTAAAGTAGAAACATTTCGAGATTAAAGTCGAAACATTACGAGAATACAGTCTTCCATAAAAGTGTGTGCATTCACACACACGCAGTGAAACACTCGCTATGCACCATCATGAATGCCTGTGTGTGTGGCAGTGTGAAACAATGGCAAGCACACACGCAGCTTCTACGGAAGAATATTCTCGTACTCTTGAAATGTTTCGACTTCAATCTCGAAATATCTCGAAATATTTCTACTATAATCTCAAAATGTTTCGACTTTAATCTCGAAATGTTTCGACATTGATCTCAAAATTTTGACTTTTATCTTGAAATATTTCAACTTTAATCTTGAAAATGCTCAAATTTTTACTATATTGCTCTTTGAAGACTCTCTCCATGAAAACTTGACCCCTGATCCTCAGTCTGTCTGTATTTCTGTCTTTGTGTAGCTGTGATGTGCGCTGTCCTAACGGCACCTATGGAGACAACTGTGAAAAAGACTGCAGCCACTGTTTTAATGGAGACTGCCATTTTGCCACAGGAGAGTGTCTCTGCGACCCTGGCTTCAATGGGACATAGTAAGTCACGCACATATTTAGGTCATCTTGATTTCAAGGCCTGTTTTCACAAACGGATGAATCACAAAATCAACAAAGAGTCATTCTAAATGGTTTAAAGATGAGTAACTTTAAACAAATTGCAGTGTGCTAAACAGGACACACCAAATGGTTAAATGAGAATTAGTTATTTGCCAAAAACAAATTCATATTCAACACATAAATGCATATTTTGTGAGAAAAAAGCATTTACTTGCCCTTATAACAACAAAAAAAGTCATTTTAAAACTCTGCAGTCTATAATTATAACTTGTTTTTTTTGTATTGTTAATAAATTGTTTCTGTGATCAAACACTCTTAGAAGAAAAGGTTCTATATAGAGCCTTAAAAGGTTCTATCAGCGCTACGTATTTGGAACCCCTAAAAGGTTCTAAACACTCTTATAAAAGGGTTCCTCTGGGTTCTATATAGAACCCTGGGGTTTCGTACTTGGCCAATAGAACCTTTTAACAAAAAAATGGTTCTATATAGAACCGTTTTGGAGTTCCATATATGAAGCGGGGGATGGAACCATTTCTGGTTCTAAATAGAACCATTTTTTCTAAGAGTGAAGCTGAATTTTCAGCATCATTACTCTTCTTGCGCATCTTCAATGTCACATGATCCTTTAGAAATCATTCTAATATGCTGATTTGCTGCTCAAAAAAACGTATTATTATTGTTGATAACAGTTGTGTTGCTTTATGTTGTGAAACTGAACAGAATATATTTAAATAGAAATATTTAGTAAAATTAGACACTTTTGATCAATGTCCTTGCTGAATAAAAGTATTCATTGCATTTAAATTTAAATTAAAAAAGAAAATCCTACTGACCCCACTAGTAGTGAATGGTATAGTGAATGATTAAATAAATAAATTGTTAGATTATTCCGCATTCAAAATCTTAAATTGCATCCTTGTAATATTTGCACATCAAACTGCAATTGGTTTCTTAAGGAAATGCCAAATTAGTTTATTTCAGTTAGTTCACACAATATATCATACCTTTATCTTCAATTGGTGAAACTTCACTTTAAACAAACAAAATGAACTGGATTTTTATCTAATCCTTCCTTTTTCTCTGCAAGACATTTTAAATGTTTTGTCGGTTTCAGTTCAGTGACGTTCAGTGTCTTTCAATAAGAACTTCATTTATTATAATTGTTCATTCCTCTTTTCTCTGTTCTGGGATTTGCATTGCCAACATCTACATAACTGCCCGTAATTCCCCAGACGGCCGTGTCCAATTTTCACTGGAAACTCCTGTTGCTTTGTACACAATGATTGTATTGACTGTCTTTCTCAATGCGCTTTGCATTTCTTTTCGTTTTAGCTGCAACCTGACCTGTGAGTTCGGTCAGTTCGGAGTGAACTGTGCCCAGACCTGTCCGTGTCACGACAAGAACTGCAACCCAGTGTCAGGGGCCTGCAACCTATGTAAGAAACCCTTCCTGTCTCTCTTTGGAATAATTAAACTGTCATTTCTTAAGCTATGTTATGTCATTTGCTATGGAGACACAAAAGAACCCATGAGATTTTGAGACGTAGTTATGGGGTCCAACATCAGTCATATTTTCCATTACGTAAAGGGAGAGAGAAATAGCTGCCCAGTTGACGCAGAGGTCAACTTAAGATTTAACCTTTTGTCGTAGTGGATTTGTTTTTAAAATCAAGTCATGATCATTACTCAAATTATGCAGTGTATTACAACTATCCTGGCAGATCATTGATATTCCCTAGCCAAGTTGTTTTCATCAATGCTATATTTAAAGGGATTTACACTATTGTTCAATGCTTGGGGTCAGTAAACTTTTTTTTTTTGAAGAAAATGAATACTTTTATTGAGTAAGGATGCATTTAATCAAAAAGAGACAGTAAATACATTTATAACGTTACAAAATATTTATATTTCAAAATAAATGTTGTTCATTTTAACTTTCTATTCATCAAAGAATCCTGAAACACGCATTACAGTTTCCACAAAATATTAGTTATATTAGGAAGAAACTGTATTCAAAAAGAAAATGTTTGTTGAGCAGCAAATCATTATTCATAAGTAATGCTGCTTATGAATAAATTAAAAAGTGAATAAAGTGTATATATTCAAACAGAAAACAGTTATTCTAAATTGTAAAAATATTTCACAATATTACTGTTTTTACTGTATTTTTGATCAAATAAATGCAGCCTTGGTGAGGACGAGACAAAAAAAAAATACCAACCCTAATATTTTTTTTCTATTAAAAATATCTAAACATCCTAATTATTTTGAATGAAATGTATTTTTTTTCGTACCCCACAACATATTTTTGTCATAAGCAAATTTGTTTGTCAAGTTTATATTTTAAAACAATAAAAACAAATGCCAAAGAAGATACAATTTTAAAGAAAAATAAAAATTAATTTTAAAATTTATTTTTATAAATTTTAAGAAAAAACTATTTATTTTCAAGATACAGTATATTTTCTTTAAATCTTTAAATGTTCTTTAAATGTATCTTATCTTAATCACGCCAGTTTTCCAGCTTTTTTTTTTTACCAGCCACAGCCAGCATTTTTGATCATTTTCACAAAATTGTTATGACCCCAAGAATATTGTGTTTTAGAAATGCTTAAACATGCAATATGGCAAAAGAAAAAACAGACCCTCAGCTTAAAAAAAAAAAAAAGTCCATTAACACCCCTAAAGCTTCACACAGTCCTATAGACCATTTCAAAAGATGTAAACAACACTGGTCCAGAAGCACTTCCTGTTTCAGTTTGTAACTGTTTTCTTTATTTCACATGTAAAGAAAACTTCTTAAAGATGTTTGTTTAACTTTTTGATTCAGTTTTAAATGTTCTGTTGGTTGTATTTTATCCCAGCTTTTATGTAGTGTTAAAAAACTGAAACAGGAAGTGCCTCTGGGCCAGTGTTGTTTACATCTTTTGAAATGGTCTATAGCTCATCCCAGGTCGACATTTAATTCAATAACATTAGGCAATTTTTGATTTATATGCTGTTTAATGTTAATGAATGCGTTATTTTACATATGCATCTGCTGATATCGCTTATTTCTGCATCTTTATCATCTGTGTTTTGATTGGGATATTCTGCACTCTTTCAGAAGAACACTAATAGTTCGGCCTACCATAAAACCATTCCATCAATGGTGGGGAAAGAGTTAACAATTGTTAATGGTAAACAGGACAAAAATGTGCCGTTTTCCAAAACATTAGAATAGAAAAATAACATTTTCCTAACATTCCCTGAACATAAAATTCGAATGCCGAGAAATATATATATATATTTTTTTTTACTGCACACGATTTGTCAAAGTTGTCAAAGCCAGTTTGCTTTTGTGTGAGATACAGTCCTGGAATTAAGTCATTGCTCTCTTTTGTTATCTCTTTCATGATTTTTTATACAGCATAACCTTCAATATCACTGAATAATTAAATAGACGAAAAGAGGAAAAGATCATTCATTTCTCTTTAAAAAATCAATGAGAAACTTGTTGTGCAGGCAGAAGAAACACACGGCTGCTATTTGTAACATGCCGGCGTAGTCTTCACTATGTAGGTCACTGCCGTAGACAGCAGCAGTTTAACATGGCGGCCTTGATGGTGTTTCCAGAGCGGTGTCTTATTTTTACGGCTGTGTTTTTTGGCTCTTTTCCTGCCCGCTCACAGACTTACTGAGAGCCGGGGTTGTTTCACACAGCTGAGAGAAATACTACAGGAAGAGAGACCGAGTGATGAGGAAAGGTGTGGGTCAGGAGAGTTTTCACAGGGACTTGAGTGAAGGCAGAAATGATGTCATTGTGCCCGACCTTAGTGAGGCCTTCCTCGAACGCAGCTGCACTTTCAGGACGCGTGTTGATGTCCACACACTACACACGGACTGAGCATAGAGCACAATTCAAAGAGTCAAATTGTCATCAGTTATGCTTTAGCTGTTTTCAGTTGGTTTTTCAGGAGCAAATGTTTGCACAAGAAATGTTGGGAAAGGAGCATTTGGGTTCAGCTGGAAATAATTTCGACTTCTGTTTGACTAAAATTTATGCAGAGATTTCAAGTGCATTTAGGGGCTTTCGCATCGGGTAGTTCTAGGAACTAGCCACCAGGGTGGTACCCCGAAGACGAATGGCTCCCAACATTTTCCTGTTTGCGTTCGCACCGCCATTAGGAACTCTGAAGTGACGTAGCCGCGCTTGTTGTGACTTTTATTTTGACGATGCGCAGGACCTTTATTTTGACAGTGCTGACAATGCCAGCCATAGCACACAGTGCTCGCATTCTCTGTGTTCATTAGTTTACGATCTGTCTTTATGTTATTATATAGAACTGTTACACAAAGAAAGTATACAGTTTTTGAAAAGGTATTAGCATTTGCCGTGTGGTTGGTGTACAGAGCTGCTAGCTGAGCAGAAATACACAATCATGTTTCTCTTGGTTCCCTCAAAGTTGCGTTGGATTTTCTTCTTAGCGTAAAGTTAAGAGGCTCATCTATCACGGTTTTCCACGTTTATAGAATTTAGTTTCTGGAGTAAATATATAGGCTATAATCTGTGTGCATGTCTATAAAAAAAAAAAAAAATGCAGATGCTGGTCTTTCACGTGCGTTCAGCCAATCAGTGTACACTTATGTCACTGTTAGTTCCTATATGCTGGATTTGACCCTAATCTGAAGCTTAATGGGCTCTATGCACGGCGGTATTTCCGGTGAAGATATAAGGATGCTCGATAACTTCCGCCGATTGTAGAGTCCAATGCAATCCCGAGAATTTATATTGAATTTTATACTCCATGGTTATACTAAAGAAATTTTAGAGGACCACTAAAGCCTCTAGGTCTTTTGTTTCAAACGCAGTGATGAGTGTAAATACTTATTTGAAACAAAGAAAAGGTACCGTAAATTAATTTAATTTTAAATAGTAGCTAGACTAAAATTTACAAATGCTCTGTTTTTTTTTGTTTTTGTTTTTTTAATATGTCTGTGATGTCTTGCTGTTTTGTATAAATTTGTACGTGTTTTTTGTGAGGTTGAAGCTACTTAAATTGCCCTGTAAAGGGACAAATAAAGATTTACTACTACTACTTAGTCACAAAAACAGATAAAACAGACACCCCTCGTTGTGTTTATGTTTCTTTTTTAAAATGATATTAAATAAACATAACTCTATATAAAATTACATCTAAACGTATGTACGTTTCGTTTTAAAGACGTGAGGACACTAAATTTTGAAGACTCTGCCATAATCCCGTTTTCCTCCGCTTTAATCTCCACAACCAGAAATGGACGAGCATCCTTGCGTCAAATGCGGAACTTATGCATGCGCATATAGCCCATTAGTTCCTCAAAAAAGGAGTTCCTAGAACTAAAATCATTCCTCGTTCCTGAAGTGAGAACACGCCAAAAACAGCTTCCGCCAATAGTTCAAGGAAATATGAAAAAGTGATAAACTATCATAAACTTCGTGAAATGATTTACCAATCACAACACACTGGTCCAGTTGACCAATCTTTTTCAGAAGGAGGGGCTTCATAGAGACAGGAACTAAACAGTGTTACTGACAGACTGGGAAGAGAGGAGCTTGCAACAATGTCAAATATGAGAAAAAAATTATTTGGTTTTTTTTTTTTTTATATTAAATGTGAACACCCATTCTAGCAGACCCCAAAACTCAAATCAAGACTTTTGGAAAAGGGCATGTAGTCAGCAAACAAATTTAGTTTCTGGGAACGTTAGTTTTTGGTTGCCAGAACATTCCTAGAACTTTCCCTTGAAGGGATACTCCACTTTTTTTGGAAATAGGCTCATTTCACAACTCCCCCAGAGTTAAACAGTTGGGTTTTACCGTTTTCGAATCCATTCAGCTGATTTTCAGATAGTACTATGGAAGTCAATGAGACCAGAAACTGTCTGGTTACTGATATTCTTCTAAATATCTGAAAATCGACTGAATGGATTCGAAAACGGTAAAACTCAACTGTTTAACTCTGGGGGAGTTATAAAATGAGCCTATTTCCAAAAAAAAGTGGAGTATCCCTTTAAGGTTCAGGGAACGTTCCCGGAACGTTCTCTTTACGTTATAAAAATGGAACCTAAATATAACCTACATGGAATGTTCCTATAACGTTCTTGTTTGGTTCCCAAAAAAATAACCTCATGGGAACGTTAGGTGAACGTTCTGTGTTTGCTGGGTAATTGCCTCATTCATACACTGTTTATTATAAACATTTGTTCATGGGCTGCTGGTTGTGTTTACCTAGCTTTAAGTTGTTGCTTATGTTGCGTAAATATTAATAAATGACATAAGATATGCATATTGAACTAATAATTGGCCTTGGATGATCCAGACGAAAAATATGGTGCATCCAACAGCAGAAATTCTTCATTGTCAGCAGTGCCAAGTTAAGCATCCCATCACAGTCTTTGTTTATGAACGGAAGAGCCGAATGGCCACACATTATGCTCCAGTGATAATGCCTGTTGGCAACAGATTCAAAGACGCCACTGGCAGACTTCCTGCATCTCACAGGACACAACTGCTAGCTCTTTAACTCCTGACTGGTGTGGGAATTTCAAGTACATTTAGTTTAATTTAGGTACAATGTCTTAACTCTTAATCTTAACATGGAAAAACTCAAGATAATGTAAAAGTTGTTTAATGGGAAATGCCATTTGCAATGATGCAACATCAAATTATTCTTAGTTTGAAATTTTATATGTGAAATATTACACAGCTCTCAGGAAACTTTATTCTGATTGGTCAATTACAGGATTCTGTTGGGTACTTCAGGTCATTAAACGTTATGTTGTATAAACTCCAATATTTACTGCATAAAGTTTTTTTTAAAAAAACAAAAAGTTAATTTAAAAAAAAATCTAAGTATTTTGTTGAGGCAAAAAAAAAAGTTCTGTACAATGTTCTTTGGCAGGCAACATTTTATTAACTATTAAACTGTTTAATGCCAAATTCCATGTGCAATATTGTAAAATAATTCTACAGTTATTACATTTGCATTTGTAACTTTTGCATATACTGTTTTTCAGTCTGGTCAAAATTGGCATTCTGCAAGTGTGTTTATACAGTTCATTAACTTTTATAGTGTGTCATCTTCCATATCACTATGATTTGTGACCAATTTAATTGTATAATTGCCCCTCAACCACTTATATGTCCAATATTTAATGTCAATTTATTGATTTATTTACTAAGTGGTCATAGTCCTCAACCTGCCAAGAGTTCATTTTGTGATGAAGATCAACTGACTGTTTCAGATTTGAAGATGAAATACTGCTTTTAGGAATTCTATATTTTGAATTACTTAAACTTTGAGCATTTAGAAGACGTTTTTTCTTACCTGTCGTTCTGCTTACCTCCATTGTACTTTGGTCTGTTTTCACTGAACACCCTCCATCTGTCCTGAAAAATGGCGGTGTTAAATTAAACAATTGAATGAATACATGTATACGTTAGTGCCATTTTTTTTCTAAACTGCAAATTTTACACTCTCCAACTGTGTCTCTCAGATCCTAATCAGCGGATGGGAGTAATAGCTGCTGGAACGCTGGTAACATTCCTGTTGGTGGTTCTTCTGTCTCTGCTGTGCTGCTGCTTCCTCTGTAGCAACAAAGACAACCGCAAGTGAGTGCAAATCAAAACTAGTTTCTCAATCCATTTCTTAGTCAGTTCTAACCTTCTGAATTAAAAGTTAAAACACTGTCTCCAGTTACAGTTCACTGTGATTATCACAAAGTATTATTATTATTTTTTTTTTTTGTAGATTGTATGAAGGGTTTAACCATTGGGCCCATACAAGAAACACATTTATGCCAGCACACAGTATTGTTTTGGATAAGTTGTGTTGCAAAATATACGTAATACAAATTTTTGGGTCTGGACCAAACGAGCCAATTGAATGGAACTACAAGTGTAAACACTTGTAAAAAAAAATACTTTTTTAAAATTATTATCCTAAGTAAGCAAAATGTATTGAGTGTGTCAGATATACCCCTTACACCAATTAAATAATCAAAAATATTTCAGGGTATCGCTCTAATTATTTGATCATTTTTTGACGTTAGAACCCGAAAGTTCTAGAAGAATTTGCAGCTGGTTCCTTCGAGATTTTCCTATGGGGTTTTATCATTTTTTTTTATGTATGATTCTTTAGTAAACATAAATTGACGATACTTTGACGTATTGTTCTATAACGTACACCGCACACACTCACAAACCAAGCTGTCTTATCTAAATACTCATAAAAAAAGTATGATTTCAAAAATAGAGAGAATTCCTTCAAAATTTGCATTTTCACTATGGGTGTTTGTAAAATGTCAAAGAATAGTCAAGTTATGTATAGCACAGCCTTTATTTTACACATAAATTGAAAAACCCCATAGGAAAATCTCAAATATATGCTTATATATGCTTATATAAATGCCAAATAAGTTAACACAAGTCTATTTAATATTCATGAGTTTATCTGTCAAATCTTAATTAACAACACTTGAGCGGTACTGCTCACATAAACCGTGTGAACGTAACCAGATTTAGTGCTGTAAAACTGGACTGACAGCGGCGGTGTGAACGTGGCCATTGCGTCTATCTCAAACTCACCCCTGGCAAAGGACATCTTTTAACAAAGCCTGTCACCAGAATTGTTCACAGTTCGCTGAAGTGAAAGCCTCCTCTGTTCTCCGCAGTCAGTCGGGAAAACTCAAGACTCTCGTGTTCTAGAAATCACAGTCGGCTGTTTTCTTAAACTTTCCACCTTTTCTAAATGGCTGGAAAACTACAGAACGTAAGCCTAGATTTCCTCAGTTTGCCAGCGAGGCAGATGAATCTCTACATTTAAACATTAAATCTAAAATCTTAATGGTTAGATGGTGTATACCGTACGCAGTTAATGCTAGTAGGGGTTAACTCTCCTCAGAAATGGATTCTATATTGTTAGTTTAGTGTAATGTTGGTCTAACGTCACCCTTCTTCTTTCAGCCCTGACCAGGAAAACTCCACCAACAGCAAGAAGGCCAAAATAATCCTCTGTGGTGGATTCAGCCGAATCAGCACCAAACTCCCCAGAATCCCTCTGAGGAGACAGAAACTACCCAAAGTTGTTGGTATGTCCTCATTTTCCACAATCTAAACTGAACGGTAACGCTTCCTTTTACAATCCAGTTACCCATGTAAATACTATGTACTTATTTTAGTAACTACAAATACTTGGTAATAACTAGTACTAACCCTGAACCTACCCCTAAACCTAACCCTGTTCCATGTACTTACCGTATATAAGCAGTACTTTCTAGGTAAGTACACTGTAAGTACACTGTAAGTACTGTACTGTAAAAGGAAGCGGTACCCAACTGAACCACACAAAAGATATGAGCTTAATACGATGTGCCTGATGTTTAGTCTTCAATGGGTCAATGGTAGTGACATCCTTTTTTCATGGTATTTTAACACAAATCCTCTTTTAGCACAAAAAGAATCAATTTTAATATTGGCAACCTCAATGTTCATTTAAACGTTAGTTTGCGTGAACGCTCCTTAAAGGGGTAGTTCACCCAAGAAATTTAAATTGTGTCATTTAAAACATCCTAACATCGTTCCGAACCCATCGGACTTGGGAGAATGTTGGGAACCAAACAACATTAGACTCCATTGATATTGAAAAAAAAAAAACCTAGGATATTTTGCTAAATATTTTCTTTTATGTTTCATGACATGAGAATGTTAAACAACATGAGGATGTTGACAATTAAATTGTATAATCCTCACATTATTCCAAACCTGTATGACTTTTCTTCTGTGGGACATAAAAGAAAATATTTTGAAGTACATTGGGAACCAAACAACATTGAACCACAGTTGAATTCTTTTGTAGGGAGTAAACTTTCCCGTTACGTAAATCATTTGTTGGTTGACTTACCTATTTGGCACTTTCAAATCATTGCTTTGTTGAGTTGTTTGTCAAATCAACCAATGGCGTGAGTTTGTACCAGGGCTCTCTGTTTCCCAGACCAATGGCAGATGGGTCAGTGGTTGAGAACCTGTTTGAAAGAAATCATTTTTGCAATTATGTTTGGTGCCTCTACTAGCTAAAAGCCCCAGTCAGAATGAAAAGCGCTCTGCGTTGACCCAAACAAAGTCTTTAGGGTTTCATCTGAATGGAATGCTCTGGGTGCACGTCTTATTTCCCTTGGCTCCATGTGAAGCTTCAAGTCCTTATTAATCTGTACCCAAACAGACATTCGTTTTCTTTTTCCCTGCATTTCTCCCCTCATTTCCCTATTTCTTATTAAAACAGACGGCTGGGAGCTGAATGTTCCCCCAATCAAAGACTCCTCTGTTTTTGCCAGGATGGAACCCCTGTGTGGAGTTCTTGTGGTTGAGGAACTGTATGGGCTGCTCCTGCCAGGAGAGAATATTAAAGTGGCCATACAAACACATTACACTTTTTTGAGGCAGTTTGTTTGGAATATTCATTTTGGACTTGGATTCAGAGACCAAATCGTAAAAGGCACGGCATGTCAAGTTAGCACTGCCTAACACTAAATTAAGTGAATTGGACATTTTAAATATAAAAAAAACGTGGGTTAGTTTTGCAGCTGTTTTTCTTTAGCGTGCACAATAACAAGAGGTCAAATGGTAACGCTACAATAATTCTCATTTGTTAACATTAGTTAATGCATTAACTGAAATGAACTAACAATGAGCAATATAATTTTACAGCATTTATTAACCTTTATTATTGTTAGTTCATATGAAAAATGTTCATGTTATATCCAGCCTGTTCTCATCCTTCAGCGTCACATAGAACGCTATGACAAAACGGCGTTATACTACGCACATGGCACCCTTTATCGTTAATATAACCGTAAACCCAAGTCGTCATAAATACTTTAGCGTAGGGGTGGGCGATATAGAAAAAATATCATATCACGATTTTTTTTAGGAAAATCACGATCCCGATTTTTATCACGATTCTTTGTCAAGTTGGTTTTAATATTTTGCAAGTGGCTGTTCATTACAGCCAAACTAATGTACTTATGTTAAAAACAAAGCCTTAGGTAACAAAATAAAAAAGAAAGGCATACATTTAGGCCAGTGGCGAAGATAAAAATCTTTGTCATTATTTTCTTTGTTATTAAAAAAATAAGACAAGATAAACATTACACAAATTAATATTCAAATTAAATAAATAGTGCTAAATAGTATTTTTCAGATGCACTAGGTGTATTTAGCAGTAGCATTGAAGAAAGTAATTAAATTAAACAAATATGAAATTAAAACACTACAGAGATTTCACTGAATAAATTGATTCTTATTAAAGGTACTATTAAAGTTCTCAGTCAGTGAGTGATTTTCTCATTGTGGTTTTTTTTTTCTTTTACTAAAGAGATAGTTCCCTCAAAAATGAAAATGGTCTTAATTTACTCTCTCAAGATGTTTTAAACCCGAATAAGTTTCTTTCTTTTGTTGAAAATAAAAGTTCTTTTGAATAATGTGGGTAACCCGAACAGTTGCTGGTCCCCCTATAGTTTTTTATTGGTTCTCTCCTGGAAGTTAATGGGGACCAGCAACTGTTTGGTTACCCACATTAAAAAAATCGTTCTTTTGTGTTCAGCACAAGAAAGAAATTAATACAGGTTTGTAACAACATTAGAGTGAGTAAATAATGACAGTTTTTTTTTTTTTTTTTTTTTTTTTTTTTTGGTGAACTATCCCTTTAAGGAAGTGCGGCAGTGCTATTTATTCCTGTCGCTTTTAGACCAGTCCAGCACGCGACACGTTTAATATAGACGCATGTTACACCAGATATTCTCTCAAATGTTTGCTTTCACTTTAGACATAGCCTGTTTATGTAAACATTGTGTGTATTTAACAGTATTAGCATAATAATACTCGAAAGATAGCAAAGTCCAGTATTCTGGCGCTGTTTGACAGGCTTCTAGTGCCTGTGAGCGTCGGAGGTATGCGGTCAGGAAAGCGCACGTTAGAACAGCACATCAGCGCGTGAATTAAATATTTAACCGGCAAGGCTTATGCAAATAATGAACTTGCAGTGTCCCATGCCTATTCATTAACGTGTGATGTGTAGGTTACGTCGCGTTGTACAGTTGAGACGGGGCGCCAGAACTGAACTGATAGAATGCACTGTTACACGATACGACGATATTTCTTCAAAAGCAGATCGTGGAGACATTTTAATCGTCCACGATTAAAAATCGTCATATCGCACACCCCTACTTTAGCGTAATATGAGACTACCCTACCCCACACCTAAACCTACCCATCACAGCGCGTTATATTAATGATAACGGGTGCCATGTGCGTAGTATAGCGCCGTTTTGACATATAGCGTTCTATGTGACGCTAAAGGATGAGAATGCGTTGGTTATATCACAGTGCATTAAAGGTTGAGTTCACCCAAAAAAGGAAATTCTGTCATTAAAGGTAGCTTTGAAAGCATGAGATCCCACCCTCCCTTTAGAGCGTCTCCAAAGTTACGCCTCCTTAAAACGCATTAACACACACAGAAGTGTCTGCACAAGGTCACAACACATGGCGTGAACGCAGCATAAGCTCAATGTTTTGGTCCCGAAGGACCTTTAAAGGGTAACTTGGCAACTCTAGTCATTTTTTCACTGATTTTCACTTTTGTTGTCGCATGTTTTCTCATCAAGCTCCCCCTACTGTACATCTGTGCGTCGTACACTGTCATAAAAAAACTCACTTGTGGCACCTTCCTCCCGCTACTTATGTGCATTTGTTATTATCGGAGCCGGTCAACTTTTTCGTGTGGAGCCGTCAACCGAGTGGTTAATATTATATCATACACAGTTATCATAGAATTATGTCGAATTGCCATAAAGTAGTTTGTTTCTCGCTTGTTCTTGCTTCTCTTGCTTGGGGAGCGATATTTTTTTCCTAGGATGGTAGGGGAAGACTCATAAATACTATTAACCCCAGTGACGGGTAGGTTTAGGGACGGAGTTGGGGTAGGTCATATATTTATATACAGTAATGTAACGTTAAGTCAACGGCGTTCATAAACACACTGAAAAGCGATTATGCGTGTTGACATGCAGGTAGGGCATTGAATGCAATGATTAGACGAACATTTTTCGGAGATATACGCGTTTTAATATTTAGACCACTTCTATTATTGATTGCCATAAGGATGTGAAGAGAATTTCAACCCGTATAATAGTGTTTGAAACAAAAATTGCCTACCCTACCTTTACTGTAATTACACACCCTCATGTCGTTCCAACCCCGTAAGACTGTCGTTCATCTTCAGAAGACAAATGAAGATCTTTTTAATGAAATCTGAGAGCTTTCTGTCGCTCCATTGACAGCCTACGCATTACGCAAACACCACTTGCAAGGCCCACAAAAGTTTTAAATGATAAACTGATAGATATTCCATTTGAAAAGAAAGTTTTTTAGATACTAGTATGTGTCTAAATGTGTTAAATGGTCATATGTTAAATGGTCATATTTAATGTGATGACCATTTAAGGGGAAATTGAGGACTGCCTTCTTACTGTACCCCCACTAAAAATCATCAAAACACCAGTTGATTTAAAGTCAAGGGTCGTCTCCAAATCACAAGCAAAAATCCAGGTCCCAATCAAGGAAACAAGAGCTGAACTCTTCTTTTACAAAGAACATGGATGGCACAGCTTTAATTAAAACAAACAATACCCTAGTGTATGGGTAACAGGCGGTCACGGGTGAGCAGCATTTAGTTATTTAGTGACAGAGAGCCCCAGAGAAAGCCCAGAGCCATACTATCCTCGAGAGACATGTGCTTCCACACTAATTTACCACATTACATAAGTTAAAGAGTCACTGCCATCAGACCCGGGTAGAGAAAAATCCTGTCTGAAACAATAATGTCACTGTTGGTTAGGGTTGAGTATGGCCGGCAGATTGATTCAATAAAACCCCTCAAGCTGTAAAACCCTGGATAGACAACAAAGAACAAGCAAGTAGAAAAATCCAATAAGAAGATGGCACTTCAGCAGAAGAGATATGACCAGCGTTCGGCTCTCAAACATAAACTGGCCCTTTCATCCACGGACTTTATGAGAAAATTGACTGAGAATTCGTCTCTTTCATCTGACAATTCAAAGAGTGTTAAATGACTCTGGAGACAACCAAAATCAACACAAAACAACGTTGCTTTTCACGCTCACTCTTGATTAGTAAAAAATGGGTTTTGCAAAAGAAAATGAGAGGGAGAACTAAAAGCAAACTCTACCCCATTTCTCTTCCCCACCCCCTCGAACTTCTCACTACATGGGAGGAGCTGGATGAAAATATCATTCTCTTTCCCTCTTTCTCCTTTTCCTGTTGCGGTTCTGCTATCCTCATTGGCCGACTGCAGTAGTGAGCTCTGCTATTTTTTCCCTTCCTTTTCTTCCCCCACTTTTTTTTTCTTTTCTTTTTTTTGAAACTCTACCCTCACAGGAGAGCAAATGGGGGGCTGGGGGTCTTTAGACAGGAAGTGACTAAATTTACCTCAGTGTGTTTCAGAGCCCTTTTTACTCCAGCTAAAGCTGGTAATGACAGATTTAAGACAAAAGGGAGAAAAAAAAAAGAATGAAAATGTTTTCACTCATCTCCTCTGGACACACATTCTGTTTCTCACCATTATTTAGATTTAGGAAAAAAAGACATTTCTACACCAGTGAAGTTAAAGCTACACTGTGTGATTTTTACCCCTATCTAGCGGTGTAAAGATATATGACCATCCAGGTAATATTAGTTTCTGTTCCTCTCAATTCCGATTTCGTTTTAACTCCTACGGTGGCCAGTGTAGTCCAAGATTAACATGGCTTCCAGTTTGACCTCGTCCATGAGTGTTAACCGAAACGTAAACACGAAAGGCGAAGCTTAAATTAACGGGTATGTCCCTCTTTTGCTAATGTACTTTCAAGATGGAGGGGCAACATGGCGACCGACATTAGAACCCCTTACCCGTATGAGAATACTTTATTACATGAACGAAGTAAATATACATTATTGAGCACATATATTTTTGAAAGAACTAAGTGTTTTTAGCTAAGAATAAACTAAAAGAGTTACACAGTGTAGCTTTAATCTGTCTTGAAACGAACATCATATCCAGATGATTATCACAATACCAGTCAAGAACACGTCATGTTTCACCGCTAAACCAAAAGAATGAGACAAGAAATCGTACTTTACTCAATATAACACACAAACTGAATTGAATGAAATACTGGTTCAAGTGTTGTTAACTTTACGAATTATTTTAATAGAGTGATGACGTTTTAATAGAGTGATATTTCAATTCAGTGATGACGTCACTTTGTAGGGCAACTCGGAAGCTAGCGGCGCGTGGGTTCCCTCGGTCGAAAAGCAATGCATTTTCCCCATAGACTTTTGGAAAATAGCAAAAAAATAAGATCTGTGTTTAACAAAGAGTTGTGACCCTTACATGTTTTGTCTATCAAGATAATCTTTACAAGTTAATCCAAAATTTATACATTTTGAAGTCTATATAAAGATTTTAAAAAAACACAAGCAGACACAATAAAGTTTAAAAAAACCACAAGCAGGTTATTACTGTGTGTTCTATGTCATAGATCAAAACGTGAATATATTTAGAGGCTTTGTTCACCACAGACCTTATTTCAGGCGACTTAGCAAAAACTCATTCAAAAATCCCATAGGCTCTAGAGTGCTAAAATGCTAACTCACTTCCGCCTTTTGGCCTACAGAGTGACGTCGTAACTTCGGCAACTCTATTTAATTTAACTGACACTTTAGTCAGGTGTGCACATGACTAGTGCGCATGCGTGGTAAAAATAAACGATGCGCAGCAGAAAACATGCAGGGAGCGCTTTTGAGTACCAATGTTTTTGGGGACAGGGCCACGTTTTCTTACTGGAGTAGGATTTTTCTCCATCTTTGGTAAGATTCGCCATTATGATGATTAGTGTGTTCACTAATTATTAGGGGTGCAACAGTTCGCAGTTGATCTGTGATCTGTACAGACCATGCCCACTGTTCGGCACGAATGTGATTCGTGGATTTACTGCCAAGTTTAACCATCATAGATGTAAAGTTTATCATGTGGACGTGTTACGTCTTGCCAATTTACACATTCAAACGATTTTTAATGTGAAATATAAATCGGGACTCACACGCTGTTATCTGTGCACTCACCCGTCCACACTACTGCGTTTTCATTAAAAAACTGAGAATTAAAACGAATACGATTTCCGTCCACACCAGCTTTTTATCTGCGTAATAGAATTGATCTCCGTCCACATTAAAACGACTGAAAACGTGGATCACGTGACCATTCACCAACACTGGGCATGCGTGTAAACGGTGGCTGACGAATCAGGGAAGGACACGTTATGACTGAGCGTTTCTAAACTTCTCCGTTTTAGGTCTTTGTTTTTTTCCGTTTTAGTCTGGACGGGAGGTGCAAACGTAGCAAAAGGTCTCCATTTTTAAACGAAAACGCAGTAGTGTTGATGGGGCCTGAGGGAGAGATAGAGACGCGTTTTAAACTGCTCTTGATTCTAAGTCAAATAGTTGTAGTTATAGTAGAGGTCTAGTAGTTATGAGAAATGTAGTACTTTTGGTTGCTGTAGCGCCACCTATGGGCCAATTGGGGCCATACTCTGATAGGTTCTCCCCAAATTGAGGCCTACCATCTGGCCAGGTTTCAAGTCTCTAGTATTTACAGTTTGGCCTGCACCATCAGTTTTACAAATCCTTACAATTACAAGGTTTCAGCGCTTTGTGCTTGAACCCCTAATAAAAGTAAAATATCTGGATACATTACATATTGGGAGGGGGGTTGCTTAAATTTTATGAAAATAATGTCAATGCAAAAAAAAAAAATCGAAATATACAATAGTTATTTTACCTTTTGATTTTGAGGTGACAACACAAATTCGGCATGTTTTGTGAGATTTGCACATTTACTTTTTACTTCTATCATAATTTATTTGCATGTTCTCAGATATTTAACGACGAAACGCGTTAAGAACGAGCATTGAACAATGTTCCTTGCAAGCTCTTGATCTAAATGTCTTTTAGTCCAAGTCTATAAACATGTTTCTGGAGAGGCGTCAGAGAGACAGGCCACCTGTTGCCCTACACCAGAGTACTCTCTGCAGCTGTGGGGACTAATGCAGCTGGGATGTTCCAGCAATGTACTTTTGCTCAAGGCCCATATAGCATAGGGTGGGCTTCCAGACCGGTCTCTGACAAGACAGCAGTTGTTCGATGTCAGTGAATGGCTTAGTAACAGCACTATGTCTGTTTGCATGCATCTCCCTCATACATGTCATGCCATTTCATGGTGCGGCGAGTCCCACCGGGGAGTCGTGAATCCGCATGATGAGAATGCTGGTGACATGAACAGCAGTGAACAGAGAGAAGATATGCCTTTGACATTGCGGTAAACTTCTTCCAGCACCTACAGCTGCTTGGAAAAAGGATAAAGTATGGAATGTAAATTGTTTCATTGAAGGCAAAACTCCAAAAATGCAGTTTTATATCTCTGTGGTTTTTACTGCTATGTGCTGTTGAAATGTTTATTTTTGCAAATTTTCTTTCAAAGCTTTTTTTTTTCCACACTGGGAGAATGTTAGAATAAACCCTTTGCAAGCCGATTGCAAAAGCTTGAGTGTTTCTAAGTGAAGCGCATATGCTAAAACTCAACATGAAAGTGAACTTTTTTCCAGTTTTCAAGTGTTATGGAACTAAAAAGTGAAACTAAACTGCTTCTTGTTACTGGTAGTTTTACATGTAAAGGCTGTGACACCAAGCTGATGGTTGGTGACACCAAGCTGATGGTATGTTCCACGCGTTGGCTCACGTCGTCATGAGTTCATCCGATTCAACATCAGGGCTGTCGGTAGGGTTGGGTATCGAGAATCGAGTATCGATTGGAACCGGGACTAACTTTTCGTTTTTCCCGGAATCGTTCAAAAGTTAAAATTTTGATTTCTAGTTTCAATATTCACACTCCACCGACCAGAAGAGGAAACCCCTGAACAACACCAATGAAGAAGCGTCTACCGGAGGTTTTGGCATAACCGCGCGAGTCGAACATGAGTAGCTTACGTCGGCGGTCCAAAGTGTGGCTTCATTTTTCTAAAAATAACAAAATCTCGGCAAAATGCAGAGTATTTCCCTTTAGAAAGGAGTATTTCCTTCAGAAAGACTGTTGGTTAGCAAGGTTAGCTAAACTTTTTTGACCCTGTCTCTTAAAAGAATCGGAATCGAGAATCGTTGGGAACCGGAATCGAAACAAGGATTCGGAATCAGAATCATTCGAATTCAAACGATACACAACCCTAGCTGTCGGTGAGAGAGAATTTTGTTTGGCTGTTCAGGTTACGAACGAGTCAGTACACGAGAATAAAGGCTAAAGTGAGGAAAGCGAACAAAGAAGTCACGACGGCACATACAGAAGGCTGTTCTAATTGTATGCCATATTTCCTGAGCGTTGATTTGTTCATGGCTCGCATATCTGAACTCGTATATCTGCAGTTCTAGTTTTGGTTTCTCTTTTTGAATGACAAAGACTCTTGATATAGACAGTTGCATGCAAGTACACAGGGTTTCTGCAGGTTTCACTAATTCAAATTTAAGACCTTTTTAAGACATTTTAAGACCATAAACATTGAAATTTAAGACCTACACGGCGCATTACCAAAAATTTAAATAATAATAAAAAAATTGCAAAAAATGATTTTATATATGTGTGTGTGTGTAGGTGAAATTTGTACTTTGCATTTTATACTGTAAAAACACAGTTGATTTTAGTTGATCATACCTAGAGATGAAATGGCATGAACATTTCATTTCATGATTATTATGAAATCAATTTGCCAAATGTATTTTGAAATCCAGCAAATCAATAAAATTAGCATTCAAATGCACTTTGTAATAACTTCTTGCAGCCAGAGTTTTGGCAAATGAATGAGGGTAAAATCTTTTTAAGACCTGACTGTTAAAATTTAAGACCTCAGATGAAAATCTAGCCGTTTAAGACTTTTTAAGGCCTTAAATTTAAAGTTCAGAATTTCAGACTTTTTAAGACCCCGCGGAAACCCTGAGTACAGAAAACACATGCCGTTGACAGCCGCCTCTAGTCCTTTTGGTGTGTTCAAGCGTAGCAGCCGATGCGCGGAGACGACGGGTTGGTTATTACAGGAATTGGTCGCGGTCGACAAGTCGATCTTGGAAGCATTTTAAGTCGATCGCGAAGAGTTCTCAAAATTAGAGAAAAAAGCTTATTGTGTGTAGTAAATGGTGTCTAGGGGAGGCACGTGCGCTGTTACAATCTAGTCATTTTTTGACGCACCTTTGCGCTTACGCGGACAGGTTGTTTCAAAGACACAGCAAGTTATTATATTATTGAAAAATCACATAAAAAGTAAATGAAGTTGATTTTGAATGCATGTTTACTTGAAAGAGATCATTTGATCTTCCCTAAAAGGTCTTGCACGGCCAAATAGCCAAAAGAGCAGTGTGAGAGAGAGGCGTAACCAGGCCAAGAGAATGTGGTTAGCATCTACTCTAGTTCCTCCTGGCTGAGAGGAGATGTGAGCAGCAAGCCACAGGAATCCCCGAGCTGACCATCTTTTCTAAGTCAGCATGAATGCATCATCAAATAAAAGTGGGCGGAAGGAAGCGGCCTCCCGAAAACCACCGTGACCTTCATTAGGACCACAGTCACATGCAGGAGAACTGGGCAAAAAGTTACCACCACTGTTCATTTGTAAACTTTTGCAATTAGTCAGACAGCATTTTCAGTTCCATACAAGCTGTTGAAAAGATAAACATTAAAAAGTACACATAATTTAAACCTACATACTATTTGTACTGAATTTTAGAAAATATGGTTTTAAAAAATTTATATACAGTTTTCTTTATCGATCCAAAAATTACTTTATTCTTTGGCAATAAGTGTATTTTCAAAACTTTTTTTTTTTTTTTTGTGCTGGGCAACTATTAAATTGCATACAAAATAAAAGTTTGTTTACATAATAAGTTTGTGTACTGTTTAATTATTTTGTATATATATATACACACACGCACATAATTTATATTATATTACAAATAACAAAATTTTTCTTAATATATACATGCATGCGTGTGTGTATTTATTTATTCAAAATAACTATACACAGTACACACACATTTATTATGTAAACACAAACTTTTATTTTGGATGCGATTAATCGTTGCCAAGGGGGTAATCCATCGACCGGAAGTTGAAGCCTCGCGGGAGCTGCCATCTTGTAGCAGAACTTCACTTGCGTTAGCTTTCCCATTGACTCCCATTCATTTTGGCGTCACTTTGACAGCGAATAACTTTACATCTGAGGCGTTTGAAAGCCCCCTTTAGTTCTTTATTTATTTCTAAAGAAACACGACAATGTATAAAATGCTCCATTACCTTGTAGCTTATGTTATGACCCCGTAGAAGCAGTTTTAGTGAAAGTAGGCTGACGATTGCGTCATACCCACATGACTCTCTGTCGCACAGTAGAGAGATTACCACCGTATGGACAGGAGAAGAAGCTCGCGCGCAATCGGGGAAACGTGGAGGCAAAATGACAAAATAATTAATCAGAATACCTAGCAAAATTGTCTCCTTCTCCTAGCTCATGGACAGCTCCTATTCACGCTCTCCGCCTCTGCATGTTTCGGAAGGGAATGATTCAGATTTCTCATACCACAGCACTAGAAGACAGACGGGTTGCTCTCGTCACAACTACGTAGTCAAGCTGTTTGAGTCTGCGCGTCAGGGATGGGGAAAAAAAAAAAAAAAAAAAAAAAAAAAAAAACGCCAAAAAAGGGCTTCATTCGTCTCAATGGAGTTCCAATGAGATTGCTCTGTCCATTTCTTTTACTGTCTATGATCATTGCCAAGCACTAGTTTTTTTGAAAAGTACAACATCTGAAGGTGTTAAATATTAACAATTTGGGGGGGGGGGGAATTTGCTTTCATTTCAGGAAAATAACATCTAACAAAAGTTAAAACCACATAATTGGTTTGATTTTTTGCTGCTAAACAACATAGCTATGTTGGTCCACCAGCACCAAACTAGCTCTAAATAGCAGTGCTAACCCTAACCGTAGTCCAAAATACCAGTGTAAATTCTTAGGTCCTCAGTAGCCCGCAGATCATTCCACTAGCATGCTTTGAAGTGTAGTGTTTCACTCATGTGCTGTCAATGCTGGCTTTCATGCCGATTATCCACACTCCACTATTTGCCCTTGTCGGTCAATAATGCAGACTGTAGAGCCTAACATCATCACGTATGTAGTCAAAGAGCCTTTGTGTGTTGTGAAACCCAGGGACCCTTCTTCCACTGATTTGACCTGACCTCTATGTTTGTTTTCTTCTTGTCCAAACGCTTAGTCACCCACCACGATCCTGAAAACACTTTCAACAGCATTATCGAGCCGCCCTCCGTAGTGGACCAGCCTTCTCCATCATGGTCTTCCCAGGAGTCCTTTTCTTCTTTCGAGACGAGCGAAGACGGGCCTGTTTACTGCATACCCCACGAAGGTGAGCGGGAACAAGCGCAGATAAGCCATCTGTTTGTGCAACATGGAAAACAGATGAGGGAGTTAAGAAATCTCCAGACAATTTTATTAAATGACCCCATTTTGTGGTAAACGCTTGGCCTCTGGGTGCATATATTACGTGCGTTGAGTTAATACAAACAGCAAACGCTATAAATGGCCATGTCAGCAGATGCAAAGCTTTCAGGATGTGACTCAGGACTTTCTGCATAAACCGCGGTGAGGGAGATTGCTGGAAAACTGATATAAAATTATTTTAAGGAAAAAACCTAGGCATTGCATAGTGTTTCTAACTGTTCATAGACATATAATAATCTTTAGGTGTAACCTATCTAAAATAATCTATCATTTTATTCTAAATGTTTTATTTTTTTAATAAGCTGTCCTCGTTTAGTTGTTCTTAAAATATATTTTAGTATACCGGTAGTCAATGTTCAGAATGAAATATTGGCTTAATACTTACTGAATAGTGCACAATAGAGTCTGTTCAGAAATTACCAGGAAATTAGGGTTGAAATGCCAACAAAACAGTGTTGTTAATTAAAAAAAAAAAAAAAAAGTAAACTGTATTTATATTTACTTTAATTAGAAATATTGTCTTGGCAAAAAACTGAAATAAAATGGTGTTTAAGTACTAAAATTACTAAATCTAAAACTGAAATGAAAAAAAGAATGCTGAACAGAAAAATTGAAATAATAATATTAAAATAATTAAAATAATAATAATAAAAAGTAAAAAATAAAAAATATTAAAAATAAAAATATAAATAAAAATATTAAAATAAAATTATAAAAAGTAGGCAACAAAGTTATATAATAAAAATTAAAGGTAACTCAAAATAATAATAAATACCATAATAGTCTATAAATAATAATACAACGAAAGTGACTTTCAAAATATGAGGGTAAATATTGCCTACAAAAAATAAATCTCTAAAAAATCTATATAAAAAAAATACAGCCAAAATAATGACAATTCATTTAAATGAACTGATTATTTTAAGTTGGACTGAAATTTAGACCAAAACTATACTTTTAGTTTTTTATAATCCAATCGTATATAGAATTTTGTAATATTTTGCAGACAGATCAATGACAAATGTCAACGCAGAGGTGTTAAAAATTGTAGCTGATAACGTCCAGCTCATTCATCTCACAGGAACTGGCCAGTCAGTTTTTCTTGTAATTTTACATGACTACAGTCAGAGATATAGTTCCCTACCACTCACCCCTTACATTGACCTTTTTCAGAGACTATGAACGAGAGCTCTGAGAAGAAAAGTTCCGGCCCTGCTCAAGAAGCATCATCAACACCCAATGATGAGGACGCAGGAGAGTACACGTCCCTCAAAGACACAAGAGAAACAACAAAACAGTACGTTAGCGACGGAAGCGAGCAGCCTCTCCTGAAATCTTCAGACAGCGAGGGCTCCACCAGTGGTTCCGAGTCAACCATAGGAGCCGTTTACGCCCACGTCGCGCGCCTTTCCAAACACTCCAAAGAGGAGGAGGACACGGCCTCACCTGAGAAGACGAAGGAGAAAACGAAACCTCGTCCTCCAGACCCGTCCACCAAACCGAAGGTGTCCTGGATCCACGGAACATCTGGAACCAACCCGACAGAGCAAAGCCAGACTCCATCACCACAAAAAGAGAAGAGGAACAACAACTCAGAAGGTTCTGGAAAGGCTGGTGAGAAGCACCGGATTAAGGAGAAGTCGAGCAAGAACGTAGAAAAGCACCAGGACGGGAAGAAGACGGATGGACCCGAATCTCCAAGCAAAAGCAAATCTCACAAAGCTTCGGAGACCATAGAGCACCTCAACGGAACATTCCAGAATGCCCTGAAGAAGATCGGAAACTTCCACTCGGACAAGAAAACAAACGACGCCAACAAAGAGCCGCCCAAGAGCCCAAAGATCATGCATCCGCACATGAACTCCGAGGCCGCCACGCTACTCGCGGCTCAGCTGAAGGAGAAGACCCAAAGCCTCAATCGGAACGAGGGGCTCACGGTGGGCTTCAAACCCAACGGTGTTTCGACGCCTCAAGCCCAACGAGAGAAACCCACCCCTCCTCAAAAGACCAAGCGCTCTGCAACTGGGACCAACAAGCCCCTTCTGCCCACCTCCGGCAACCTCCAGAAGATGGTGGCTCCTATTTCAGACTCTTCGCCTGAACCTAAAAGCCCAGAAAAACAAGGCCTTAATGGGACCAGAGTTGAAGGAGACGCAACACCAAAGAAAACACCCATCAAAAAACCACCGAGAAAGAAAGGAAAGGAGGGAGCACTGGAGACGGAAGGCAAAACCACTCCAAAGACGGCCATCATGCCACCTCAGACTGTCAAATAGATCGGCTTTGATCACATTGGTGCGTCAGTTTTTTTTTTTTGAGAACATAAACGTACAGTTTTTCGTAACACATGATATAGGAATTGGATGGATTGTTCTTTTAAATGGACGAGCTGCTTATAGGTTTTAATATTTGGATGGACTGTGGTTCTCGTTATCTCTTTGAAGTCCTGGGATCGGAAACGACGTCGTGGCTTGTGTACAGTATTAAAAAGGAAGAGTAAATGAATTTAATGTAATAAGCTCTTTTTGTATGCTCTCAGTTTTACATATGCATTACTCGACGTCCATTGTTTTGAATTTGCCACTGCTATCGTGATTGTCCGATCGGCAGGTTCGTGTCTGAAATGTGTATTTAGCACTGTATTCATTGGTGTAAAGAATGAACCAAAGGTACTTCAAAGGTACAGGAAGAATGATGCCATTATTCATTTTGACTCAGGCCGTACAGTATATGTATATTCAATATCTTGTTAATGATGTCATGAAGGAAATTGTCTGCTTGGTTTCTTGGGCATACGTATTCATCAGTTCTCAGTGCTTAGCATCATGCTTTTTACGCTAAACACATCCGTAATAGCCGTAGTCCTTGCTAATCCACAGTGATATCTATCCTTGCTGCTGAATCTAAACACTCAGGGGTGCATTTCCTGAAAGCATCGTTAGCCAACTATGGTCTCAAGTTCCGTCGTTACCAATAGAGTTCAATGGAAATTGTGACCAACTTGCGAGCATAGTTGGGTAACGATGCTTTCACGAAACGCACCCCAGACTGATCCCATGAAATGTTGTATGTATGACACGCCAATTTGTATTAGCATTTTTGGCGTGCTATCAACACGCATAATCGCTTTTCAGCGTGTTTATGAACGACGTTGACTTAACGTTACATTACTGTATATATAAATATGGGACCTACCCCAACCCCGTCCATAAACCTACCCGTCACTGGGGTTAATACCATTTATGAGTTTTCCCCTACCATCCTAGGAAAAAAATATCGCTCCCCAGTAGGGTTGGGTATCGAGAATCGAGTATCGATTGGAACCGGGACTAACTTTTCGTTTTTCCCGGAATCGTTCAAAAGTTAAAATTTCGATTCCTAGTTTCGATATTCACAGTCTGCCGAGCGGGACAAGAAACCGCTGAACAACACCAACGAAGAAGCGTCTACCGGAAGTGTTGGCATAACCACGCAAGTCGGAACATGAGGAGCTTACGTCGGCGGTCCAAAGTGTGGCTTCACTTTTCTAAAAATAACGAAATCTCGGCAAAATGCAAAATTTGTGACAAAAGGAGTATTTCCTTCAGAAAGGATTATTTCCTTCAGAAAGACTGTTGGTTAGCAAGGTTAGCTAAACTTTTTTGACCCTGCCTCTTAAAAGAATCGGAATCGAGAATCGTTAGGAACCGGAATCGAAACAAGGATTCGGAATCAAACGATATCCAACCCTACTCCCCAGATGTAGATCTAAATTTTGCTTCATTTCGCTCGGACATTTAACGGCGTGTACATACTCGCGCTCGCGGATAGCTCAAAATGTGTATAGATAACACGCCACTTGACTTGAAAGTGGCGTGTATGTTTACGCAAAAGTCATGATGTCATATTGCAACACTAGTTTTTCCCCTTCTTTCGTAAAGTACCCACAATCGGTAATGCATTTAATTCATGACAGATAGAGACTCCGTAAAAAAATATCGTTTGTTTGTTTTTTTGCATACATTCAGACCTACTATTGTAGTCCTAAAAGTTCACGAAATAAATGCTAATGTACAACCTTTTCCCTCTGGGATCTTGGGAGTCTTTCCCGAACCTCCGGTTAAAATAAGAAAACCAACAACATTATTAAAAAAAACAAACATGAAACATTTATAAATATCAGTTTTGATCATATTTGCATTAAAAATTAGCACTTAAATTATTGTTTTTCCAGTTAAAATCCGTAATGCTTTGTATGCTAATATCACATGCTTTTCTCTTCATGACTGAAAGTTTATGCAGCGCAATAATAACTACGGCATTAATGTAGTGTGCATTGCCATTTTATGAAAATGTTAATTTATAAATAATTATTTGTTCTGCCAAAGAAACAATCATAACACCTGAAAGATGCCATTATAAGTCAGATTTAAGGGTATAACCTTAATTATTCATTCTTCAGAGTTTGTCTTGACTTTGCGGCTGCAGGAAGTTCATTGCATCAACATTTTTTTTTAGAATGGCTCATGACTACAGCTTGTTTATTTTTTAAGTTTACAATCAGAAACACCCCATAGCACTTGCAAATATTTTTAAGATGACATCAACAGAATGCAAAAATGAAAAACTGAATGGTTATATTTGAACAAAAATTCGATTAAAAGTTGGATCTGGGCCTGCAGCATTTTTGAGTGTCAGCAGGTTCACAAAATCAGATTTTGGATTGTACTGCTATTCCCTTGTATGGTACCTTATATTTTTCTACATGCGAAGATATTTTGTAATAATATTTTTACCTTCATTTGTAAGCTGTGCTTATACAACTTATATCTTTGCTTTTTATATTTGTTTGTGTGTGTGTCAAATGAACTGGTTTTCAAATTTGATTACATTTTACTTCCTTTTTTTATGCAAGCATCAGGTACATTTGATTGTAAAGTTGAAATATCTTTCCTTTTACTCATATTTCTCTGTGGATGTTATTGTTTGTTCTGAACGATAAACTGCATGATGCAGAGGTCAGTGAGAGATATCTATGCATGTTACCCCATGTTCTGTTTGTACCGCCTTTCTTTACGTGGGACCTTTGACAAGAAACAACTTTTCATGTTTTTGCACGATTTCAGAACGTTTCCAACTGCAGTATATGATTTTATGGGCGTTTGAATACAGATTTCTTTGTTTTCTACTCTGACTTTGGCATAAGAGCAAGCTTAGGCTTTAAACATGGAGCATTGTCAGTAACATGTATTGTGTTCATTCATTTTGGCCTGATTTTTTTGCCTTTTTATATTGTTGATAAGTGGTTGTTCAGTTACCGTATTTGAAATAAAAGCAATCCTGTAGCTCATGAATTGAAAGGGTACATATATCAAATGGCTCTTTCTTCATCAGATCTATCGATATACAGTGTAGCGACTTAAATAAATATATTAAATATAGGGCTGTCAAAACGATTAATCGCGATTAATCACATCCAAAATAAAAGTTTCTGTTTACATAATATATGTGGGGGCACTGTGTATAATTATTTTGTATATATATAAAAACACACTTGCATGTATATTTAAGAAAAAACTATATAATTATTTATATATAAAATATTTTTATTTATATATAATATAAATTATATATAAATCTATATACAGAATATACATGAAAATATTTCTTAAATATATACAAGCATGTGTGTGTATTTATATATATATATAATAATTATACACAGTGCACCCATATATATTATGTATATACAAACTTTTATTTTGGATGCGATTAATCGCGATTAATCGTTTTGACAGCCCTAATTAAATAGTATTAATGTTCAAAGTCTTAAGCTGCGTTCCATTCGACAGGGTCCCTACGCAGTGTTCACTGCTCCCTACTCCCTGAACACGGTACATCAGTTGAAGTGGACTTCGCTGACAATACCGCTCATTTGGAATGCCCTGCAAACGTCATCAGTTAAGTTAAGTTAACGTACGGGGTTCCGCAGATTATGATAATAAAACAAAAAGATATAGGCTTAACGTTACATTAATATTTCAATTGAATTTAATATCACATATAAAATATATATAATATACAATAATAAATAGAAATATGATAAGGTAAATTCTGAGGTAAATGGTTGTGGTAATCGTTTATAAAGTCCCACATACAAAAAATAGCATATGTAAATGTAATATTCACCCCAATAACCGTTAAAAAATACTTAGTTAGTATAATAATGACAAAATGTATGCATACTTACACACAAAAATAAACTCCTCCATCGTTGTTTACGACCGCTCTGGTGATGACGTGACGCGCAATGACAGTTGGGTGATTCCGCTCTCCACTTCCTGTGAAGTGATGTATCGATGTTCACTTATTCCCTACGCCGTTTGCAGTGCCCTTCCAACTGAACATGTTAGTTCCCTTCGGATTGGAATCTCACTTAAGATGGCGAAATACCCTGTGAAGTCCACTTCGCAGTTCACTAACGGTCGAATGGAACGCACCTTTAGTTTGCTTAAAATGATGATCCCTTAAAATGATTCATTTAGAAAAACACATTTTTGCCAATTCGATTCAATACACTAAATGAACACAATATATTATAATTAAGAAATTAAATAATTGTATGTTTACGCATAAATATAAGAATGGAATATATACACCAACATATACATTTACAAAATATTTTAAAGTATGTCAAATATGCAGGGACTCCCTAAATATCTGAATCAGAGTTTTGAACTGATTCACTGAATCTAAGAGTTCAATAGCACTGATTTGGTCAAACGAATCAAACTCGGTATTATTCTCATTTTGAAGCGTGCGCTAAACTGAAACTTGGACAAATCATGTAAAAATTGCAATCATCTTGATATTCAATTTCAGCCAACATCTTATATGTGGCCAACAAAACTCAATATAGTGCCCATAAAATAAAAAACTTATCATTTAGATATTAAACATCTAATGCACAACAAGTGTGAGGACGATTCATTTATATAAATGACACTCTCTCCGTTTTTTTCCTCTCTCTCTCGCCTCTCCATTTTCCCGTTCATACAGTAAGTGATATTTTACGGTTTCCGCTGACTCCTGGCTGCCTCTGTGCTCTGAGCAGGGGATCATGGGGAGGTATTTTAGTCGCGGTAGCAGTTGCAACGGTGGTCATATGCTCATCAAACTCTAAAGGGCCCAGAGGACTGCACTGGCGAGCTCCTCTACTGGCACAACAGCCGCTTTCATACAGGAACAGTTGGGAGTCTGTGTGCGGGGGCCCTGGAGTTAAAGCATCATGCGCTGCGTATTTGCACTCCATTTTCTCAAGTTTTAAAAAAGAAAAGAGAGAAGAGAGGAGTGCTTGAAGAAAACGGCCAAGATTTCGTGGGCAAAAGGCAACACAGACGAGGAATATCATGTGATCTGTAATTGAAAACAGAGATGTCAAAGCATCCAGACACGCATACACGCGCGCACATTTCCCAAGACATGCCACTGCTGATATAAACGTGAGTGAGTATTAGGTGAAACTCTGCTTAAAATAAACTGAAGACCATCAAGCATTTTCTCCAAGAAAGTAAAGGGATGTAATACTACAATAAAAGTGAGAAATAATACATTTACAATAGTCTGTAGCAGCTCTACACAGGTGGAGCTGGGGAAGGTGGAGGGTTTCTGAAAGCGTGCAGCACTGCTAAGGCAAATGCTGACCGACCAGTATTTGAAGGTTGAGCAGTGAGCTCATTGGCTGACACAGCAGGAACCAATCAGCTGCATCTTATAGATAACGATGTGATTCGTGAACAGGTGAGTTAAAAGACCTATTAGCCTGCGCCATCTTGAGTTTCATGCCAGAACTTTGGATTTTGCGTAAATAAAATCCCCTCTTAAATTGTCGGGCCAGTTGTTCAAATCATTTAATCTGGATCAAAATGATCCGGATTTGGAAATCCCATTTTTTCCTATCCAGGATCAGGTAATCCGTCTTACTTTTATGCCGGTTTTTCAAAGCAACATTGGACTGGATCACCCTGATCCAGATACACAGTTTTCAAGATCACCAAATCCGGATTACCAGTGCTCTAAATGGGACAACATATCACAATGTGGGCTACCAGCTATGTAAAGAACAGGTAGAAGAGCCAAAAAATGGGATTTCCAAATCCGGATCATTTTGATCCAGATTAAATGTAAATGTATAATGAATCCGTGTGTTTTACTTCAGAGAAGGTTCTCATTATAAAGGTATGATTTCCGCGATCACAGAATCGCGGGCGGAATTGACGCGGAATCTAGTGTTACCGTGGAATTTCGTGGAATTTTACATATTTGGTTTGAAATTCTGTCTTTGTGTGCGAGAAGAACGTATGTCTGCTGAAAATGCAGACCGGGGAAGCAAATCTGGGTGACACAACCCCCCAACCCGTCATTTCAGCTACAATGACGAAATCAAAACAACGAAAGCATGGCGAAGCGGCTCTCCATGGCTCTGCTTTCGTCGGCAAAAAGTTAAGAAACTCGACGCTATAACTGTAAAAGCACACTTTTTTTACGACTAAAATAACAATCAAGGGTAAAAAAGACCTAATTCCAGAAAATTAAAACAGAAAAAAAAATGGAATTTGGGAAAAAATAAAAATGGAATTTGGGAAAAAATTAAATGGATTTCATAGGGCCCTATTAAGAGTCTATATTTTTCATTCCTAATTGTAACTATTCAAGAGATTCTGATTAGACTCTCAAAACATAATGAAAACGAAGCCTTAAAGCTACACTGTGTGATTTTTACCCCCATCTAGTGGTGCAAAGGTATCTGACCATCCAGTGAACATTAGTTTCCGTTCCTCTCAATTCCGATTTCGTGGCCAATGTAGTCCAAGATTAACAACTACTACGGTGGCCAATGTAGTCCAAGATTAACATGGCTTCCAGTTCGACCTCGTCCATGAGTGTTAACCGAAACGTAAACGCGAAAGGCGAAGCTTGAATTAACGGGTATGTCCCTCTTTGGCTAATGTACTTTCAAGATGGAGGGGCAACATGGCGACCGACATTAGAACCCCTTACCTGTATGTATTTTCAATGGCATATTATACACTCACGAGAATACTTTATTACTTGAACCAAGTAAATATACATTAATGAGCACACATATTTTTGAAAGAACTAAGTGTTTTTAGCTAAGAATAAACTAAAAGAGTTACACAGTGTAGCTTTAAAATACTGCCATCATATATTAATATTTAACCATTCCACTAACATACCATTTTTATTTTCTATATTGCAGTAATGACAATATACACCCATTTTCCCCTGTAAAATCGATAACACTACGAGTCCTCGCACTGAAACAGAACTCCAGCTCTGGAAAAGTCATTTATTTAAAAGTCATTTACATCTCTTCCAGGAAACAAAGTGTACTCCTGAAATTCTGAAGCATTTCAGCAGCTACTGCTTACAAATAACTCCAAAGCTACGGTATTATGACCGTAATCTGTGACCAGAGAGACAAATGAGATTTCGGAGAAGGCGATATGACGAATCAAGTGAGAGTCTAAACATACCTCTCGAATAGTGGCAGGTCCTTAGAAACACCAGGATCTTCAGAGCCACTGAACATCAGCCAATGGACCCACAGCTGCACGCCTGTTCAGAAATCAGCCGTTGTCATGGCAACAGGGACAGATTGCATCCACATCTGGTAGCGATTTCAGCTCTTGTGAAAAAAATGGGGGGGGGGGAGTGAAATTTATGAGTTAAGGCGGAAAAAGACAAATATTTTCTGCAATGCAAAGCAGAAAAAAGCAGAGGGTTGAGTTACACATGAAAGAGGCTGAGAAATGTGTTTTGTTTGTTTGTTTTTTCCCCCAAACAGAATAGAAGCAATCTTTCATACTTCTGTAAGTTATGAGAATTCAATGGAGGCATACTGGTCCTCCGGAAAGCTGGTTTAAGCAGCTTTCCGTAGGAAGCAGACCGTTCGGCGGGCGACAGACTCCAGAGTAAATGATTCTATAATAAGGGCAGACAACAACATCACTTTGACATAAATCATACACTTCTATTCTAGCAAGATTTCTTTCTGTCTTGGATTCTCAAAACAGGTTGCACGCGTTTGTTGTTTTTTATTTCTTCGAAACAACTTTAAATACCCGTTACAAAAAAGTGCAGTGATATTAAATGGTAATGCAAAGATTTGATTACCATATTTATATACGCCTTATTCACGGCAGCGCCATCTTTGATTTTTAATGAGAATGAAAGCGAGGCTGTGAGGGATAGACTTGCATCTCTTCAATGGGCTGTACTGTTATTTAATGTGTTTTCGGATTGCTCTGCTCATGAAACATTGGAAAAATATATTTCCAAGAAATGTCAGTTGACAAGAAACTCCCGACAATGTAAGCTGTGGAAAATTATAAGTAATCTAGCTGCTTTATTCAGTTTTTTACAGCGGATGCCATTGGAAACACGGTAAGTCTATCCCTCACAGCCTCACTTTCATACCTGTCATGGCGCTGCTCTGAATAAGGTCTATACCATCAACATGTACTCATTACTCAAGGGTCATTCAAATAAGAAAATGGTTTTATGCTAATAAGTCGCTTTTCCAACGTGGCGCCAAAAGATTCAAAGAACAGTACGGGTTATATTTCCACTAATGCTTGGTTTGGTAAACCGTTCTCAGCCCTGAATTCGTAATCGTGCCGAACCAAGCTCAAGTATTATATTATATTCTAAAGAGCTCTGTTATCAGCCCTACAGTGGAAACCGAAACCATATCCGTACAGGCGGGGACGGAACGGAAATAGAGTAGTTAAGCAACACGATTTGGCCCGATGGATGCCAAGTTGCTATAGTGTTGGAAAAGTGTTTGGGCACCTGAGCCGTGCCTACAAACATCTCAATGTCAATGCATTAGATAACAAAATATTAAAGGGTTAGTGGTTGGTGGCTTTAATGAAGCGCACGACAAAGGATATACTCCAAATCTTTAAAGGAGTAGTTCACTTTTGAAAAAACTTTTGCTGATGATTTACTCACCCCCATGTCATCCAAGATGTCCATGTCTTTCTTTCTTCAGTCGAAAAGAAATTAAGGTTTTTGATGAAAACATTCCAGGATTTTTCTCCATATAATGGACTTCAATGGGAACCAAACGGTTCAAGGTCTAAGACACTTTCAGTACAAACTGCAAACTGTTCAAAGGGCTTTAAACGATTCCAGATGATGAATAAGGGTCTTATCAAGCAAAACGATCGCTCATTTAATAAATGAAGTTTTATAAGCTCAAATGCTCGCCTTGCTCTGTACTGTGATGCGCGTTTGTGACTCTCCTGTTCGACCTCGTTCATCAAAATGAACGAATCTTTTTCCGAGTCAATTCGATCACTTCATTCGTTGAATGAACCAATGACTCAAAAAGATTTGTTCATCGAATCTTTTTCCGAGTCGTTTGGTTCATTTTGATGAAAGAGTTCGAAGAGGAAAGTCACGAACGTGCAGAGTACAAAGCAAGGCGAGCATTTGAGCTTATAAAACTTAAACTTTGTTATTTTTTTTATTAAATGAGCGAATCGCTTCGCTCATTTGTGTTACGTGCTGCGTAACACAAGGATGAACCTCATTGGTTCTTGAGGAAGCTCAAACGTCCTGTGTAACACGAGAATGAACCTCATTGGTTCTTGAAGCACAAACGTGCTACGTAACATGAGATTGAACCTCATTGGTTCTCATACGTTAAGCAGACATGCTTTAGCTTCCGTTTACCAGATCTGATGTGTTCAATCTGTTCTTTATATAACGTGATTGTGTCTCTTCTGAAAATTGGGCTAAACCACTCGATTCATTTGGATTATAAGGACCACATCAAAGACTTAGTTGCCCAAAGAGATAGATAGATAGATAGATAGATAGATAGATAGATAGATAGATAGATAGATAGATAGATAGATAGATAGATAGATAGATAGATAGATAGATAGATAGATAGATAGATAGATAGATAGATAGATAGATAGATAGATAGATAGATAGATAGATAGATGGAATGAATGCTCAGAATAATGAAGGTTTAAAGTTTTGTGTTCAATGCAATGATGACAATCAGTTTTATTTCTGGCCAAATACATTTTTGTGGTCACTGTATGTCTCTGATCTCTATGAAGGACTCTAGGATCAGCTTTTGCCATTTTATTTTTGCCCGTTTTGCTTTGTGAGAGGTCCATGAATCCCAGAATACGTGTCCGTGCCATGTGTGGGTTATTACTGGAAAGACGCTTGGCGCGTGTCGCCGCTTCTAACCGCTTGATGCTGAGCTCAGCTCTTCACCAGTGAGCTGCAGCGCTGAGATCATGTGTGTGTGTAATATATTATTACAGGCTAAATCTGCGGGGCTCACACTGTGATATAAGTCTGACTGATGCGAGGTGATAACAGGGCAGTTCATCATGGAGTTAATGAGACATAGGGATACAAATAAATGATTTACTGCACTCGATTTATTCACTGCACACCAGTCAGTTAATGATCAGTGAATTCTAATTCATTGTGCTCAAACTAATGTTCAAAAACAACCACCACCAAAAATCAGACAAGTGTCTGATTTAATATATTCAGTTGTGGAGAGGTGTGTGACTATTCTATATGAGCAACCACATACCTGGAGAACGGGTTAAGCTGGGTGAAAAAAAAAACATGAAGGAGAGACCCGTGTCATATCAGAATATAACAGGCCCTACACCGGGCATTATAAGGGATCGTTCACCCCAAAATGAATATTGTGTCATCATTTACTCACCCGCAAGTTGTTCTAAACCTGTATGAGTTTCTTTCTTTTTCTTACACAAAAAGAGATATTTTGAAGAATGTCGGTATAACCTGAAAGTTGATGGACACCATTGACTTCTATATTCAACGGGGACCATCATTACTAACATTCTTCAAAATCTCTTCTGTTGTGTTTCACATCATTTATTTCCATCAAGAGGTGAATACATTTGGTCAAGGATCTAGTATTGCCCCTTAGTTAGTTAGTTAGTTAGTTAGGGATCTTGTATTGCCCCTCAGTTAGTTAGTTAGAGATCTTGTATTGCCCCTTAGTTAGTTAGAGATCTTGTATTACCCCTTAGTTAGTTAGTTAGTTAGTTAGTTAGCGATCTTGTATTGCCCCTTAGTTAGTTAGTTAGTTAGCGATCTTGTATTGCCCCTTAGTTAGTTAGAGATCTTATATTGCCCCTTAGTTAGTTAGTTAGTTAGAGATCTTGTATTGCCCCTTAGTTAGTTAGTTAGTTAGTTAGCGATCTTGTATTGCCCCTTAGTTAGTTAGAGATCTTGTATTGCCCCTTAATTAGTTAGTTAGTTAGAGATAATGTATTGTTAGTTAGTTATCTTGTACAGTTAGTTAGTTAGTGATCTTGTATTCCCCCTTAGTTAGTTAGTTAGCGATCTTGTATTGCCCCTTAGTTAGTTAGTTAGTTAGTTAGTTAGTTAGTTAGTTAGCTAGCGATCTTGTATTGCCCCTTGGTTAGTTAGTTAGCGATCTTGTATTGTTAGTTAGTTAGTGATATTGTATAGTTAGTTAGTTAGTGATCTTGTATTGCCCCTTAGATAGTTAGTTAGTTAGTTAGTTAGTTAGTTGGAGATCTTGTATTGCCCCTTAGTTAGTTAGTTAGTTAGTTAGTTAGTTAGTTAGTTAGTTAGTTAGTTAGTTGTATTGCCCCTTAGTTAGTTAGAGATCTTATTTTGTTAGTTAGTAAGTTAGAGATCTTGTATTGTTATTTAGTTAGTTAGTGATCTTGTATTTCCCCCAAGTTAGTTAGAGATCTTGTATTGCCCCTTAGTTAGAGATCTTATATTGTTAGTTAGTTAGTAAGTTAGAGATCTTGTATGGTTATTTAGTTAGTTAGTGAGCTTGTATTTCCCCCAAGTTAGTTAGAGATCTTGTATTGCCCTTTAGTTATTTAGTTAGAGATCTTGTATTGCCCTTTAGTTATTTAGTTTGAGATCTTGTATTGCTCCTTAGTTAGTTAGGGATCTTGTATTGGCCCTCAGTTAGTTAGTTAGAGTTCTTGTATTGCCCCTTAGTTAGTTAGTGATCTTGTATTGCCCCTTAGTTAGTTAGTTAGAGATCTTGTATTGCCCCTTAGTTAGTTAGTGATCTTGTATTGCCCCTTAGTTAGTTAGTTAGTTAGAGATGTTGTATTGATAGTTAGTTTCCCCCCCAGTTTTAAAATGTAGGTGTTTCTCTTTTGACACTACAAAACATAAGAATACTTTACATAGGTGTCTGAGTTACTCCTGAGTTCTCATTAGAACCAAGATCCCTATAATGGTTCTCATTCCATTAAATTGGCTCTATATCGGTGGCTAAGGAGGGGAGACCCTGTCATGATTGTAAAGCGTTTGGGTGTACAGTAGTACATATGGAAATCTCTATATAAATTCCTCATTCATTCATTAGGACCGGAGGTGTAGAGTAAAATTTCAGCAATATTACCAATAAACTACTTTTACATGTTTAGAGGGTTGCTAGATATTGTTTACTAGCCAATAAATCAAAGTAGACCCAATGATATTCATGTCTCTAGATTTTTTCACCACTAAAAGAAAGGATCCTATTACAAATGTTCCATTAAAATTCCAACTTTTTTTTAAAGCATTGGCTGTTTCATCTTCATGCTTGGCCGTTCTGAAAAAAGGGAAAGCCCCTCTGAAGAAATTAAAGTCTCCCATTAGTAAGACAGATATACAGGGTCAGCAAACTGTTGTCTGCATTTCTCTTTTTCCTCTTTGTCAGCTTATTTGTGTGTCAAGTTTATTTGAGGATCTGCCTCTAACGCAAAACTTTTCTGCTTTTACCCATTTTCTCTCTCTCCCTCCACACATCCCTCCCCCTTTCCATCTTTCCCCTTCTTCTCTCACTTCCTTCTGTCACTCTCCCCCATTTTTCCCTCTCTGTTTCTCAGAGAGGAAGTATGGTTTATTCAGGGCTCAGGTTTCAGAGCGGTGTGTGTGTGTGTGTGTGTGTGTTTTTACTGGCTCTCAAGAAAAGAAGGAGAGATCTGCTTCTGTAACCATCATTGCAGTGATGAAGATTAGACCGAAATGGAAAACAGTCCATCTGCTCATTTCCTCTTTTGTAACGCCAGTGCTTAGCAAAAACGCAAGTCGTTTGTGAAAGATCAAATTGTTCTGCTTGTTATGGAGAGATGTGCTTTTACTTTAAGCAGACTTAAAATGTGGAATACAAATCTTGCTCTGAAAGAGGATAGAGTCACATCTATAGACATCACAATATCACTTGAGGGTGCAAAAGCGGGTCAGTAATCAACCATTAGTAATCGCCCGAAAACACCAGAACAATTGATGGCCTAAGACACGAAACGAGCAGTTTGTCTGAGAAAACGAACAGTATTTATATTGTTTTTACCTCTTGTAATCACAGCCACGTCCAAGTGATCTGAGGGCGCCTCTCGCGTGGTTGCGGGAAAAAAAAAAAATCAATAGTCTGTTGATATACAATAAATCGCAATGGAAGACGATTTCGATATATTTAAATAGGTTTAGATCTTCATAGAGAAGGGTAACACACTTCCAAAATCTCTGAGTGACGTACATGCACAAGAGACCGAAGACCGAAGCGCCCGCGCCCTCAGATCGCTTGGACATGGCTGTGGTTACAAGAGGTAAAAACGATATAAACACTGTTCGTTTTCTCACACAAACCGCTCGTTTCGCGTCTTAGGCCATCAGTGTGTACTTACATTAACGAGTCATTAAATCATGTTTAATTTGGACTTCTCTGTGCATGCTCTTTGAGGTGGTGACCATAGACCTCCATTATATGACTGACAGACAAGAACGGTTTGACCTAAAAATATCAAAATTGAAACTACTGCGGAAACAAAGACAACTACATCTTGGACGCCCTTGAGGTAAGCTAAAACATACAAAAAATTAATTTCAAAGTGAACTATCCCTTTAAGCATGCGTGGGTTTGGTTATGATTGGATATGATTCAATTCAACTTGTTTTAATGAGTGTTCGCGAATCAGTCGGAATAAGCAAAATGCTGTTTAATGGGAAGACTAATTAAAAAGTAAGTAAACAACTCACCCACTTAGATATCACTGCTTTACGTCATGTAAAAATCAAACTTAAAATGGCCTGATAACGTGATGACTTGAAAAGTGATGAAATTAATATTAAAAATACAGCGCAGTCTCATCCCAAGACGTCATATAACTGACGTTTTGGGACGCGTTTTGACCATACGTCAATATTCGGCCCCCTTAAACGTCGGTAGATGAGGTTATAGGATCCTAACTCTACCCCAGACCTAAACCTACCCCTAAACCTAACCCGTCACCTAACTGACGTTAAAGGTAAAGCATCAGTTGTATGACGACCCGGGATCGCCATCTACCGACGTTTAAGGGGGCCCTAAAAAGGCGAATACTGACGTATGGTCAAAAGACGTCCCAAGACGTCAGTTATATGAATTTTTGGGATGAGACTGTGTTAAAAAATAACATTGAACATTATAGAATTGATTAAAATTGTTACTGCATTTAGTTATTATTTTGGAACATGTACGTAAAAAATGCTAACTGGACATTAACGTAACTGGGACATTAACTGGTTAAAAAAAAAACATTAAAAAAACTGATTTCTCATTTTAGAAGGTGTATAGAAATGAATACACAATTATGAAAATGCATAAAGAAAAGTGTTTTTGTACTTTTGTTGTAAACAAGTCATTTTAAATATGTTTCAAATAAATAAATAAACTAAAGGGAGGAAAAGCCCCTTTTAGATCAAATATTCCCGAAGCAGTTTCTCCAAGTGGTGGACCTGTAATCTCTCTGCGCTTTCAGTATCTCATATAGCCACAGTCTGGATTCATTAAAAAGTGTCAGTATCTTTAAAGCTGTGTCTACATCCTGTTCCTCTTTCACACCCCCTCTTCTCTCCCTCTCGGCTTCAGCCATTTCACGGAGCATGTGGTTTTCATTAGGAGAGTTGGATTAGAACACAAGGGCAGATCTGCAATGGTGGCAATCCACACTCCTCTCCTTCTCTGCCTTCCCTCCATTATCTCACATACGATCAGCTTCGGCCGTTCACCGCGCGTACGATGATGTCACCGCAGCCGCTGCTGCGAGCCTACCCTCGAAATCTAAATATATAAACCTGACCTGAACTTCCCATAATCCTCTACTCTGGAGGTTAGAACTTCTAATCATAGATCTGACTACAAGAGAAGCCTAAAATCATGGTTTAACCGAGTCTGTGTTGCCAGAAATAAGTAATCGCCATCATTTTTTGGTGATGAAAGTTGAAACAAAACGTAAGCGAGTGTGTGTCTATGCCCTGAGGATCCAGACGTCCAGGATCAAACAGTGCTTGTTTTGGAAACAGGGGGAAGCACTACCTAAATGCTGAGTTTGGAGAAAAACAACAGAGAGGGAGGGGAAAAAAAGAGGAGAGGATGAGAGCCCGAAGGATCCGGTGGAGGAAATGGCTCCTGCTCATTATGTGCTGGGAAACGGACGGCAGCAATGCATGTGTGTGTCTAGCAGATCTTACGTGTGTACAGGCATAGTGGCGTTCACGTTTAGGAGAGAGAGAGCTGAAGAGCTCATAAAAAGTGTTTTTGATGTTTAGCCAGAGGCGTGTGACTGATACTCATGTGTGTATGAGTCTTAAGATAAAACTGATGACAAATGAACTTTTTATGAGCAATATGAATGGTTTAAAAACAGGATTTTGCATGATTTAACCCTATAAAGCCTAATGTATCATATTTGCCCTCTACATTTGCAAGAGTTCAACTCCCATTGCTAATCAAGTTTACAGACTTCAATCAAACAAAAGTAATTGAAATAGCTCAACGCAACTGATGTTTCAAGTGGTTTACCCAAATTCAACTGAAATGCATCTTCTGCAGTCTCAAAATGATTCAACCCACTGAATGACTCCCTCGAGTTACTGCAAAAGACCTACAGCAAGACTCGGTGGCAACAGGCTTGCACAGTAAGGTGCTTATTAAACGCATGTGGTTTCCATGCAAGAACTCCGAGACGTACACAAAAGCACAAGAAAAGTCGGCTCCAATTTGATCAAAATCATATATAAAGTCCTTCCAGAAAAATGCGGAGTTTTTTTGTGATTGTTGCGGGCAAAAATCCTTGATTACGTTTTCTTTAAAAATGCGATGGAATATGCGGGGTATTTATGCAATGAAATTGCAGGAATTTGCAAAAATTGCAGGAACTTGCAAAAATTGCAGTTTGATGAAAAAGAGGAAAAAAAGTGATTCCCCCAACATCGTGAACATCGTGTTCTCACTAGGCTAATGTAAGAGTCATTTCTTATTACTTCCTTTGAAAAGCAAGCATACTACATCATAGAAAGTGCTGGGAATATTTAATTTCTCATCTTGTTTTATTTCAGACTGTAACGAGTGTAAATAAGGTGTGGCCCCTTTAAGAGCTGCGTTCTCCCTGTTGAACTCTCTGCAGTGTTATATGTGCGTCTCGAACACCCCATGTGTGCGGGTAATTTCTGTTTGACGCTACTTCTTTTATCTTATGTTGTTTATTAAGTGACGATGTGACGGTAGAACGTGTGACAGACAGTTATACGAGTTCGATTTGTGAGATGTCAATCGCCTCCGTGAGTCTGTCTGGCCTCTGCTGTGAGCTATCCCGTCGCGTAATTGCGTCACTACATAACGTTCCCATGGAAACAGGGGGAAATGGCTGCTCTTGTGTGAAGCAAACGCACCATTTTTCAACTTTCTGCTAAGATACATGTGACTTCTTTTGCAACGAAAATGCGAGGATTATGAAATTATGCAAATCCAAGGAGAAAACATCATGCCGTGAGGAAGCTGGAGATTGGGCATCATTGGACCTTCTAACTGTGCGTTCACACCGGACGTGAATGGTGCGTGAAATTCGCATCTACTGCGTCTAGTTTGACGCTTGACCACTTTGTGTTAACTTGCGAGTCAAGAGTGAAACTGACGCATGTAAAAACAAAAGTTGGAAGCGAAATTTATGTGCGTCAGAATCGAAACCCGTTGGCGGCCATCTTTTTTTTGTTGATCGAGCCTTTATCGAGAGATTTACCGCTCTGGGGTGTGTTTCCCGAACGCATCGTTTGCCAACTATGATCGCAAGTTCCGTCGTTACCAATAGAGTTCAATCGCCTGCCTTCGGAGGCGAACCGTTTGGCCAGTTTCACCATTTGCTCGCTCCAGGACCTGCGTCTGGATGATGGCCGCCTGTCCCGCGCCCAGTTTGATGACCTGTTGTCCCGTATCAGAGCGAGGATCACCCTCGCCCTCATTCATCTAATCTGTCATTTATTTTTGTTTTGATGATCCTCCAAAAGTTATTAACCTGTCCTGTGATTTTTTTCTCTCTCTCACGTCCAGACTAACCTGACTCCGCCAGATGGATTTTCTCTGCATATCCATCTGGAAACCTTCCGTTGAAGTAGTTTTGGTAAGGGGCGAAAATACTGGTTAGCTGATTGGCCTATGTTGGTGATAGACGGGCCAAATCAACCAATCAGATCAACGAAGCATATGACGTACTAACAGAGCGACGACGAAAACACAACCACAAGCCAGGCTACTCTTGCTGCTGCAGGTAAAGGCTCGTTAGCTCAGCAAATAAGCAACATGCCGGCAAAGGATATTTGCCGTTTATGTAACTACAATTTGAGAATAAAGATCTTTAGAATCTTTAGACTGAACTGTCGCGCTTCTCGTTGCCTCACACCTCAACCCGCCTCAAAGCCAACGCTGACTGGACGTTCGTTTGGTGAACTGCTCCCAAATTTTCTTTAACGGAAAGTATCCAGACTGATATGCGAGTGAAACCTTGAAAGCTCGCGAGATCAGGACGGTCTCACGAGGCTACGTCCAGACACGAACTTATGCATTTGTATGTTGGTTGTCTTTACATCATAATAATATTTCATATAATCGAGATATGGAATAAAAACCATTCAATACAAAATTAACATGTCTTGTATATTGTAATAAAGCTTTAAGTGATAAAAAATTTGCATTAGAATCCGTCATTTAGTCATATTACAAAAAAAAATATATATTAAAGCATCCAAATCCTTCACAACGTGAGCAAGCAGCTAGGCTCCTGATTGGTTAATGTGGCCGAATTGACGCCAAAGTTCAGATTTTTCAACTCAGGCGGCAGGCGCGAATTCGCGTCAAACGTGTGAATGCACAAATAACACTGACTAAATCATTCGGGCTTAACGCGCCAGACGCTCAATTCACGAAAACTTGACGAGCAAATGAAGCGTATTCGCGTCTGCCATCTAAAACTGGAGATAAACGCCCCCTATTCTTCTGTAATCAGAAATGGCAGCACAGCTGAAAGCCTTGTTTGAGCTGCGCCCTCTACTGTACAAGCGTAAAAAACGTTCTCAAACGTCTCAAAAAAGTAATTAGCAATGCAATTAGTTACTTTTTAGGGTGTAACAATATTGCACTGCATTACTTTTAGAAGTAACTGTACCCAACCCTGCTGATGACCAGCTATGATGGACTTTCTGCAGGGAAACCGCGTTGAAAGTTCATTATGAAAAGTCAGAGATCTCAATATGAACGCAAACATTTCTCATGTTGTGCTCATTGAATAATTATCCAACTTATGTCTATTTTTATTTCTCCTAAGGTATTTTAGGAACAAAATCGGAGAAAATCATGACAATTGAATAAAACATGTCTAAAAAGTCCTTCCTGAACAAGTTGCAAGCAGCACAACAAACAGTCATGCTGAAACTCAAGTCTCAGACCAATCGCTCAGTCACATCTTTGGAGAGTTACATTGAATGCCTGCAGATATTTCGACTTTCAGGTCCAGGGAGGAAACCTGGGTCTTTTTAGAGGGAGACGACTGTCATCTGACACATCAGTGTCTGACCACAGCTATAGAGACAGACAGACAGTGCGGGCCCCAGCTCTGCCTGTGGATGACAGACCATGATGGTTTCACTGCTGCATTCCTATGGAGAATGGTTTATTTTCATTGGAAACATAATTGTCTGTGGCAAGAGTTTTGGAAGCGCTTTTACCCAAAACACTACCAAGTCCATCCTGTCGCATGGTCGCCCTCTACAGGTGACCTAAAATCAACACACCCCTCCCTTTAATGAATCGAATTATGCAAGTGCAGCGAAACAGAATGTTCCCGTACAGAAGTCATTCAACAGAGTGTGTATATAGTTTGCTACTGTGCATAAATACACAGAAAAAGGGGCTTATACCAGATGTGGGCAGCGTTGACATTACAGGTTACATGAACTGCCTTAACCCTGGGTTATTCAGTGATGTACATACACATCTCATATATCAAAAATACAATAAAGAATTATTATGATGGAAGTGCTGATTGAGATGCATTTGATTATTTCTTTCATGATCGGGTATTACAAATCATTTTAAAATGCTAAAATATAAAAATAATGAATATCAAAATAATTCCAAACGAGTATAGCTATTAACAAGATAACAAAATACAACTACCAATTTAAAAGGACTTTTTTCAGGTCAAAACAACCGAAGAAACAAGCATTGTTTGCTCATTAAATTGTAATTGTTTAAAATAATCATAACAGTAGTATTGTATTACATAATTTTTTTTAAATTTAAAATCCAAAGGTTCAATGTATGAGGTGTTACTCTTTGAGATTATGGTTCAAGAGACAGAATTTCTAGAGCTGTTAAATCTCAAATTTTGTTAATCATGCCAAAAACTAGGGATGTCCCGATCCGATCAAGTGATCGGAAATCGGGCCCGATCACGTGGTTTCAGACTCGATCGGAATCGGATGTTACCTCCCGATCAGGACTCGGATACATGTATAAATATATTCTCAGTATTTTTAACACATCTATTTATGCGGTGGCACAGAGTGCCCCGGGTACACACTGACTGCGTGGCTTGTCCGTTTTTATTTCGGCTCCCATGTAAACAGGTAAGAGCTTGCAGGCTGCCTGAATGACGCGCGTCTCAGGCGCGCTCGAGCAGTGAGGAAAACGCGCGCATGCTATAAATAGAACCGACGCCTATTTTTCACGCGACACGCAAGTTCAGTTAACTTGTTAGCCAGGCACAACGTGCAACCATTCAGAAACATAGCTTCAGAACAGCGCAACCAAAATAACAGACGGACTTCCTTAACCCGCCCCCCTCTCCCTATAGGCCAACCAGCAGCGTGCCCGGGGTTCCACATCGCTGATTGACAGCCACTGACAGTCGCTACAGTATGTTATTTTGTACACGAATACATGATATTAATAAATTCAGTTTTGACGGTTGAATGTCTAGGTTTTGACATAGTTTCAGATAGAAATATAATTTGAAAATAAATAAATAAATAATTATCAATTTTCAAATATTGCACCTGTCATACAGAACAAAATATTCTGTGGTCTATTTTGCTGTCAATACTGCTGACAGTGTCTTTATCAGTATATTTATGCTTAACATTATAAAGTTAATGACAACAACATTGCCATAGCAAACTAGCCGCAGGACATCACAGCCAAGATAGCACAAATGATCGCAATGAGTGCTAGGCCTATTTGTTTTTATATTAGACTTTTTTTATATATTTACTGTTGCACTAAAGTCCAAAAGTGAAGAATTTATATTTATTACCTGATTGTTCAAGCTACCTCACAGAAGTGATCTGTTTCTTGACAGAGTTGTCAGATGTTAAAATAAGGTGAATTAAATTAAATTTAAGGAAATCCTGGAATCTGGATCTGTTTTTTCGCTCTTCTTTATTCTAGTTGGTATATATTTTAGAAGTATCGGATCGGGACTCGGTATCGGCAGATACTCAAAATCAAATGACTCGGACTCGAGGGCAAAAAAACCTGATCGGGACATCCCTACCAAAAACTCATAAATGTCATGTTTTTTATGGCTTCCATTATGTTACAATATTAACATATTTTTATCCAAAGCAACTCGTCATGAGTAATTTATTATACAGTGTAAAAAGTATCATTATACATTTTGAATATCAAGTATAAAAGTGTCACATATATTATTATATATAATATTACATATAATTATATATATATATATATATATATATAAATAATTACATATAATATTATTATTAAGATTTAGATTTTTTTTTAAATTATTGTTTATCTATCTAACACACACAGTGTGTGTACATATACAAATACTTTTTTGTCATAAAAAATAATCTATTATTTACTATTCAAATTTAATATTCACTGTTTTACACCATCAATATGCTCTCTAACAAGTTAGCTAAAATGACCTTTTATTGAAGAAGAAATTCATTATAACTGTCTTCGTTGTTACCACCTGTTGCTCTAAAACCACATACTGTCTTCTGGTGTAATGATTAAAACTCATATTACAACACAGCCACATGTAGCCATGTAGATTTTTCCCCTTGGTGTGTAACAAGAATCATTTCTCATAAACTGTGTGTCTCTACAGAATGTGTAAGTTAATAATAATGCAAAATAATAATAACAATGAAGAAGGACTAACTTTTAACAGTGTGTTCTTGAAACAGCAGCAGGTGTTGTGTTTGACTTCTCTGGTTATTCATCAGCAGACGGTGGGAGAATCCGACACAGACGCAGCTGTCCTGGGGCCTGAACAAAACAACAAAAAAAAAAAGAAATGCAACAAATTTGACTTTATCGAACAAATAACAGCTTTAAGTTCTTTTGGTATGAATTAGTTGACTTTAAATAAATCAATTTCCCCATACTAAGAGTTTATTTCAAAATCCAACAGATCGACCAATCAGGCTTTGCCACATGGTGGGGGGTACCTATCAGAGAACCCATATCTGCTCTTATAGACCCTCGTTTCGCCAAAAGACCACAATTTTTTGAATGCATTGAGGTTTTCCATCCCAAGCGCAGTATGTGGCTTACACTGGCGGCCCTTCTGACTCTGTGTGCGACGGGGAGAAGTGCGGAAAACAGTTCAGAGAGCAGTGCTGTGGAGGAAAAGCTTCTTATAGCCAGAGGAAAACTTATGGTGAGTGTTCAACAACTGAAATGCAAGGAGGTTTGCTCTAATGATGCGACACAGACTGCATTAAGCATAGAAGCTAATGACGTTAAAATACACTTCATTATAATTCTGGGCGATATAAACACATACACACTACTTTTCAAAAGTTTGATTTGAAAAGTGAGATTTTTAATGTGTTTGAAAGTCTATTCTGATCTGATTTATGTGATAAAAAAACACAGTAAAAATTGTAATATTGTGAAATATTATTATAACTTAAAAGAACTGTTTTCTACTTGAATATGTTTTAAAAATACAATTTATTCCTGTGATCAAAGCTGAATTTTCAGCATCATTACTCCAGTCTTCAGTGTCACATGATCCTCCAGAAATCATTCTAATATGCTGATTTGATGCTTAATAAATATTTATTATTATTTAATACTAGAGGAAGCCTTTTTCGCTGAATAAAAAGCTCAAGAAACATGATTTATTTGAAACAGAAATCTTGTGTAACATTATAAATGTCTTTGATCAATTGAATGCACCCTTGCTGAACAGAAATATGAATTTCCTTCAAGATCTTATGGACACCAAACTTTTGAGCAGTAGATTGTTAAATTACATACTCTAATTGAAATAACTCTAGACACATAGAATGCATACTACTAATAATGATAATCTCAGTAAATTAAATGCAGTACAAGCTATAATGTCATAAAGAACAGTTGATGACAAAGAATGAGTAGAAATTTTGCTATAAATCCCTCTTTAATCCTTTCCCAGGCTCCCAGTGTCGTGGGATGATCCATAAAGAAGATGCCAGAGCTCTATGAGTTCCTGATGGAGCGATGGGCACTTTAGTATCCTGACATTAAAACTAATTTTCTTGTAATTTCTGTTTTTGGTTTAGTACGTGTATGGTGACTATTGTCTTTACATACAGTGTCTATCATATCTTCCAAATAGGCTTTGGTAAGACAGTATTTGACAGGGATGGGAATGTTAATGAAATCTTTACAGGCCCTCGTGCTGCCATATGTTTAAACACTTCGAGCCCGGAGTCATGCACTTCATAGCCTCAGAGGTCATATGCATGGTGCCGTTAACCTTAACCTGCTGTTTAAAGTCATAACCTGGAGTATGATTCAGGAGAGGAAAAAAACCCACGGCTGATCTTCTACAACGATAAGGATGAGGAAGTGAAGGTAAGGACAACCTTATTTTTTTTTACGTGCAGGTGTACGTTTTTGACATTTTTTCCACTGAACAGATGCAAGTACAGAAACCCTGAAGAACAACGTAAAAAAAAGTAGCATTTTGCATGGGTTCAGTGGGGAAAAAAATGACAAAAAGTTACACATAAAATAAAATAACTTTAATTTTGTAATTTTAGATTTTTTTCGGTTCGGTTCAGGGCTTCCGTATGCAGGAGATATCTGATATTTGCTGTATTTGTTACTTAGGGGCTGTTTACACGACCCCGTTTTCAAAACTGTAAATTTTGGCCGTTCATTTACACACAAACGCTTGAAAGCGAGTTTCAAATTTTTTGAAAACAACATGAGTGAAACAGCTGAGAGCCGAGTGAAATGACTTGCCAGGTATCTTTCACTCCACTGACAGCAATTTTTGCATACCTCAGGTTGTTTCAGTGAAGAAGATGAAGGCAGACGAGATCAGCAACTTGCTGGATTCTCTGGGTTTCTATAAAAGGTCACAGAAAGGCGAGGAAGTCCCTGAGGAGTTCAAACATTTCCCATTAAACGCGCCTCGGGACGAACTGTGACACCCGCTGGTCAGCGCCGGAACTGCAGCCTGCCGTAAATGACGTCCAGGGTCGTAAAGTTCAGAAACAGAAACGGACTCTGGACCGACACACACACACACACGGCTGGAGGTAGTTTGGCGCATCACTGTCCTAATTATAGAGATCTTACAATAAACTTTTTACATCTGTGGCTTGTGTGTCATTGTTTTGTTCTTTTTTCATTAAAATGTATGAGCCCATTTGATTTTTACAAAGGAACACAATTAGCTTACAGAACAAACTCACTGAAATATGGCCATTAAAGAAAATAGGTGGCAAGTCGTTGAAGCTGTCAGAATTAATGAGAAGCCTAATTATTGAATTGTGGGAGTTTCTAAAACAAAGTCTCTTTTCAGACTGAGCTGCTAAAGAATAAACTCATTAATTATAATTGCAAATTGCGGACTGTACAAAACAGCTCGCCTCTTACAAACATTCACAATATTAACCAGAGATCCTTCCAAAATAAAACCACAACAAATTAATATGTGATACAAAATAAAGTTTAGTTTTCTGCTGACAGTGCTGGCTATAAGACTTCATTAATTGTATTCCCCTGACAAATCTATTACTAGTTTTGAGCATAAACCTCCACAAATTAAATTATATTAGAATTATGTTTCAAAACAAGAAACTGCAATTTGCTAAGAGGATATTACAATATTATGTGAAACCAAGTCTTAAGATACAGGTGTTTAGATATTTTCCCTGGAAAACGAGTGAAATACTGCATATGAAAATGATATTTGTATTTAATTTCATTTTGATCTGCGTAGTAGCCTATCATTAACTGTACGGTTACCATGGCGAGGGTGACATCTTAATCTGCTGTCAGACTCCATCTGTTTCCTCGGATTTAATCTGGTTAGCTCTCGAAAGACTCCAATTAATCTCAAACCACACACACCGAAGTGGATGGACTGAGTGGATGAGCGTTTGGTGTTGTCTCCACCATGCCTGTGTTTTACACACCGATCCCTCAGAACCTGAGAGTGGGTCTGGCTAATGTCAGCGGGTCAGTGTTTATAAATAACAGGACACGAGACAGTGGAGACTTCAGGGACCCGTATCAGGATAATGAAGGTGAGATAAAGCACTGTACAGCCTGTCTAGATTAGAGAGGATATTTGTTACACTGTTGGTCTTTGTCACATTGAACAAGGGGATATCAATAAGAACAGGAACTTTCTGTTCTTAATAGTTTGTCATAGAAAGAAGTCTCTAAACCAAGACAGCAAAGATACAGTAAAATTTTTTGAAGGATCATGTGACACTGAAGACTGCAATTGATGATGAAAGTTCAGCTTTGAACACAGGAATAAATCACTTTTTTTTAATAAAATAAAAATTATATGTATATAATATTTTTATATATAAAATATAGTGTATTTATATAATATTTTTATATATAAAATATAGTATACATATATATATATAATTTCAAATATCACTGTTTTTACTATATTTTTTATCAAATAAATACAGCCTTAGTATTATAAAGCCATAAAAGATTCTTTTAAAAAAATTGTAATTATTAAATACTTAGTGTATATATACTGTATATTACATACAATTTACTTAATACACTCACATTTTTAAGCTTTTTTTTTTCAAGATTTTTCTTGAATTTTTTTCAATTCAATTTGATGAAATTTTACTATTAGCCTAATTGAAATGTGTGAATCTTAAAAAAAAAGGATTGAAATATTTTGTATATAAGAAAAAGTACAAAAACTTTGGTCACAAGATGATAATTATAAATCATTTTCATTATCTTTTACTCATTTATTTTGCCAAGGTTATTGTCATTTTTCTAAGGGTTCCACTTATTTAAGACAAGATGATTGGTCTTTTCATCACGCTGTAGAAAAGAAACAACATTTACCTTTAAATTAAATAATAATTCATTGTATTGTCAACATTCCTGTATGATTTTAAAAGGTTAAATTAATTTGGGACAAACCAAAATCACTTTTATTAACAGGGTAGTATAAGGGCCATTTAATGATAAGTCTATAATTTTAATCTTACGTTAATATATTATGACAAATGCATCGAATACTCTCACTACAAAAAAATAATTTCATTCATGCTAATTAAAAACATAATCATAATAGTCTCTATCTCAATGGAAGTGTTACAGCTCCACTCGGTAAAGAAAACGATAATGAACGATTTAAAAAGCAGTTATATTTCATTAAACATCATTACTTGAATACCTTGTGAACTGGAAAACTTGTTGATCTCTTCCTAGTGTTTGCGGAGGTCTGGTCTCATCTCCCGCTGCAGATGCTGCTGTACTTCAACATGTTCTTCTTCCCCTTCTGGTGGTTCTCGGAGCTGACGATGCTGCATTTAAAGGTGCATTCAATTAAATGCGGTAAACATAAGGCTATTGTGCCCTATTAATAGTCAAATCCTTACTTCATGTAATGCAACCTAAGTTAGGCTTTATCTCTGTTATATTAAACAAAAATGATTGTGATTTTAACGGTAAAAATGCAAAACTGTTAATTGGTTAACAGAAAGTTTCCTTACTATATAGGCGTAAATAACTGTGATAGATGGTACATTTACCACAACTTTTGTACATTTTTCTAATGGTATATTTAATGTAATTTTCCTGTAAATTACCATTAGATTTACAGTTTTGGGAAGTGAAAAAGAACAAGTCATTGTATAATTTACAGTGAAAAAACATAAAATGACACAATTCCCACAATTCCCTGCATGACACTTCACATTTGATGTATTTTTGTAGAAATAACGGTTTCTTCACAGTTTTCTTCCTTTTTTCGAATCAGTTAAGTACATAAGGGTTTTATGTTACATTGCATTTTTAAAATTCCATGTGTGTTACCATGATGGTGTTTAATGTTTGTGCGAAGGACACTGTGCAGCTTCTATATAATAGTATTAACTTTCTTATGGAAGAGCTATTATAATGATCTTTAACTGATCATGTGACTCATCACTACTGTTGGTTTTCAGTGTATTACAAAGGTGCAAAACAGATATTAATACTTCAATAAGTCGATAAACTACCATTATACCAGATAACGAAATGGTTTATTACTGAAAAAAAAAATCTGTAACCAATAACGGTGCCATCATATTTTTTTGACGGTAAAGTTGTGGCAACCACAGCTGCCAGTATTTTACCGTAAAAATTGTGTTTTATTTTTTACAGTGTACATCAAAAAGATTTTATTTTAGACTTTAGACTTTAAAAAGATTTTATTTCTAACCTGAATCAGTGTTCAGTCTTCTTCCTCTCTCTGAGCCCCTCAGCTAAAATGAAATGATACTTTTAAATATGAAACTACACCCACCAGAAGGTGGCAGGTCAGTACTATACTAGTGAACAGTACTGAGAATTCAGGCATACTTCTTTAGTCACGTACTGTTTTTCACCTACTATATTGTAGGGAAATATGTTGTAAGTGATTATTAAAATGAATGCATGAACATCCCTTTCATAATACTGGCAGGCCATTAGCAGCAATGCCAGATACAAATGTGTTTAAACATAATCACGGCGCGTGTATCCATGGTGATGGTCTGCCTTTGTGAAGTTCAAGTGCTACTGTTATATATTTTATCTGTAATAGCTCGGCTAAATCACAGCAGATTCTGCTGCAATTATCATTTCTAGTGTCAAGGCACGAAAGACCTTTAAAACACTGCTAACCTATACTTGTAATAATATTTGAATAAGCTATTTTTTTAGGTCAAACTAGGGTTGCGAGTAGTTTTAAGGTCGTATTTAGTAATGAGTAATAGGATTTCTTTCTTTATTCCCGTAGTTCTGTTATCTGCCAGCATATTACCAGTGTCTGCTGGTGACGGGGATGGTCCTGATTAGCATATTGGAGGTATTGCGGGTGTATCTCGGTTACGTCGGGAATCTCAAAGAGAAGGTAATGCACACGAAATGTTTTAAGTCATTCATCTGAACACTGCTCATGCCTAACAGATTCTCGATGTGTGTGAAACAATAGAATAATCAGAGAAAGTGAGAAAATCGTGAGATTAAATGCTAATACTCGCACTTTGCTACTGATTAGTATTCATATCTGGCAGGTGAACTAAAAAAAGGATAAAGTTTGCTTTAGCCATGAAGTAAGATTAAAAAAAAAGTTACAGTTGCAATTTATTATTAAATGTAATGTATAATTAAATATAATTTAAAAAGTTTATAACTTAATAATTTTAATAATTATTAATATTTTTTAATATTTTTTAATATTTTTATTTTTTAATAAAAATTTTAATAATAATGTTAATAATTTTATAACTAATAACTGCTAGTTATATTAAGGTTAACTGATAGATGTTTCAAAACATTAAAGTACTTGATTAAGTTTTAAAAAAATAACATGAAAAATTAAATAAATAAACATGAAAATAGAGATCACAGCTGATAAAACACATGAATTAAATCACCAACATACAGTATACGTAAATAAATAAACAAACAAACAAGCATGAAAAGTAGGGACCACAGCTGATATAAAATTAATTAAATAAAGATGCAATATAAATAAATAACCACAAAAGTAGTGAAAGCTGATAAAACAATTAAATTAAATAGAAATGCAAATAAATAAATAAATAAGCATGAAAGCAGTGACCACAGGAGGTAAAATAAATGTAAAAAAAAAAATGCAATATAAATAAATAAATAACCATGAAAGTAGTGACCACAGCTGATAAATTAAATGACTTAATTGAAAATAAATAAATCAAACAGTGTCCATGGCTAAATAAATAAACAAAAGTTGTAATCTAAAAGAAATGTTAATGGTTATATTAAAATGTCACCTACGTTTCTTTCTTCACTCTTCTGTTTAGGTTCCAGAGTTAGCTGGATTTTGGCTGATCTCCTTCCTCTTCCAGCTGCCCATCCTCCTCTTCTTCATCACTGATCAGGACATCATCATTCTTCCTCTGGAGCGGGCCGTTCACTCTCTCTATCTGGCCTTCCTCCTGGGCGAGCTGTTGGCCTCGTTTCTCGCCCTGCGTGTCATGACTCGGAAACTCGCCCAGCAGTTTCACATGAGGCAGTTCGGGCCCGTCCATGGTCTCCACACGGCAGATGCCCTGCCTATGTTCGGACTGCCGCACGGGGGCAGGAGTGTGCTTCCCGTCAGGGACATACAGCCTCACTGAGGGATCAGGGAAAACTGCTGGTTAGAGATCTGCAAGACACATAATTGTTGGTATGATCTTCCACCAATGTGACCTTCAGCAATAAGTGCACTTCTTGTAATGAGAGTTTTGTGGCAGATCTACAAAATTATGACTAGTAGTAAAAACCAGCGGGTGGGGCTAGTTGTCACATTAACACGTTAGCTCAGTTACCATGAGGTTTGGACAGTATCAACAAATCAAAAAGTGCAATTATACGTATTTGTCTGTAGTTCAGAACTGCCATCAATTGTATCAACAATATTATGGAGTCAGATTTTTTTTACTTTTTTTCCAAAAATGTGAAAATTAAAGGTAATAACAGTGAAACATTTCTGTTGTTGTAGAAACACCTTTAAAGCACATTGTAATATTGACTTTCAAAAATAAACCCACTCTGAGAAATATTCACTGTAATAAAATGTATATTTATGAAGGATACTATAATATTAAATGAATATTTCTATTTCAAATAAATGCTATTCTTTTGAACTTTCCATTCATCAAATAATCATGAAAAAAAAAATATCACAATTTTCACACACAAAAAAACACATTATTTAGCATATATTAAGCAGTTGAACTGATTTCAACCTAATAATAATAATAAATGTTTATTTAAAGCAGCAAATCAACATATTAGAATGATTTCTGAAGGATCATGTGACACTGAAGAATGGTTAAAATGCACTGTAAAAATGAATGTGCTTTGTCAAAAATTTGGCAACAGATTACAGGCAATATTATTAATTCAATTTAACAATAGAATTGAGTAATAATTAATCAAATTAATTCCTTAAGTTAACCATTTAAAATGAGTAAAGCGTAAAAAAAATTACATTTAAGTCACTATTATGATGATCAGTGTTTGTTTTAGGTTTGTTTTAAAATGACAGTTTTCTCCTTCGGTGATTCTGCTTGTTAACATCAGGTGTCTTCAATGTTGGCAATATAATATGTCTGTTATTCAGATATTTTTGTTTTATTTTTTTGGTGTAAACTGTACTCATTTTAAATGGTTAACTTTAAAGGAATAATTTGATTCATTATTACTCAATTCTAATTTGTTCAATTTAATTAATAATATTGTTTGTAATTTGTTGCCACACTTTTATTGATTAGATAAAGCATAATCATTTTTACAGCGTGTCATAATATTTAACATTACTGTTTTATTTTTTATTTTTTAATCAATAGTCTTGGTCAGCATAAGATACTTCTTTTAAAAACATTAAAAAATCATACAGATCCCAAACTATTGAATGGCAGTGTATATAGTAACCTATATACTGCATATACATATAATGCATAATCAAGAAATGTGAACAGATGTGATGTATAATCTAGACACATGGTGGCGCTCTGAGATTGTTTCGCTCACTAGCCCACACTGCTGCAGAACACTGAATGACTCATCAGCCGAAACTCCCATGAGGAAGACACACATTTTAGACCTTTTTTAGACCACATTTTAAATTTCTGTGACATGAAGCTGGCTGTTTCAATGAACATATTTGTAAAAAAAATAATAATAATAAGCAATAACAGTAAAACGTATCCAACTATAGACCCCTTCAATGTTTGTACACATCGGAATCCTCTGTTGGGTGCGCGCGCAGCATGGGGTCAGAAAAATGGCACGGCAAATAGACCGGCATGATATTGTGTTAAGTTATGCACTGTCTTTACCACCACAGGAACGGGAACGTTACCATAACAAACTTGTTTTAGTTAATGGCGATTGTCTCCCTGATCCCGAGCTCATAACAGAATGGGTAGACAACGTCAGTAAGTGGCCAGATATTCACTGGCCCGCCATATAACTCAGCTATGGACAAGCCGAGTGTTTACACACGTGAAAAACTCAAAGCCTACAAATCGCTGGAAGCGTATAATTACGTGCGGCTAATTAACGATTCCAACAGCTGGCTAGTGGAGCATGACATTAACAAACTATTAACCTGCATGGTTTAACGTTATATATGGTACAGAAAATTCATGCAGTCTTTTGTTTCGAGTTTAATCTAAATTTAATTGAAAGGGATGATGAAGGATGATTTTAACTTACCTGATATGAAGTGAGCGCAACAAACACGAGCCTCTTTGATCATCGCATTGTCCCAGTCTGCCCGTTCTAAAACGCTTAACGTGAAAAACGCTTAACGTGGCTTACTGTACAAAGACAGTGATATTAAAAGACCAAATTCGTTACACATCATATTAATAAACCATACTATGTATAAAAAAATAAGATGAGTCCGGAAAATCAACGCAACGCGATTAATAACACGTTAAGCATTTTCTTCCCATAGAAAACCGTTATATGTGAAAACGCTTAACGTGGCTTACTGTACTAAGACAGTGATTTTAAAAGACCAAATTCGCTACACATCATATTAATAAACCATACTATGTATAAAAAAATAAGATGAGTCCAGATATCAACGCAACGCGATTAATAACACGTTAAACTATGGTTACAGCACGATGGAATGAACTTTTCTGACCCCGACATGCGCACTGCGCACCGCAAATTTTTCTGTGACGTCAACCGTGAAGGGGTCTATTATTGCAAATTCAGCTAACAAATCTGTATAAAATGCATCGAAATTGGGTTTACCCTCATTAGGATATTCATAAAATAGATTGCAATATTATTACGACTTTGCAAAACTACTTACAATCATTTGAATTCATGACTACACCTTTAAAAATTCTAATGCATTATATTATGGTCAAGTAGAAAGCTAACAGGGTGTTGCAAAATGTATAAGAGAATAAATTGACACATAGTGCACTATAGTTTTTTGAAGGTGCAACCATATTACTATTCAAAAATATGATTTATACAATGTATTACATATAGACACTCATCATATAGGCTTAGACGTTATCCAAATGTATTCATTAATACAGATCATTAGCCAAATTATGTGTATATTTGAACAATTTCTACCAGATGGGAGGTTTTACACATGCACACACACACACACTGAGATTTGAGGGGCTTTTCATGAGCAAAAAGATAAAAGTAACTTGTGCACCATATTGACTCGTGTCTTATATTTGAGCAGTAATTTGGCAGTTCCTAGAGAGACAGAGAGTCTCTGTCAATGTGCAGAACGCAGAAACACAATTAATTATTACTATAACAGATGGGAGACCTGTCAGCATTTGCTGGAACAACATTATAATGCTAACGAAAACACTGGCGAGATTAGACGTTCGCCTCTGATTTCATTTCTAATGATTTCTGTCAGCACTTGTGTTTATTCACCATAATGGATGAAATTTCATATTGTTTTTTACAGATATTGTTTTCCCATAAATATCTATCGTTCCTGTGTTCAGAACCACATTCAGTGAGGTAGGCGCTTGCTCCAGGTGTTGTTTTTCATTTGCATTAAACAGAGTCTGAATCTGCAACTCCGTCAATTAAGAAGATAGAGTCTTGCAGTCGAGCTTACAGTGGTTTCTGCTCTCGCAGCATAATTGTGTTTTCCTCCATCCTTGTTTGCATTTCAAAATGCTGCAGTGCTTCAAACATGAGGATGCTTTTATATCACAAACCAAATTGTCAAATTAAGAGGACTTTATTCTGCAGAGGTGCAGGAGTTCTCTTATCACCTCATAAATAAACGCTTATTTCCTTTTGAGCTCACCGGTTCAAGTGTGACCACGCCAGTGAGTCTCCATTAAAAAGCTTTCAATCGTTCTTTATTCATAGTTGGCTGGTGAGCCAGACCTATATTATAGGCGGATATTAGGCATTTTCCAAACTATCGGTACACTCTAAAAAATGCTGGGTTGTTTTAACCCAACGTTGGGTCAAATATGGACAAACCCGAAATGTTGGGTTAAAAATGTAATGTAAAAATTTAACCCAACTGCTGGGTTAGTCCATATTTGACCCAACGTTGGGTTAAAACAACCCAGCATTTTTTAGAGTGTATCGGCAGTTATAATGGCCGATAAATGAATATTTCAAAAATAAAATGAAAACGGACGAAACACGCTTGAACCAAGTCATGAGTGTTGGAGTTGTATAGTTTGTCCACCAGAGGGCACTCTACACCGTTCCAAAGGCAACACTCGTTGAGTTGGTCACGATACATACATTGCTTGAATAACAATTAAAAGAACATCCCCATCAGTTCTCTTAACTCAAATAAGCATGACGACATTTGTGACCATCATGTCCAGTTTAAAATAAATAAATAAATAAAATATCGGCCGATATATCGGAATATCGGATTTTAAAACCCAAAACTATTTGTATCGGTATCGGCCATAAAATCCTTTATCGGTCGGGCTCTATTGTTGACTTTTATTGCAATATATGAAAGGAATAATTAATTGTTTGGGGGTTGAATTATTAGAAAATAATCAAATAAAATAATAATGCACAGCAAATCATTATTTTCTAATTTTGCAATGGCCCAATGTCACTTATTCCACCTATACTACGGTTAACACACCTTAAGATACTGTTCAGATGCTGCATTTGAATCAAATTTTTGTCATTAAAACGCTCTTGTAAGACTAATTTCTCATCACATGCCTCTACTGCGAATACCAAAACGTCATTTTAGAGCTAGTTACGGATGCTTGAGCCATTGATAGTAGACTAATGCAGTTATTAGAGAGAGAGAGAGAGAGATTAAGCATGTGTGAACATCCTACGCTATCTCACCAATTTGTACGAATTCGTACGAGTGATTAAAAAGTGGCTAATTCATACGACCTTACTCGTACGAATTCGTACAATTTGTCCAACGTGATGGGTAGGTTTAGGGGCGGGGTCAGGGGTAAGTCATTCATACGAATTCATACCTACGTAAAATATGTACAATTTAGCAAAAACGTACTGATTCGTACGAGTGAGGTTGTATTAATTGTTACGAATTAGCTACCTCATAAAATTCGTACGAACTCTTGTGAGATCGGGAATATCCTGTGTCTGTGCCTCTCTCAACAGTGTTCGACAGCAGCGTCTCTACAAAGAGTGAAACTGCAAGTTTATCTGCTTCAAGAACAGCGCCGTTATTACATAGTGAGAAATGTCATGTTGCTTTTTGCTAAATTATTTTAACTGATAAATTCATCAGAGCAGAACTGGGCATCCATACTGTATGTGTGTGAGTTTGAGTGGGAGAAAGAGAACATCTGCTTTCCGTACATAATAAAATGTAATTCTGTGGCATAAAATTGTCATAATTAGTCATTGGCATAATTAGTCATTTTGTATCCTATTGTTTACTATACATATGAAACTCGAAAAATTAGAATATAGTGAAAAAGTTTTTCATTTATTTCAGAAATTCAACTTCAAAGGTGAAACCAATATATTATGTAGACGTATAATTTTGATGATTATGGCTTACAGCTATGAAAACCCCAAATTCAAAATTAGAATATTATGAAAAGGTTTTCGTAAGCTGTAACCCATAATCATCAAAATTATATAGCCGTGGGTTTCCCTGAAAATACCTGCACACGTGTTTCAACCAATCAGATTGGTTTGATTGATTGGCAACAATAATCAACACTTCAAAAACACGTTGTAAATAGAAACTAGAAACTCTTCACAGAGGCTTACACAGATACACACAGGAGAGTGTGAAAGCAGCCACCCATCAACATGTATCCAATATACCGGTACTCATACTAACGGTAGAGCAGAAATCCTGGCATCTCCAAACAAAAATACCGACTCGGTACCAAAGTACCAGTTCTTTCGACAACCCTACACAACTATGGTGGAGTGACACACTGATAACCAAGATTACAGGCAGTTTGGACCAATCACCTTTGAATTATATGTGGAATTTTCCATTTGATTCACAAAAGTGAACTAATCAATATACAAACATCCTGAATATTTCAATAAAAACACAAAAAACCAAGAAATCCTTGTTTCTTTTCTTGTGTCCTTCGTTTTATCAAGTCTTTTCTTAAATCGAATCATTTTTATAGTGCTCTTCACAAAACATTGTTCCGAAGCGGCTTTACAAAACAATAGCGGCTCACAAACGCTCTCTAAGCAGCCACAGGCGACAGAGTCAGGGAAAACTCCCCGAGAAGATGTTGAATGAGAAGAAAGCTCAGGAGGACACTGCGGGAGAAAACCTCCTCCCATACTTCCATTCTTATCTCTTCTGTTCTCTGATCTCGTCTCATCTCCTCTCTCCTACAGCAGAGGTCATAATCTATATACTGTATGTGCATGACTCTTAAAGGGACAGTTCACCTAAAGATGAAAAGATGTAATAATAATGCATATACAGTACATTTAATAATTAATTAATTAATTGTATTTAGGTGACGCTCCAAATTCCCCAAATTAACAATGACACACTTCACCTTAAATTATAGTTATGAATTGGATGCACCTTTTTTCATTGCATTCTGATGTAAAATACAAGGCTATACCTTTTCAAAGCAGAGCAAACAGCAATACCAATCTAATTCTTAATTTTTGTGAGTGTGTGAAAATTAATGATTAAGCCGCAGATACAAGTGACCAAAACATTATTACCAATATCAGTATTGTAGAAAATTTCTATTTGAACAACATTCTTTCCAACTAACCCCATCAACACCTAAAATATGTTCTCCCAATGAAGCTGGAGACTACAAAAAAAGCGTCTCAACTAGATCAATAAAGCAACATGTAGCTCTGTTTGGCTGAACATGGTTCAGAACAGTCATTAGTTTTGCAGAAATTACACACTTCAACTACAAAATGGGATCAACATCTCTTTAAATTGGATTTTGGTCAAATTGTCTTGCATTTACCAATTTACCACCACTGGAAGTAGCTTGTACCTACCACAAAAAGGCCTTTGAGAGGTAATTCATTTATACGCACAGTCAGTATAGAGACAATTCTCATACTATAAATATATATTATGTGCAGAAGTGTAGTATTAATAGTATAGAGCAGTGGCTTCACTTTCCGTGAGTCCTCTTATGTTATTCTGAAGCGTTTGAGGCTGGTATACAACGCCACTCAAAAAAATACTATGTTGGCTTTAATTAACTTTTTTTTTTATGTTAACAGGTTCCAGAAATTATTTTTTTAATGTCAACAGGTTCCACATAAGTGGGTTAAAACAAACATAATTTGTTCATGTAACTTCAACATCATTAAATAAGTCATTTTAAGCGAGCCAATTAAGCTCAGAGCAGAGTGTTAAATGAATAATGAAGCAGTGTTAAAGTTGATGAGATAATTAAGTGAATAAATAAGTGATAATTGAGCATTTTTGAAGACATCTCAAATTTGGATTTAATTGAAAAGACCAAAAAAATGGTATTTGCTACAATGACAGTGCTGCTATAATCCATAAAATCAACTAAAATCAACAACTGGGTTCTATACGAGTTCAGTGATTCAGATCAAATGATTGTGAAATAACGATTATGTTTAACACAACCAACACCATCAGATTATCTTTTCCATTTGTTCATTTGGCTGTTATAACTCATGTACAGCAGCCAAGCAAACTCTAAAGTTGATGTGAGGGTCAAGTGCTCAACTAAAACACACACTGATCACCATAATGGTGACTATAACAATTTCAGTTTTCGTCTTCAGTGATTCTGCTTGTTATCTTAAATAATGATCAATCATCCCTCAATTATCTCATTAACTTTAACACTGCTTCAGTGTTCATCACTTAAAATTACTTAATTCCATTATGTTTGCATGATGTTTGTTTAACGTAACCCAGTTATGTGGGACCTGTTAACATAAAAAAAGTTAATTAAACCCAACATATCATATTTTTGAGTGTGAGGTACAGTTTCTGTATCAGCCTGCAGGGACAAGATAAAGAGGAAAATCTCCTTTGCATTTTGTACGGAGATCCATCTCAACTCCATTTCGCAAAAATGCTACTGTACTAAATTTTAGAGATTAATCTCTAACATTTAATCTAAAGATGAACATTTACAGCCGCGTCACAGAAGTCATTATATCCATCCTTTAGGATTCCTCCAGGGAGTGCATGGGGAGGGATGCAATGGCTGGTGTTGAATGAGAAACTCAATAGGGAAGTCTGTTGATTCTATTTAGCTGTTCTTCAGGGAATGCTGTACATTTTCCCCGTCCACGGCTGCATAGAAGCAATAATGGGAAAGTGATGGATGCCAACGGGTGGATGGCTTCATTACATGTTGACACTTCCCAGATAGAATGTCCTTTGAGAACCGCATTCGGACTGTTCTGCACATGATTGATAGGTTTTATTTACAGATGTAGAAATATAATTTCTGAATCTGTTTCTAGAGCGGCTCGTAGACATTTCTAACATTAACACATAAAGTGTTACGTTAAGGCTATCTATCTTAAGGTGTTCAGATACTGCCATATTCTCATAGCATTTTTGTATGTACACAACATTGATATTTTCTGTATGCTCAAAATAGCCAGATGACACTACATTTGAAAAATGTGCAAAAAAAAAAAAAAAAAAAAAAACGTTTTATAATCAGTCCTGAAATAGTAAATCCCATTTTAAATGCAAAACATTTGATTCAATGTTTAATATCTTACAATTAATAAACGACAATATGTATTTCTCATTATTTGATCAGACTACCAAAAAGACAGTTTTACACAAATTAGATATCTGGAATACTTATTTTTTAATTCTGTGGTCAATTTTTTTTTGTATAATGATACTAAATTGCATAATTTGCATAATCTTATCAAGCAATTGTTTTAATAGTATGTGTTAATTCTATCTCATCTACGACTTTGGCTTCCTTAAAGTTAAATTCAATTGAATCAACAATATATATTTCTATTCAAAAGTCTTTTTTTATTATTATTTATTTGGCAAGATGCAGTTCATGTATCATATAATAAAAATAATAATATTACTCAACTAGCTGAATAAATATGTAACAAAGGGTTATTAACGTAAACTAAAACTAAAAAATAAAAATAAAATAAATTTATCGCCTTAGCAATAAACTGAAATAAGTTAAAGTTATTTTATTATAAGCACTCAATTGCATTAAGCACCAAAAACTGAAAATAAATAAGAACAAAAAATGAAATGGAAAAAAAAAAAACCTAAATAGAAACTTTAAAAAAAAAACTAAAATAAAAATTACATGAAATAAATATATTTAAATAAATAAAGGCTAATATTAAACCTAATTAAACAAAAAGTGCACTGATGTGGCATAGTGAGGTCATGTGATAATGCAGAAAACTATTAAATGCCGTTATGCAAGTATTGCATTCCCGAGATAGCGCACAACACAATGCAATGTTTCAACAGCCATTGTTACTTGAACGTAATGTAACCGTGGCCCTCTACAGTGAGCGGAGCTCATCTCTGGCATGAGAATTGAGTTTCATTTAGCGAGCTGCATCCACACAGCCACTCTTCCCAGACACCAATTGAGAAAATCACATTTTCAATTTGTCTGGCCATTTGTGTCAGAGGCAATTCTGAAATAACCGAGCCCTACAGGTGGTATAAGCGGCTGTTCAGGACGTTGATGAATTTGGCTTAGTGGAGGTTTGTTTTTAATCTCAGGATTCTGTGACAGCCATGGCGCTGGGCCTGTTAAGGACTTGCACCGTGGTTAATGACTTCAGCCTCAGAGTTGACGAGCCGCTGAATAAAACGCTACGTTTGACGTTCACTACAGGATGAGAAATGTCCCGGAGCATTCAGGTGTCACTCAGTAGAGCACCACGCTGACAGTGAGGGACAGAAGACGCAATGCAGGAATTATTTACAGTACATAAAGTGGCCCCCAAAAGTATTGATAGTTGGGTCACACTTTAAAATGCTTGAAATGCGATTGAATTAGAATTTTTTACAGTGTGTGTGTGTGTGTGTGTATACACAACACAACCAGTCAAAAAGATTTGGATCGGTATAATTTTTAATATTTTTCAAATAAATCTCTTCTGCTTACCAAGGCTGCATTTATTCGATTAAAATAGAAAAAAAGCCGTTTTCTATGTATATATAGTAAAGTGTCATTTATTCCTGTGATCAAAGCTGAATTTTCAGCATCATTACTCCAGTCTTCAGTGTCACATGATCCTTCAGAAATCATTCTAATATGATCATTTGATCCTCAAGAAACATTTCTTATTATTATCAATGTTGAAAACAGACATATACTTTTTTATTTTAGGATTCTTTCATGAATAGAAAAATACAAAAGTACAGCATTTATCTGAAATAGTAAGCTTATGTAATATTAAAAACTACCGTTCAAAAGTTTGAGGTCAGTAAAATATAATTCCATATTTTTTGGGAAGGAAATAAATAAAATAAATCAATACTTTTATTCATCAAGGATGACTTAAATTGATCAAAAGTGACAGTAAACAGATTATATATTATATATAATTATATACAATATATAATTATTATATATTATTATATACAGATTATATATTTCAAATAAATGCTGTTCTTTTGAGCTTTCTATTTATCAAAGAATCCTGAAAACAAATTGTACACAACTGTTTTCAACATTGATAATAATAATTTAATGTTTTTTGAGTATCAAACCAGCATATTAGAAGGATTTCTAAAGGATCATGTGACACTGAAGACAGGAGTATTGATGCTGAAAATTCAGCTTTGATCACAGTAATAAATTAAGGAATAAACATATAAAATAGAAAACAGTTATTTTAAATTGTCATAATATTTCAAAATATTACTGTTTTTCTTTTAAAGACTTCTTTTAAAATCATAAAAAAAACCTTATGATCAAAAACTTATATAGTTCTTTAGTAGAAATTCTTCTAATAAATGATTAGCTCAAATTTTTTGTTTTATTGCTGTAGTCTACTTATCATATAGCTCTCCTTTCACAGAGCAGACACAATAAAATGTTCTACATATCAGTTACAAAATTATAATCCATCAGACACACACACAAAAGGCCCATGTCTCTGTACATCTATGAGGTGTTGTCTGTGCATAAGTTTTCAATATATTCTCCCCTGTGGCTAAATTCATAGATGTTATTTTATCATGAAGTGCTTGGCGTTCCGCCTTTCCGGACGTCATGTTTTTCCAGAGTGTTTAATATTCTCCCTGACATATTTGGGTTCCTGAATTTGTTTTCCCCCAAACAAAATCTATTCATGTTTAATGTCTGCAAACATTTTTTTCAGAGAAAATAGGCCACACTTGAAACAATTTGACTAATACATGGTTTGGGTAAAAGAGGTGAAGTCAAGCTAATGCAGGCTCTGATTATTCAAAAACCAACCCATTTGCATTAAGCAAAATATGACATTAATGGTTTCTGCGAGACAGAGCCACAGGTCATTCATTATTCACGCTAAATGCCATAAAACAAATGTTAGACAATGCCAAAATTTACTGCCATTACATCTTGAGGCTACTTCTAAATTAGCTAAATATTGCACATGCTTTACAAACAGGCTTTTGTTTCAATGTCTTACACACTACCAAACAAATTCCACATAACACTTACCTCCACCAAAACAGACACACACAGACACACACACACACACACACACACACACACACACACACACACACACACACTACTAAAGACAAAAAGCACAAGAAAACCTTAGAACCAGACAGTTGATGACTCCATAGTAGGAAAAAAATACAATGGAAAAAAGAACTGAAACAACTTGATGGTGAAATTATGACAATTTTTTCATTTTTAAGTGAACTATTCCTATAATGTCTTAGTTTTGAGAGCTGAAAAACAACAATCTAAAGGCATGTACACAATGGCCAGTCACCTCTGTGTAGGGTTGTCAAACGATTAATCGAATCCAAAATAAAAATTTGTGTTTACATAATATATGTGGGTGCACTGTGTATAATTATTTTGTATATATATATATATATATATATATATATACACATGCATCTATATTTAAGTCAAGTCACATTTATTTATATAGCGCTTTTCACAATACAGATTGTATCAAAGCAGCTTCACAGTGATAACATGAAAGAGGTACAACACAGATCGATAATATTGTTAAATATTAAATAACCCCAACTAAGCAAGCCAAAAGCAAGGAAAAAAGTTTAAAAAATTAAGGAAAAAATATTATTTATATATAAAATATTTATATTTATTTATAATATAAATTATATATAAATCTATATACAGTATATACATGAAAATATTTCTTAAATATATACAAGCATGTGTGTATTTATATATATATATATATATATATATATATATATATATATATATATATAAATAATTATACACAGTCCACCCACATATATTATAAACACAAACTTTTATTTTGGATGCGATTAATCGCGATTAATCGTTTGACAGCCCTACCTCTCTGTATAAACATAGTCAGTCCTCCAGACGTACAGTGTCAAGTTTGACTTTCTATTCATAGAAACACACACACGTTCACATGAAAGCTTCAACATTTGTTAGATGGCAAACAAACCGCTGGGATCTTGAGTCACTGACTTGTGAAAACAAGTTTACAGAAATCACTACAAACAAGATGATTTACGTGTTTAACAACCCAGAGAACTGAGAAACCCCATCAGGAGGAGAAAGAAGCAGCTTAGCCGGTCTTAATGATGGCATAAGGGAGGCTTAAGCTTATCATATTGATAAATCATAGTTAAGAGGTGTAATGATATAATTTATAAACAAACTATTATCATACATGAATGAATTTGGATGGATTATTATGCCCTATTTGGTTGCCATCACTGCTGCATCCAACAGGTCCTAAAGTATGTTAATGGCAGTTCGGATGTAAACCCTCAGGAGAATAAGGAAAGAAACTGCCTGCAGACCAATGAAGTCTTGAAGTGTCTATCAGTTAGCATCCTAATCTGATGGTGTTGGACATTTGTTTGTGCTAATTGACCTTTTCTGGTTTTGACAGAAAAGGCTTTGACCTTTTCTGTCAAAGATATTAAAGAAAGCAGTATCCTCACAACTGTGTTTTAGAAATGAAAACTGCAAGGATTTTCAGTCCAGATTTAGACCACACCACTGAGACCGCTGTCATCAGAGTCACAAATGATTTGCTCTTATCATCCGATCATGGTTGTATCTCTCCATCAGTACTACTTGATCTTAGTGCTGTATTTGACACCATTGACCACAACATTATTTTAAATACACTAGAAAACTATGTTGGCAGAAAAGTTGAGTATCAGAAAAGTTGAGTAATTTTTACTTAATTTTATTGGGTTGATATTTACATTTCTACTCACTTGAATTAAGTACTGATATGGAATTTACTTAGTTTTTTTAATTCTTGCCTGAACTAACTTTTTCATGTAAATTACATTGTTTTTTTTCAGTAGTAAATTACTTCAACAAAAAAATTTTTTTACAGTGAAGTCGGACCACCACTCATGCCAGAACCGGTCGGATTTTGTGAGCATTCAAACTGTGTGAACAAATTACAGACCACATCCAAAACCGAGAATTTGATGACAAAGGGTCTGTTAATTATAATATGTAAGCAGTTACAAATACATACAAGAAATATGCTTTTCATATTACTTTCGAAGCAATGAAACTCACATTTAAACTGATTTAAATAAATAGCATCATGTTGATAAAAAAAAAATATTTCAATTTAGTCCTTCAATGCTGAATAAAAGTTAAGTATTTATTTATATCAAAAATGGTTATAAAATGGTACTTTTAAACAGTTGCACAACGAATCAATTAAATAAATAGACGCAGCTTTAATCACTTAGAAAAAGTAAACGTAATTGCACACACAAGCCATGTGATTTCAGGTATCATATCTGCAGCACAAAAATAAAATGAAAGTGAGAGTGCGAGCAACAGTAATAGAGATTCATGCCACAGGGTTAGTAACTCAACTGGGCATTATGTGTCAACACATTACAGCACATATATATTGTGTTCCTTGGAGAAAAATAGCTGTTTCCTGGAGCTCAGTAACGTATAACCTGTCCAGAGATCGGCTCAAGAATTCAGCGGGTGAGCCGCTCAATTTTACAACACGTTTTTCATCCTGACACATAAAGGCAGTGATGTAGTCGAGGCCAGAGGTGATCTAATGTCACTGCGGAATCAGATGTAATTAAACCTTTCTAGTTCCCTACCGCACCTGTCCACTCATGACCCACAGGTCAGACTGCACCCTTTCCGAGACACTAAGGAGTTTGTTGTCCATGTGCGAGCACTCAAGGAACTATGACAAAAGTTCAGAGGTCAGCAGCTCAGGGAAATAGGGTAGAATAACCCTGAAAGGTTACATTCCTAACATCAAGATGGAGGGAGAGTTTTTTTTTCTCTAAGCCGGTGTTCTGACGATTCATACTACCCATCGAGATTTGCTACTTACCGGTTATGCACATGTGCAGACTCACAGTTTTTTTTGTTTTTTATTAACAAAAGGTACATTTTCCTGTTATAATGTATAATTTCCCTTTAAAAAAATGCTTACTACCATATGAATGCTTGTACGGTCAGCCAGCTGAAAAAGAATAACTGAAAGTTTCAGTTACTATGAGGAAAGGTGTAACGTACTTTGACAAGTCAATGAATATTTTATGATAATTTTTACTTTTCACACCGTTTTAAAAATAAAAACAGTAGTCTACAGTATACAGTAGCTACTCATAACTTAGAATTGTATTATAATTGTATTTCATACGACTTTAATCGGCATTCTGTGATCAATTCACGCTACGGTAGCATTTTTCGACAAGGCAGCAAAAAATCGACAGAACACCGGACCTGTCCATCATTTCTAATTGCATTTTAAGGATAGAAAAAAAGTTTGTTTCCGCATGTTTCATGACCAGAGACCGATAAATATTAAGTCTGTTGTTTAAAAGAAATGAAGAACCAATAGAGGTGAATAGTTATGCGTGAACAGTGGCATATTCGTGCAGTGTGCGCATGTCAAAAATCTATTCCAATTTGAATCTGAACGTGCACATCAACCTGATTACTTTATTATCTTTCATGTAAACACCTTGATCGGATTCATCAATCATATTGATTTCATTCCGATTGTGTCCATGTAAACGTAGCTAGGTGCAACCAGATTAAGTTAGTTACAAATTCTAGTTACTAATCCTCTAGTGTCCTTTACGTTTTAACTTTTGTAACATTATAATCTAAAAAAATAATAATAATTAAAAAAAAAATTTCATCTCGTTTAAACCGGTTTTAGATTTTCTTTTGCCAGAAGCCTTGGTAACGTCGTACTCAAACGTAATACTCAAATGTTTCAATTTTAATAAAAGTATCTACCAAATACACAAATGTACGTACAACTAAAAAAATACTGACAACAGTACCATAAATGATGACTACATTTGGTTTGACTTTTGGTATAACTTATTATATATTGATTACAAAGATTACCGGTTTCCGGTTCCCATTCATTAAAAAATATTAGTAAGAGAAAAATCCACAATCCTTTTTGTGTATATTTCTTATAATACTTGAAAAATGAGTTTAACAGACTGGTAATGTAAACAAATTCAACATATTAAGCTATTTCTGCACACACAAAAAAAAAACTGAAGGAAAAAAAAATATTCTGCATTCTCTAGAATAATTTAAGACCTCTCCTTGCTTATTTTATCTCCAACAGTGAAGAATACCCTCTCAGAAGGGGTACAATATGCTTGAACACACATGTAAGATGTGTATAGAACAGATTATCTTTTAAAACGGTTTTAATGATTGATTCATAATTTAAGACTTTACTTATTTCATTACCAGATAAATTGGCGCTCTAGCAGTTAATAAACAGAACTGTATGCGTCTTGCGGAAGAACATTGTTGCCAGAGCTAATTTTCTCTGTTTATGTCCATAGGTCAGAACCCTAAAGATTACCAAGACATGCTTTTTTTGTGCACAATAAGACCAGGAATATGAAATAAGAAAGTAAACGGGGTCACTTGTGACTTCATGTTGACTTTAACTGCCAAGCCACTATTTGGAAGAAGTTTCATATTTAACCTTGATGATGACTGTCCCTTGTAGCAATATAAGAGTCGGAGTTTGCTCAAGCGTGTACATTTGAAACTATAATCATCTGAACATGTTCTTCCACCCTTCTGCAATATCTCAAACAAGACACATCATGGATATGCTCAGCATACTTAATTACAGAACCCTGTTGCCCAGCCCAGCAGAAGGCTCTCAAAAACTAATTGAGTCACGGTAAAAAATTGGAGAGGTCCTGTATGAATAATTAATGAAGGCCAGGGTCTAATTTCTCACCATACTGTTGGCTTATCATCAATGCAGATGTGAGGCACATCCATTTATCCTGAAACTGAAAAAGGGTGTAAGCCTACCCCCAAAAAAGTGTGAACAGTTTAAGTGAGTATTGGTGTTCTCTAAATGGGATCGTTTACCCCCAAAAACTCAAATTGTGTCATTTACTCGCCCTCAAGTTGTTCCAAACCTGTAGGTATACATATTTTAAAGCACGTTGGTAGCCAGACAGTTGATGAACCCCATTGACTTCCATTGTAGAAAATAAAATACTATGGAAGTTAATGGCTACCATCAACTGATAACATTCTTCAAAATATCTTCTTTTATGTTCAGCCTAAGAAAGAAACAACATGAGGGTGAGTAAATGAACTATCCATTTAATATCCTAACCAAGACCCAAAAAATGCTCTACAAAAGTCTGTGAACGCAAATGCTTCTCCATACTGCAAGTTTACGCTTTCAGGAAAACAAAAGTCATGGCAACCATCCAAAACACCGTAGCAACACATTACAAATCACTCAAAACCTTAGTAACATTAACAAATGAATGAAGCACTTGTGGTTGGAGCTTGTTTTCTGTTTACTATAGATAGAGAATATCATAAATCATCATCATCACCACCACATTGTGTGGATTCCAGATGGTGGTACTGGCTTGTTTCATTGTGTCCAGGTGAGGCTTCTGGGGGCTTGGGGAGTAAAAATGTAATTAAGAGAATGAGAAATTAAATTGTTCAATGCTCCAGAGACATTATGCAGCCGGTTGGATTTAACAGATTCTCTACAAACACGCATGCACAAATCCACATACGCACATGGAGCAGTTCGCAAAGAAAAAGTTTGTAATAAAAATTCATTCAATATTTTGTTCACCAAACCTGCAAGATCTTATTTTTTTTCCATGCAACGTGAAAAAAGAAATTTCACGCTTTTGTAGAGTGTGAAATTTAATTTGCTGATAAATAGAGATGCACCGACACTGAATTTCTCAGCTGACGCTGATTATTTATGATATTGGCCAATGCCGATCCAAATAATTTGATTTTTCTTATGAAGAAAAAAATCTCTCCCAAATAACGGAAATGTTTGTACATAAATCAGTAGCACATTTAAGCTATTTTTTTATAAGCACTTGTCTTCATGGCAAATTTCAAACATACATATATAATTAACAACAAATAAACTCTTCTAACTCGCTAACTAACAAACTGTGAACATTGGATACCTAAGGTAAATGCAACGTTGAGAAACATTGTTCACAAGCTGTTTTATTGACATTTTTTCCGCAGATTAAACAGATTTAGTGATTACATGATACGGATTTTGGAAGTAAAGTATCTTTCAACATACCTTCTGATGTTCATGCATGTTTTTTTCAAGCTGTAACTGTAAAAGATGTCTCGTGCTTCATGCTGCCGCTTGAACAGAGGCGCTACAGCGAAGAGTGTCAAAACGGCATTTATTGTTTGAATTTCGAGATAGAATTTGAAAGCTGAGATTTTGTTTCTTTTTAGAAGTAACTAAGCCATTTGCAATTTTTGGATGAGATGTGCACTACAAATAATGTAGTAGGGCTGTCAAACGATTAATCGCATCCAAAATAAAAGTTTGTTTACATAATATTATGTGGGTGCACTGTGTATAATTATATATATATATATATATATATATATATATATACACATGTGCTTGTATATATTTAAGAAATGTTTCATGTATATACTGTATATAGATTAATATAAAATTTATATTATATATATTTAGATATTTTATATATAAATATTTTTTTCTTAAATATATATATATATATATATATATATATATATTTAAGAAAAAAATATTTATATATAAAATAAATTTCAAACATTTTTAATGCAGTATATATATATATATATATATACACACTGCATTAAATATATACAGTGCACCTACATATATTATGTAAACACAAACTTTTATTTTGGATGCGATTAATCGCAATTAATCGTTTGACAGCTCTATAATGTAGGCCTAAATATTTTGAGTGTACCATTTGTGAGTAATATTTAAAGTACACTGGATAAAGATAGGAAGGTTAAAGAAGACATAAATGATCTACATTGCATTATCAAATTATTAAGCTTATCTAGCAATCTGCTTCACAAATCATACACACATTATAATTCTAGCTACACTCAAATCAGGTGAACTTTGCTGAAGACTGTTCAACTGCAAATTATAATTTCTTCATCATTTTGTGGCATTATTTTGATGAGGTGCTGATTGCTGTTTTATCACAGACAATGTCACAATGTACCCTATCATCTTAGTCCTGTAATTAAAAACCAATGAAGTGGGTTTGGCAAGGGGGAAAAAGGTCAGTATTTGAAAAATGGACAATTGTGTAATTTCAAGAACCCCGTTAATCAAACTGCCATAATAGAGATAAAACTCCAATCCATCACTGTTATACTAAGAAATACACTCACCTAAAGGATTATTAGAGCACCATACCAACACGGTGTTTGAAACCATTTCGCCTTCAGAACTGCCGTAATTCTTCATGGCTCCCGTTCCACCACATCCCAAAGATGCTCTATTGGGTTGAGCTCTGGTGACTGTGGGGGCCATTTTAGTACAGTGAACTCATTGTCATGTTCAAGAAACCAATTTGAAATGATTCAAGCTTTGTGACATGGCCATCAGAGGATGGGTAGATGGTAGCCATAAAGGGAAGGCCATGGTCAGAAACAATGCTCAGGTAGGCCGTGGCATTTAAACGATGCCCAATTGGCACTAATGGACCTAAAGTGTGCCAAGAAAACATCCCCGACACTATTACACCACCACCACCAGCCTGCACAGTGGTAACAAGGCATGATGGATCCATATTCTCAATTCGGTTTACACCAAATTCTGACTCTACCATCTGAATGTCTCAACAGAAATCGAGACTCACCAGACCAGGCAACATTTTTCCAGTCTTCAACTGTCCAATTTTGGTGAAAATCCCAGTAACTGAGCGGATACATCCAGTTTTGAGTTCAAGAGATTGTCTTGACCAGTACCACACTAAATGCATTGAAGCAACTGCCATGTGACTGGTTGAGTAGATAATTGCATTAATGAGAAATTGAACAGGTGTGTTCCTAATAATAATCCTTTAGGTGAGTGTATTTAACATAATATGACAGTGCGTTTGTACAACATTATCATTTGGGACTAATTGAGATTCCCAGTAAGACTGCATTAATGATACAAACAATGCATTGTTTTAATTCAATAGCTCAATCCATGTGCTTATTGAAATCTAATTAGGAAGATGTCAGACGCCAGCTTTTCAACTGACACCATTTATTCCCTACCTGCAGTGAATAGACAAAGAGTTCAGTGCTAATTAAACACTGACAACCATATACCATTGTCTTGCCAACTCTTGAAATAAATGCAAGTGTCGTTTATAAAGGGAACCCTCTCATTTTTCTTGATCTAAAGGCATGCATCATAGAAAAGAGGTTTAATTAAACAATAATTAGGCACAAAAATGGATCATTCAGACTTCATCAATGCCTATTTTGCATTCAAACTCTCGGTTGATACTCATTTGGGTTACTCATTTCTATAGATGCAAAGGATATGTTTTTTCATGTTATGCCAATATCAAAATGAAAAAAATGTTTAAATTAACTTAAAACTAAAAGAAATACAGCTACAAGTGAATTTACGCATCAGAATATTAGAACAAAGTTTCAAAGTTTCAAAGTTTGAGTTCGGCAAGATATGTGGCCCTATTTTAATGTTATAAGCGATTAGAAAGCAATGTTTAACAATGGGAAAAATGGTTGGCGCGCCCAGTGCATGGTCTACTAGGGTTGTCCCTATCTCTTTTCGTTAAGCCTTTTTATTTTTCATTTTTGACAATGAACATGCCAGAATGAGAACAGGAAAACAAGGATGAAATCAACTACCCACTTACCAATGCATCCATTGGGACTTATTGGGATAGAAAAATATCACCTTTGACAAAGCAAACCAGTTGCAATGTTACAGAGTTACAATGTGAAAAACTAAAACCAAACACGATTTACCCTACAAGCAGTTCACAAGGTTACACTACGATTTGTTTTACACCGACACAGGACAGCAAGTCTCAGATGTCAACATGCTCCTTACTCAGCTGTACACTAGAATAAAAGAGCCATATCCTACTGCAAAGCTCATGTGGGATCAGGTGTTAACCCCAAGACAGTCTTCTCCACACGTGTTAGCTCAGTGGAGTAGAGCAAATAACCATTAACAGACCAGAGACCAGAAAGCCTGTTGAGTACAGAGCATCATTGCAGACAAGAACAGCTCAGGTTCTTGTCGACACAGGGGTACCATGGCAGAACAAACCTAAAGTCAAGCATTGGTGTCTGCACACACTGACAATCCAAGAGATGGTAAAATTTTCCATGAAGGGCTTTATGTTTAGGTTTATCCCTCACAAAGGCAACACGAGCCTCAATATGACGGGGAATACAGAACAATGCTCAAGTCAAGATGTTGAATTGTCTTTACAGCACCATCTCCAGAATCCTGATGAAAAAATGACATGTAGTACTCGTGTATTCTACAGATGACTCTTTTCTTTGAACTTTGCTCTTATGCATAGGGACAGCATTTATGTACAGGACCTCTAATTATTCCCTATGAGGCCTATTAGCTCTTTGATGAACATATGTCATTGAATAATTCCATCCCAGTTGGTCCTACAATTTTATAGATTTCTATATTCTGTGTATTACATAGAGATTCAATGGTGAAATTAACGTTATATTTTATGTCAGCTCTTTTATCACATTTTTAAACTATTATGAGCTATTCTAGTTAGTAGAGCCAACCATGCACAGCCAAAACACACCATAATAGTAAGCAGTATCAAGGAGGTTAACTTTTGTCAGTTTGCTGATTACGCTAATTAAATACATTTGTATTCAAAGCAAGTAGCATTTCATATCAAATTTTTGGGGACTACATACCAAGTAGGCCTCCAGGTCCAGACGGAATCAGCAGAACTTCTTTTTTCCCCTCTCTCAGCAATAATCTGCAGAATTTAAATACAGAAAAATGTGTTAAACAGAGCTGTGAATACACACTTTTGAAGGCTGAAAGCATTAGGAAAATTACCTAAATAAAAATACAAGTACTAACCTGCCCGGTCCTGTGGTCTGTCAGCGATTTGTCCATGTCCTCTTTGTTAACACTTAAATTAACGTTACATCCAGTTTATTAGCAACACGGTCCACGGCCGTGGATCCCGTGAATCAGATCAGTGGTTAAATCTCACTGCCATTCACAAATCCCCTACTGTGGCCTAACAGGACAGTGTCCATCCTGTGCACGCTTCAAAATCTCACCGGAAGTATTAAGTCATCGAAAGTGATCGGTTGATGTGCGTTTTAACATTGCTAAGAAAATTCCCGCTCAACAGATTTGTTTGCTATTTTAAATTGGAACAGATTTGTATGCTATGTGCCATGGTTGTCATCTTTGTTTGTTCCTAAGAATAATAATTAAAAAAGAAAAGAAAATTCCCGCTCCTCCGTGAGAGATACGAGACTGGTAACTTACGTCTCAGGTGACACTCATCGGTAATCACGCAACCGGACTCGCGTCGCTCTCCACACGGCCCTCACTCGTCCTTCTCGCCACTGTAAACATGATGAATGACGACTGTAGAACGCAAAAGCCGAATCCCGGACACTTTAGGCGATCTCGAAAAAACACATTTTGGGGCAGACTCATCTCATCACGGAGAATCTTCTTCTTCTTCTATTAGAGTTTCTTGGCGGTTGGCACGCAATGAAATGGTGCATTACTGCCACCAACTGATGGAGTGCGGAACTGAATGACTTTTACTTACTTATAGGAAAAAAAAATCCTCTCAATTATATTAATCATTCTAAAATAATGCAAAACAATTCCATAACACTTTTCTTTAGAATTTTTCCCAAAAAAATCTACTAAATCAAACCTTACACTTTCCTTTTGCAAATTTTGGATCATTTCCCTACTTTTTCCCTCATATTTTTATAGTATATCATGATGTGTTCTATTGTCTCTTGTTGTTCACAGTATTCACATCTGCCGGTGTTATGTTTACCTATTTTAGATAACACGGAGAATCACATTGGCTGAATTCCAAACCGCATACTTCCATACTATTTAGTATGGGAAAAAGAGTAGGCGAGCAAAAAAGTATGAATGAATCCAAAAGAGTAGGCGAGAATTACCTGGGTGACGTAATAATTGTCGCGAGATTCGGACTTAAGTGCGTTCCAATATGCCTACTTTCCTACTATATAGTAGGCGAAAACAGTACGTGAAGGAAGCAGTACGTTCGAAACATCAGTTTTCATAAAAAGAGTAGGGGAGAAGTTCCCGGATGGCTTACTGCTTCCGCCCAGATTTTTGAGTGCTTTTCCATGGGTACTCATGATACTCATCTATCCCAGGATGCCACGCGAGCGAGGATACGTTAATATCAACATCGCGGAGATCAGCGATGTTTAACAGTTTTCTCCAAAAGAGATCTTCGAGCAGCTGCCTGGCTCCTTTGTGCAAACATTACAAACGCAGAGGAAAACTGTTCTAGGATGTGCTGTCAAGTTACTGATGTTATGAAGTGTTAGTGCACCTGTCGCTCATATAATTTAAACTTATTACATGCAAGATCATACTATAGTTTATGTAACAATCATAATGACAAAACAGAAAATATAAAGATCATTGGTTTGTGTACTTCACAATATGACATAAAATTATATTTATACACAGGAAAAAGGAACAATAAAAAAGGCTAAATATCTTCATTATAGTTCTTCATAATACATAAAAAGTTGTTATATGTCTGAGTGATGAAAGGTAAATTCATTAAGAAAAAGGAAAACTTAAAGGAGAAACTTTTTGGGTATAAAATAAAGAAATTAACAACATAATCAAGAGATGACGATTTTGGGGTTTCTTAAAAGAATAACAAGAATATAAGAATAACACTGTTGGTCACATTAGTAGCCTAGGGTTTATAATATAACTTAAATCAACCCAAATGTATTCTCAAAATAAATGGGCAGCTGTTTCTTCAACAATACCACAACAAAATTAGCAAGTTTAATCAATATCAAGATATTTATCGATAGATGAATTAAACGTATCGTTCTTATATTTTATGGTGTTGCGCTTGAGATAACGCGTCGTAGGTCACATGATAACGTCAACATGGCAGATGACCGGTTCGCATTCATACTCAACGAGATTTGGCTATAAAGTGCCTACTCTTTTAGCGCTCGATGAGTAAGTACTTATTGAAATTAAGTACCTACTCATTGAGTATGCGGTTTGGAATTCAGCCTAGTAGTCTGTTGTTTACATACTGCGGTAGGCGTGGCCTCCTAGGGCAGCGAAGAAAGTGCATTCTGGGAGTTGTTGTCTTTCATCCACATAAGCCAAATATACATTTTCTGTCTTTTCTCAGTCAAGAAAGCTCCAAGTTCAAAAATAATTTCACATTTCTTCTACATAAATTACCCATTTTAAATAGCCTACACATTCATCTTTCCAGAGGTGGAGTGACTCTTTAAACTGCATTCATTTTAAATATTATTTAATATTTATTGATGTTCATTTTGTGGACCTTGACATTGTCTTGACATGTTTCAGGAAATGGCATTTGTTCTCTGGTAACACAAGTTACATATAGCCCTAGGCTAGCACATCTCTTGTATTTAAATCTTGATCTTGTGTCTCCCATTGGTCACTGATAAATGTGTTTGTGCATGAAATATATAACACACTCATTATAATCATAGCCTACTTTGATGTGTTGCCTCACCTATACCTTTGAGCTTTTGTCTTTTCTCCTTTCCTGTTTATGCCTCGTTCTGTAATCCATCCATTATACAGGTCTCATTTTGTCTGTTTCTTCCTTTGCCAAGCACTCCTCTCGAGAGCTTGGATTTGCTTCTTGGTTTTTCCTTCCCACAAGCTTCTGCACATTGGTCCAACCAAATGGATTTGAAGAATTCCCACTTCTCAGTACCTGACCTTGAGATTGTTTACTGCTACTGTTTTTGAATGTTCTCCCTCTTGAAGATTTCCACAACCCTATAAAGAATGGAAAATGATCTCGTTCTTCAGATTTTCTATTAGTGCTTCTGTGCATGTCGCTGTGACTCCTCTATTTCACCTTGAAGTGGATGTGACGACGCTGGAGCTGAGAATTCCTATTTTTTGTCTATACTTCCAGCTTATTTCCAAAAGCTTCCTGCTAGCTTTATTTCACCGATGACTTCCAGAGATACATGTCATATATAAATATTTTTTTCTGCTTTTCTGTCCTATATGTGTGGCTGGCTGACTGCATCTCGGATTGATTGATGGAATGAATTCTTAATGTAAACGATAAGCTTTTGTCAGATTTGTTCCTCTATGCCACAAGATATCAACAGAGACCCGTGTGAAGCTCATTTCTATTCTTCACACTTGGTCAGCAAGCTTTTTATGTATTTCCTTTTGACTGATTTCATTTCAAATCGCTATTATTTTTTGATTGCTATTGCTTTTTTTTAATTTGTCCTACAAACCCTGGCCTAGGAGTTTTGAATGAATAAACTAAGTGAGTTGCAAATAAACAACCTGGATATTGGTATGTCTCAATGTTTTCAAAACCCTCTACTGTTCATACATTTTCTGACTGAAAGAGTTGGTTACCTTTAAAATGAATATTTAATATCACTGAACAGAGAATATACAGAATCTAATGTTCTATAGAACACAATCTTTTATGGATTCCCATCATTGAATCATTTTATAGATGTAATTATAATTAATTAATCTTTTTTTTTATTATTTTGATACAATTTTAAGAAATTTCTCTTTGAATGGAATATTTTTACCTTAAAAGGGTTCTAAATATTAGGGGTGGTCATGATAACATAAACATATCTTATTAGTATTGTGTTAATTCATTATTACAATTTACAAAATAGACACAATTTTCATATACATGTAAATAAAAACTAGTAGATTCATGTTAATTATTACTAGTTATTGTACCAAATGAAGTTAGTGTAAACAGAAACAGCATAAATAATGTTATGATATTAATATTTTACATTTAGAAATATGAAATGTTGAGGGAAAAAATGAAATGAGAGGCCCGTTTTTAAATGGGAAATTAAAACCGCCAGTAGGTGGCGACGAGTCTTAATGATTGAGTCACGGAATCATTCGTTCAAAAGCTTCGTTCAAAGCGTCTAGTTCTTTCAGAAATGAAGCAAGTGAGGGTTTTTATGAATGGCTTATATTGCTGGAATCGTTAAAAAAATAGTCATACTAGCCTATAACTCCGTTGAACAATTTTCCTGTGACACAACGTTTAGTACAATTAACTAATTGTGTAGCACATATTTTTTTTTTCTCTAAAGATCAAGGAAAATGCATTTTTAATGATATGACCTCGACTAGGCTATGTGACGGAGATAAATAGAGGACCTTAACACTTTTATAAAACTCAGGGCATTTTCTGACAAAAACTTTTTTTCAGGTACTAAAACTCCCTTGACTTCTATTTGATACCAAGATTAAGCCTGTATGCTACAAAAAGAACATCTTTGAATTAATGCACTTGTGTAAAAAGAGTGTCTCCCTGATTCCTCATGAGCTCTCCGATTTGATTTCTCGGGATGCTTTTGTTGCTGACATTTTCTAGAAATAAAGTGGCAGCTCAGGCGCTTTGTTGGAGAAACACCTGGCACTGAGAGAAACAAACAGACAAAATAAAAACAGAAATGTTCCAATCAGACAGCTAAAAAGACAAACATATTTTCCTCATATCTCAATATAATCGTGATTTTAACGGTAAAAGACTGTAAAAATGCTATAGTGCAAAACTTAACTGGTTAAAATTATACAATGAGTTGTACTTTTTCAATTTCAAAAACTGTAAATTTAATGGTATTTTACAGCAAAATTACATTAAATGTACCATCAAATCTATCACAGTTATTTACCGTATTTAGTATGGAAATTTTCTGTTAACCGGTTAAGTTTTCCATACTCTATATACGGTAAACAACTGTGATAGATTTGATGGTAAATTTAATGTAATTTTACTGTAAAATACAGTTAAATTTAGAGTTTTTGAATGAAAAAGAACAACTCATTGTATAATTTACAGTGAAAAACCGTAAATTGATATTCCCATAATTCCCTGTGACACTTCTCATTTTATGTATTTTTGTTGAAACAACTGTTTCCTCAAAGTTTTCTTTTTTCTAATCAGTTATATCCATTACAGTTTTACGTTACATTTGGTAAATGGTCAACATTTATATAGCGCTTTCACAGACCCAATGGCCAATAAAGCGCTTTACGTTTTGTACATTTTGTGTGAAGTATTGAAATACTTCTATAGGTTGGTAAATTAACATTATATCAGGTAATGAAATACGGTTTATTACTGTAAATTTTAAGTTGAGTCTGTAAAACCAATAACTTTGCTACCGTATTTTTGAAAGTAAATTTCTGGACGTTTTTTTTTATCGTAAAAATTACGGATTTTTTTTGAGCTGGTTTTAAGTTGTAATAATATTTCACAATTGTACTGTTTTATTTTATTTTTGATCAAATAATGCAGCCTTGATGAGCATAAGAGACATTAATCATTAAAAAAAAAAACACGTATTTACTCACCTCAGAATTTACACACAGTTCATATTTCTTTGTCTATAATCTTTGTTGTTTCACAGCTAAAGCTTGGGCATTGTGTATGACAAAGATGGATTATGGGCATCATGGGGGCTTTTGATTACTATTTAGCCCCCAAACCATTCAAGATAACATTGATTTATGTGACCAAGTAGAAAATATGTTTTCTCTAGCCTGTAGGAGAGAAATGAGAAGAGAAAGGGGACCCCGTCGAGGATTAATAGGGAGTGCTATCATTTGTGGACAAGTTCGCCCCAGTCTCCAATCTGGAATCTAACTGCATGTGGAAAAAAAGCACCAGAAATAGACAAATCCTCAGTGCCACTTAACAGCCCACAGTTATAAGAGCAGGCACCCGTGATATCAAACCCCATCAGTGTTGTTTATTTACAGGTTCAATAGCTCGTGGTTCAAGTCCTGGAGGTTTACTCGCAGTAACACACACCTGGAAAGATAAATGAGTGTGACATTTTTATTCAGGATGCAACAGGATTTATTTTGGTTTGCAGAGAATATTTCATGTGATATTTCCAATAGCATCTCTAACAAAGAAATATCAGCCTATATCGTATTGTATTGAATTGGACAGTTAGTGTCGTTTCATTGCTATTGATTTTTAAGAATTTCTTATTTCTGACCTCATGCTCTCCCTTCAGATGCTGAAATGAGAGACATATTAAAAATCTGGCCGTACTGAAGGTTGCGCCCCAGTGCATGGTGTCAGCGCCAATTCTAACTCTTTTTTTTTTTTTTTTTTTTTTGCAGTGGAGAAGCTCTTGGTGACATACAAATGAACAGTTCAGATGCAAAAGCCTCTAAATGCCATTTGAAATTTTCTTCTAAAATGATCATTTTTATCAAACTTGTATATTCAATTTCAGTAACTTCACTTAAATGACAATTAATAGGTAATCTTCATTCCCATTTAAGTGAAATTACTGAACTTAAATATACAAGTTTGATAAAAATGATCATTCTAGAAGAAAATTTCAAATGGCACTTAGAGGCTTTTGCATCTGAACTCTTCAAATACTCAGGACATTTAACTTGTCTTTTAGTCCTTTTATAAATCATTAAAAAAAGTTTCACTGTTTCCTAAAAACATATTAAGTATTTTAAGATCAAGATTAAGTCATATTGATATTAACCTATTTATCATTTAATGATTTCTGAAGGATCTGACACTGAACACTGGAGTAATGATGCTGAAAATGTAGTTTTGATCATGGGAATACATTTCTAAAGGTATTGAAGTAGAAACATTTGTTTTAAATGCTAATTTCACACAATAGGACTATTTTACTGTATTTTTTATCAAATAAATGCCTTGGTGAGCATAAGAGACTTAATATATCTGATCTATTTGTCAAATTATTTAAAGTTGTTTATTGTCATATCGTGCCATTAAAATCTTACTTGAATGCTTCTCCGCATGACTATGACAGGACGGAATACAATAGACAGTATTAATGTACATTTGCAGAGATAATAATCTCTTTTTTAAGGGAGTCATAAGCATTTTCTACAATAACCACATGTCAATCTATAAAGAAAGTAAGTGATAATCAGATCCTAGCAAAGCCCTTGTAACCACCCAGAAAAACTTAGCAACCACATGGTAACAACCTGACAACCACCCAGATTTTAGCATTGTGGCTGTGAATTTTGCTCCTCTCAGTTCTTAACTTTTTTAATGAGTTGTTTGTAAAGTTCTTGCCCTTGAAAATGACAAAATACAAAAGAAAGAAAGAGAGCAGGGAGGGATTTAGTTTTTCGTTTTGTACTGAGAACGACACTGGATCAGTGCTCTACTTCGATTCGTCTCTTGTTTATCACAATGGACTCTATTATGAGATTGATCCACCGGCTGCAATGAAGCACTGAAGCACTATTTAAAGAGAGTCGAGTTCCTTTCTGTGTTTATTAATTGAAGAAGCTCCACAGCTACGTAAACACCTTGTTTGTTCATGTTAACCTTGTGTGTTCTTTGAGATTAAAGCCTCTCCGTTTTTCTCGTCTCTGTTCTCTGCAGTTCACTATCAGATTCCCATTAAGTCGATCCTCTTTGTTGCTTATGGCCATGAACTGCTCCTTTAGAGATTATTTGACCAACATGTCAAGTCAAGTGACCTTCATTTATAAAGCGCTTTTAGCGCTATTTTTCAAAGCAGCTTTACAGTTATAAAACAAATTACCGTAACAGATTGTTTAGGCTTTACAACAGCATTGGGATAAAGTTATTGTCCAGCTAAAGTTAGTTTTGATTCACTTCCGTTGCAAAGATAGCTAATGGTTACTAACTTACTTTGCTAACACAACACCGTTCTAACAGAAAACACTGAAAATTTAGCTTATATGTTTAAAAATGCTTCTTTCTACCTCTTACCTCCTGGCTGGTGAAGGACAAGGTGTCGTTTTAATATTATGCTGTCTGCAAAACTTCGAGACTAAAGAGTTTATCGTATCAATCTCATTTGAAGCTGTTTAGCTAACGTTTGGTGGGTCGTTATGCAGGTTTAGACATAGATATACACAATAAAGGCTAGATGTCTTGTCTGCGCTGTTGGCCAATGGAGGTCGACGTCCACACCGGGCGGCCATGTTGTCACAGGCAGCTCGCTCCATTGTAACTTTATACATTATAGTTCAGACAAACAATATGTTTGTCTGAACTGTGTTGCTATTTAAAGGAGTAGTTCACTTAAAAAAAAAAAACTTTTGCTGATAATCTACTCACCTCCATGTCATCCAAAATGTCTTCCTTTCTTTGAAAGGTCGAAAAGAAATGAAGGTTTTTGATGAAAACATTCCAGGATTTTTCTCCATTTAATGGACTTCAATGGGCACCAAACGGTTCAAGGTCCAAATGAGAGTTTCAGTGCAGCTTCAATGGGCTTTAAACAGCTAAAACTGATTCATCTCTGTGCTGGGAAAAGAGAGGAAAATTGAACAGCATAAAGGAAACAGATATATAGTGTATAGAAAGTGTAGTATTAGGAAACGGATAGCATGGTATATCTAGAACCTGTGATCAGTAAACAGGCTGGTTCTTCACAGAGATAAAAGGATTTTCTCTGTAAAGAAATCGAATATGTCAGATTTGTATTAAGATCAGGATTAGTTATCGTCACTGCATAAAATGTGGCAACATGTGGTTGTGATTATGTCAAAGGATTAGGCTACAACAAACATATCTAATTCTGGTAATGAACTGTCAATTATGATTCCAAAATGTGAGTCACTAATGAAATTAGACACTTTCCTGTGAATATAGGGCTATCTATTAAAAAGTTTCCACCACGGAATAAAAAAAGAATTATGAGTTCACAAAAAAAAGTCATAATTGTGAGATTAAAAAGTTGCAATTACCTTTTTAAACAAGACTCTGGTACAAACTGTTGCACTGTTTGCATTATAAACTTAGACTGACATAATCTGTTGAACTAATTTAACTGGAATTAAGACATTTTAAGATCCAAAACACTTTTTTATTATAATTAATAATTTTATACACTTTTGTATTTACTTTTAACGTTTACTTGTTATTAGTAAATAACTATTATTTACTTTTAATGGTTATTTGGAAAATGGCACAAATTAAAATTTCAATCTTTTGTGTGCAAATATGTTGTATTGGTAACAAGGTTGCAAAACTGCAAACATTCTATATAGCAAAACTAATTCTCCCTTTATTGATCATTTGTTGAAAAATGCAAAAGAAAAAAAGAGATATAAAAATAGTGTCAGGCTCAATTTTGTAAGTATGTAAAAATTGCACATTAACACAACAAACCAGACGGTTCAGGTTTTGTCGTTTAGTATCATGTTGCTATTTTGCAGAGCAGTCAATTAGGTTTTAAGTTTCTTCGTCCAGTGTATTTTGGTATTATCTTTATTCATTTAGAATACAGTACAATGTCACAGGTGGATACACAGATTTTGTGCACTCGGTTAACACGCTTCACAAGGTGAAATGAATGTATAACGTTACGTTGACCCTCCTCAGAGAGCGCAAGTTGCACTAATAAACATAAGTGTGACACATTGATTATCCACATTCAAAAAATAGTTCATCCCAAACAGAAGTATTTTCAGACCTGATATGAACACCATGTCATCACTGTAAACAATATTCTTTATGATCTGATGTGAAAAACAGCATATAAGGCAAAGTAAGAAACGTCACAGGACAACATTCAACACGCTCGATGTCTCAAGTATCGAAATACTTGTTTATATAAATTAAATGTGTGCAGAATTGGTGTGCACGTCTCTTTAGAAATACACGGAAATGTGGCACACATTTTGAATAAAGCCTATGTCATATATATTGCCATCTCTTTAACAAAAATAATGATGCTCTACATGTACGTACATAAACATCTTGATAATTCATGTAAAAATCTGGCTATAATAAAAATGACTTCAATGCAAAATTACTAAAAATCTTGGATACTAAAGTGCTCTACAGATAATAAACTACTGGTCTCTATGACTAATGAGAAAAGAGTACCGTCCTTTTTTGCACAATCGTGTGCAAACCAACATTCTCATTAAAATCCACAGTTTGGCATTTGTTAACCCACATTTCCTAGTCGCTTTCTTGTATTGCTTAAATATACACTTAATATTTTCCTCCCCAGGAAACAACAAATCTCATAAAAATGTATGCATTTTAGCCTTTTTCATGATGCCAAGTAGACATGAAATACTTACATATAATATGCTTTAGGATTAGGATATAATGTAACCATATATTTTGAATGTTTCATTTGAGTCCCAATTAAATATAAGTTTCATGTACAGGTGTCCCCCATGTCTTTTATGAGAAATGTCTCACCAAGAAGCTTTTAAACAAAATGTTTCCTGTTGACATCAAACAAGGCATCTGTTTGAGTTTCATTTGTCTTGCGTCTTAAGAGAAAAGTAAAGAAGTCTTTGAGTTACGTAATCAAAACCCTTTTTTCCAGGTAACTAAGTAACGCATTACTTTTAAATTTACAACTTAACATCCGAGTTACTTTTCAAATAAATAAAGCAAGTTAATTTGTTTTCCCATTTATTGACTGACTCACAGTTGAGAAAAACAAATTCAGTATTCCCAAAAATGAATGTGTTGAATTGGATAATCAAAGGTCAGCGGCAAAGTTATTGCTCAATAAAGTGAGATTAAATACATTAATGGAGTAGTTCCCTTTTTAAAAAAAAAAAAACTTTTGCTGATAATTTACTCACCCCCATGTCATCCAAGCTGTCCATGTCTTTCTTTCTTCAGTCGAAAAGAAATGAAGGTTTTTGATGAAAACATTCCAGGATTTTTCTCCATAAAATGGACTTCAATGGGAACCAAACGGTTCAAGGTCCAAAAGACAGTTGTAGTGCAAACTGCAAACTGTTCAAAGGGCTTTAAATGACACCAGACGATGAATAAGGGTCTTATCGAGCGAAACGATCGCTCATTTAAAAAAAAAAAAAAAAACAAAGTTTAAGTTTTATAAGCTCAAATGCTCACCTTGCTCTGTTATGTGATCGAAAAAAAAAACAAATCTTTTTTTTCGTGTCATTTGGTTCATTCAACGAACAAAATGAACGAGTTGACTCTGGAAAAGATTTGTTCATTTTGATGAACGAGTTCGAACAGGAGAGTCCCGAATGAGCATTTGAGTTTATAAAACTTAAACTTTGTTATTTTTAAATTAAATTTTTTTATGAGCGATCGTTTCACTTGATAAGACCCTTATTCATCGTCTGAAATCATTTAAAGCCCTTTGAACAGTTTGCAGTTTGTACTGAAACTGTCTTTTGGACCTTGAACCGTTTGGTTCCCATTGAAGTCCATTATATGGAGTAAAATCCTGGAATGTTTTCATCAAAAACCTTAATTTCTTTTCGACTGAAGAAAGAACGACATGGATATCTTGGATGACATGGGGGTGAGTAAATTATCATCAACGTTTTTTAAAAAATTAAACTACTGCTTTAAGTATATTTGTGTAATTTAACATATTTCATAATTACAGGTTTGCGTAATATTATGAGTTTGCATTTCACTGTTTAGATATACCACAAATAAGGAGCAAGTAGAAATAGATCAGTAAGGTAAGTTACACATCTAAGCATTCAGCAAAGGCTCTGTGGCTTTTTTTATTTTTTCATTCTTTTTTTTTTCTATGAGCAGCTGTTGTGAATAATTAATTCAGCTGGATCTGATTTACTAAGCACAAATAAACCTGGGGGAGATGGGGTTACCGGCCAATCCGGTAATGATATAATGAGAATTTCCTTATCAGCCGAGTGCTATTCTGCCTATTCTAGACGAGTTTTAAATAATAGGCTCTCTGGTTAAAGCGAGTGCGGCTCGCAAACATTATTAGCTTTCTCATTCATTTCTGTTAATGAATAAGTAATTGTGCCTGTGTAATGGAGGAAACCTGTACACTGTTGTCCTGTGACTCCTCTTGGACTGTCACTCGATCGTAGTGCTTGTGTGAGCGCTCAGAAGCGCGTTTCCATCCATTGCATATTTCATTTATACCCGGACGTCCAAATGTAAGAGTTTCATGGTGCTGTACCGTAACTAACAGCTAAATCAATTCATGCCCTGGGCTGAGGTGAAAACTAATGTTATGCCCTGAAAAATGCCCTTTAACGGAATGACACAGCTGATACATATTCAAACCCTGACATTCACATTTTTAACATTATTCACACCTTAGATACTCCGTTTCATGATCATCAAGTCATCCAACGTCTGTTTCCCAGGAAAAACACTGAACGACGTCACAAATGGCACATCCATATGGACATATGAACAGTATATTTAAGTGAAACACTGATATACCACAGTGTTTGCTGTCCGATTATATTAATACACATATTCCTCACTGCAAACTAATAGAAACATCATGATCGTCCATTTAGGTTAGGCGATGAGCTTAAATGGACATCGATTTGGTTCAGAAAAACAACCATTAAATAGTTTCCTGATATGTCACAAATCAGATACTCCCTATATCCCGTGTCTTACGTAATCATTTGGTATAATCGCCTGCCAGTCGTGTCATTTCAATTCAAAAGCTCCTATTATCCTCTCTACGTGATAACTAACTACAGTGCAAACGTTTGCAAAACGTAACGGTTACATTTGCACCGACGAGCGTTGTTGATCATTCAGAACAGAAAGCCTGAAAATGCATAGTGTATTTCAGGTGAAAAGAGAAATAATACTTAATACTGTATGTCACTAGTGGTTTAGCATCACTTTTGGGTTGTTTCACGCCCCCTTTGACCGTATGCAGTACTACTACAATCATCTCAGGCGTGTGCAACAGGTAAAAATCCACAAAAGTTACTCGACAAACACAAGACTAACATTGCATGACATGAGCATGCCCTAAACAGCCCTTATTCTCATGCAAAGGGATCAGTATACTGGATGTAAAATGTCAGAAACGGCCTCTGCTCCATATCCGACTCGGGTCCTTCTCCGGAAGGATTTGTTTTGGGATCTTATAGGTGAATGGATGCACAGCTGAGCTCTACTGGTGCGTCCAGGCTATTGTAAATCCATGCATCGTCATGCATTGAAGAGTAGGATCCTCGGTTGGAGATGTCCATGCGGCCAAAACTCACCCAGAACACACACTGAAGAGGAAGGGGAAACTTTTTTGGGGGGGTCCGTTACTCTTTCGCTCTTTTCCTGTACTTTTCATTGGGGGTAAGACACAGTATGTGTGCGTTAACATACTTGTGTGCATTCTGTTTTGAAACTGCTGCCAAATAATAATAAAAAAAAAACTATGTCCAGTGGAAGGGCAAACTTCCAGTATAGCTCGTCTCAAAAATATTTCAGTCACCGCATTTGGATTTCCCGTAAATTAAATGAACTTTACAATCGCTCCAGTTTGAATGTGCATGTGTGCGTGATTGTTTTTTTAAGCCATTTTTGTCACTGTCATATGTTGAGTTTAATCAATGTTGTGTGAGCTGTCCATACGTTACTTCATGCCACTGCGAAGCACCTGATTGGCTGCAATGAGCATGACACTGATGATGAAAGCAATCGCGAAGGCGCAGATCAGACTCTTCCGTACGCATGTTTGCTTCACCTGCTGGGTTGGACTCTCCGCTGAAGAAGCAGAGAGAAAACAAATAATAGACAAGGGTTGGAGATGATGACTTGAAATTAAATGAAATATATGTGAATGTTTTAAAAGTGTTTATACGAAACTAGAGCTCTGTTTCAAAACCTAGTGTGCTCTATACCTAGACAATATTTTTAGGCAGGATACTGTAGGTCATTTCATGAAAATCCATTAAATATGATTGACATAGTTGAGGGAAAGCTCAATTAGAAATGTCCATTTATTTTGCCAAGTACTGAAAAGTAATGATAAGTTGAATTAAAAAGAAATATTTACATCAAACATTGATGGTTTGGCCACCAAAACTGGTAATTAAAGGGTTAAAGTAATGAAATTGAATACATATTTGGTAGTTATGATGAGGGCTGATGCTGGTTAAAAGATTTAACTTGGTAAATGTGGAAAATAATAATAATACATAATATTTTAGGCAATGTTTACTATGAGGCCAGTTTTGGTCTTTAACGCGCTAAGTGGGATTTTTTTTTAAAAATCTGACATAATGCAAAATCTTTAAATGCACCAGAAATAAAGTTGCTGCTAATCTTTGACATATTCAAGACTGTGATAATCCAAATCTAAAGTTTTCTCTTTGCATTTAGTGTATTGAAAATACTTAAATTTTCGTGTTTTTTCCTCTCATAGAAATTGATGGTATCGCCACCAAAACTGGTAATTAAAGGGTTAAAATCCTGAAATTGAATACATATTTGGTAGTTATGATTAGGACTGATGCTGGTTAAAAGATTTAACTTGGTAAAAGTGGAAAATAATAATAATACATAATATTTTAGGCAATGTTTAATATGTGGCCATTTTTGGTCTTTAACGCGCTAAGAGGGATTTTTTTTTTAAAATCTGACATAACACAAAATCTTTACAGTACCAGAAATAATGTTGCTGCTAATCTTTAACACATTCAAGACTGTGATAATCCAAATCTAAAGTTTTCTCTTTGCATTTAGTGTATTGAAAATAATTGAATTAAATGTTTAATTTTAAATCAAATAATTAAATGTTTGTGTTTTTTTCTCTTATACAAACTGATGGTGTCGCCACCAAAACTGGTAATTAAAGGGTTAAAATCCTGAAATTGAATAAATATTTGGTAGTTATGATTAGGACTGATGCTGGTTAAAAGATTTAACTTGGTAAAAGTGGAAAATAATAATAATACATAATATTTTAGGCAATGTTTAATATGTGGCCATTTTTGGTCTTTAATGCACTCAACGGCATAAAAAAATCTAATGCAGCACAAGGGTTAAAAAAAAAAAATACTGACCCCAAACTCAACAGTAGTGTATGCCTAGTTCAAGATTTTCCTCCTTCAAAATTCCAATTTAACCAGTTTTACACCTAACATAATTAATCAAGATGATGAAACTATTATTTTAATCAAGATGATGAAATTATGATTTTAACAGGAAAGTAATAATACTAGAAACTGTCTCTCAGCCAGAGCTGTGCATTATTATAAAGAAAGAAAAAAAAATCTTACTGTCAATGTCAACCTGGCAGTCCCCAGGATTTTCGATGTGATTCTCCTCTGTCATGATGATATTCTCAATGTCCTTCATAGACAGGTGGTCACAGAAAGTTTCATATAAGAGTCTCTTCAGCTCTTCCACAGTCAGCTTCTGCATATCACACTAAAAAAAACAAAACTGTATCATTTCATTCTGAAATTCTTTAAGCGATCTTCAATTGACCTGAATGCATTACTTTACTATACATTAATGCATTCAGTTGACAATTTTATCCAAAAAGACTCACGTGGCACATTTTTATCAGTTCATACATTCCCTGGGAGTCAAACCCATGGCCTTGTTGACGAGTTCACACTTACAAATAATCAGATAGAGTAAAAGAGTATGCAAATTTAGTGTGCTGTCCGAGGAGAGGGCTCCAAGCTCAGAATTTGTTAATAAAACATGTTGCAAACACCATGCTCTACTGTTTGGACTCACAGTAGACATTTGGTCAAAACATGATATTTATTTGACATGCAACCAATTTCATTTCCATATGCGACATATTTTTGAGTACAAAATGATATTTAATATGAATATAATATTGTCTTTCAGAGTTTAAAAGCGTCAGAGGTAGTTGAAGGAGAGTCGCCATTAAGGAGCAAGTTTTGCATGCTTTTTTAAATAACATGTACTGATGAACTGCTGACTAAGAATGTGTAATAAGAAAAGACAGGGTTGATTTTGATTTCATGCACGCAAATTCATAGCACTGAACTTATAATTACACAGAGAGACGTTTAAGAGGGAGAACCCTTTAGCTATTTGGGGTCAAACACTCTGCTAAAAAATGCACCAGCAGTGAGCTGAGATTAGATAAATTTATCCTTTGGGTTATCACCATATGGCCCTTACAAATGATATTCTGCTCTTCTCACTTGGAGACATGCAGCGGAAGAGGCTCCGTTATAAAATCGATTAATAAATCTTATTTAAAGACATCATGTCTGAATTTGAAGAGTATTCAGATTTGTCAGTGGACAGTTGACAGCCAGCGTTGCATCATCAAAGTTTAAGCCTTGGCATTTTAAATATTCATGCAAAGACGCGAAAGGAAACTTGGTTTGTTAATCGCGTGCTATTTGGGAATTTTCTGTGCGCACATCCGAAGCATCCGCCCACAAATCCGAATCACAGAGAGCGTGCAATTAGTGTATTGAGTTCTCTTTCACGTCTTCTTGCACTTGAACAGACATATTTAAACAAAATTATGTCAAAACGCCCGTCTTGGGGAGTATCCTAGTAAACATAGTCAGTTATGCCTAAAGTGAACATAAACAGTTAAGAAATAAAATGCATGATGGGTCCATGCATTAGCTCTTAAAGTGACAGCAGCCTAATATTCCTGCTGCTGTCTGTGTTTTTAATGTTAATAAACGACAAGGAAAAATCTGAATAACTGACTGAATAACTTCTGTAACTTATTGATAAGGATTAATCCATGTTTAATTTAAACACTGAAGACTATGCAGTGTTATTTCTGCATTTGATTCTTTATTACATTTCTGTGCCTAAAAAGTGAATTTTTGATGTCATGACTGCCTGTTTTTGCCAAAACCGTTTCATGGCTGCAAAATTTTTTGGCAGGTCTGGCAGAGAGTTAGTTTCAGGCCCCGATTGAAAGTGTCTATCTAAACTAGAAGTAGTTTTGGTGTGACAGATGCAGCAGATTTTGTGCCTGTTGTCACTTTAAATAAGAGAGAAGTGGCAAATAATCACCTTCCAGAACACAGAGTCAAAATCGGTTCCGTTGAACTTGTCAGGCATCCCGGCAGCCGTGAGTTTGGGCCCCAGGAGAGTAACAAATTCCTCAAAATCCACCTGGCCGTCTCCTAAAAAAACAGACCGTGAAGTATTAGATGGATTCTAGCATGATATCACGCTCTAAAAAAATGCTGGTTGGTTTCAACCCAAATTTGGGTCAAATATGGACAAACCCAAATGTTGGGTTAAAAATGTTTTTCAAAAATTTACAGCTGAAAGTGGTTTGTCTATATTTGACCCAAATTTGGGTTGAAACAACCCAGTATTTTGCAAGTCCCAATTGTTGGCTATGGATATCCAGTATAGAAATGGATAGAAATATATTTTCTGTCAGGGTTGTGAGCTATTTAGAATTTAATTGAGAATGCCTGCATAGAAAATTCCTGCATTTGAATCAAATTTGCATTGAGAAAATGCCTATAAACACATCAAAAAAAACAATCAAATAGAGTGGAGTTTCCCAACTTGGCGTTTGCAAACTGCTGGTGGTTTATGCATTGATGAAAAGATAATAATTAATTAAATCCTAAAAATAAAATTAGTCAAATAAGTGCAATAAATATGAATCTCTTACTAAAGAAAGATTAGAATTGTATTAGATCCAATATTATATATAGATATAGATTAATTAAAATATTAAATATATTATTTATAATATATTTAATATTTTATATATTAAATATTAATATTTTAATATTTTATATACTGTAAATATTCAATATTTGTGAACTGCGATTCCGCAATATCAATTTCCTGTCATTCCAATTCAATTTTACTAGTGGCCATTTCAAAACTCATTCATTACAACAAAGCCATTTCTTACGTTTTGCATGAATTTACATGCTGGTCATGGTATGGTTGGTCAACTTTTCTTTTCTGGATCGGTTATTTTATCTAAATTTCTCTCTTTTTTTGTGTTTCCTTTATTATTTGAAGTGTCAGAACGAGCGTAACTTCATTGAGTGTGTTTTATGGAGCTGAAAGGCCCTCTCTGAGACGTTCTTTAAAGCACCGCCACTACAGCCATCAAAGCACCGCTTTCACCTTCAATTCATTTCAAGACAACTAACTTCAAACTTCAAAACGCCTACTGTCAAACACTGTTCTCATTATCTGCCCATGCATAATTGCATGTCTCCATGCATTATGAGGAATATGCTAGTTTGGGGCAATAAAAAGTCACAGTTGTTCAGCTTTTCTATTTGTTGAACATCTGTCAATTGTGTTTAGCATTCCTACAGTGCAGAGAAATGCATCTGATTGGTGACTGTTGGGCTTCAAGGAATAATTCACCCAAAAATTACAAAAAAACATCATTATTTACTCATTCCAAACTTGAATGTGCCTTGAAATGTCTTATTTTGTGATCTAAGGAAAAAGTAAAGTCATAGGTTTGGAACAATGTGAACAAATGAGCACATGCTAAATAATGTCTCATTGACATTTCTTGGATGAACTCTCTCTTTAACTCTTTCCCACCATTGACAAGACTTTCCAAAATTTATGACACAATGCTTCCTCACCATTTACAAGGTTTTCCGGCAATCCATGTTTTCACTGTTATACTGTTGGTATGGGGCTGTTATGGGTCATTTGAAATAGTACTACATCTCCAGATCCAAACACAAGTGAAGAAGAGGATCTACATAAACCGGAAGGAGCACATTCAACAGCATATAAATTAAAACTGCCTCACGTTACCAAGCAAAATGTCAAACTCATGAAGAATTAAATGACTGTGCAAGCTTTGGGGGTGTTGATGGCCTCGATCTACTCAATGTTTTGATCATTGCTCTGAATCTGATCGATAACTCAACGCATTCTCATCCCAAGGCATCATATACGACACTTTTGCCAAAGCGTAGACATCCAATGCACATGGCACACTTTAGCGTCAAATGAGACGCTTCGGTTATGAGTAGGTTTTGGTATGTGGTAGGGTTAGGGTTAGACCACTAGGAGGCGGCTTCTGCCCCATATATACCTGCGTCTCATTTAACGCTAAAGGGTGCCATGTGCGTTGGATGTCAACACTACGCCTTGGAATGAGAACAGGCTCGATAATTAGGTTCGCAACAAATTTGCATAATCCCAGCCAATGGTAATATTCATTGGCTGTCCGCAAAAAACGCCGACTTAGTTGACCCGCCCTCAAACACTGTAGATGTAGATGAGAAGCAGCCACTGTGGCCAACTATTTTCAAAGGAAAGTAGCTAACACCTTGCCTAAAAGTCGCTAAATGTCGCTAAATGACGTCATACGTCAATTAGCATATCAATGTGGTCTAACATTTTTACAGGCCTATGTGGAACATTATCTGAATTGAGAGAGTTCGGGAATCGGATGAACTAAGCTCTGTGATAGTGAGTATTACACAAGAGTAATAAGCACAAGAAAAGAAAGGAAATTGTAATGGGCAAACTAAATTCTTTAAATATAAAACAAAAGAAATCAGATAAGTGATAAGACCGTGGAAAAACTCATTCGCGTATGTCAGCAGCCGTGCGCTCTTCTCAAACACGGAGAAAGAAAGACCTTGCGCTTGTAGGACAGTACTGGCAATATTTGGAGGTTACGGAGGTTTGTTCAAAAAGACGCTAAATTTGTCGCTAGTCGCTTTTTTGAAAAAATTTCACTAAAGGGGTCTGAAAAGTCGCTAAGTTGGCAACACTGGAAGAAACATGTTGTAGTAGCAACATGTCATGTTGTTGACAGGTCGAGAATATGTTATTTTCTGCACTGCGAATTCATGTTGCATGCACTTCAAAAGGACGAGGACTTGCGCTCGAATGGATACAGTGAAATTGGCGCTGTTCATTTCACTGTGTACAAGTGCTGGGAAAGCCTCCAGGGATAAAATTCAGATATAATTGGCGTTTAGTTTCCGATGCATGATGTAAGCTGTAGACCAATCACAACAGACTGGACCATCTGACCAATCAAAGCACAAAGGCTTTCGGAAAGGAGGGGTTTAGAGAGACTGAATCCTTTATCGAGCTGTTTTAGACTCTGTGAGAAAAGAGGTGATGCTGAAATATATATTATGAGAAAAAATTAAAGTGTTTGTGACCTTGGATGCATGTAAACCTGTTGTAGGAAACTTTTAAAGGGATACTCCACTTTTTTTGGAAACAGGCTCATTTTACAACTCCCCCAGAGTTAAACAGTTGAGTTTTACCATTTTCGAATCCATTCAGACGATTTTCTAATATTTAGAAGAATATCAGCAACCAGACAGTTTCTGGTCTCATTGACTTCCATAGTAGGAAAAAAAATATATACTATGGAAGTCAATGAGACCAGAAACTGTCTGGTTACTGATATTCTTCTAAATATCAGAAAATCGGATGAATGCATTTGAAAACGGTGAAACTCAACTGTTTAACTCTGGGGGAGTGGTAAAATGAGCCTATTTCCAAAAAAAAAAGTCCCATCCTAAAGACGTCTATCTATTCTGGTCTTTTCTCTTTCCAGTCCATTCACATTTTGTACAAGTGTCTCCTCACCATCCATGTCGAGTCTCTGAATGATGACCTCTAGCTCGACCTCATTGGGCATGTACCCCAGAGAACGCATGGCCATGCCGAGCTCCTGCTTTGAGATGAAGCCGTTCCCGTCTCGATCAAACACCTTAAACGCCTCCCGGATTTCTGAGGAAGAGAGTCACACACAGATCTGTAAGACGGTGCTTTATACCTCCGATTTTAAACCAGTATTACTCTGCAACATTGTTATTTAAGACAGATATTAAAAACCATCACACAGAAGTGACTCAAAGAAAAGGAATGATTACAGTAAATTGATTTGTCCCTTTCTGCAGAGCACAGCCTTTGTACTAGATGGATTTAAAACAAAGAAACAGGACGATTTCCGTTACATTCATATAGGCTTGTTAAACGCCGGGAAAATGCGGCAATGCACACGGTCGGTTGAGCCAACTTGTTTCACCGTATATGCATTATACATCATCATTAAGTCATTTGCAATTTTCCACTTGTCACGCCATGATGCCATATTCATAATTATGAAATATGCACCACACAGGCTGCGAGATATTGCTATAAATCCAGATAATATATTCAATACGGAGTGTGAACTGGAGTATTCGGTACTGTGGCTTGCTCACTGTGCTGTAGGTTTGATAAATGGCTATTTGGACATGTGGTCCAAACAAAAACACATTAAGTCTATCGGATATAAGGGAGGAAATATGAGAAAAATACAAGAAATGATGCCTCTGCGGCCCATAACAATACCAACAGACGGAGAAAACAACTTTACGAAGTGTGGGCTCTATTTTGCGCATTTCAAAGCAAAACTGTTTAGCTGCAAGCAACACATTTGGATTTGCAAACAGGATGCTTCTAATATGCCCTATCAACCAGACGGGAGAAAATCAAACAGGATATTCAGACTCATTTGCAGATTTTAATGATCATTAACATGCTCATGTTATCACCCATCTTTTAAGAAGCTCAACAAGTGGATCATTTGTGTATGCAACTCTTCGACTTTTTAGAAGTGCCATGAATGAAATACGTTCAAAGCAGAAATGCAAAGAAATTCAAAGCGTATTCAGAAAGCTCGTAATGCTAGATATAAAAGTAGACGTTTGTTATCAGCGGACCGTGAGATGGATGGGACGAACGCGCACCATCGGGCAGAAAGAACAAGTGAATAATGCGTGAAATTTTGGGAAATTACCGAGGCTCAATAGTGGACTCAACAATGCTCATTGTGCAACTAAGTTTTTGGGAAACCCACCACTGCCTGTTGCTAGGCAACTGCACAACTGTTCAAACCCACTATTATAAGGGTTGTGATTAGACCACAGCCCTTCCAGCATGATAGCGCTCGCTTGTCACAGTATATATCAAAAGTTATACCTGCTCATAAAAATAGCACTCTCTATAAATATAATAATGATATATTTGAAAGCCAAGCATGCACCTAAAAATGAAGGGTTAGGGTTACTTTTTAACAAACAGATTCAAGCTCATTATTGGGAAAGATTAAGCAAAAAATCTATATACTTTAAGGTATCAAATATGACATCAAAATTACTTTTATGCTATTTTTATGCTACTTTGTATCATTTTTGGAAAAGTAAAAAGTGAACAAATTAACATGAAAATAACGAGTACTAATGTTGTCATGATACTGGAAAATTCACCTTTTGTTACAATATCATGAAAAATATTGATGCATTTTTTCATGCCAGAGGGGAAAATGTCATACATACCGTAATGCAGATAATTGTAAATGAAATCTTTTTTGATAATTTGGGTTATTTTGTTGTAATAGCTTACACACTTTATTTAGATTGTTGAACTGAAATTACAAAAAAGGCAAGTAAACACTAAACAGCCGGTAATAAAATCAGAACAAATAAACAAATGCTAACCATAGCACAAATAATTCCAATAGAATAAAGAGAGAAATTAAATAAAAATGGCGTTAAGATTTTCAGCTGGGTCTAACAGAAGTATTCACATAAGAAATAATACAGAAATGAAAGTAATCAAATGTAAAATAACACTGGATTGTTTTCCTTGTAAAAATTAAATACAGATTAATGCTTTCAATTAAAGTTACAACAATTATTTAGTCAAGAGCAGCGAGTGATTTCTCTTTGTCTTTTTGTTATTTACATGAAAGAGCAACAGGTTTATTAGGCTGCTGTCACTTTAAGAGATTAAAGTGTATGGATTCAATACACTGTTACACAACATGCGTTTTCTCTCAACTGTTCCAAAACGAGCTGGATTTACCTGAATACTCAGCAAAATAAGTATTTTGACATCATTTTGTATGTATTTGACCATTTAACCCCAACAACGACAGAAAAGAAGTCGATTTAGTACTCGCGAACTGTTTGAGAGGCAGCTTTATGAGAGCGATACTTATAGATCAGTGGTGCACGTGCTTTTGGTATGAGTGTGAAACCTGCGGGAATGACTAAAATTATGCAAAATACAAGTTTTCAACCAGAGCGAAGAGTGAGAGGAGGTTAGTGTGTGTCATTTCACCATCAGAGAGATGTATCAGTAGGCTTATTGGAAACGTTTCAGATATTTCAGTATCGATACATATATTTATATTTTTGACAACACAACTACTATTTCTTTTTTTAAATGTATCTTTTTTTGTGTGTTTTGCAGAAGAAAGCCAGTCATGCAGTTTTGGAACGATATACGATGAAAAATTGCCATTCACGTGTGACTAGATTTTAAAGCATTCATCATTCAACTCCATCAACCAGGTAGATCTGAACAGCTGGTTATTTACTGTTTTGTTCAAAATGAACCAACAACCAATGTGCCTCGAACCAGACATGCAGTGTAATTTGCATAAATTACAACTTTCATCTCATTGCACATGCAATGTTCATGAAAGTTTACAATTATCCTTATGTCTCTGAAGTGAAACAAAAGATGTTTTCCGCAAATTTAGTGGCATGTGGCAACAACAACAGCACAGAGATTGTACATGTCTTGTGAGGAACAGATAGCAATCCGATTAAGGGATTGCCATGGGTTTCCTTGGAGTGAAAAACATTTCGATTGGGGAAGTCCTTGGCAGAGCACAACATGCTGCCAGATGCTGCGCTGCTGGCAATGATAAGATTTTGTTGAGAAATCTCAGATCTTTGCCAAATTAACTTTTACCTACCATATGCGTTTCTGTATTATTTTGACCACTTTATTATTGTTATCTCAAACCACAAAATTCATTGGATCTCCAAAAAATACATTGCTAGCTCTACTCTCTAAATGTGTCATTCTCTGATGTTGTTTACTTCCGAATATGTGCACTTTATTGCAAAATTATTTAATAATTTACACAGTCAATGCATTATATAACTGTCATCTAGTCCCATACACAGAACCAGTCAAAACACTGATTTGATTTTCACTAGGGGAAACAGATATATATATATCTTAGTCCTTAAAAAAGAGTTGCTATAGAATAGAGATTAATGAAGTTTTCTTCAAAGAAAGCTAATTAATCACTTTCCTGTGTTAACTTTCTCTTTGTGGGCCCCTTATATAGGGATTAAACTGCCATGACATCCAGTCCAAATCACTGCTCAGAAAGAGAGAGATAACATATCCATACTTTTTCTGTCCTACAGTGAGATAACGGAGTACAGAGAAACCCGTTTAAACTCCCTCTCACATGGCCTTCATATCTGATGACCATATGCTCAGGGGTTTGCCATTGCATCAAGGCTATAGACTTGGTTTTCAATGTAATTATAGCGTTTCATTTTACAGCTTTAATCTTAGTAACCAAATTTTCTTCCATTAAGTGCAACTTAATTTTCTAAAAATCTGTTCATTAATGGATTTGCAATTCACGCCATTGCCGTTTTGTTCCAAAATAGTCCAAAAAAGTTCTGTCAACACAGAAGATAAGCCAAATATTCACTCTGCTCATTTCCATTTAGTGGAAATAAATGGGGATGTTAAGGCCCAAAATCTGTGTACTTTAATTTGATCATAAGTTTGACAGCTCCGTCCGCATATATTTTGACTGAATGAAAAAGAGATGTTCAAACATTCTTCCTAACATCTCTTTTTGCGTTCCCGAGAAGAAAAGGTCAAACAGGTTTGAAACGTCATGAGGTAAATGATGTTTCGATTCAATAATTGTAATCAAATCATCACATCACACTACAAACAAATCACAAAGTGTTCAGATCAAATCTGCCATCATCTACAAATACACTTCTCAGTCCCTTTGTTGTCCTGGGATTTTTTTTCTCATATTGAACCTCTGTATTTAATCCGCTTTCACTTTCCTTTAAAAGTCCTGGGAGCTTGAAAGGGCTCGCAGGATCTCTATCATCTCAAGGCAGGGTGCTTCTAATACACGCTGAAGCCCTGTTTGATGTATGAAGGTAAGGTTGCACTTCAAAGCTGTAATGTGTTCCCACAGTTCTCATATAGAGATGTTATTGAAAGAGAAAGACATGAAAGTGCATGTGTGGGGTTAAATAACTGTCAACTCTCCAACACAAGCCTTTTTCTTTCTCTCAAACACACTTGCAAACAAATTATGCAAGAAAAACTTGAATATAATCTATTATGTATGCAATGGCTCACTCATTAGATTTTCATTTAAAGTAATGGATGGATGGATGGATGGATGGATGGATGGATGGATGGATGGATGGATGGATGGATGGATGGATGGATGGATGGATGGATGGATGGATGGATGGATGGATGGATGGATGGATGGATGGATGGATGGATGGATGGATGGATGGATGGATGGATGGATGGATGGATGGATGGATGGATGGATGGATGGATGGATGGATGGATGGATGGATGGATAGATAGATAGATAGATAGATAGATAGATAGATAGATAGATAGATAGATAGATAGATAGATAGATAGATAGATAGATAGATAGATAGATAGATAGATAGATAGATAGATAGATAGATAGATAGATAGATAGATAGATAGATAGATAGATAGATAGATAGATAGATGATCCATTTAAAAACAGGGCCGTCACAAACTTCATAAGAAAAGCATATAAATATATATTCATTCCCAGCTAATGACTCCAATCCCACACTTGGCAATTCCAGTCAGCTTTATTCCATAATCTCTCATTTCCCTGGTGTAGATCTATCAGCTGCATCCGTCCCCTTCCACAACAGGCTTCCCTCAAATGAGCTATTTATGTAAAACTCTTAAAAATCAATTTCTTCAGAGACAGTCTCCAACTTTGTGGTTTGACAATGAGAGTGTGTCTTTATACTAGTATGTCTATGTGCATCTAACGCCTGTGTGTGCGTGTCCTCCGGACTATTTTTAAACATCCGTGGCAAGCTTAATCCATCTTGTGTGGTGAGGCAGCCCAGCAGATCTGAATATTACAGTAACCATATTTTAACAAGACTCTGGAGTATTCACATAAGCATTAAATACATCGCAGGGCTGCGGTGTCGGAGGGGGGTTCTCTCGTTTAACATTCTGATTCTGTAAACCTCCAGAGGAGCCTAAATCACACACGGTTTCAGGTTGTGGAAAGCGGTTGCAGTTGCCTCCCGGTCACCTGAATAAAGGCCTCTAAAAATGGCTTTTAGACATTGGCAGTGAAACTTATCCTTATTCCTATCGTGCTTTACTATTATGCGTAAAGTATCTTTTTGAAAATGTAGGGTGAGTGAGGATCCAACACTATTTTTAATCAAAGCAATTTTTCAAATTCCACCATTAAGTATGATAAAAAAAGATTAGGTGAATTCGCTAATGATAAATTGTGTCCTGCTGATGGCTCTGTTTATTTGCATGCACTCTCTGCATTGTTTTATTGTCTGTTTCACTAAAAGAATTATGCAAATCTACTAACAGCATAATGTGGCAATTTATACAGCACAATTATTACTAAAAAACTATTCATGTTCATGAACACCAGTGTCCAGGCTGTGATCAATCTTTTGTTCCTTTTTTGTGTCACTATCCACTATATCTTTTGATTAAAAAAAGAGGCAAAACTCTCCCCAAAAATTAAAGAAAAAGTTGCAAAAGTTTTATGAGAAAAAAAATCTCATAAACTTACAATAAAGGAGAGACCCTAGTCATATCTAGAGATGGAAATATCATTGAAACTTAAGTGTGGGATTTTTTATTTGGTCCTAGCACCCTAGCAACCACCCTGAAGGCCCTAGCAACTGCATAACAATATCCTGGCAACTATCCACAACACTCTAGCATCACAACAGTGACTGTTGCTTGGCAATCAAAACTCACACGTTCTTCAGCCACTAGCAGCACCAAAACATCTTACAAAAACCATAGACTGTATAAAGGATGGACAATGCACTTTTCTACAATGGACAATCTTCCATTGTAGAAAAGTAAAGCTGCCAATGTCCCAATATCCCGCTGATATCTTGCACTGATTCGGGACCCAAGTCTGCGCAGTAGTGAACTCAGGATGTGAGTCTGCGCAGTGGTGAACTCTGAAACACGCAGTAGAGAACTCGGGGACCGAGTCTGAGCAGTAAGGGAACTCAGAACCGTCCAGGAATGAACTTGCGGGACCTGAGTCCGAGCAGTAAGGGAACTCGGAACCGTGCAGGAGTGAACTCGGGACCTGAGTCCGAGCAGTAAGGGAACTCGGAACCGTACAGGAGTGAACTCGGGGCCTGAGTCCGAGCAGTAAGGGAACTCGGAACCGTACAGGAGTGAACTCGGGACCCGAGTCTAAGCAGTAAGGGAACTCAGAACCGTCCAGGAATGAACTCGGGACCTGAGTCCGAGCAGTAAGGGAACTCAGAACCATGCAGGAGTGAACTCGGGACCCGAGTCTAAGCAGTAAGGGAACTCGGAACAGTCCAGGAATGAACTTGCGGGACCTGAGTCCGAGCAGTAAGGGAACTCGGAACCGTACAGGAGTGAACTCGGGACCTGAATCTGCGCAGTAGCAAACTCGGAAAATGCGCAGTAGTGAACTCGGAACCTGACCCTTCATAGTAGAGAACTCGGGACCCAAATCTGTGCAGTAGTGAACTTGGAACCCGAGTCTGCGGAGTAGTGAACTCGGAACCGAGTCTGTGCAGTAGAGAACTTGGAACCCGAGTCTGTGCAGGAGTGAACTCGGAATGCGTGAACACTCCCACGCCCACACTCCTGCAGAATCGGTTAGTACAGTTTACTGCGTTTTGGACACAAGTGCTGCGTCCAGTGCTAAAACTCCCTCATTCGCAACAGGCCCATTGGAATGACAGAAAAATGTCAAGGCCTCAGCTCTAGAAGACATAAGCACAGCTCTTCCTTTCTGAAAAAGGGAAAGAAAGCCACAAATTTACCTGATGCGCCCCTCCGACAGAAACGCTTGATACAGGTCAGTCTGAGACCCAGGTAAATTATCTCCTATGCAGTCTTGTTTATCTTGAAGCCTAAGCTCTCCAAATGAGGCAAACCTGAGGAATTTTCTGTGTGCCAGGTAGATGCTTATCTGAAAATTTGCATCCTTCAGATGGACTGACGTAAGCCAGTCTTTAGGATGAATAAATCGTAAATCTTTAACGTCAACATTTTAAACATGTATTTTCTGAGGTGTTTGTTGAGGTTCTGTAAATCCAAAATATGGCGGAGACCACCCCTCTTTTGGGAATGACAAAGTACTGGAAGTAAAAGACATGATGGCTGTCCTCTGACGGCACAACCTAAATTACTCTTTTGCTCAATAAAGAGGTTATTTCTTCTGGCTCAAATTCTGCTGCTAACAATAACACTGTTGAAAAGTGAAGGTACAGCAAACTGCAGACTATAACCCTGTGTTATTGTGGATAACACCCAAGGGTGCGCTGCACATGTTTATCCGCTACAGCTGCAAATGAGGGTTCTTCACGCCCGCATTCACTGCTGGCCTGGGGGAGCCTAAGGTTGACTGTCCCACACTGAAAGCAGAGGGAAACCCATGGTGTGTGGGGTGGGTGGGTTGAGTAGGCTACTGGGTTTCCTGGGGAAGCATCAAAAGCCTCTTCATTTTTCTTGCAAAGGTCACACTGCTGTCGTATATTTGTCAAAGCAGCCCCGAAAAGAGCTTTCGGCTCCACTGGAGCACCAAGGAACTCCGCCTTCTCCCTTTCTGACAGGCCTGATAATACCCAACCACAGCGCGCCTTCACCCACCACTGCCAAGCCCGTGGTGCGGCCACAGGTCTGGACTGCTCCTCTGAATGACTGGAGGTTGAGATCTGCAATGACGCAGATCTATTCCTGCAAAGCTGAATCAGGAGACCACTGCTGTGAGCAGTGAGGTGGCGTTTAAAGCGGTAGATTTTTTGAAACCGAGAAGTCCATCCTTGGAGTGAAGGAGAGACGGAGGATAGGACTGCCCGGCAATTGGTGTGTCGATCCATATTGAGTCCATCCAGCCTAGAGGAACCTTTAACAGGCACTCAATGTGAGAAAGGCTTGTCCCAAAAACAGTGTATCTCTCCGAAGCATGCTTGGCTCGGGAAGTGCATGACAGCAGCCTCTTCCCATCATATAAATATCCCTTTCTGTGCCCTAGCCTTCCTGTTGTGATGACCAGTCGATAAAGAGTTAAGCAGCTGCTCTCCTACACGTTTCAATAAGTTCCCAGTCTCCCTGTATGGGTTAAGGTGACTCACCTGTCGCACTGCTAAACCTGGAAGAGAGTTTAGGTGGGAGAATTGGGCCCTCTTCATCTTCCTTGAAATCTTCTTCCAAGAAATGAGCAATTTTCTCATCATCTTCCTCCTCCTCTTTATCCCAGCCAAGGGGTATGATTCAAAGAGAGGGGGAAGTTTGTGAAAGATTCTCCCCAGCTATACTGGGTTTGCTGAGCAGGCCCATCTTTCTCTTCTAGTGGCGCAGAAAAACTTGGATCCTCCTTATTCGCGGCCATAACTCGCATTCTGCTCTCTAACACCCTTAATGGGAAAATGGCCTGTGGGTGTCTCCCAGATACGCAATACATAGAGGATGAGGGTCATTGAACGAAATCATAGAGCCGCAAGTGCATGGGCGAGAGGGATCTTTATTCTTACCTGCGCTGCTGGGTGGATTCTCAGTCGCATAACAGATATGCAAACACAGAGACGTTAACTTCATCACACCACTCAACGTGGGGAAAAAGGAAAAAATGAACTGTAACGGCTTGAGATATGAAAAATGAGAACTCGCCTCGACACGCCAGTTCCCATCAGAAAAGACCGAAGAAGAAAAATATTCACTTTGACAGTGAATATTCCCTCAGAAGACTAAGGAAAAAATAGCCATGTTTGGAGACGTACCTATACTGTATACACAGGCTTGTCAAGTGAACTGTCAAGCGGCCACTCCCTGCTACTCTGCTGAGGATAGCTTGCCAATAAGGATCTTCATGGGGAAGAGAACGAGAATGAAGTGGAGACCACTCACTTGTGATTGGTCTGTCAGCTGAAAGAATTGGTGCAATTGGTGCTTCCAGGATCAGTCATGCCTGAAGCGCTCCCATAGTGAGACACCGAGTGAATGTTAGAAAGATAACTTAATTATTACAACGCGGCCACGATTTAGTAAAACAAGAGAAACGTGCACACGATTTAGTTAAGATGACGGAACAAATGTGAAACGAGCAGACGTATTAGTAAAACTTGGGAACGAATTGTTAACTCGAATTGTTCATTGTTAATTGCCAATAGCTACATGGAACAACCCAAAATGTATGTTCTTCTCCTCTAAAACTACATATCTTAATGGATGTTTCACAATTAGTTAAATAAGCAAAAAAATACATACATAAAAATAAACAAATAACAACATGGCGTTTTGGAACAACAAAAGAGTAAGTAAATCATTTTCATATTTGGGTGAACTATCCCAACTTTAACCCACTTGTAAAAGGTGTGTACATTAGGGTTAAAATATTAAATATCAAAAAGTGTCTTAGACCTGATCACATGACCTGTGGAAGAATTCAATAAAACGAGATTCTCTTTTGTTGGTTCTTGTCCTGATAATTGCAGGACTGAGAATTGTTTGACTCAGGGTGGAAGGCAGATGTCTGCAGTCATTGTCAAACATTAACAAAGGAACGCTGATCTGCTGTCGGAAAAACTGCTCCAAAAATCTGTCTCCAGATTTGAAAGAGAAGAGAGGGAGAGAAACAGGGACGTGTACAGATAGACCCAAAGTGACAGGCGGGTAACGATAGTGTCAAAATAAAGCCAGGGCTGCCGACCTTGATTCAATTATCGATTAATTTGGATAAATAGTAGGGACAGATACATGTTTTTCACAAGATAAAATATATTTCACCTACTGATGTCAACATACAGAGAGCTGTCAGCTGGTATTATTATTCAAGATTAAAAATAACAACTCGAAATAAATCGGCTTATAAAATACGTTTTTTTATTATAATAAATGTATAATATTTTAAAGATATAGGCTATATGTAAACATTTAATGTAATATAGAAGCCTACACATATTAAGCAAGATACTCTGTGTAGCTAATTTTTCTAGCCAACAAACTTGGTATGGTCATTAAATGGCTTTCCTGAGGTAAATTTAACGTTATTGTTCTCCAGCTGTTTTCTTGACCTCTTTCCGAAGTTGAAAAACACTGCTTGATCGATATTATGTATGAGGCATACATTGAAAGATACAGAACTTACCGAAAAATGTACTTTGATAAGTTCTGTCTCTTTCAACATACCTATTGTTCATTCGTGTTTATTGGCTAATACATATGGGGTTACAATTCGATCACAATTCTGCGCGCAAGATCACATTTTGAGCACGCAAAAGGCCATTTCGCAAGCGCGTGAACTTGCGTGAAGTTTTGCGGAGAAATGTTCGTCTCGCAGATAAGAAAATATTTTGAGCGAACGAAAATCAATTTTCCATTTAAAATAAGTATTTGGATGTGCAAAGTTTCACTTTCTTCCTCTTTTCATACCAGCCATAAGCGTTCTCGAAGCGCAGACGGCTTGCGTGCTCAACGCAACCCACCGTTACAATATGCCATAATTCTAGCCAATCAGAGACTGCTAAATTGTGATTGGCTGGCTTGAAAACCAATCACAAGACTCCCTGCATCACCGACAGTGGACGAGGAAAAATACATGGTGGAAGAAAGGTATGTTTCATTTGTTTAATGGATTGAACACAATTTAAATTAAAGTAAACAAAAACATTCACAACATGTTCTGTAAAAACAACTATCATACTAAAAAATATACTTTATTTTCTTATATACTATTTTAGGATGGATATAGTGTGCACATTTGGATGCAGGCTTTTTCTCACTGCAAAAAGAAAGGCATGTGGGTAACAATGCAAACATATATGCAAATATAACTGTAAGTGAAAATCTTGGGTGTGTGTAAATGTCGGTGAGTGCGTAGACCTGGAGAGAATGATAAAAGCTTCATAATTCCATCTCATCTCATGTGTTACTTTCCCCTCTCTGACATCTTCTGATTTTGTATATCTAAGCCACCAGCCTGCTTACATTTTTAGACTTCGCTCTGTAAATCCTGAGCCAAAATGTATCACAACCTCATCTCTGCTCCTACCGCTTTGTGGTATTGTGTTACTGTGATTTGAGAGAGTCGTATTTGACCTATATGAACTTACGCCCCCATAACGCCTACCCTCCAAGTTGAGACCTACATTACAACCGTGAATGTGAATCACAAAGCTCATGCAGACGAACCGTTCTTCTGGATAAGCTCTTAAAGCGCCAATCATGCTGCCAATCAGGATTTCGTCTGACATAGTAACATTGTGTTGAAATACTCACAAACATAATGATAAACACTTCACATATTATTCAGATTGTTGGTGTTTCTCAAAGATTTTTGTAGGATTTTATTCAGTACAAGCAGGGTGTGAATTACACAATGGCCAGCGAGTTCTGGGGGGTGCATATATATATATACTATATATATACATAGTATATACACTCACATGGGTGAGTGTATATATGCACTGAGCTAATGTGCAAATAAACAAATTTTCTAACCATCCAAAAGGCTAATTAGTTACCATCATCACAAATAAACCAACTAACCAGTCTATAGTCGTCTATATATTTATATATATAGTTTATATATAGTCTATATATTTAAACATATTAGATGTTCAAAAGCAAGCCTGCAGTGGTATAGTTTTATTTTGTTAACAGCTCATAAGCAATTTCATTTTTGCGAATTGCAAGCAAACAGCTTCTAAATCTAAAATTAAAACAACAAGTTTGAGCTTGACTACAGCCGACTCAACTGCCTGGACACGTAGGCTGTACCAGGATCCATATTTCACCCCTCCCAAAAGAGTTGAAACAGAACACAAATAAACAAAGCCCTCCATCTATCAATGGTAACCTATTGTCTCTCGAGCCGCTTTACCTTAAAGTGTCCACAGCACAACTTTGTGCCCATCCCAGAGGGCCATTTGTTGAAAGTGCAATGCCTTCACTTAAATGTCAAGCTTGTCGTTTTGGGGTTGGGTATAATAGTGGATTAATGGTAGATAGGTCAGTGTCAGGTTTTCGTATTTGATTGAACGTACATTCAGTTTAAGAAGGTGCATCACACACACACACACTCACACACACACAGATCTTGTCTGAAAACACTATTCATCTTCTTTCCCCACAAAACAAAATGGCATCCTATTTTAAAAAAATAGGGGTTTGGAATGCCATTTTGGAAAGCTACGGGAGCAAAACCCTCGTCTAGTTCTCACCAGTTGATGTGTTGGTAATTGAAAGTCAGAGTGTGTGTAAATTGCCCCTCCTGTCCATGCTCCATGAAACAAGCTGCCCTCACAGAGCAGATTTATATAGTGAGATTTTTATCGAGTACATCATTGTTGTTAGGCACTTATTTGGTTACTGGTATTATGCTATTATATTTTTGTTGTTCCATAATGTGAAATATTTAAATGACAACTCTCTCTCTCTCTCTCTCTCTCTCTCTCTCTCTCACACACCACATTTAAATTAAAAATGTCACATACATGTCACTTAAAGGGATATTCCACTTTTTTGGAAATAGGCTCATTTTACAACTCCCCCAGAGTTAAACAGTTCAGTTTTACCATTTTCGAATCATTTCAGCCGATTTTCTGATATTTAGAAGAATATCAGTAACCAGACAGTTTCTGCTCTCATTGACTTTCATAGTAGGAAAAAATATACTATGGAAGTCAATGAGACCAGAAACTGTCTGGTTACTGATATTCGTCTAAATATCAGAAAAATCGGCTGAATTGATTTGAAAACGGTATTACCAAACTGTTTAACTCTGGGGGAGTGGTAAAATGAGCCTATTTCCAAAAAAGTGGAGTATCCCTTTAAAACTACCCAGCTAACAAAAATATGTTCTAAGAGCGGTTTTGCTAATGATTCCATAAAGTTATGAAAATTGTATTTTGTAATGTTCTCAGAACGTTTAAAACTTCCAGTTGTTTTAAATGTTAATTTTTAAATGGTTATGTGAACATTATGAAAAACATTAACGTACTCTATTTACAGATTTTCTAAATATTATGGGAATGTTACTTTTCAATGTTCTCTGAACCATCTAAAAAAAGTAGTAAGTAATGTTTAAAAACATTAGACTAATGTCCAACAAAAATGTTTCAGAAAAACATTACATGAATGATGTATAAACAACATTGTTGAGCTACTGATATTTTCATAATTTTATTAAAGATATCAGATAACCTTGAATAAATTATCTATTAAAGGGTTATTTCACCCAAAAATGTTATACACGTCAGAAGCGTCACTGAAAGCGGATTGAAAACAGAACCGGAAGACAATACAATGTTTAATAAAGTCATAATTCATTTCATTCAGTCATAATTCGATTCATTAATGACATAATTTTCATTTTTGGGTGAACCAACCCTTTAATGTTACTGGAAGAATGTTTGTTCATAACTTTGAGAGAAGTTCTGAAAATGCTCCATCAGGCAATTAAAAACATTGACATGGCTCACAACATTTTCGCCACAAAAGTTTTTTCTTACAGATGAAAATGTTATCAAAATGATTCCCGAAGATATGGATCTGCGGAAAAACGCTGTATTATCCATGCCAATGAAGTAATTGCCAATGTCACTATATAAAGAAAGACTACGTGCCCGTACATAAGCATTTGAACGCGCATGCATATAAACTAAACGCGTAATACGCACGTGCATGCTGTCGCACTTTTCACAAATTCACGTTTTTGAATTGTTTTTGAATGAAAACAGTATCAAAACTCTGTAATTGTGCACTTTATTTATTTATTTATTTTTTTTGACAGACATCGATGTTGTGGATTTGGAAACAGATGAGTCGTAAGGTAGTAATTATTTATTTGTTAGTCGGCAAATATTCAGTGAAGTGATCGATGCCCATAAGTGTTTTATGTTAATGTTTTTAGTTCTAAAATTCCAACCCAAAACTTCTAATTTAAGTTTTTGACGGATGTGATAATGTGCGCGAGGAGTGAACTAATTGATTTTGGATAATTATAAAACATGCTTGAGATTTTTTTTATCTTTTTTACAATAAAAGTTTATTTAGTGGCTTAATAAATTACATGACATATTTGGATTGTCAAAAATGTTGCATTCCGATGTCACAAATTTGTTGACTTTTGAAAATCAAGTCATTTTTTTTTTTTACCAAAGGAGTGGTTTTGTTGCACAGTGTTGTTTTTACTGTCCCTTATATCAAAAATATTTTATTCAAACCCTTGAAAATGAAAATCCTGTTGTAAAAAAACTTTGAAAAATAAACTGTCGTGTGTCGTTCCATTATTACACCTTAGCAGATTTTGACGAATAACAGATGCATGCTTATTCATATTACATGCACTGTACAAATAATACATTTTGTGGAGTTTCACAACAAACCAATCAAACATTCTGTAAACTTAGCCAGAGGAGTTAATTTGACTTCATCTCTCTGTATCCTGAATGCACATTTATGGGAGAAAACAAGCATTTTTCCATTTCTAACACTCCAAATATTTTCCGTGTACTCATTTTTTTGTGACCTACAGCTATTGTATTTCTCAAAAATGGAAAAATATTTCTTGCGCTGCAAACAAATCAAATCAAAAAAGTGAGATATGAAAATGAAGTTATTCAAAATTTGCATCAAATGAAAGATTCAAGCAGAAGATGTTACCAATGTCCCTTATGTTTCCTCTCATTCACGATCATGTGAAAAAGGCAGTGTGTGGAAAGAGAAATGTGATGGAGAGGAAAAAAAAACAGACCTTGCTGGAAGGTTTGTTTGCTCTCATGTTCGTCTGTCAGTGAGATACGCTCAAGTGAATCACTCCTCTTTCTGTATGTCTATTTCTAAACCAGTCTACCTGCCAAACAGCCATTTGATCTTTCTTTACTTGTACTGTGACAGGAAACGGATTTGTACCTGCTGCACTGCCGGCTGAATTTACACAAACTGTGATTTTACTCATACAATGCCCATTACATTTATACAAAGTCAAAACATTCATATATACTGTTTTCATTATCATTAACAGTGTCAGAACATTCATCATTGTGGTCTAATGCCAATACAAAACGCTGGGTTTCCCCGAATCATTAAGTAGGATATTAGCAGCACATAAATAATATCCGTGGCATGTTTTCCATTATGTATTACTGAGATACCCGAGTAATACAAACAAAATGTAAATTTGTAAATTGACTTGTATCTGTAATTTAAATAGTTATTTCCACTTGCTTTCAGTTTAAGAGAGACAAATGGCACAAAATAATCTATATTCATGTATTTTTATTTTTAAAAAGCTGGTAGGCCTGAATTAACATGACAGGCATCCCTTGTATTTATGATGGTTCACTAAAAATTTGCAATAGACAGATGGTGGGCCTATATTCCTAATAATTTTAGACAAACTATAAGACAAACAAAAATGTAAATACAAACAGACAAAATTAGTCTATCTATCTGTAATGCTTGCATTCTATTTCTGGCAAAATGCAAACGGCCTTTCACACCAAAATCAATTTAAGTTTTGTTGAGATCGGATGCAGGTAAATCCAGACATGTTGGAAACTCATTTTGAGAGTTCATTTTTAATGTAAGCCTAACATCATTCTTTTAAGCAAATCATTTAATTTAGTACTCTTCTAAATTAAAAAAAAAGTTAGGTTTAGGGGTGGGGTTAGGGATCAGGGGACAGAGATGGGTAGGTTTAGAGGTGGGGTTAGGGATCAGGGGACAGAGATGGGCAGGTTTAGGGGTGGGGTTAGGGATCAGGGGGCGGAGATGGGTAGGTTTAGGGGTGGGGTTAGGGATCAGGGGGCGGAGATGGGCAGGTTTAGGGGTGGGGTTAGGGATCAGGGGACAGAGATGGGTAGGTTTAGGGGTGGGGTTAGGGATCAGGGGGCGGAGATGGGTAGGTTTAGGGGTGGGGTTAGGGATCAGGGGGCGGAGATGGGTAGGTTTAGGGGTGGGGTTAGGGATCAGGGGGCGGAGATGGGCAGGTTTAGGGGTTGGGTTAGGGATCAGGGGGCGGAGATGGGCAGGTTTAGGGGTTGGGTTAGGGATCAGGGGGTGGAGATGGGCAGGTTTAGGGGTTGGGTTAGGGATCAGGGGGTGGAGATGGGTAGGTTTAGTGGTGGGGTTAGGGATCAGGGGTGGAGAAAGGCAGGTTTAGGAGTAGGGTTAGCGATCAGGGATTGGAGATGGGTAGGTTTAGTGGTGGGATCTGGATCCAACTCCTCCCCCTGGTCCCAATCAGCGAGGACCATCTCACTGATTGGGACAGCCTATCAGCAATCACCTTCAGCATTCCACCAAAGCCAACTCCATGGTCAGTTTTAGATAAGAGACGAAATCATAGGCGAAACAAAGGATGAAGACGCAGCAGGTCCATCCCGGGAATGTGCCAACCCGTGGCCCCACCTCGCCAGATTATTTCCATTTCTGAACAAGTTACTGATAGTTTTCTCTTCAAGGGTTTGCTGTGTTTACCAAAACAGAACTTCTTCACCGCCTACAAAAATTCATCCCCCAACTTGCGGATTAAAGCAACATGGTAAAAAGATTAAAATGACTCGATTTTACTTTCAATTCATTTTACATTCTTCAAGGAATTAACATTTTTCATAACTCCACGTAGGACTTTTCTGTAAATAAATGTAAGCACTGTGACAGTAGTAATGCAATATTTAGAAAATGTACTCTTGATAATCAAGTAAAGACAGTAGTACTTTTACTTGTACTTGAGTAAAATTTAACAAGAGCTATCTGTACTTTTACTCAAGTAATGAATCTGTGTACTCTGTCCGCCTCTGTTAGTGAGAATGGTGTTAGTTACCATCATGGGCCATTTTTATGGGCAGAAACCAATCTCTTATACTATTATGGTATTAGATCACTAGAAAATTGAATTTTTCTCAGTATTGAAAACATCTGTCAGATTATTCAGCTGGTTACACTGCTGTCAGCCGGATCAGATAGATCTGCATCCATCAGATGTCACACCAACATTGGCCTACAACACATTCTCTCTAAGATACATCATGTAAGTTCAGCATCCAAAATGTAGAAAAGTCAAAGATAACAGCATATCCAATGCCCTGATACATTAAAAAAAGACACAAAATAATTAAACAGAACATAAAAACAGGGAAACGTAATTTAGTAAGATTGGAAAATGAACAAATATAAAACAGACATAGGGCCCTATCTCTCAAATGTCTTCGTACACCGACGCACGTATCATTGGTATTTTGCACCCGCGCAAAGCGGGCTTTTCCCTCCACAGACGCAAACTAGGGAATGAACTTGCACTCCCTGGGCGGTTCAGAGCAGAAAAGGAGGCGTGTTTCGGCGCAAACAATCCCTGGTGCTATTTTGCAGTTCCAAAAAACATTTGCGCCACTTTCCTGTTACGACTTAATGAACCACTGAAACGATTTTGGGAGCATTATTTTAAAGTAAAAAAATCTTACTTAGTGTAGCTTTAACAGTTTTTGGACCCTATAGGGCTGAACGTGACATGTGTAAAACATCAGTCCAGCATGTGCTGTCAGTGTGGTCTTGATCAAGAGGGGCTGGCATGCTCTCAGAGGCAGCAAATGGCACCCTTTCTATCCCTGGCTGGGACAATGGGCTCTGAGATTGCTTTCTGAAATCCATCCACAGCACCAAATTTAATCACAGCTTTATTTGCTTCCGTCACCGCGGCCAACCTCTTTAATGAAATTCCAAACAAGCCTGATGTCTGATTGTCATGCAATGCCATAGAAATAGCATGCGGCACCTGACGTCGGTGTGGTTAACAGCTGGGTAATACACACGGAGGACCCTGAACATTAACTGAATTCCCCTCTCGCGGCGGCTGGTTTGTATTGAATGGGCATTCAGTGAAAGCCTTAGCGGTAATGGATGTTTATTCAGTACATGTGAATCATACGGGTCACTGTGAATAAAGGCCAACAAAAAAAGGCAGCTTTCTGCTTCCTTTGCATGAGGAACCAACCGAAATTTAAGCTGTTATCCACTAAAAATACTGACCAATGGGTCATTCACTACTCAAATGTGTGCATGAAATTTGCGTACAACTGCCTTGCTGAATAAACCAAGGAATTAACTTTCAACTTTACTAACATTTATTCAAAATTTTAGGAGAAATATTCCCATGTCAAGACCTGGCGAGTAGATAGACTCCTATTCAAACAAACTGAGTGTTGTAATAAACTCAAAGGGTGCTTCAACTAAATATTAATTATGGAGTTATTCCAAGTTTTTGTCTCTGAAATATGTCCGTTTGATTTTCAGTGACAGGAACACTTGCAAATAGATCCACGTTTTGGATCATTTACTTCAAGAAACACCAATATGTGATAAATAATTAGGCATAATTTTTTTTTGTGAGAAGTTCTCCTGTGCATAAATGATTGAATGAGATCCAATTCCGAGTTTCAATGAATCAATTGAGCCGGTTCATTAAACCAGTCTGAATGATTTTTTTCACTGATCCGTCTCAACTCACTGACTTGATTCCTAATGGTTACCAGCCCAATTAAACGGAGGATTATCGGCGATTAATGATTTACACGGCAGTTTGGTCTTCATGCAAAGCTTTTGTATGAAAGAAAACTTTGAATATAGCATATGAGTCATCTGGATGAATTTGAAAGCTCAATTCCCCATTCATCTTCCTTTATTATTCCACTTAAGAAAAAAAATCTAAGTTTTAGGAGCTGGAACGAATTTTCATTTTTGTGTGTGTGTACTAATCCTTTAAGGGACGTTACCAGCGGGTTAAGATGTCCAGTGTGTGAGAGCATAAAGTCAAGAGATAATTTCTTAGATGAACCAGACTTTAAGCATTCTTCAACTGAGAATAATAATGAAGTCTTCTAGCTTTATCTGAGGCTCTTATCCTCATTCTTCATTTTGAATAAGGACAGCTTCATAACTCGCTAACTAAAATAAAGATGCACGGATCTAGCTCACAAATTACGTCTCAATTTCTGCCCCCAGCTTGCCATATGAGTTCAAAAATATAAAGATCTGGCTCAAACTCAAGATTCACAAATAAACAACTACATATCCTAAGGATGAGCAAGAACATGGCACTACTTCATCAGTGTGAAGGTCTTCAACCAACCGTTTGGTCTATGAGCTGTTTATATTTGGTGGGCAAATCTGTGGAAAAGCAAAACCATCACGGGGATGACCATCACACGTCTGTTCATATTTACTCTCTATTTTCCATCTCTGTGAAATGCTACCGTATATGATCTGGGATGTGGCACAGGTTTCCTTGGTGAATGACGAGTAGCCACATTTGCAAATAGATTGACTGTCACATTTACACTTAGATGTTTGTATGTACAATTTCCACACAATCATGTTAAGAAGCGTCTCTCGTCTCTTGCATTCGTCACTTTTGGCCACTTTTTCAGACTGCCAGAGAAAATAGTTTTTGCGTAACCAGATTTTATCCAGAAGGGGTTTGGAAAGTCCACTTTTTTGGGATTTAAACCATAGTTGGAGGTGGTTTGAAATGCGATGCCAAACAGATTTTTACAGATATAGTCTGGACGCTCTGGCTGCTCAAATCGGATTTCAAACTCTCTTTTGCGTTACACTTAACGTGACAAACACCCATAACGTCAATTGCTTGGGTGTGTATGGGTGTTAACGGCTCTGTCCCATAATTGTGTACACCTTTGTCATTACCAAAGCAACACATGCAGATAGGTTGGTCGTGTCTGGACACTACATCCAATTTGAACACTTCCAATTAAAAGTGCGAAGAGTCTGAAAAGATCGGATTTGAGAAGAATTCTGAACATTGCCTAAATCATCATTGTAGCTTGTGTTTATTCAGACCATCAGGGTTTAAAGTTTTTAGAGCATGAGAATCAGCCTTTATGAGTAATAACTCATAAATAGATGTACTGATAGAAAACATCCCTGGGTGAATGGATTCGCAACGAGGTACTGAGAGGCTTAATTAAACCTTAGTCACAAAAGATTGACCTGGAAAGACACTTTGAACCGAGCCGACAATCACACCAGTCAGACGTCAATACGCAATGTTTAATAGCAGAAACAGACTTTAATAGAAAAACTAAACTAGAAACCCTGAATGAATGGTTGTGTCATACACAATTACAGACCCTCACATTACAAACGTTGATATTTTTTTTGCAATTAAGAAATAAATTGATCAATTTGATTTAAAACTGTACATACACAAAAGATTATGATACAATATGATAACACTGACTGAGCTGTCTATGTTTTGTATTTCACACCTATACATAAAGCATTTGCATGGTGTTGGAAAATACAATAAAGCCATTTATTTGTGTTTATCATGCGTCTAGTTCAAATGACATTTTACTGCTTTGTTGAAAGTGGATTTTTATCAAGGTACTTTCAATCCTGATCCTGTAGGTCCGCAGCACTGCAAATTTTGGATGTCTCTCTATATCTGACACTCATATTTCATGTCACGGTTAATGTGCTGAAATCAAGTGTGTTATTTAGGAGACATCCAAATTGTGCAGTGGAGAGGGATATTACAAGACCATTATTGGGAAACTCATGGGGTAAAATGAAGGGTTTATAAAGAAAAAAATCAACAAACCTATTCATTTGCATATGGTACAGTGCGATATGTTTCAGATGCTAAAAATGAAAGTGTTAGCTTTGTGCTTAATAACAAGGTATTGAGTCATTACTCTAAGACGAGAGGGCCATATTAATTGCTGCATACCAATAACAGGTGTTTTTGCTGGGTTATGAGAGACTTTCCATAGAAAAAGCCAGTTGTATTGAAGGATAATGTGACTACTTGTTGATTTTACTAATATTCAGTTGATTAATCAGGGTAAACTCTCGTCTGACACTGACGAGAAAGATCATGGAAATACTCTGGCGATTTAGTTTAATATGTTACAGAGCTTAGAATGGTGTGTCAAAGACTTCCTATTTTGATTTACTTCTGATTTGTTCACTTGCTTGAAAAAGCCAAAGAGATGTCTCAACTGCATCACATCACACAGGCTGACTTGTGATAGACCTACTTTAAATAAATCACACGATCATAGAGAAACACACAGGTAACCGGATTGTCACGCGTTTTAAATGCACTGCGCTAAATCCTTACAAACTTGTTCTAACAAAACAGAAAAAAATACAGGATAGATCATTTCACTTCAATGTTCTCTAACAATATATTTTAAATCTAAACTGGGTCACTGAGATACAGAAAAAAGAGACAAAAAAAACAACAAACAGGTCTAGGAAACAGGCTGAAATAGATTAAAGCAATGCAAGAATTAGTACGCGTTTAGTCATTTTATATAGAATAACAACAGAATAGGGGCTTAAAAAACGGACCCTCCGGACCCTCTCACTCACCTTCCACCTCATCCTCAGGCAGGTTGACCGGTGCCCGGTACGATAGGATATCTGGAATGGTGCAGATCCCCCGGTACATCAACGTGGAAGTCACCGGATGCATAGGCATGTTTGCGCTTTGTGTGTAAGCACGTGTGTAGTGATCCTCATATATGTGATTTACTGTCCAGACAGCAACTTTTTACCCCACATCAGATCGGACCGAAACCTCAGTGGAGATCACGGGTGGAGTGGATTCCATGGAAAGCGCCGATAGTGCTCTTACAGCGTGCGCAATTGCGCAGCCCTCTCCAAGAAACCAGTTGTGAGGGTTTACAAGTCTTCGGAGGTCAACGGGTGGACTAGGTGTAGGCTAAGCTTTTGGGGTCCGGACCGTCAAAATATAAGCGAACCGCCTGGTCTCTAGATTGTTGTGAAAATGAACAAAACAACGAATTACGGCGGCTCCATCGGCGGGGAAACTAACAGATCCACATAATCCACCAGCTCACTCGACGCGCATCAAACAAACGCGCGTTTTTATCACTGCGACAAAACATGTGCGTGTTGGTGAGGTTGCGAGGATCGATTCGAGCTCCTGGTCGTTAGGCAGGCATCTCCATCTGATTGCAGTTCAATCGCTTCTTAAGACACAGCAGTTGAGCTTCGAGCATGCACTTGTTGGATACGCGCACCGCCAGGAACAAGGAGTTAAAAATGCGCTTTACGCGTGTGTAGTTGAGAGGTTCCTCTAAATAAATCGTGTGTTTTCCCCTTTAGCAAAAAAAATGGGTAAGACGCCAAGATGCCCTCGATACAATCAAACTTTCCAGCTAAACAACATGCAGATAAACACGCCGTGCGAGGCGAGGCGCGGTGCGGTGACCGGGTTCCCTCGCGATGGATCTATATTTAGTCTGAGTGCAAGCTGCTGTTTTCTACAAGGTATTTCCCGCAGGTGTAATAAGGAGGCATTCACACTGGACGCGTTCTTGCGTTCAACAGCCAGACGGAGCGTTTCAGATTTGACGCGTTTTCAGAAGTTGATCTTTTTTTCTTTTTTTTTTTTTTACTTGACATGCTGTCTTCAACGCCACGCTTATGGCGCAAAATACACCCGTCTGAGTTGTGCTATAGGCTACATGAACTTTTAACATTATTTGCTCTGTGTTGATTTTAAGGGACATTGTCTCTTTGTTTTTAACCTCATCTAACACAGTGTCATAATTGTATGTCAACATTTCAGTCTGAACAAATACCCTTGAAGTCAAAAATGCTACAAGTAAATGAATATAAAATCATTATGAGCTCGGATTTTATGATAACTGTAGAATATTTTAAGCAAATCATTTAGAACACAACTACATTAAAGTCCCCATGAAATCAAAATGTACGTTTTTTGGCTTTTATTATGAATATGTTAGCCTTATTGTTATCTATAAGTTAGTTTGCGCCAAAACAATGGCAAAATTCACATTTAAAAGATGTAAGCATTCAAAACTCACAACCTCTAACTTCCGCCAATATAGATCAATGATTTTGATGACATCACTCTGCACTTCTGCTGCTCATCAGATATTCTGTTCAATCAAATGCCCTCTAGAATATAAAAAGCCCCGCCCACAGTATTATAAATAGATGCTGAAGCTGCTAAAATTGGTCACTTACTGTATGCGTATAGCACGTGTTGTGTTTATCGTGCAATTTATAAACGAAAATTAGTTTTTACGATACGCAGTTTTTGCATGCATTTGATAAACACAAAGCCCAAACCACTAATCCCAATCAAACGTATAATACACACACAGCCGACTAAACCTACCCTAAACCTCCACTGTAAAAAAATATTGTTGGTTTGACTTAAAAAAATGAAGTAACCTGGTTGCCTTAAAATTTTAAGTTTTTAGGCAAACTTTAAAAATTGAGTTAATACAATGAAGGAGATCGATTTATCATCAGAAACTCAAAATATTATGAACTACATAAATTATTTAAGTTGATTTGACAGTAGAAAAAATGTTGTGATTACAAATCATGAAAATATTCTTTACAGTGATGGTAACACAATGCGTGCTATAGAGACGTATTTAGTGTTATCCGATTGATACATGGTGAAATATAGGGGATAGGGAACGATTAAGAAAGCGTATATATGCTTTCCATTGGGGCGAATGAAGTCCGGTTTTACGAATAGTGTCAAGTGAACCGCCGCAACGTGCGCAGGCACAGTCGGCTCCGGTCCAGAGGCATGATAGCACAGAGTGGATCGTTTGTGCGAGTCACAGAATGCTATAGTTTTAAGCAACATGAGTTCGGAGACTATAGAGAAACGGTTAGAGATTAGGAGGAAACGGCGGCTATACTGAGCTCAACGGCTCTGACCGAGCTGTGATTTAAAAGAAATGCGATTGGCTATTTAAAAAAGTGGAGGAGCTGCTCGATATGTACAGGGCGAGACATATTGAACTGCTCCTCCCCTTTTTTAAATAGCCAATAGCATTTCTTTTAAATCACAGCTCCCTGATTCAGTGAAAAAACATGAACACATTGAACAATACTTGAATAATCGCTTGAGTGAATGAATCAGTGACACACCAATAAAAGCTTTGATCCTCAATTAATGTGTTTATGAATGAAAAATCACTCCGTGACTGTCACAACTTGTTAAGTTCCTGAATCATCGTTCTTACCCTTTATGGATATATGGACATTCTCTGGCATTTAAACAAAAAATTGAGTCTGATATATACAATTAAAACATGCACAGATGGAGGAAAGGCACTGAACGAACTTATGCTGAAGTGAATTCCATGCGGGACACCACTATTGAGAAGATAAAACTTTCATTTATTCCCATACATTTCAGTGTATTTCTCCACGGATAACTGCGATCGACATGATTCCCAGAACCCTCTCGAGCGAGAAGATATGTGACTGGTGTTTTCTCAGGGCAGGGGCAGATCCCATTCCTTTCGGCATTTCTCATCTATAAAATAAAATCTCATTCAGTTTGATAACCAGTACGTTAGGCTACTGCTCTTCTTAAACTCAAAGGCTTTGTCGGATTTGTCCAAACAAGAGAGACTGAAAGCATCCCCAACCCCAGTGTGTGACAGCATGCCAACATTTCAGTAAGAGATGCTTATTATTTTGCATTTGCAAGAGCATCCTGGTGGAAATGCATTGCACTTTGCAATTCAAACATATTAATCAAAAGGTGCTTGGCATGGTGGAAGTCATCCACTACACACTAATCTGTCTCAGTGTGGGTGGGTTAGCTTTCTTCGCTTTTCTAAATTTCCTTCTCAGATTCCTGACATATTCGCAAGCAGGTGTTCGATTCCCTGGCAGGGATTTTCTGCATGCATCCTTTGTCAAATGCACTTAGTAAAAAAACATGTGACATACGAGTCTTATTATGGGTTATCTGCAGCTGTGATGGATTTGGGTGGTGTAATGACATCATTGTGTCCTCCAGCTGTGGACCGGAGCTCTCGCGACTGGACCCAGGTGCACACATCAAGACTTGATGGCCTATTATGACCAGTGGACTCTGAACCTCCAACACCCAGATTTTGAGGCATTTTCTACACCCTCTGTGTTTCCACACAGAGACAGGTGTCCTGTGTTATGCACACACACATACGCACACATCTCAGGTGGAGCGCATCAACTTTTCAGAGTGTCATCCACGTCTAACACTGAGTGAAGGAAGGAGAGAAAGGGGCTTCTTTCCGTCTCTCTTCACTGCTGCTGGCACTCTCCGGGGTGCATCATCTGCTTTGACAGAGAAATACTGTGCGGGGGACATCGTCTATGAGCTTAATGTCAGAAGTCCAATTCTTAGTGGGATCAAGGGTTTGTACATACTTGTAGTTCGGTTCGCTTAGTTCGTTTGGTCCTGAAAATAACAACATTGAATCCTGGTCCGCTTAGCATTCTTATTGGCATTTTTAAACACCAAAACTACTGATACTGAACCTTAAGGCACTGGGATATGTTCACAACTTGATTGGTTGGCTTTTATGACATATATTTCGTAATGGAACTTACCTAACATCCAAAACAATGCTTTGTGCTGGGATAAATGTGCTTATTGGATGTGCATATCTACATATGATGGTATTTTTAAAACATGTCGTACATTTTACTGTTATACAATCCTTTTTTAGATTTAAAGGAAAAGTTCATCCAAAACTGAAAATTTGGTCATTATTTACTAACCTTCATGTCGTTACAAACTCACTACTTTCTTTTTGGAACTCAAAATGAGATTTTTTTTTAATGTTCTGGTCATTTTTTTGATGTAATTGATGGTAGTTTCTTTTTAATGCAATTACAAAAAGTCTGCAAAAGCATAATGAAAGCGATTCAGTGAATCATGCGTTATATTATAAGTCATACGATAACTTTAAAACGTTTTTAATACAATAACTAAAGGTTATTATTTACTGCTGATCTTCTGCAAAAACAAATATTACTTGAATGTATAAATACTTTAAAATCAAAATGATAATTTTTCATTAAAATAAGGTAAAAATACATCTAAAAATATCTTAATGGTCAAAAACGATTGTATTTATTGAGCAAAAGTAATAATAATACTATTTCTCCTTTAATGTATTCCTTTAAATTTGTATAAGGCTATAAAACAAATGTCACTATAATGCATAAATACTTATAATGCATATATTTTTATAATATTTTTATTTGTGATTTACAAATGATAATTTTTCATTTAATAAATAAAATAATAAACATTCAAATAAGGTCAAACTGCATCTAAAAATATCTTAATGGTAAAAAAGGCGTTTCAGAGCAAATATAATAATAATACTGTATATTTTCCTTTAATCTATTCGTATATATATATATATATATATATATATATTTGTATATTTACATATTTTTTTCATAATTAACAAATTATCTTTTTCATTTAATAAATAATATATTTCGTTCAAAATGCATTTTTTTTTTTTCAATAATAAATTTTACTTTTGATTTCAAGGTGAAATATACCTCAGACAGCTAAGCTTCCTAAAATTCACACTATTATATCAATTATATATATATTATATATTATATCACTAGTATATTATATCATTGAACTATAATGAATTTTGTCCTATTAAGCACACAATGCCTTCAAGGAGAGCCAGACGAGTCCCTGCATGGGTTCCCTTTCACTCTGGTCCTCATTGATCCCTGTATTGGCAGTGCCCACTAAATACAAAAAAGCAAACGAAACCCTTAGTAAACTCCACTCAGACTTCAACACAAAACGTCCACAGCACGGAGCAGCATCCGAAAGGTCACTCAATAGCTTCCACTGGACTCTATTAGGACACATAACGATGATTCAGTTGTTCATAAAGCATGTTTCATTCATGTATTAGTGTGCACAGAATCGAATGGCCATACGAACAGTCTGTCTGCAAGGCTTTACAGCTCATCCTTGCTCTTAGTTTATATGTCAGTCTCTAGAGGGCAATATTGAGTGCCCGTGGCTCCTCTCTGCTGGTGGTAGAGACTCCAGACATTGGATTCAAGTTGCAGAACATTTTTGTGGACAGTGAGACAAATTAGAAAAACAGCATGTGCGCGTTCACATATTTTATTCATCATCTCAAGTTTGCAGTCTGCTCTTTGAAATTGAAAAACTTGTATTATATTGAATGTACGGTTTTAATCTGAAGTTAGTTAGGGGCTGTTTACATGACACTGTTTTCAACTTTTTCGGTGTTTGGGGGTCTGAAAACGCAAACTTTAGAAAATGGGTTTCACAGTGGAAATTTTTGAAAACTATATTGTTTTCTTCTCCATATACACAACAAAAAAAACACTGGTGCATAACGCTAGGATGAGGGACTGTGACTTGGATTATTTTCGTCAGAGACTATTTATATAGAGACATGCCACTTCCTCAATCAACTATATAGGGACAACTCGTAACACCAAAGATGGCGGTTGTATGTCCCGCCACGTTTTTGCCAGGGTCAATATTGTCCCCACCACTTTTTGAAATTTCTCATGGCACAGATGTATCTAATGAAAAAAAAAACCCCATCAACTCTAGTTCCTCAATTATTTTGTTTAAGAACATAACAGACACTATACCGGTAAACATGAACATCTATTGGTAGGTTACAACATGGCTCACATGACTAAACTTACATCATCGTTTTCAAATACGATGGCTTCACAAGTCCACACTACAACGCGAAAATGGCGTTTTCAAATGTATCCGCTTTGGAGAGGGTTTTCCAAAAGAAAGAGAAAAATATATATGTTTTTAAATGAAAACGTATTAGTGTGGACATGGCCATAGGCTGTCACCGGCCAATGTTATTGTCGTGTTTCGACACGTGCTTCAGACGCGATCATGTTGGAGACATTCCCCATTAGCATCCTAGGACGCAGTGTCTCGTTCCCCTTCTCAGGGAACCATGGTTACTTTCGTAACCAGAGATGTTTTCAGTCTTTTTGAGTGGAACTTCCTTAAACAGGAAGTGCCTCCCATAACCTAAAACGCAGTAAGCTGATTAGGAAAAAGGATAACTCCTCAAGAATATCATATCAATCATCAGAGAATGCCCTACCAACCACTTAAAACATCCTAGCTACCACATAGCAACAACTAATAATCACTCTATCGCAACCACCCACCATACAGGCAAACATAACTCATATTTTCAACAGAAATGTAAAACCTTGTTTGAAGTGCTATGAGAGGATGGATGGTGCTGATGCTGCAGGCTGCATGTGGGTATCCAGGGACTGTTCAAAGTCAATAATATCACTGATGTCTCTGCGCCATTGGCTGGGGACACTTAATAGACTGGATAAATGAGAACGGACTCAATGGCAAATCTGCCATCTTGTTTACATGCGTCCTGCCCTTATAGACATCATCTGTTCATTTGGAGGAGTAGAGAATTTGGTGTGCAAAGCCTGTCACAGTTGTTCATCTATGCTATATGGTATATAACACACAAAGATAAAGGTCTTTAAAGTAGAAGCTCACAGAACATTCTCTTTAACAGGCATTTTCTCTGAGGGGGAAGGGAGGAAATAAATAAATAAATAAAATGAAAAACAAATATTTATAAATGTGTGATAGAATAATAAAGAAAATACATTTTTATGAAGTGATATTGTCAGTAACACAAGTGGATACAATTTCAGAGGGAGGCTGCATTTCTTTAGTCTTTTCTTTGTGTGCACAAATCAGTCTGAATGCATAAAATTGGCTTTATGCACAGCTGCACTACTTCCTGAACTTCAGCCAGCTCCTTGTTTCCTGTCTGCCATTATTGGACACACTGATTAATCCAGGTGTGCCTGACCTCAGCAGTCACAACAACAATAATCAGGCACACCTGAATTAATCAAGTTTGTCCAAAAATGGCAGACAGGAAACAAGGAGCTGGCTGAAGTTCAGGAAGAAGTGCAGCTGTGCATAAAGCCTATTGGTGAAAATTTATCATTGGTGAAAAATCATCAATTTTGGTCACGTCTGAGTCAGAATTAACTGAGAATTTGACGACCAATGATTAAAAAAGAAGAATAATATTTATATATTAATAATTTATGGTTTGCAAAATATTACTGTTGCAAAATTTCTGAAGTTATTGTTTTACTCATTAATATAAAAATAGTATAACATAAAATAAACTATATAATCTATTATAGAAAATAATCATCCATTGGACCTACAGAACTTACCAAGCTAATGATATAATAGCTGATAATTAATAATAATTAATGATAATTAATAATTGATAAATTAATAGTTTGATAATTAATGATAATTAATAGGGCTGTAACGATACACCAAAGCCACGATTCGGTTCGTATCGCGATTTTTGACCCACGATTCGATTCGTATCGCGATTCCATCACGGGGGCGGGGCTTGGTGTGAAAAATAGATTTTGAGAGGAAAAAATGTACAGGTATTTTTATTAAATAAAATTTGGAAAAAATCTGAACACCAAAAAACAATAATAACTATGCAAATTATTAAACTAAACTAGGCAGTGTAGGCTGCTGCTTTTGGGTTGTTTTCTGTGCTCCAGCTATATATATTTTTTATAAGGCTATACCCTTCTTGTTTTGAACTTCATGCATGTATTGCATGTTAAACCAGTACATAATGTAATGATAACAAGAGTGTTTTATCTTGGTGATGCTGTGTAGCCTACAGAGGCTTTAAACAGCAATGAATGATATCAGCAGAGCGTGTCCTGCGTCTGTCTTTGAAGCCGTGAAAAGGTGGCCGTGCATCATCATTTTAACGTTATAGACAGTTTCGGTTACAGTGATTACTGAAAATGTCGTTGTTTTTGTCCACATCGTAAACATATTTATATAGCAACAGATACATATAAATTAAATAAATAAATGAATGGCGGTAATAGGGCATATCGTGCTATTGAGCCACTCAACGTTACCACAAGGGAAATTCCATAACCGCGACAGCCTTCGCGAGCGCGCCAAAGAGAAATGCACTTTTCATGCGGATTACATAAGCAGAGAGCGGTCTGTTTTCTTTCGTTTTGAATTGTTCTTTTTAAAAGTAGATATTTCAACATATATTTATTTCTCAGGTCTATAAGCTTATAGGGTTGCGATTCATGAGACGAGCTCCAATTCAGGCGCCGGCACCTCAATGTCGTGATTCCTATCTGTAGGCTAGCTATATTTTCTTCTTATTTATTAAATCCAGGCAATTGGTTGATGAAACATTTATTAAAATTGACATACAATTAATAAAAAAACAAAATTCAATTTAAAGTAAGTCTTTGTGCTTTCTATTTGAATTCTCTGACAGTTTAAGTGCCGCTTCAGAGAACTGTCACGACATAGTTTTTTTTTCCTCGAACACGAAAAATAAAAAACAAAATAAATATTTTATGTTCTGGGGAGAGCTAACCCTTCATCCCGTGGGCAGCCTAGTATTTCTTTTGGTTTGTACAGTGTAATTTACAGAATTATAAAAAAATATAGGCTATATTTTTGCCACCTAAATATTAAAGATGTTTTGTGTCGCGTCCGTGTACGCGTGTGTATTTCCCTCATATTAAATATAAAATGAATGTGAAGACTTATATTTTTCTAATGTCTGGACGTACTTGATTTTATTAAGGGAGTAGCATATGGATATATAAACAGAAGGGTAAATATATTGGTATTAAATGCATTTTCTGAAAATGATTAGTCTGATGGATTTAAGTTTTGGCTAATTTAACCTCAACTAGTTTTGTGGTGTAGGTCTACATATTTTATAATGTTAACTTCAAATAATATAAATAAATAGTAATTTAAAGATGTGGTAGCATTGGATCTGGACGGGAAAGATAACTGGGAGGTGGAAGGGATGTATCGCGATTCTGCCTTCTCACATCGCGATACAGTATCGTGGACCTGAGTATCGCGATTTCGATTTTATATCGTATATCGTTACAGCCCTAATAATTAATAATTTAAGGTATTCAAAATATTATTGTTTCTGAGCTATTGTAGTTATTTTTCTCATATATATATATATATATATATATATATATATATTAGGGCTGGGCAATGATTAATCGCGATTAATCGCATACAAAATAAAAGTTTGTGTTTACGTAAAATATGTGTGTAGTGTGTATAATTATTTTGTATATATCTATATATATACACACACCACAAGCATGTATATATTTAAGAAATATTTGCATGTATATACTTTATATATATTTATACATAATTATTATTATGTACTATAAATATTTGATATATTAAGAACACATTTTTCTTAAATATATACATGCATGTGTGTGTATTTATACTGTATATACAAAACAATTATACACATTATGCACACATATATTATGTAAACACAAACTTTTATTTTGGATGCGATTAATTGCGATTAGTCATATATATATATATATATATATATAGACCATTTCGCGAAATGTAAACACTGGTCCAGAAGCGCTTCCTGTTTCAGTTTTTTAACACTATATAAACGTTGAGATAAAGTACAACCAACAGAACATATACAGCTGAATCAAAACGTTAAACAAACATCTTTAAGATATTTTCTTTACATTTGAAATTAAGAAACCATTTACAAACTGAAACAGGAAGTGCTTCTGGACCAGTGTTGTTTACATCTCGTAAAATGGTCTATATATATATATATATATATATATATATATATATATGAATGTGTGAAAGTGTGTGGTCATATTTTATAGTTTGGGCCTGTTACTGTTAGGGACTAAAAAATGTTCATTCAAGAAATAGCAGCTAAAAAGTTAACGATGAACAAAGTATTTGAAAACGAAGAAGAATGACTTGAAGGACACTTCAAGAGGGCTTAATATACCAGAACTTTTTTATTGGCAGCGCCGTTGGCTGCGGGTTGTGTTTGAACAGACAGGGGTCTAACAGTAGTGATCTGCTCAACAAGATTTAGATTAAGCCGCCAAACCACTCAGATGTATAATGTTTACAGGGAGAAGGTGTGTTTTAGGGTGAAAGAAACTGACTTTTTATTTGTCTGAGATCAATAGCAAGTAGAACAAGGCACGTCCGAGGGCAAGGTTGTGTCCTTGAGGCTTTCTTCCGAACTTTCTGAAACCCGCAGAGCTTGTTCGTAAGCATCTCTGCTTCCTACAACCTGGCCGGTCATATTCACAGCAGGGACGCGGGGAGATAAAACGCATGAAAGCGGAGCCTAAAGATGACGCATGGAGCTGCCAAACTGGGCTGAGAGCCTGCACAATCCTCTGGCATGCATCCCTTTTCGAACTTCCGCTTTTTATCTTAATGTAGTCTTTCCTCTCCCAAAGAGAAAGAGTGTGCTGTTGGATGGCGTTAAGCTCTATTTGAAGAGTTGATCGACTGTTATGGGACCTCCACAGACATAAGAAAGAAAGAGAGGGAGGTAGCAAATATAAAAACAGAAGGTCGTAGAATCGAGAGAGATTTCATCCTGTGAGGAAGGAGAATGGCCCCTTTTCAGGATGTAAGATGAACAGAAACAGCAACTATCAAACGGAAATTCCCATGAAAACAACTTCAATTGCTCATCTAACATAAAGTTGTGTGTGTGCCAGTTTTCTTTTTATCTTCATCACAGCTTAGTCACTAACAAAGAAACTGAGACTTCACAATCGCTTTTTAACAACTATTTATAATTAAAAATGCAGCAAGAAGTTTCTGTGTAGTGTTGTTGTAAACTGATGATATTTGAAATCAACTAGGGGTGGGCGGATCGATCTGAATAGTGATACTATCGACGCCAACACTGGTATTGGTATCAGATCGATACAACTAATTGATTCGATATTTTAATTTTAAATATCTCTCCTGTACGTTCGTTCACTATACTTTGATCGTGTCTTCTACCTCTACAATCCTGAGCAAACGCTGCTTTCACATCCATTTGCTCCTCCCTCCTGCTGCTCTGCTGTGATTGCAAAAGTATTTTTTTAAAGTAAAAAGTATTGTATTGGTATCGGTATCGGCAATACTGACCCTATATATATTTGGTATCGGATCACGTTCCCACGAGTTTATATGTTGTGGCCACGACTAAAAAATAAGTGAACCAAACATGTCCTCTCCCGGTCACCGTACGATATAATTGAGCTGAAGAGGTTATGGGAAACCCAGCCCTGGTATGTACTCAGAAATACAGACTTTTAAACTGTCTGGATTCGACATAATTGAACTGAAAAAAGTGTATATCTGAAATTGAGATAAATCAATTTTGTGTATCCACTTGCCTTAAAAAAAAGCTACTTTCAGGGTATAATGAATTATGTACTGTATACCGTTCAAACAGTTTGGGAGTCAGTATATACGTTAATATATATATATATATATATATATAGATAGATATATATAGATAAAATAAATGCTTATATTTATATGATATATTTATATTTATATGATAAATAAATGCTTTAATTTTGAACTGTTCTATTCGTTATAGCAATTCTATAAATAAACCAATTTTCTGCTCTAACAGAGCTCAAGATCCCCACTGCACCATTATTACACATTATCTTGTACACGTTCTTAATCTGTTCTGAGCCATATTATTATGGCCCTCAGGGCCAGATATAATAATTAAAAAAGAAAGAATATTTAAAATTTGGATCTTGCTGTATAAACGTCAGCACTGGCTACCAAATAGTGAAAAAATTAGCTTACAGTCTTTAATGGACTACCAAATCTTCACTAGTGCAAGATGATACACAAGACCTAATCCAGTAACTAAAAGTAGGTGGGTATTGGTCCTTCCAATTAAGTAAAATCAGATGGAAAAAAGTAAAAAATAAAATATTTTAAAAAATCATATTTATAGCATTATTATCCAGAAATGTTTTTGAGCAACAAATCAGCATATTATAATATAAACACTGAAGACTGATGCTGAAAATTCAGCTTTGACATCACAGGAATAAATTACATTTTTTAAAATATATTCAAATAGAACAAACAATAACAATCAAAAACATAAAAAATATCACTGACCACAACATTTTTAATTGCATTAAATATAAAATCCCTTTACTTTTTTTTAAAAAAGATATTAACTAGATTTCGTGATATCAGCTTTAGATCAACTTGCTATTTATTAAGCAATATAGTGCACATTAAAGTAAACTGTGGCTGCATCTGAAATCGCACACTTCCTATAAGAAGGCGAAAAACAGTGTGTGACACAAGAGTATGTCCGAATTCACAGCACTCACAAAAGAGTATAGGCAAAATGTAATCGGATGATCTAGTACTTCCATTGAGATTCTGAAGAGTGCATACGATGGACACTGTACTAGACCACAGGAGAGGATTTGTGAATGACAGTGAAGCGACATTTTCTCCTTCAGGTCAACAATAGTAATAACAGAGCATTAAAGCTACACTGTGTAACTCTTTTAGTTTAGTCTTAACTAAAAACACTTAGTTCTTTCAAAAATATATGTGCTCATTAATGTATATTTACTTCGTTCAAGTAATAAAGTATTCTCGTGAGTGTATAATATGCCATTGAAAATACATACGGGTAAGGGGTTCTAATGTCGGTCGCCATGTCGCCCCTCCATCTTGAAAGTACATTAGCCAAAGAGGGACATACCCGTTAATTCAAGCTTCGCCTTTCGCGTTTACGTTTGAGATGGACGAGGTCGAACTGGAAGCCATGTTAATCTTGGACTACATTGGCCACCGTAGGAGTTTAAACAAAATCGGAATTGAGAGGAACAAAAACTAATATTCACTGGATGGTCATATACATTTTCACCACTAGATGGGGGTAAAAATCACACAGTGTAGCTTTAAGAAAGCACCACTAATAATGAACGATCACAAAACTTTACCTCCCCATGGATATGATTACCCACATCAGTATTTAAACATAATCGGTTGTAGACAGCAGGGAAAGGCCAATTTAACTTCTAAATCATAACTTTTACTGCTCTGTAAAGTGCTTCTGAAAAGCAGCAAAATAATCAGGGTGACTATCGTGCTTTGCAGAGAGCTTTCTCATTAGCAACAACTGCCTATGAATCCGAGTTTCATCCTCATCGTAAATCTGTGCACAGTCCATCAAGCCATAAACCTGTCACAGAGCCAATGACCAATAATTGAGAGTGAACTCAAGGCTTTGCGGCTCTAATGGGATTCTGATACTAGAGATCAATCTCTCTCTACCCACAGCTCATTAATGCTGATCTTCTTCCCACATTTGGAATGCAGTGTCTGCTCTCTGCTCTCCTCTCACCTGCAGGCCATTTCCAGCCCTTCCTCTGCATCTGTCAGCCCACCGCTGAGATGCCACATGACACACGTGTGCTTCTATATGCTGCGTGCTCTCGCTGCGTAATGATGGAGACAAGCTGTGCGCTTTTAAAAATATATTAAGCATCTGCCCCGGGAATCTCGCCCCTCCGGCAGGGAACAGGGGAATGACCGTTATGCACGGCAGCTGGTTCACAAGACCCGCACGGGAAGCCGGGCTGAGGTAATAGGATGGCAGCGCTACGCTGGAGAAAGATCAAGAGAGTGTCGAACATGGAGCAATCTGTGTGTTTGTAAATATAACCTGTGTATCTGCACTCCTGGGCATCTGTAGCAGAGAGATGCACTTTTCCAGAATATTAATCGAGCAAGGGGAAAAAGGCCTCCTTCACATCAAAGTGGGAGAAAAAAATGAGAAGACAGGATGGCTATGTCATGCACTCATCCACCCTCTCTCTCTCTCTCCATCCTACTGCATCTCGCCTTTCATCCATCCACCCGCTTCAATCTGTTTTTGGATATTTTAGTGCAAGCGCTTATGACACATCAAATTTGGAAGCTGACTTTTTCTCATTTTTGTAATGTAGAATGTCTAAAAGCAAGTGGTACATTTTCAAATTTATGTATGTTTGTATGTATTTATTTATTTATTTTAGTACTGGGCAACGATTAATTGCATCCAAAATAAAAGTTTGTGTTTACATAATATATGTGGGTGCACTGTGTATAATTATTTTATATATATAAACACACACACATGCTTGTATATATTTAAGAAATATTTTCATGTATATTCTGTATATGGATTTATATATAATTTATATTATATATAAATATAAATATTTTATATATAAATATTTTTTTTCCCTTAAATATACATGCTTGTGTGTTTTTATATATATACAAAATAATTATACACAGTGCCCCCACATATATTATGTAAACACAAACTTTTTATTTTGGATGCGATTAATCGCGATTAATCGTTTTGACAGCCCTAGCATATATGTGTGTGTGCTCTGTTTATTTTGTATTCATAAATACACACATGCATGTATATATTTAAGAAATATTTGCATATATATGCTGCATATATATATATATATATATTTATACATAATTTATATTATATATAAATATATTTTTTCAAATATATACATGCACGTGTGTGTATTTATGAATTACTTATGCAGAGTACACACACATATTATATGAACACAAACTTTTATTTTGCATGTGATTAATCACAATTATTTAAAAGTCTTTATTTTAGGGCTGTGAAAAGATTAATCGTGATTAATCGCATCCAAAATAAAAGTTTGTGATTACATACAATATGTGTGTGTAATGTGTGTAATTATTTTGTATATATAAATACACACACATGCATGTATATATTTAAAAAAATATTTGCAGGTATATACTTTATATACATTTATACCAAATTAATATTATACATAAATATAAATATTTGATTTATTAACACATTTTTCTTAAATATATGTACATGCATATGTGTGTATTTATATATGCAAAATAATTATACACACTACACACACATATATTAAGTAAAAACACAAACTTTTATTTTGGATGCGATTAATCGTTTCACAGCCCTACTTTATTTAACCCTAGAATGCATGTGGCCTTTCTTCACTTATATACTACATCCAAAATTGTTGCTAATTGCCTCAGTCTCAGTAGGTTCCTATTGTGCTTTACATTCATATTTTTTTGCTGAAAATATAATTTGTAGTGATAAATAGTAAATAAAAAATGCTGCAAAAGAATTACCCACAAAAAATAATAAAAATAATTAGAAAATAAAGTTTTCATCAAATAAGAATTAAAAATATAGATCGGATGATGCTTTAGAACATTCTCAAATTATGCAGTTTTACAGTAACTTTTTTTTACTACAAAATGTATAAACATCTTTACAAATCAAGTAAAAAAGTTACTGTAAAACTGCACTGTAAACGATTTCTGTTGTTTTCACAGGATTATACTGTTTTTCTCAACAGTTTCTTACTGTATAATCTATGTACAGTAAGTTACAGTAGATTTAGTTGTTTTCACAGTATTAAACTGTTTTTCCAACAGTTATGTACTGTGCACACAGTTGACAGTATGTTACTGTTGAATTTCAATGCATTCTGGGAAATTATCAGTTACTGTTAATCTAAATACAGCAGTGCAAATTGACCGCGAAAATCACCACACCCAGTTCCACGGGAAAAATTGCTAGCCTACTAATGTTATTCTTACATTTAAAATAAAAATGTAGCACTGGTTGACCATTAACAGTCATAATTTATGACATAATTTATGTCAGTGGGGTGTAGACATGAGAGCATTTGACTTTGGAAGAGTTTCTGTCGTGTCAGTGGTGCTGCTGTCGACGTCTGCCGACCTGGAACTTCATCTGGTGAGTAATAATTCTTATATGTATGCACACGGATTCTAGCAAATAACTTTCAAGTTATTTAGAATACCTGACCACGATTTCTATCTATTCTAGACATTTTAATATAATATGTATATGATATGGCTACTCTTCAATGTAGCCATTTGGGACATGTTACTGTAAATTCAAATACATTAGTAAGAAATGACCGCGAAAAATAACAACAAGCTGCCGTTTTATGAAGAACTCTTCAGTTCTCTTCCCTCTGTAAGAACGCGAAGGCAGTGCATCGCGTTGCTGTCGACGTTTTCGCCATACATATCTGGTTAGTAATTCATATTTTTATGCAAACCATATCAGTTATTGCGTTAACAGATACGTTAGAAAGAACTGGCCGCGGAATTGTTCTATAACGTCTGTATAAGCAGACGCGGATTGTTGATAGCCTGGCTAACTTAGCTGATTAATGTGATTTTATTAACATACATTTCATATGTAACCTCTTATAAGGTCAAAATGGTCTAATCATTTTGTTATTTACCACGTTAAGTCGGTGGAAGCGCCTGCACGTTCATTATTTTATAACTTATAGGGTTAGGAATTGAAAATCGATCCTGAAATCGGATATCAAAGGTTAGGATTCGGATTTATTGTTATAAAATTAAAGTGTCGATTTCTCTTATTGATTTTTTCACGCTTATTTTCGTGTAAATCCTGACCTGGCGTTCTGCCATTTAACGTTAACGTTACCTCAGTGATTAACTTACTGATGGACCGCGGAAAGCGCCCAAGGTGCATTTTTGTCCAAAATACAAAGCTATGTGTGACATGTTACATGTACAGTATTGTCTGCTATAATATCATTTTTTTACTAACTGACATGTACTCATTTGAAGAGAACGATGCCTTGTCAAGCTTTTTTTAATTCGTGTAACTATAGTATCACACAAGCAAAATCTAGCCTATGTTTTCACGTGATCGTAAATGAATTGATTTTAACAACAGTCCAACAAACAAGATTTTAGTATTAAGTGAATTACACTTTAGACATCATTTTGTCTGTTTTTGCTGTTTAGCCAAAACAACAACAACAAAAACGTACTGTATTTTAACTGTCTTGTCTTTCTCCTTTTCCACAGGTGTGAGCTGTGCATGTTAAAAAGACCCTTCATCTTGACAACCGATGAATTGTAAATCTAATTTAATTATTCTACTACTAACTACCACTATACCTTGGTCCAGTACTGACCCACTGAGAACATTTTAAACAGATTATTATCCATCTGTGAATTTTGTCTATCAAGTTGTTAAGAATTGTTGTGTAAAAAACACACACTAAACGTTGTTGTACAGTTTAAGGTTCAATTGCATAAAAGCTTGGATAGAAAACTTCCTATTGCAAAAGTTAAAACATAAGTCTGCATATAAATGATTATTAATACCGTAATGCAAGTTTTTCATGGCACATGTGCATGAGAAAGTTGTTTTGTGTTTAGTTTTTTTTTTTAAAGGACACTGGATAACTTGTCATTTTGTAATAGTCATCTGGATTGGTGGTTTACTCATCAAAGCTTGTTTATATATGTCTCCCAGTCTTGCAAATCTGTTCCTCTAGATAGAAAGCAGCCAAAAACCCTTAAAAATCAGCAACTGACCAGTTAGACAGTCTATCTCAAACCAATAGACCATCTTAGACTAGTTTAAGCTGTTTTACCCCAGCAAGGAGTGGGTGGATGAGTTGTTATGAACTATCTTTCTAATAGATTGATCAGATAGCACCCCTTTAATCTTTTCTATTTTACCTGTTCATGATAATTTTTTGCATGTATTTATGCATAATTATTCATGATTGTCATGCATGATTTTTAATGTATTATATTACATTTTTATTATTAATGTATTTAATTGTATTAATGTATTTAAATGTATATTATGTAAATGTACTAATGTGTTTGAAAATACACAATAAACCTTGTGCAGTTAAAGCTTCAATTGTTCTTTTTTCTATTTCCCATTAACAGTTAAAATAATATTTCTACGGATTTTCTACAGGTTACACAGTAGCACTATAAAATAAATACAATAAAATTTCGTAGTATACAGTATTATTAAAAATTACCAGTGTAATACTGTATTTTAATATGGTAAGAAATTACAGTAAAATAATGTTATTTAATTTACAGTATGCTTAACAGTACTGTAGTTAGTGTTACAGTGATTTTACTGTTAAATGAAATACAGCAAGTACTGGATAATTGTTGCCAGTAAGTTACTGTTAATTTGACAAGAAATTTTTTACAGTGTGCATAATTTGAAAATGTTCTAAAGCATTACCTTATCAATTTTTCTAATTCTTATTTGAGAATGTAAAATAGAAGAAATTGCACCTGTTGTCTCAGACTTTTAGACCTCAATTTTATTTAATGCGTAACTGTAAAAAGTGAAAATATATCATACTTTAAAGAGCTATATCTTCCTGGCTTACCCTTAAAATTACTTTCCTCTGTGTATTCTAACATCAAATCAATACCCAGTTTTCTTGGAAAGAAAGGATAGCTTCCATGAAAAGGCCCTTACAAAACAACAACATTTATCCCCTTTCAAAACAACTTGCATTGACTCAAATCTATTTTCTTCATGTGTTCAGAGAATGAACATGCACGCTTTCATTCTACACGTATAGAAAAAATCCATTTCAACCAAACATTTAAAAAGACCAATTCCACTCCATAACAACAAAACTGCACCCAATAAGGTTAAAGGAAACATGTGATGTATTGTGAATGAAGGACATACAACAGCAAATACACAGCATTCACCAGCAACACAACGTGGGTCGATAATAAATAAACACAATTTATTGGGTCGATGATAAGAGCTTATTGGAAAGTTGTTAAACCATTAAGCCATTTGACACTGCAAATGATGATTGTTTGAGCACAACAGCGCATAATACAGAAGCTCTCATCTGTGTTTCATACTCTAAATGCACTTCGTCATGAGAAAAGTAATTTTAAATATTAGACTGATTAACGATTGTATATTTCTGAATCAGACAGATACAGAAAAGAGAGTTATGCATTGTTTGAGAAATAAATCAAACGAAAGTTGATTATTCTGTTTCAAATAAAACTATCTAAAAATTTTGCATATGAAATAAGTCATCTCTTAATGTTCCTTTTAATCATAAAGTGTAGCATTGTCCCCATTATGTTATGTTTAATAAACTTTCAATGTTTTCATTCCTCATTTGTGTTTCCCGTTTAATCTGATACCATGGTAACACTGATCACCTTCCTCAAAGCTGCCTGTGGTTGTGTTAATCACTGTGTATTTAAGTTCCTGCCTGTATTCTGTTCATTGTCTGCTATTGATCGCGTTTCACACGCTGTCTCCCCTGTTCCCCGCGTATCCCGTGTTATTATAGTGTTTGAACTACTTTCATCTCTGTCTTCCTTGCTACGAGCAGTGGATAATGGATAATGTCGAGTTCATCGCCCTAGCTCAGAAGAGCCCTAGCTCTTTTACTTTGTCTTTACCCTTGGTCTTTGTCTTTTTCACTTTGTCTTTCAAACTCCCTTTACCTTGCTTTTTTACCTTCTTTTACCATCCGATCGACCTCCCGGACACATCTAACCTGAACTGGAAGGAGAACATCATCAGGTGTCTGGAGAGCTTCGCACCACAATCCAGAAAACAGCCAGACCCAGAGCCCGGATTGTAACCCTCAACCTTGGGGAACTCATGCGCGCCCTCTGCAGACGGAGAGCTACCACCCGTGGCGACTCAGCAGACAGAGCCCGAGATGAAGAGGACAGAGCTGACCCTCGCCCCTGCAGACAAGGGAACCCAAATGACGGAACACGAGGACTGGCTGATCGACTTCAATAAAGAAACACCGTTTCGCACCCTATCATCTGCATCTTCGTCGTTTTCACACCACTCCAGAGGCTGTATCTACTGTACCATCGACCCGTTAAGTACTATCTTACCACCAAGCTCAGCCAGTCCTCCAGCTGGAAGTTTGCAGCCCTGCACCATGCACGTCGAGCCACAGGTCAGGCCTCACACAGACTTACAGTCCATCAGCTACGCTCCATCCCTCCAACCCTTCAGCTACAGAGGGCTCCTCCTTCCCATGGGCGTCAGCTCTGTCCTCCCTCACTCCCAATTTGCCTCAGCTCAAGGGTACTCCGGCTCCATCTCCAGCGTTCATCACCGCATGAGGTTCCCGCGGCCCCCAGCCTCGGTCTTCTGCACTCCATCTCTTCTCACTCCATCTCAGTCTGTCGACCTGCCAGCTCCTCGTGGACCCTCGAACTGATGGTATATATATATAGCACTTTCATAGACCTAATTGCCACCAAAGCGCATTACATTTTTGCCTCACATTCACCCATTCACTCACTCATTCATACACCGACGGCAGTGTCAGGCACGCAAGGCGCCATCCAGCTCGTTGGGAGAAGCTGGGGTTAGGTGTCTTGGCCATGGACACCTCGGTCAGGTGGATCCGGGGATTGAACCACCAACCTTCCGGTTTGTAGACAACCTACATGAACCAGTGAACCACTGCCACCTTGGTCATTCGTCCTTCTACCTCTGCCACAACTTACGGCCTGTCAGCTACGCTCCGTCCCTCCAACCCTTCAGCTACAGCAGGCTCCTCGTTCCCCTGGGCGTCACCTCTGTCCTCCCTCACTCCGACTTCGCCTCAGCTCTAGGGTACTCCGGCTCCACCTCCAGCCTCGGTCCTCTGCACTCCATCTCAGCTCCGTCTTAACTCCTCTCACCTATGGCTCCACCGGAGAACCTCGAACTGACAGCTACATCGGTTTCCCTCATCTTGCCGGCTTCCCCTTAGTAAGTCGTCACTTTACCGACCTGCAGTCCGTCAGCTACGCTCCGTCCCTCCAACCTTTCGGCTACAGCTGCCTCCTCGTTCCCCTGGGTGTCACCTCCGTCCTCCCTCACTCCGACTTCGCCTCAGCTCTAGGGTACTCCGGCTCCACCTCCAGCCTCGGTCCTCTGCACTCCATCTCGGCTCTGTCTTGACTCCTCTCACCTACGGCTCCACCGGAGACCCTCGAACTGACAGCTACATCGGTTTCCCTCATCTTGCCGGCTTCCCCTTAGGCAGTCGTCACTTTACCTACCTGCAGTCCGTCAGCTACGCTCCGTCCCTCCAACCCTTCGGCTACAGCGGCCTCCTCGTTCCCCTGGGTGTCACCTCCGTCCTTCCTCACTCCGACTTCGCCTCAGCTCTAGGGTACTCCGGCTCCACCTCCAGCCTCGGTCCTCTGCACTCCATCTTGGCTCCGTCTTGACTCCTCTCACCTACGGCTCCACCGGAGACCCTCGAACTGACAGCTACATCGGTTTCCCTCATCTTGCCGGCTTCCCCTTAGTCAGTCGTCACTTTACCGACTTACAGTCCGTCAGCTACGCTCCGTCCCTCCAACCCTTCGGCTACAGTGGGCTCCTCCTTCCCATGGGAGTCACCTCTTTCCTCCCTCACTCCGACTTCGTCTCAGCTCTAGGGTACTCCGGCTCCACCTCCAGCCTCGGTCCTCTGCACTCCATCTTGGCTCCGTCTTGGCTCCTTCCACCCACGGCTCCGCTGGAGACCCTCGAACTGACAGCTACATCGGTTTGCCTCATCCTGCCGGCTCCCCCTTGGTCAGTCGTCACTTTACCGACTTACAGTCCGTCAGCTACACTCCGTCCCTTCAACCTTTCGGCTACAGCGGGCTCCTCCTTCCACTGCCTCACTTCGACTTCGCCTCAGCTCAAGGGTACTCGGGGTCTACCTCCAGTGTTCATCACCGCATTGTTACCTAGATCTCCCAGTCCAGTTACGTCCTTTGTGTTCACCGGTTCTCCGTCTGCGCCGATGGATTGATCGAGTGTCCGTAGGTCATTCCTCAGCTGCCGTCAGCCTCTTCACCACCTGGCCTCCTCCCTCCCTTAACTCCGTCATGAGCTGTCGGTACTGGACCGCTCTGGGTCTCTACCACCAGGCCCATTCCATCAGTCCCGCCTTCACCATCCAGTCACTCCAGCCTCTCTCCTTCACTTCACTATCACCTCATCCACCTCCAGAACCTCCTCTGGTCCTCCCTCCATTGTTCTTTTAGTTTTAGTAAAGAAAGTGTCTTAACTATTGTCATCTCCGTCTTCCTTGCTACGAGCCGTGACAAGCATACAGTCAAACACATTAACTTTTCTAATATTAGCCAGTCAAGAAGCAAGATATCTAGCTGTTTTTTCAAAGTTGCTTTCAAGCGGTGATTCACAACCAGCTGGTTCTTGGAAAGATTTTGCTTTTGCTTTGTTAAACCTATGCGTCTTTGAAACTTCTCATTAAAATCTGAACTGATTCACTCGTGGCATATTTCATACAGTACTTGTTGAACTTCTGTGGTAGCTTATTTATATTTCACCATACAAAGGTTGAAAATGACTTTCCTGTTGTTAACCCAAGTCCCATCTGGATTTAATTTATAAATGAATTCACCGTTAGGTCTTTCTCCGAGAAAGTTTGAGCCCAGAACTGTCAAGACAGACAAATAATCTCAGGTGTCTCATTAAAGTGAGGGAAATATACTTTTCCAGCCACTTTTCCAGCCACCAGACTTTTTTAGTCTAAAAATTATTGTAATAACATCAGCTTTAATAACATTATTGATATTGCTGAATGAGTCAAAAGGGGAAAATTGAGTTTGGTGTCAATGAGCCTTATTATATATACAGCATCCATCCTTAAACTTTTCCTTGTTGGTCATACAGTTTGAGGTTTAGTAGCCACAAGGTTTTTTTTTAGAATATAATGTTGGACCAGACCATTCAATCATCAGGACACAATGAAATCTAATATCACATCATATTGTCAATGACGGAGTATGATAGACTTTTCAATTTGCTACATTCAGACACTCACATCTGAAGAATGTCTGTACGAGCAGAAATGTGTTCTGGTGCTCTTGATATTGAGTAATAAGAACGAGATGTACCACACTAAAAAAATATTTTCAAGATTTGTTACAACATTTTTTCTTACATCAAATCAACTTAAATATTTTATTTAGTTGAGATAACTTATTATTTTGAGTTTCTGATGATTAAATCAATCTCCTTCATTGTCTCAACTCACTTTTTCCAGTTCAATTAACATAAAATTTTAAGGCAACCAGGTTACTTACTTTTTAAGTTAAACCAACAAAAAACCCAACTATCTTCTGGTCAAGAGCCATATTTGGCACCTACAGTGAACAAGCTCTACATATGCATGTTTTATTAGGGAAAGAAGTGCTCTACAATTGGACGTCTGGAAGTGCATCTCTCCAGTTCTATATGGTAAGGATAATTTGGTTTGGATGAAACTCATCAGCAGCACCAAGAACAACACTGTAAACAATAAAAAGCCCAAATTACTCAAACACACTTCTCCAAAGTAATTAAGGATAACCAAGATTTTTTTTCTTCATTTGAACTGAAACATTATTGAACTAAAACAGCACACTATTTGAGCTTAAATAAATGTTTATAATTAGCCAGCGTGCTCACGTTCAATGGATGTGATGAGACTTGCTGATGTTTTTCTAATCGATGTTGTGTTTCTGTTTGCAAATCAAGTCCTTTGGGCCCTGACCTCAACCAATGATCTGTGATGCAGCCAGCTGGAGAGAAACTGCTGTGTTCCTCTCCAGTCATTCCTGTACGCACGATCCCAAGCTTTTTACCATGCCTTCATCATTTACACATCATTTGCTGCTTTTCAAATGTCTTTTATGGAAAGATTTTTGTTTTAGTCCAGACCTTAAATTAATTGAAACCCTTTACAGAATCCTGGACTCTAGCTTGCATTGTTAACCAAAAATGTATGCATAACATTTATTTCTATCAAGAGGTGCATACATTTTTGGTTAAGGTCTTGTATATAACGAATGATCTAATCAGAGCTAGTATTTTGTTACTGCTGAACATCTCTCCTCCACACCTTTGCAGAGGGATGTTTACAAAAATAATGCATGTATATACTTCGCTGGTTTTGCTCTTCAATCAGTTGCCCATCACACTGGAACACCCTTGAAAGGATGTGGCTGTGCTTTTGGGCTGAATTAAGCTCAGCGAAGCATGAAAAGAGGAGAGGAAAGACGTGTGTCGGTGAAAGAGCACAGTTTGTTATGCCTCAGCCTGTGGCTGCATGGAAATAGAGCTAAACACACCCTGTTCTCTGCTGGTTGTGGCTTTGTACAACATTTGTCTGCACACATACGCACACACACACTATCACATTTTGAAAAGTGCATTTACATTAACATGCACACCCAGTTTTGAATTACTTTGGGATGAAGACTTTCGTTTTAAATTTGCCTGAAGTGTATAGAAGCACTTAAGTGGAAAACTAATCATAAAATCATTGTCTGAGCAGACTGACATCATTATAAAGAGTTCTCAAACTCAAGCGTGAATTATAATGTTTCTTTTTCTTGTTAGAAAACAACAAGCTGACAAAAATTATTGGCCCAGACTAGATGGTCAAATGAGTTATTTGTCAGTGCAAATATTAAATACAACTGCAAGTGCATTGAAGGAATACTGCAGTATTGCCTTCTTTCCCCCCTGAATTTCACCAAAAAAACAGCCAATTTTCCACCCTTTTACTGACCGTTAAGCGTTCATGAAAAAGGTAATGATGAATGACACAAATGACAAGAAATAAGAAACATAGACGTACCATAAAACTCCTCAACTGTACATCTGCATATTCAAACTTGACTTGACAAATGCTATGATCCTTTAAATGGACTAATGCAACATATTCCCTCATCCTGAAAAACTACGAACAAAACAAAAGGTACAATGAAACAGCAAAGACAATGTTAAATAATTATAATTTTTTACAATAAATAATATTAGTTTTAAAATTTAAGGAAAGGTTAAAACAATTGTTGTGACGGATTGCTATAGTCAATATTAGTTTGTGTGTGTGTTTATTTATATAAATATTGTATGCAAAATGCATTTAAAATGCCGTTTTGTCACAAAAATCTCACAGTTATTAATAATTAAATAATATATGTCAGTGTTTAATTGAAGATTATTTTGAAGGGGGACCTTTCAAAAGATTTTCATATATTAAAAACTACATTTACATCCAAAACTACATTTACAGAGTGTACAGGTGGCTGCTGTCAGCACCGCTTTCAATACACCCACCTGACGGAGGGATAGAGAGCCACATCTGGAGCAAAAGAGTGTTGTGAATGGTGCTAATCTATCAGGAGCTGAGATGGCAGTGGGATAGAGATGTGCATTAAATGAAGGTAAAACGCAGTCAATGCAGTTGTGGATGTGATTTATAGTTTTTGTACCAGCAGATGGGAAGGAGACGGTACGGGAGATGATGAGCTATGAATGAAAGATTTATGGTAAGTAGAAAGAAACGCATCCAAGATTGCTTTCCCCTCCCCAAACTAATGCTGCATTCAAGTCGTGTCGAAATGATCGTATTTAGGAGATGAATGCGCAACAATGTCAAAATTACAAGTGGAAAGCATTGCCGTTTTATTGAGCTCAGACTCTCTGAATTAAGGGCTTGTCAATTGAAGAAAAATCATAGCAGAAGTTAATTGGTATTAGTTATAATTAAGTTGTTGGATGTTGACTGCATAATTTAGCTTGTGTGCATTCTGACTACTGTTCATTAGGAATAGCAATAAAGCTTGCCAGAAAATAATTCTCATTTAGCTAAGTCAACAGGTTTGTGTGTGGGGCGGACTCTTTGTGGTAGAAAATGAAAGTTGAAACATTGATAAAGCATCTAACGTGCTTAATTTGCTATTCATTGAGTTGTTGTCTTAGGCGGTAGGTGAAAAGACAACAAGAAATACATCCTGGCGAATCTACCGCGAGCAGCAGCTCATTTGCATTTAAAGGGATATACACAAAAACGCTGCATTATAAGTGACCCTCAGAAAGAGATCATTTTAACTCACTTTAAAAATTATCTGTGGGTTATTTTGAGCTAAAACTTCACAGACACACAATGGGGACAACAGACTTATTTTACATATTGTAAAAAAGGGTCATTATACCACCCCTTTAAAGGGATACTCCACTTTTTTTTGGAAATAGGCTCATTTTACAACTCCCCCAGAGTTAAACAGTTGAGTTTTACCGTTTTCGAATCCATTCAGTTGATTTTCTGATATTTTGAAGAATATCAGTAACCAGAGTTTCTGGTCTCATTGACTTCCATAGTAGGAAAAAAATATACTATGGAAGTCAATGAGACCAGAAACTGTCTGGTTACTGATATTCTTCTAAATATCAGAAAATCGGCTGAATGGATTTGAAAACGGTAAAACCCAACTGTTTAACTCTGGGGGAGTGGTAAAATAAGTCAATTTCCAAAAAAAGTGGAGTATCCCTTTAAAGGTTCAATATGTTGTAGGTCAAATAAGTCTGAAATAAAAGGAAACAAAACTTAAAGACAGAATCACTTTTGATGGAAGCAATTTTTACGGAAAATGTGTGTGTGTTGAGGTTGTAGAGGCACTGTGTGTGAAGGGTACACAGGTGTACCAGGACTGGTGCAATCTGGAGATTCTGCCACAGACAAATGAGATGCCAACTTTCTTTCCGCCAGCACCAGCGTCCTCCCCTCCAGCTTCTAGTTTCTCAGATGGTGATATCTCATGAATTCATTGATTATTAAGAACTGTGATCTTGCTGTTTCTCTCTCTGGCATATTGAACTGACCTGCCTGCCAGCACTTTTTCTGAGCCCAAAAAAAGTTTTCCGATATATATCCGTTCTGAGCCTTCAGGGAGGACGGAGCCGGCAAAAACACAATGTTCCATCTCCAGGATCTTGGGTTTGATTTGAAGCGATACCGAGCTCAGGTCAAGCGTCCTCAGAAATACAGCTTTCCATGTTTCAGGCTGAATGAGCGAATTACAGGTAACTTCCTCTTGAGCCTTCGCAGGTCCCCGAGGGGTTGCAGATAGTTTATGGGGGAAATGCCTTCGTGAGCATTACCAAACTTTGGTTATGTCTGCACAGAATACACGAGAAGAGGAATACGGCTGATTTCAAAGGCTTTGGAGGTTGCGTGAGCATCTTTGACTTTGATGTGACCTCCATATATTGGAATGCTTGGATAGAAAACTTTTAATGCTGAGTCAAAAAAACCAACAGCTTTTGAGTGAGACTCAGGTTGTCTACTTTCCAGCATCCTATTATGGGATCAGAGCTGGAATTCCATGGCAGATTTGTGGTTTATTTAGTGCTTTGTTTTGTTTTATGGTGTGTTTGTCTATGTTTTGTAAGGTTGGGTCTGTAAAGCATTTCGGTCAACTCGTGTTGTTTTTAAACGTGCTTTAGAGATAAAATGATTGATTGATTGGTTGATTGATTGATTGATTTTTTGTTAAATGAAATCACAGTATCAGGACATTTTATAAGCATAATGGGTTTATACATCACATAATTTTTTTCTTTTCGGTAAAACTATATTATAACTGCACACTAATCAGTAGCTATGTATTAGTAAACAGTTAATTCATCCTGTACATTTAAATTGTTTATTAATCATTTACTTACACTTTCTAAGTGATCTTATGAACCACTGAAAACTCCTAAATAACTGGTTTGTAAATAATCCAAAACTTCATTTAGAAATTATAAATTGATCATTAATAAAGTATGAAAATACAATTATTAAACACATTATAGATATGCTTATAAATCAAGAATAAATAATTTATAGCTATATTTATAAATGGCTTATTAATGTATATAATGCTATATGCATATATATAATGCATAATGCTATGATGTTACAAGGATATCAGCATGTTCTCATTATGTAGAAAGTGTGGCCTGAAACCTGAATACACACTACAAAATTACAACGCAATCTCATCCTAGGGCGTCATCTAACTGACACTTTAGACCATGCGTATAAATCCGACGCACATGGCACCCTTTAGTGTCAATGGCGCCGCCAGGGGGTGGCCAGGGGTGGCCATGGCCACCCCTGGCCGACTCCTGGCCACCCCATTGGCCACCCCGATGGCCAGTATTAATTTTTGTAGCATCAGTTATGCATTTTATAAATTAGTCAAAAATATTCTTAAGTAAAAGAAGACGGGGAATTGTGTCGTGACGTGTTTTTTAAGTGCCGAATGGTATACTGTTACAGCAGCTTTTTGATGTGTTTTTGCCACGTTTTGACAGGCAGGAATGTAAACAGCGCGCTTTTCGGCGCCTCCCGCTTTTTTCACGTCAGTTTGGGTGACAAAGTCATGTGAAGTCATTCCATAGCTTAATGTGAGGGACAGAATTATATGTACGTCATTAAAGTATACGGAAAGAAACTCGTTTTCCCTCCTCTGCGGCTGTCAATCACTCTCCATTCATATTCAAACAGCACGCGCGCCTCTTGGATGCACGGTAAAACTCTCCAATATGATATATTCACATTATAATGCATGATCTGTAGATAAAAGGCTGTATGTTCGCATAAAATTACTTTATTTTCTTGGAGTTTGTTGCTGTTTTTAAACGACTCACTACCGTGTGCTTGTTAGATCACACATATCACAAGGACTATGAATCGGCATCAAACGCACAATAACTGTGAAACAATGGAACAAATCGCACTAGGATTTGTGCGCTCGACATTTTTTCGATTTGTTACTGATGAGCTTATTGCGCACTTAATAAGCGCAGTGCTGCACACTGTGACTCCATGCTGCTTTGAGCACATCATTCTCCACCCGCGATGCGCATACACGCTGTGTGCTCTCTGTTTTTCATGTTATCATGGGTTTGCGCACTGAAATATTATTAAAAGACAATATATTTTGTTATACCTAGCCTGCTCAATACATTTTAAATAAGCATAATTTAATTGTATATTATTTCTTTGTAGTGTAGGCTATGCACTTCTGAATTCTTGACATTAATATTAAATATAAAATTGTGGCATGTATGATTGCCTGATTGAATTTTAAAAGAGAACTAATAGTAATTTGTTTTTATTAACATATCTAGATTTGATAAAAATTACTGTGCAGATTTTTTCAAGAATTACTTTTTGCTGCTGATTTATACACATTAAGTTTATTAAAAATTCTTAATACATTTATGTAATATTTAAAAGTGTTAACTGTAATTTTACATTGCAAAATAATAACTTAAAAATGATTAAATTCATCTCAATCAGGCTATGTAAATATCTGGAAATTTGCCCTGGGGCAAGGGCCCTTATTTATATCATATAATATATATATCATTATATATAATATAATATATATTAGTAGAGTCCTACTAATATCATTAGTAACATTAAATAGGCTACAATAAACCAAAGTATATCAGTAGGGGTTTCCTTAAGTCTTTAGAACTACAGCAGTAGAATACAATTCTGAAATTATGGTTTATAGTTTTGGTGTGCCACCCCAAGATTTTAACTGGCCCCATCTGGCCACCCCTATGAAAAATTTCTGGAGGCGCCACTGTTTAGTGTCAGTTAGATGACGCTACCGTTATGGGTAGGTTTAGGTGTGAGGTAAGGTTAGGGTTAGACCACTAGGGGCGCCTTCTGGCCCATATATATCTGCATCTCATATTGACGCTAAAGGTTTTTACGTTAAGGTTAAATATTGTGCGTCAGATGTTGACGAATGGTCAAAAGCGTCAGTCAGATGACGCATTGGGATGAGAACAGGCTGAAAATAAGTAAAAGTAGTCTGTAGTCAGTAGTGACTTTGGGTCCTATCATACACCCGGTCCAATGCAGCGACAGGTGTGACGCAAGTATATTTTTGCAAGTTTCAGCCTGACGCAGTTATCATTTTCACGTCCTGCGCCATGTTGTTTAAATAGCAAATGCATTTGCCACAATGTGTGCGCCCATGGGCTGCTGGTCTGAAAACCAGGTGTGTTCGGGTGCATTGTTGACATGTTGCGGCAACTGAAATAGCGCTATTGAACAACTGACACCTGGTCCAAAGTCAATGGCGCAATAATTATTTTATTATTTAAATCATATTACGCGTTAGTATATGCTCCTAAAGGCGAGTCCACAACGCTCTTACACTCTGCTTACTACACACACAGGGACACTCAGCAACACACAAACATGCCAAATATTAAAAACAAAAGAATTCCAACGCAAAAGATTATTATTGTATACATAAAGATATGGTGGAATCCGGCTTGTCCAATAGATGGTCTACTTGCTCACTTACTTTTACCTCGCGCACGAGAAGATCCGTAAGTAAACAGCGAATCCGCCATGGCACGAACGCAACTCGCACGTTACGCCCAAAACACTCGCATTGCTCATTAAGAGAATAGGAACAACCCCTTTAGACCATGCGCCAGGTGCACCAACCATTTTTCCCATTGTTAAACTAGCAAAAGCGGATTCAGACATGCCCTAAGTGCACTTGCGCCGTTCGTTTTAGACAATGCACTTAGATCGGGCCCTAAATGTCAGATGTGCTTTTGAAGTATATACTGAATTAATCTGAAAACACAACAAATAAGTGCTGCTAAGAGACGTGTGAGACCTTCTTTTAAATCGGACTTATTTCAATACCCTCTTGTTTTTATCTGCACTGTTGATCTCTGTGATGGATGAATGCGCTACCTGTCAGTCGGCCAGAGACTCAAGAGTTGCTCAGTCTCAGATGTGGGAGCAGGGTTAAGATGTCCTTGTAGTCCGAGACCGAGTCTTATCTTTTCCTGCTCTTATCCGGCAGATAAGAGGAAGACAGTCGAGCAGATAGAAGCAAGGTTACTAAATGATGGACAGTTTCAGGCTCCCGTCTCAACAGGAAGGTGTTAATGTGTTTGGGTCAGCTAATCTGGAAAATAATTGGTGCACCTGTTTTGAATCTTATAATCCTATCACTCCATTCCAGAGGGATGTCAACACAGTAACAATCCATTCCTACTACCTATTTGATATAATGAACAATTCAATTGCCATCAGTAATATGCATGATATTGTAAAAATGAAAATCAAGGGACTAAATGTAGACATTGAGTATATAGATAAGACTAAAATACCAATGCTGCAAAGTATCCGAGTTTATTCATTCATTCACTTTGGAGTGACGAAAACCGGTTTTGTCATTTTTGTGTGTTTTTTTAGCCTGGGTTTCCCCATGCTGCCTTTATATCCCGCTGTTAGGCAGCATGGACACCATGAACCAAATATAAATCCCCAAGAGGGGGGATCTAAAGCTGTTCCCTGTTACTGGTGATTCACTTTTTTAATTTTTACTTCATATAACGTTAGCCTTTTTTGTTGATCACATATTTTACCATTTCAACAGCTAGATCGTGTTGTTATGGGCGCAGTTGTTCACTCCAGTAATATAATCGTTTTTAAATGAATAAACTCCTTTTTAAATCAATATTTTGTGTCAAATTATTGATTTATTTGGAAGGTAGCCATGTTATAAGTGAGAAAATGTATAGCGAGGCAGTTTTTACAGCGAATACAACCCCTTCATGCATTAGAGTTTGCGGGGTTGAATTAGCTATAACCGTCTCGCTAAATAACATCTCTTACTTTTATTTATTTATTTATTTATTTATTTCTATGAGGGCTGACGATACAAAATAAGGACTGTCAAGTGTGCTTAAACAGTGCGGTACAACAACCAAACCAGTAGCACTACCATTTTTGCAGCGCCGAAAGCAGACCTTTCATTGATGTAATGACGCAATGACGTGCACTTGCTAGCCTGTTTCATTTACGTGTTCTCCGAATGCTAAAGAGGAGACTCATCTAGCCTTTGAAGGAAATGACTTGGAAGAAAGTATTAGGAAATCATACCAAGGAAGTATTCTTGACATTGAGAAACACATTTTGTGTATACATAAATCTCCTAAATCTCTGACCCATTGTCGTCTTCATCGTCTAATTTTCTGTCGCTCTACATACGTCATCTGGTATCATTTAACAGATTGGCTATGAGCTACGTAGAGGCGCATTTGATAGACATTCGTAGCACCCAATAATACGGCTTTAGGCATTCGTAAACCACGCCTCAAATACGAGAAAATGAACATGAGGTTTCTGGACCATGTCTCATTCTTATCAATGATACTCAATGCCAGGCTAGAGTTTTTTTGCACAGACAGAAAGAATACAGAAAACAATCGTTTGTGGGAAATCACTGCAAAAAAAATGCTGTGAGTAAAATCCTCCCAAAAAAGCAACAAAAAACACCAAAAAACTCTAATCCATATAATTTTCTGTGCTAATCTGCTTAAGCCATTACCTTTGAGTGATGATTTTTGTTTTCCACAAGAAAATTACAGCATGGATTTAGAATTGGCTTGAGGAAAAATAATGACTTTTTAGTTGTGGGTTACCTATTCATTTATATGTGCATCAGCCCCACAAACAACAATACAATAATCTATTGTATATTCAGTATATTAGCTGTATATAAGCTGTATATTAAGTATAAATTAGTTCAACTGTGATAATGGCATGTTTAACTCAGAGGAACTTGTTGAAAACCTAAAAATGTTTTGTGGATTAGTGTCATGTGTTTTTATTTAGTTTATTTACTACCCTAGGAATGGATCATGAGGTAAAATATTGTGTGACAGGCATCTCCTGGATGACAAAAGCCATTGCCTCTGGCTGAAAGCCACACATTCATTCAAGAGCCTTGACACACTGAAGGAAAGTCGTGTTCACCGTAGTGCCCTTGGTAGTGAGCCAAACCGAGCAGTGATCAATCGCAGTAATTACTGCTCAGAATTCCAGCCGACCACATAAATGCTCCGTTAATCATTTCTACAGTACGGACGTTCTATATGGATGCTCTATTGTTTAACGATGGCAATGATGCTGTAATTTTTTGATGTGAGCAGGGACTGAATGAAATGTGAAGGCAGCGATCACATTTCCACCATCCTGCTGGATTTAAGTGTTTTGTCAAATCTTTTTATGTCTGTGTGTGCGTTTATCAAAACAGGTAGAAGCATCATCATGCATCAAGCTTGATGAGTAGGGTTAGGTATCGTTTGAATTTGAACGATTCTGATTCCAATTCCGATTCCTTGTTTCGATTCCGGTTCCCAGTGATTCTTGATTCCGATTCTTTTAAGAGGCAGGGTCAAAAAAGTTTAGCTAACCTTGCTAACCAATGGTCTTTCTGGAGGAAATACTCCTTTCTAAAGGGAAATACTCTGCATTTTGCCGAGATTTTGTTATTTTTAGAAAAGTGAAGCCACACTTTGGACCGCCGACGTAAGCTCCTCATGTTCGACTCGCGCGGTTATGCCAACACTTCCGGTAGACGCTTCTTCATTGGTGTGGTTCAGTGGTTTCTTCTTCTGGTCCGGGGACTGTGAATATCGAAACTAGGAATCGAAATTTTAACTTTTGAACTATTCCGGGAAAAACGAAAAGTTAGTCCCGGTTCCAATCGATACTCGATTCTCGATACCCAACCCAATTGATGAGTCCTGCCCATTTACCTGTCAGACTTTGTAGATAAGTGAATATATGAATGATAACATGAAGGTTGGTATATAGCAGACTAAAAGTGCAAAAAGTAAAAATACAATAGTTAAAATATCAGTTATTTAACTTAAAACTTAACATGTAGATTAATAATTAAATAGATTAAATTGACTAAAAGCGGATTATTTTATTACTTTTTGTAATGTTGTCAAATGTTATGCAAATATTAAATAGATATTTAATTTTTTTTAAAAAAAAATTAAAGAATCGACTGATTTATCTTGTTAATCTATTTGCCAAATGCGGATTATTTCTTAATCTATTTGCCAAATACACTGGTTACGGACCGAAACAATTCATCTCCAGTTTCATCAGATCGGTCATCAGACTAGAAATGAGAAACGTCCAGCAACTCACTGAGGTTGCCAGAGGCTGAAAAGATCTGTGTCCTGTAGATATTGTTCTTGTAATATATACCCACAAAAACAAACAGCTTTGGACCAGGTAGGAGGATCTGCTCATTTATAAATCAGGACGAGAGTAACTACATGCATGCAAGACACTGGGTCTCGCGGGGAACATTGTTATCTGACTGAGTGAAGATAGTGTCTGTGTGGCTACATCAATAACACCAGCACTTATTTACTTCACTGCATCAGGTTGCATTCAAATAATGACATGCATTAGCCAGGGTTATTAACAAATGAGCTGTTTGAATTGCAATTAAATACAAATTTGTCATCATTTGATCTTTCTTTTAAATTGGTGACAATGTCTTTGTTTGCATCGGCACTGATTACTATGTCTTTGCCAATTGATTGCTTCCGTGAGCATAACCTTTAATTTTATTTTATTTTCTACTGACAAGAGGAACTCTGTGTTGTGGTTTCATTTGATTTAGGAGTCACACATCATGTTATATCACAATTCCCCTCAATTTTAGAGATTCAACCTAGTGAGCTGCCTAAATAGACAGCATTTCACCATAGAAAGCTGCTGTTGAGGCTGTTCTTGGCTGTTCTTTTGAACTTCCTAAAAAATGTTACCGTTTTTCAGAAAAATACTGTTTCCGGCATAGTTATCAGAAATGTTTCTTGAGCAGCAAATCAGAAAATTGGAATGATTTCTACAGGATCATATGTCACTAATGTGGTGAAAAGAAAAACAAATCTTACAGACATCAATCTTGGTAAGGTAGTGTACCAAAACACTTTCTATTCTGAAAGCAAAGGCCCATTCTCAGGGCCTACAGTGTCTCTAATTTCATTCTGCAGCAGAATCATAAAGATATAATTGCTACAAAATGACTCTAAATGTTTAGGTTTATTACCACACACAACCATCTACTAATGGAACAATACATGTTTGAGGGGAAAATTGTCATCTTGCTAGTTCACTAATGTCTTCGCAGTTTAACACCCACTGCATGACCCTATTAAAGGTAAAAGGATCTAGAGACTTAGAGAGTTTGTCATTACACCCACGAAGACATTCACTGGGACTCTAATTCTCAAATATGGAGTGACTGTACATTTGTAAATGTAATTCGTAATGGTGCCATTTCTCTTGAAGAAATTGGTGATGAATAATCTCAACTCTGCGATCTAAACGTAACGCTAAACCTCTTGCTGGAACTGACATCTCAAGCAAAAATGAACACTGACCGTTTGCTACTTTTACCGTTTCTAATTCAGCTTTACAGCACATCCCATAAAAGACATCTCAAATATATTATTAAAAGGGATCATTTTCAGTATGTGCAGATGACGTGGTTAAAGACACTTTTAGGAGACTGTCCTCTGGTTTCACAGACAGGGTTTAAGCCTAGTCCCAGACTAAAATGCATGTTTGTGCTGAAAGCAACTTGCACTGACATATCTTAAAATATGTCAGTGCCATTGTTTTGTCTCAAGATTCACAGCAGAATGTTTTTTTTCCTTAGGCAAGTTTATAAAATCTACACTCTAAAAATGCTGGGTTGTTTTAACCCAATTTTGGGTCAAATATTAACAAACCCAGTCATTGGGTTAAAAATGTAACCCAATAGCATTTTTTTAGAGTACTTAAATGCCCCAATTGGACTAAGGCCAGAGCCGGCCCTAGCCTTTTGGGGGCCCTAAGCAGAATTTGATTTGGGGGCCCCTCCCACGACGCGAAGTCACCTGTGTTTGGCGATTATTGACACAAATGTCACGCAATAATGATAAATTATAAATGAATACACTTAGGTTATGTATCAGGCTACAACAAAATTAATACTTAATAAAAAAAATAGATGCCTACTTAAATAAAAAAAAGTTTTAACAGTCTTAAAACTGCATCAAAACATATAAAAGAAATTATTTGCTAAAATTATGACAAAACTGAGAAATATAAGAGCAAGGCTTCAACAAGCCTATTGTTGAAAACTACAAATATTTGGCCTACTATTTCTCAACTGTCTCAATACAGTGTAACTGTCCTCAAAAGCTTTATTATTATTATTATTATTATTATCGTAACATACTTTGTTAGATATTACATGACATAATCCAACAAAGTCTGTTACTATAATACCGGTAATAATGTTCTGGCGCTCGTTGTATGTGTGTATGCAATGTATTTTTCCCCTCGGGGCTTGCCGTAGATGGGTTGTGCGCAGGCAGACTGCTCACTTGGTAGTGTACTGGAGAGTGTCGCAGGTCTTTGGAGGTCTGATGTGTGGTATAATAAAGTGGAGAAGAGTTGCTAAGTTTATTATTTATTCAAACTGCTACCCTTACACCTTGGAGGTTAAGTTCCCCTGCGGGCTGTTTTCTCCAATACCGATACCGTGACTAGGCGCAGTTGCGAACAAATTGTCTATGCACGCGCGAGGTGTCTAGAGGATTATGCGCGTGACTTAAACGCTGGCAGACACAGCAGCAGTTGTAAGGCAGGATATTGATCAATAAATCAGAGTTTTGTTGTGTTGAATGATTCATTCAGTCATATTCATTCATTCATTGATATATGCCACTTGTTTAAGTCATCTAAAAAAAATAAAAATATCCCCGATTAGGGGGCCCCCTGGTGGCCAGGGGGCCCTAAGCGGCCGCTTAGTTCGCTTATGCCTAGGGCCGGCTCTGACTAAGGCCTAATCCTGGCTTAATCCATACCTGACAACACTCCCGTTTCTCTTGGGAAACTCCAGTAATTTCTATGTCCCAGACCTCGCTATATGAAAAATTACACATCCTACTCGCACAATCAATCGAAGCATCATACAAATTTCAACCCATTTGTGACCTCAACCTAGCAATCTACAACTCAGTTGCGCTGTTGATATCTGCACAGTTAGTTGACGTGGGAAGTTGAAATTAAACGTCACTGGTAGAAATGGTAGGAGAAGTCAGCACGTTATGGTGTGTTTACACCAAACTCGAATATAGAGCGTCAAATACGCGTCTATCGCGTCTAGTTAGACCCTTGAATCTTCCGCTCGAGTTCAGATGACTTTTTTGCCATTATCCTGAACATAAGCCATTATTTCCAAGGCAATTACGCATAGAATTGAAGAGAGGCTTCTGAGGGCCAGCACAAATGCCCCAAGTGCTTCAAATTAGTCTACATAGTCAACCTAGGATGACGGGGAAGCTCTCGTTTTTGTTTGTTTTTTACTTTCGTTACAAGCTGTTCACATAATGGCAATAAAATTAATTCTTAAATATACCCCTTTAAAAAATGATGCAATCACATTCTTATCAAAATGGAGGCAAACACTTCTCACTGACTGGAATCATTGACTGAAAAGAGCAAAGCCTCATTTGAAAGCAATTAAATCTGATAACATTAGTGTATGTGAACTGTTTCTAACGTTTCCTCTACATATATTCACAGTGGTACTGTGAACCCTTTGGTTACCACAGTGCAAATAATGTTAAATTGGTACCATTTATTGATCCTGAAGAAAATGTTGTAAAGGAAAATTCATGATTCAATCCATAGGTTACAAGCAAGAATAATAAATTGAGAACAATATTTACAAAGCCTGATTTATGTCACATTTTCAGTCAAGTAAATGTGAATGTTTGACCTTTAGGTCAGAACATTCTGTATTGAATCCATCATCATCTTTTTTCCTCCGCTTATCCGGGGCCGGGTCGCGGGGGCAGCAGTCTAAGCAGAGATGCCCAGACTTCCCTCTCCCCCGACACTTCCTCCAGCTCTTCTGGGGGGATACCGAGGCGTTCCCAGGCCAGCTGGGAGACATAGTCTCTCCAGCGTGTCCTAGGTCTTCCCCGGGGCCTCCGCCCAGTGGGACGTGCCCGGAACACCTCCCCAGGAAGGCGTCCAGGAGGCATCCGGAACAGATGCCCGAGCCACCTCAGCTGACCCCTCTCGATGTGGAGGAGCAGCGGCTCTACTCTGAGCTCCTCCCGAGTGACCGAGCTTCTCACCCTATCTCTAAGGGATCGCCCAGCCACCCTGCGGAGAAAGCTCATTTCGGCCGCCTGTATCCGGGATCTTGTTCTTTCGGTCATGACCCAAAGCTCATGACCATAGGTGAGAGTAGGAACGTAGATTGACCGGTAAATCGAGAGCTTTGCCTTACGGCTCAGCTCCTTCTTCACCACAACAGACCGGTACACCGACCGCATTACTGCAGAAGCTGCACCGATCCGTCTGTCAATCTCCCGTTCCATCCTTCCCTCACTCGTGAACAAAACCCCAAGATACTTAAACTCCTCCACTTGAGGAAGGATCTCTCCACCAACCTGAAGTGGGCAAGCCACCCTTTTCCGACTGAGGACCATGGCCTCAGATTTGGAGGTGCTGATTCTCATCCCAGCCGCTTCACACTCGGCTGCAAACCGTCCCAGTGCATGCTGAAGGTCCTGGTATGAAGGGGCCAACACGACAACATCATCCGCAAATAGCAGAGATGAAATCGTGTAGTCCCCAAACCTGACACCCTCCGGCCCCTGGCTGCGCCTAGAAATTCTGTCCATAAAAATTATGAACAGAACCGGCGACAAAGGGCAGCCCTGCCGGAGTCCAACATGCACTGGGAAGAAGTCTGACTTACTACCGGCAATGCGAACCAAGCTCCTGCTTCGGTCATACAGGGACCGGACAGCCCTTAGCAAAGGACCCCGGACCCCATATTCCCGGAGCACCCTCCACAGGCCGCCTCGGGGGACACAGTCGAATGCCTTCTCCAAATCCACAAAACACATGTGGACTGGTTGGGCAAACTCCCATGAACCCTCCAGCACCCTGTAGAGGGTATAGAGCTGGTCCAGTGTTCCACGGCCCGGACGAAAACCGCACTGTTCCTCCTGAATCCGAGGTTCCACTATCGGCCGTATTCTCCTCTCCAGTACCCTGGCATAGACTTTTCCAGGGAGGCTGAGAAGTGTGATCCCCCTATAGTTGGAACCCACCCTCCGGTCCCCCTTCTTAAAAAGAGGAACCACCACCCCGGTCTGCCATCCCAGAGGCACTGTCCCCGACCGCCACGCGATGCTGCAGAGGCGTGTCAACCAAGACAGCCCCACAACATCCAGAGACTTGAGGTATTCGGGGCGGATCTCATCCACCCCCGGTGCCTTGCCACCGAGGAGTTTCTTGACTACCTCGGTGACCTCAGCTAGGGTGATGGACGAGTCCACTTCCGAGCCCTCAGCCTCTGCTTCCTCAATGGAAGACGTGACGGCGGGATTGAGGAGGTCCTCGAAGTATTCCTTCCACCGTCCGACGACATCCCCAGTCGAGGTCAACAGCCGCCCACCCCGACTGTAAACAGCATTGGTAGGGGACTGCTTCCCTCTCCTGAGGCGCCGGACAGTTTGCCAGAATCTCTTCGAGGCCAGCCGATAGTCCTTCTCCATGGCCTCACCGAACTCCTCCCAGGCCCGAGTTTTTGCCTCCACGACCACCCGGGCCGCAGTCCGCTTGGCCTGCCGGTACCCGTCAGCTGCCTCCGGAGTCCCACGGGCCAGCCAGGCCCGATAGGACTCCTTCTTCAGCTTGACGGCATCCTTTACTTCCGGTGTCCACCACCGGGTTCGGGGATTGCCGCCTCGACAGGCACCGGAGACCTTACGGCCACAGCTCCGAGTAGCCGCTTCGACAATGGAGGTGGAGAACATGGTCCACTCAGACTCAATATCTCCAGCCTCCCTCGGGATCTGGTCGTAGCTCTGCCGGAGGTGAGAGTTGAAGATCTTTCTGACAGGAGATTCGGCCAAACGTTCCCAGCAAACCCTTACGGTACGTTTGGGTCTGCCGAGTCTGTCCAGCCTCCTCCCCCGCCATCGGATCCAACTCACCACCAGGTGGTGATCAGTTGACAGCTCCGCCCCTCTCTTCACCCGAGTGTCCAAGACATACGGCCGCAGGTCAGATGAAACAACCACAAAGTCGATCATCGACCTACGACCTAGGGTGTCCTGGTGCCACGTGCACTGATGGACACCCTTATGCTTGAACATGGTGTTCGTTATGGACAAACTGTAACTAGCACAGAAGTCCAATAACTGAACACCACTCGGGTTCAGGTCGGGGGGGCCGTTCCTCCCAATCACGCCCCTCCAGGTGTCACTGTCGTTGCCCACGTGAGCGTTGAAGTCCCCCAGTAGAACAACGGAGTCCCCAGTCGGGGCGCTTTCCAGCACTCCTCCCAGAGACTCCAGGAAGGCCGGGTACTCTGCACTGCCGTTTGGCCCGTAGGCACACACGACAGTGAGAGACCTATCCCCGACCCGTAGGCGCAGGGAAACGACCCTCTCGTTCACCGGGGTAAACTCCAACACGTGGCGGCTGAGCTGGGGGGCTATAAGCAAACCCACACCAGCCCGCCGCCTCTCACCATGGGCAACTCCAGAGTGGTGAAGAGTCCATCCTCTCTCGAGGAGTGTGGTTCCAGAGCCCAAGCCATGCGTAGAGGTGATCCCGACCATCTCTAGTCGGAATCTCTCAACCTCACGCACAATCTCGGGCTCCTTCCCCGCCAGTGAGGTGACGTTCCACGTCCCTAAGGCTAGATTCCGTGTCCAGGGATCAGGTCGCCGAGGCCCCTGCCTTCGGCTGCCGCCCGATCTTCTCTGCACCGGCCCCTTATGGCTCCTCCTGTAGGTGGTGAGCCCACGGGAAGACGGTCCCACGTCGCTTCTTCGGGCTGAGCCCGGCCGGACCCCGTGGGGAGAGGCCCGGCCACCAGGCGCTCGCATACGAGCCCCAACCCCGGGCCTGGCTCCAGGGTGGGGCCCCGGCTGCGCCATACCGGGCGACGTCACGGTCCTTGTTATTGTTTTCTTCATAAGGGGTGATTGAACCGCTCTTAGTCTGACCCATCGCCTAGGACCTGTTTGCCTTGGGAGACCCTACCAGGGGCATATAGCCCCAGACAACATAGCTCCTAGGGTCATTCGGGTACTCAAACCCCTCCACCACGTTAAGGTGGCAGTTCAAGGAGGGGCTTGAACCTTGTATTGAATCCTGCATCTTAAATTTCACCCTGGCTCTACTGTGCGAAGAGACAGATAGTATGACAAAAAAAACACTAACAGTCTCCTTATCTTGCAGTTTCTAAGCCTTGAAACTTTGCGGTGTTTATTATCATTCTTGATTTCGGGGGTGAATGGCAAGACTGCAAACACATCCATCTAACAGAACTAATAGAGATGGAAGAGAGAGCCAGAGACAGCAGAAGTGCTTTGTTAATTTGTAAAGGGGTCGTGGCTGGGTTTGTTCAGGGAGAAATGTAAAAGGAGAAAAGTGCTGAAAAAATAAACCATCAAAGGAGAACCTTTGACATACCATTTTTTCTCTCAGACACAAAAACATGGGTATTTTTACTAGCATCCAAGCCTAGATAACTGAAAGCCACATCTGCAACAAAACATCCTTTAGAGATACATAGACCGGGGCTTGTTGTCACAGCAATGCTTGTTTTATCAATGGCAGTGGTTTTTATGTTGATTTTAAAATGTATTTTATTCCGGTGATCAAAGCTGAATTTTCAGCATCATTACTTATCAGTCTTCAGTGTCATGATCCGAAATTATTGTAATATGATGATTTGCAGCTCAAGAAACATTTTAGCATCAATGATAAAAGCTCTTTAGAGCTGTTTAATACTATTGAGGAAACGTATTACATTTTTTCCCAGGATTTTTTTGTGAATAGAAAGTTTTGGTTTAAATAGATATATTTTCACTGTAATTTTTTTTTTCAAGATTTGTTATCAATACATTTTTTCTTTTGTCAAATCAACTTAAATAATTTGTTTAGTTCAGATAACTTATTATTTTGAGTTTCTGATGATTAAATCAATCTCCTTCATTGCATTAACTCACTTTTTCCAGTTCAATCAACTTAAAACTAAGGCAACCAGGTTACTTACTTTTTTAAGTTAAACCAACATTTTTTTTTACAGTTTTGTAACATAATACGTCATTACTGTCACTTTTGTTCAATTTAATGCATCCTTGCTGATTGAAAGTATGCTTTTCTTAATAAAAAAGAAAAATACTGTTCCCAAACTTATGAACAGTAGTGTAAATTTAGTCTGACTTCTTCAAACCACACCGAGACACTGCAGTACTTCAAAAGCTGATTGTTTCTCAGCATATTCTTTTGAAATCATTATCTATTTGAATGCTTGCAGTATCCATATACCCTCAAGTGAGTTTGACTAACAGCAGGTGAACGATCTAATTCTGAAGACAATTTGAAAAGAATTGCCATTTAATGATGACTTCATGAGGAGAGGAGCAGTCTCAAGCTTTTCAAAGGAGCATCTCTGGTTCCTTAAGAAAGAAAATGTAAAAGTGTGTGTGTGTGTGTTCCCCAAACATTATCTGTGATCTTACGTTCTCTTTCTTTAAACCATAATGTGATTAATAAGCGAAACATGAATCCGATCTAAATGAGTGGGTGCCTCGGTGTATTAACAGAGCCGAATAAAACTGTGTGGAATTGCTTTAAGGTGTGTGTATGAAAACCTGGAAATGTGCTGAAGGCTCTGTCGTTGATGCTGCTAATGCCAGAATATGGACGTTCAAAGGTGTTTGTAAGGTAAAGTGGTAAATTTCGTCACTTAAACACCCAAAATGTATGTCATTGCAGTAGATAACAAAATACTAAACCAAAATACATATCCATATCTGCATAAGTGTGAGGTCAGCGAAAATGTTTTTTGAAAAGAAATCGGCAAAGATGCATTAAATTGAGCAAAATTAAAAGTAAAGACATTTATAATGTTAACTTTCTTTAAAAAAATGAAGTCTTTTAAAGCTTAATAAAAATATAGATCGCAAATGTTAAAATATTAAATATTTAAAATATTACTGATATTTTAAAATATTATTCATATTTGCGATATAGATCGCAAATATTAAAATATTACTGTATTTTTAATAAAGGTGAGCACTATATATATATATATATATATATATATATATATATCGCTTAAAAACAGACGCGACAGCTGATTCGAGCAAGTGATGTTCGACGGCGGCATCCATCTTTATAATGTAGGCTACAAAATCTGCTTCAAAATCCCAGCGCGGTCATCATCGAGTAAAGCCCGCCCCAACGTTTCTGATTGGTGCCTCGATTTCGACGGATTGGAAATGTCTTGAATGAGCTCTTTGCCAGACTAACTTTCAGAGCAAATCTAAATTTTCCGGAAGTTGTCTAGGTTTTCCCAGGCTAATGAACTTAGGCATTTAAGCTTAAAAAAGACATAAAAGAACCTTAAAAAGTTGTAAAAGTAAATTTGGCTTGTGGGCAATAAAGCCTTTTTAAGCAGTATAGCTTTGTTTGAGAAACATTTCTGACGATTGAAATGTACTGTCATTGCTTGGAAAAAAAAGTAAAACATTCTTCAAAAACACAAGCGTCTTATTTTCTCTGACATGAACGTCAGGACTTCTTTTCACTGAGGGCAAAATACCCTTTGTAACCTTCATTTTCCATCTGAAATCAATAGCTTATAGACAGGCGGAACAGCTCGACTGTAGTTCATTTGGGAACTGTACCTGTGATTGTCTATCTATAGACCACAGCTCGATATTACCACGCTATTTCATAATCCTTTAGCGCTGTAATGAGGAGATATCAAATATAGACTGTGCGATTGTCAGCCTTGCTCACTAGCGTGACTGGTAATCAGCTCCTCCTTTTTTTCCCTTCTTTAAGCAGCAGAGATTCCAGATGCATCAACCTTGATCCCTCATTAAGAGAGTGTCTTTATCCAATCCAGAACACAGCATGGAATATAAAGAGACTTCAGACACTTCATTCAATCCCGAACCGCCTGCTAAACCCTTCATATCGATCGGCTGGGCATGGAGAGGCTAGATAGATTTATCAAACGGGTTGTCGTAAAGGCGGCATTGGGGTGTCACGAAACCCCACCTGTCCAGATGTAGGCCGATATGTTATCTCTAAAATGCCCTGATACAACGCTGCATCTCTGCTAAGCCCATCAAAACCAGTAGCTGTATTTATAACCCAATGGCAACAGATGCTGCGAAGGATGCAGCGGCACGATGCCAACAAGGACATTAGTTTGGGCATCGTGAGGTGAGACAGGCTGAATGACACACAGCATTTTGACCCGTCGCTAACGAGACACTTCACAGGCCGGCTGAAGTGTCACTCCTAATGAGAGCCGTGTCGGGATGATGTGGCGACGTACCCAACAGGTGCTGGACGTGCTCATTAACAGCTGTTCACTTGCTCCATGTGCCGCTGATGCTCTCAGAAAGAGAGAGGAGGAACATATAGAGATACTGCATATTGATGCCAGGCTGCATCTTTTAAAGGGATCATATTATAGAAAATAGAGACACACACCCCAGTCCATGCAGACTAATTATGGATGCATTTTGCATTGACGTCACTTTCCAGGAACAAGCCTCCCTTGGCCGAACTGAGTGGCAGAAGAGGTGCTGCGTGACTGGATTTAATAGGGAAACACACTTAAATAGCAGTGAAACGAAGGTTGAAGGTCGGACTCGATATAGTGTTCCTCACAATTTATCAAAAATCCAGTGATCCGTGGATATTGACATGCCGCAGCCAGGAATTGTGTTTCCTGACAATTGTATGTGCCCGATTTCACCGCCTTAGGCCTACATAAAGTGAACGCTTAGGTGGGGTGGTGGGTGGATGTCGACTTAAAAGGTTAATTAAGTAGTCAACAAAGACATAAATTACCTGAGACAAACCTTCGTTAAAAAATATATAAATAAATAAAAAATCATGTTGTGGAGCTTTAAATTACTGGGGTAAAAAATGTCATCGGATTTGAGGGTAACGGGAGGGTTAATATTACAATACAGGTAGGTCTAAAACCTCCAATTATGCAGATTATACGATGGTAAATATTAATTTGATTATTTGTCAATCCAATAGACATATATACAATATAAAGTATAAGGTATGACCCCAGAAATTTTACCCCAAAATCCAAAATATTGGCATAAAAATGCAAATCCACCTTTCGCTGCCTGGATTCCAGTTGTTTCTATGCATTGCTTCTTCTCTGTTCTGTATCTTTCGGCAGTCTGTAAAAATATACCTCAGATTTCTTGTCAAATCGAGTTGTACAGTCAATTACAATGTTTTTTCCCATTTTAGATGCATTTAAGTGTGTTTTTCATTCACGCTAAAAACAAATACTGCCGCTCAGTCTTGGTCGTGTGTCATGATAGTAGATAATAGGGTTTCACTTTATTTGGGTGGTCCCTTTAACACGTTCTGTTGACTATAAGTAACGTTGCACCTACAACTCTACAAATTCTACCAACTCTAAGAGTGTTAGTAGAGTATTAGTAGACTGGTAGGGTTAGGGATTGAATAAGTTGACATGTAGTTGCAAAGTTACTAGTAATCTGCAGGGGCGGAGCCATTACACGTGCATCCCCCAAGTTTTGTCTTATCCCCCTCCCCACTATTTCCCAATGTAAGATTTGGTTTTGCATTGTCTGCCTATCTCTGCCAATTTCGGAGTCTCCCAATGAATCCATTCTGCAACTTTTAAATACATAATTAAATTTTTTAAAAACGGCCGTGTTCTTCAGCTGCTTATGTCGTCAGTCGACCATGATCACGCACCGCTCGCGCATGCGCATCTAGGTGACATGGATAAATATACGCATCAATATGATCAGACTGATTTTATTTTTTAGTATTTTATAGTTAATGGAAATCAAATCAACCATTTATTTGAGCGAATCAATATATGACGGATTAACAGTAATGTAAATGCTAAATGCCCTAATACATGTTGATACTACAACAATGCAAAAGTAGCCTGTATGCTCTTAACCTTGCTTGCAGTTTTTCACATATCATGTAAGACTCAATTTCTCCATTTCTTTGCACAAAATTCCATCAAAATAAAGTGTTACCAAAAAGGGTCATGCAAAATAAAAATACATTTTTTTTGTGAAAGAAAATTTGACTAACATTATGAATGGACATCATTGGGGGTAAAAATTTCTAAAAGTGCAGAATATGATTAATTGACATGCCATTAAAGTGCAACTTGCAGGTTGGACACCCCTATATAGCATAGTGTAAGTTGACGATAAAACAACAAGATTTTCTGAACTGGAGTAATATATATTTAGCCATTAACGATATTTTGAGAAAAATTGTGATAAAATAACTCCCGCGTCTACAACGCACTAACCGGAAGTGACGATTGGCGAGGCAGTCTGTTCAAGTTCAGGCTCAGGTTACAATGGATGCGAACGAGGAAACGGCGTTCTCCGATGTTGACGAATATGCCTATGATGACCCACAGGCAAATAATTATGAGCCTTCTAGGCGAGATAGAAGTCAGGGGGAGATCGGGAGACGAACAATGGGCAGAGGAAAGAAGTAACGTTAGAGTTGTGGTGTCGAGAAAACCAGTGGCGAATAGGGCAAGTGAGTTCATGTAAGTTAGCACCGCGGCTAACGCTGATTCATCTACTGTATGGCTATACCTTGGTGTTTTGCAATAAATCTGCTTTAGCAAACATACATTTCACTTTGTTCTTGATTAAACATCTATTTAGATTGTCTTTATTTAAGCCAGCAACGTTTTGTCTTCTCATATTCTATGCTGACAGTGATTATGCAGACCATCCAAGCTGGTTAGCACTATCCACATTGACTAATGATAATGCCATAACAACAAATAAATAATGCTTTTCAAAAGCAGTTTGTGATACCATTTAAAGCGAGTGAAATGTGCGCCACAAACGACCGAGTGTGTGTGTTAACAGACGCGGCAGTGAAGTCTGCTCTATTCACCTGCACATAACGCACCCAAGACCAAAAAGCCTTGTTCTTTCTTGAAGGAAAATGATGGATATGATGTCCTGACAGGCTGGAATTCGTGCAACAACCACAAACACAATAATTTACCATTATGGCTTCGATCTAAAACTATATGTCTCTCGCTACTGCTCTAACTACATCAACACCCAGCAATGAGAAAGCGGCCGCGAGCTGATTTGTTTTCCTCGGGCCACGTCATATGACGCGTTGCTTGCTGGAAAGGCGTTATTCCAGAGCCTAGCGCATTTTCATCAAAATCTCTACATCAAATGAGATTTCATTAGTAATTTTTACATAAGTGTTTTTAAAAGACCTCTGCAGACAATTTAAAGTATTAATTCAGAAATAAAATCAACCTGGATGTTGCTCTTTAATGCATCAGCCAACGAGAATCAAAGTCCAAATCTAGATGGAAACGAGATAGAGATAGAAAGAAAGAGAGAAAGAGAGAGAGAGAGAGAAGAAAGGACAATATGAGCTTCAATTTAAAACTTGTCACTACAGCAACTGCGCCTGTCATTGGCTTTATAGCCATAGTGTTCACCATATTTCACTAAAGCAATTCACCATCTGGATCGCGGCATGCACCGCCAATGCATTCTCAGCCTCTTCAGAAGAACACAACCATGAATGTCTCATATGCAGAATCAGTTTCCATCCAAAAAAGTTTCTAATCACATCAGTTGTGCCACAAGGAACCACTCCTATAAAAGTTCTGAATTATTCAATTAAATTTAAAGCACAAAGTCATAGCCACATTGCAGTGGGGACACCGGGAAATGTGATTTGAATAGTAATATTTCTGAAGTCAACCCTGCGAAATCCACCCAGCAAATCACTTTGACAGCCTGCACTGATGTAGCAGTGAGACAATTTAGCCACTGTCACCTTTAATGTGGTCCAGGGCTTCCGAGAACATTGTTTGGACAGTCAGAACTAGGGGTGGGCGACATGACCAAAATCTTATATTACGATGTGAGTCATTTTGTTTCAGGATAATGATATACATAACGATGTAGTTATTTTTGCCATAACAAACTTGTACTAAAGACAAGTAAACATAAAGAAAATACAATGAAACAAGAATCTAACAAACTACAATACGGACACAAATGAAATGGACCTCCCTGAAAAACAAGCACTAGAAATAAGAAATACATATATTGTATCAAGTAATCAAATGTATATATATAAAAAAAAACACTGCATAATCATCACTGTGTAAATTAAATAAAAACTTTACAAATGTAATTTAGTCAAGAGCAGTGAGAGATTTTCTCTTTTGTTGTTTGATTAACATTAATGACAGACGACAGCAGGATATATTAGGATGCTGCCACTTTAAGACCCAATGCATGGATCCAACATCGTGCATTTCCTTTCTCAACTATTTATAAAATGACTGTTTACTTACAAAGACGGTCATTTTTACACATAAGTATGTGTTCTTTTGATATTCAAGCCCAATTAGGCAGTAAAAAGTTCTCGCGTCTGTCTGACAGTGCCTAGAAACCATCTCTCAGATAACATGTGCATATAGTGAAATGTTGTCTTTGCTTTGAATTTTGAATTGGAATTTTTTGAATTTTTTCTTTGAATTTTGCTTTGAATTGCTGTCTTTCTCTGCTTAGTGCTTACTGCACTCAATGAGGATGGCTTTCGGGACGGCACAGCAACGTCATACAAGTGTAACCGCAATACAGACGATAGTCTATAACGACTGACGTATTTTACCGGTTAATAGTGTATGGTAAATTGCCCACCTCTTGTCAGGACTGAGTGGTTCTGGAGAGGAGGGAAGAAACGCTTCAGATCTCACTGAAGAATCTGAAGAACTGCACCTTTGCATCTCTCAAGGGCGTACGGACAGTTTGGACAGAATCTGCAAAACAAGAGAGAAACCTCCATTAACCTTCAGAATGTCTTGTAAAATATTCAAGTCTCAGAGGAAATCACTTCTCATTTTATTTCTGATAGCCAGACATTGGCGGAAATCTACCAGTTATAATTTATTAATCATTCTCTGTTATTTTCTTGTGTGAAATGAGAAATAGACAAAACTTTATATTGATGCCATCAGATGCCAGCCAATTCATTTACTGCTGTTGATATTATTAGCATTAGATCTTCAAAGTACATTTAAAATTCTTTATAAATTGATTGAATGTGACACTATAGACTTTTATAATGTTACAAAAGGTTATAATGGTATACAAATATGTTGAAAATAGAAGTTATTTTTAAACTGCAATCATATTTTATAACTGCAATTGTTGTATTTCATATTTTATTACTGCAATATTAAAATGATATTATCACATTCAATTTCCAGCTTGAGATTTCCATTTTTTAACTTTTGAAAAAAGGAAACGAAGAGTATTTTAAGTTTCCCATAACGCCAGGCTTAAGCTGTGATCACACAAGGTTTTGAGCATGCAAAATCACTCCGGACTGCAACACTTCAAAGCATTACAGACTTCCGGTTCGCGTTTGAAATGGAAATGAATGAGTGAGAATGAATGTGAAGTGCGACCACGGCTTGGCCTCTAGTCTCGACGCCAGACACCTGCCATGCATCAATCACTCCAATCACATTCTGCCTTCCAATTAACATCCATATTAAAAACGTGATACCCCAAACCAACAGTGTTCATTTGCATATAACATTTATGAACGCAAGTATTCCAGCTAATCCGTATCAGCGAGGCCCACCGGTTACGTGAGGCGCCAGCAGATCTCGCGCCTGGTCTCGAATTAGGATTCTGTGAGTGTTCCTGCTGCAGATTTCATCTTTACCTAATGTTTAATGGCCAGGAACTGCACCGACCTGACGTTTATTTATTTATTTCATCCGCACAATTGTGCCGCAGTGTCTGTCACATTGCAGGATCCTATTCATTTTTATTTTCATTTTCCGCCTTCAAATATTTTGACACGATGGGATTGCGTAGGTTTATTTATTTATTAGACCAAACTAGCAATCCATTTGCAAACACAAACACGACAATCTACCGTGCACACACGTTTTAGTAGGATGCGATGAATATTTCATCACATATAATACCAGTCATTTCATGAGATAAAATGGCTTTGAATGGCAAGTGTAATTTAATCTGTAGCTCAGGCCTAAGTAAATGATCCTTATGGCTTTCTGTTCTACAATATTCCAATCAACGACTTGCATATCAACGTTCAATTCACCTTGAGGATGTGAACTGAACTGCTACCTCCTGAGTGAGTGAGCATATTCGTTTTGTTTTCGTTCGCGTATCTAAATGTGTGTCTCTCCGTGTGCCGTTTACGAGGAGCTCCCCTGGTTGTAATTTGAGTGTGGTTTCTGCGGGTGTGTGTGTGTTTGTTTGTTAGCTCTTCTGTCAGGCTGCTCTCCCAGGGCTTGAGTGGAAAATCCCTGCAACAGAGCTGCTGCTCCATTAACATTCTCCACCACAAGCAGCGTAAGCCTTCACACGCTGCCGCAGCAGAAGAACTTCTTTATCGCTCGCACTGCTTCTCTCCCTTTCCCCCCGACACGTCTTTCTCTATCACATTGTCTACATTCGTATTGTGTTTTTCCCCCTCGCTCCATCTCTCTGGCCCTCTCCTCCTTTCCCGTTTTCTCCAGCTTTGTTCATCGTCCTGTAGATTTTACTCGGATCTTCCCGTTTGACCGTTCTGCCAGGGGCAAGATTAATTCACCTCAATCTGACATCAAGAAATGAGGTGTGATCCCTGCACTGCTACACGTATGCACTAATAAAGTGACTTAAAAGGTCATATAATACAATTCCTTTTTTACTTTTTAAAGGGAGATCACCTATAATAGAAAATTCTGTCACCATTTACCCTCATGTGGTTCCAAACCCACCAACCTCAAGCTGTTTGTTACGACCCCCGAGTAGGGTTGGGTATCGTTTGAATTTGAACGATTCTGATTCCGATTCCGATTCCTTGTTTCGATTCCGGTTCCTAACGATTCTCGATTACGATTCTTTTAAGAGGCAGGGTCAAAAAAAGTTTAGCTAACCAATGGTCTTTCTGAAGGAAATACTCCTTTTGTCACAAATTTTGGATTTTGCCGAGATTTCGTTATTTTTAGAAAATTGAAGCCACACTTTGGACCGCCGACGTAAGCTACTCATGTTCGACTCTCGTGGTTATGTCAACACTTCCGGTAGACGCTTCTTCGTTGGTGTTGTTCAGCGGTTTCTTCTTCCGCTCGGCAGACTGTGAATATCGAAACTAGGAATCGAAATTTTAACTTTTGAACTATTCCGGGAAAAACGAAAAGTTAGTCCCGGTTCCAATCGATACTCGATTCTCGATACCCAACCCTACCCCCGAGTTAATCCAGGGGTTCGGGAGTCCAACATTTTAAAAGTGACATAATAGAGGAACCTACATAAACCATGAGTCGTACAAAAAAAAAAAACTCAGATTGATTGTACAATCTGATTGTACAATCAATTTTACGATGCAAAAAGCCAAAACCTTTATTCAACAAACAAGGTCAGTGGCAAAAGTGAAAAGAATAATAATCTATACGAATATAGATTAACATAAATATAAAAATGGACATTGTATACAGAATTTCTGTAAGGTGGATAAAGTTAATGAAGAAAAGATAGACGTGGGCGGCGCCAAAGAAAAGAAAATAACAAAACCAAATGAAGTCTAGCTGTTGAATAACCTCTAATCCTATCTAAGAAAATAAAGAAGAAAATAAAAATCTTCAGCGTCCAAGACGCCCTATCTAGTCTCCACTAACTAACAGAAACAGAAATACGAGGTGTGGCGCTCGCCCCTACCCTAATGTACTAAACAAAAAGCGAAAACCCCTGCGTGTTGCAGTTGCAGTCCTCTTTCTTTTGTGGAAAACAAAAAGTGAATGACTCAATGCTGGGTTGTTTTAACCCAAGTTTGGGTAACATATGGACAAACCCAGCCATTGGGTTAAAAATGCAATTTAAAAATGTAACCCAATGGCTGGGTTTGTCCATATTTTACCCAAAATTGGGTTAAAACAACCCAGCATTTTTTTAGAGTGTAGCCTATATAATATAATGGGAACTTTTAATGGCAAAAAAACACATTTGGTCACAAGAAATGGTTAAAAATAAATTGATGTCCACTCAATATTAGAAAATATCACACTACGTTTGCAAAGTGCTGGTTGATTTTGAAGTAAAAATGTGCAAAAGTAATATTCCAATATCTAGTCCTGTGCATAATTTCCATCAATTATGAATCCCATGCTAACTCTTTAAACTGCATCTTAAAGGAGTCTGCTTTGATCATTCCTCCGTCGGGAAATACACTTCGGTCTCCCACAGCCTAAGCTCAAGCCAAGCAAAGCCAAAGCAAACTATTTACCACAGGATACTATCTAATAATTTCCTGTGATGGGAATTTTGATATATGTGGCTCTGGAGGATATACGTGCTCAGAATATCTAAAGAATGGTGAGGAAGAGCACCAAAGCGTCAAAAACTCATCGACTCACACCTAATAGACTACTAGGCAAAAGTATGGCAAACTAAATATTTCAAGATTATATTTCTTCTTCGACATCCTCGAGAACACTGATATTATTGAAAACCTCAAAAGGGTTATTTTATTTTTGTATGCATTCTCATATTCACTCACCAGGTGCTTTATTAGCTACACCTTGCTAGCTTTACGTTTTTCTTCATGGCATAAATCCAAGATTCATATTGTCATGATAGCATCACACAGCTGCACATCCATGATGCGATCTCCCGGTTTAACACATCCCAAAGGTGCTCCACTGGGTTGAGATCTGGTGACTGTGGAGGCCATTAAAGAAACCAGTCTGAGATGACTTGAATGCTGGATGTATCCATTAAAAGATGGGTTCACTGCGGTCATATAGGCTTTGACTTGATCAGCAAAAATACTCAGGCTGGGGTGTTTAAACAATGCTCAGTTGGTGCTAAGAGGCCAAAAGTATGCTGAGAAAATATCCCAGACACCATTACACCACCAGCAGCCTGAACCGTTGATGCAAGTCAGGATGAATACATGCCTTTATGTTGTTTACCCCAAATTATGACCCGGACATCTGAATGGTTCAGTTGCAGTAGTAAACAAGACTGTTGACTTTTTATCAGCTCACACCAGTCTGGCCATTCTCCTCTGACATCTGGCATCAACAAGGCACTTTCGCCCACAGAACTGCCGCTCACTGGATATTTCCTCTGTTTCAGATCATTCTAAACCCTAAACATGGTTGTGCGAGAAAATCCCAGTAAATACTCAGACCAGCCCGTTTGGCACCATCAACCATGCCACGTTCAAAGTCACTTAAATCCCCTTTCTTCCCCTTTCTGATGCTCAGTTTGAACTTCAGCAGATCATCTTGACCGTGGCTGCATGCCTAAGGCCGTGTGTCCACCAAAGCGTTTTTCCACGCGCCTGGCGTATGTTTTCAATTGTTTCCAATGGGAACGCCGCGTTTTTTAAACGCCATGAGCGTGACAAGGCGCTGAGCGTTTTTTTCACGCTGAAGCGCCGAGCGCCCGGTGTTTTTTACTGGTCGCCGAGAGTTGAAAAATGTTCAACTTTGGAAAAAACGCAGTGCTCATCACTGTCAGTTCTTACCCAGCCGTCCAATCACAGTGGAGGAGGGGCGGGACTAGACCGCACCGACCAACTGTCACAACATTCAAACTGCTGCGGATATTCTGTATCATAGCAACGAAACGCCTCAACGGAAAAAACGCTGCGCTGCCAAAACGCTCTCAAACGCCCAAAGCACGGCGTCTCCAGCAGAGCGTGTAGCGTTTTCAGCTGGATAAAAACGCTTTGGTGGACACACGGCCTAAGCGCATTGAGTTGCTGCCATATGATTGGTTGAATCGATATTTCCATTAACGAGCAGTTGAACAGGTGTTCCTAATAAAGTGGCCAGATCGAATTAATGATGCAAGACTGCACTTAAAATAAGTCTTTTTCAGACTTACACCCTGTTTACACGAGAACGCTCGTGGGTGAAAACGTAAAAATATTTTATCGGATGTGCATTTCATTTACACGGCGATGCCGTTTTTGAGGCTTAAAAACGCAAAAAAGTGAAACCACCCTCCAGAGTGGAAATCTTAAAAACGCTCCACCGCCGCGTTCCTGTGTAAACGGTAAAAACGCAAAAGTCTGCTTGACAGTGAAGGTTGTACGCAGGCGCGTGGACTTGGTGTTGTTGCAGTATGCACTCCTAGCCGCCTGAAGTGCATACTATATTGAATTTCACACTCTTTTGCGTCACCATATGCACGCGGATTTCACACACAAAACGCTCGTCTAAACGCAGAATAAAAAGTGATGACGCAACACCACTTTTGCGTTTTCTCTTCAGAATCGTTTCCGTGTAAACATAGCCTTATTCACTTTATCACACACATATTTTTTCTCACCTTCCACTAAAGTTTTTAAAACACGTTTTAAAATATCTTATATGTTTTACCGGTGGAGACATGAATATTGAAAGTGGGTCATTTGTAGTAGAATAGTCTCATAAATTTCTAATATGGGTCCATCTTGGCCGATTAAAGGTAGAAAATTACTTTGAGTTGAGTTGAAACTTTATTGTCCCCGAGGGGAAATTTTGCTTGGGCACAGTGCAGTTATTTCTTAAAATAAACATCATACAAGACATCACAAATTACAAAAACACATCAACAAAAACACAAGAAAATGTAGACACTACTTTTTAGTGCTTGTGGATTGTAGACAACAATTCCCATAGTGCATTGCAATCCTCAGCTCCACAGGCCACTCCCACTACTCCGCCCATCAATGTAGACTAGAGTTGAGCTCCACTCTACGCTACCGCCTGGAAATCATTTCGCACAATGAAATCAGATAACGCGCGCTAATATAATATGACGACGTAAGAGCGTCAATGCGGCGCCCGCGCCATCAGTCAATGGATTGGTGTGATTTTATAATCGGCACACTTACTCTGACGCGTAATTTTACACGTGAAATGCAGCCAAACCTTGGAGCGTTTTGTCTTCGACATCTTCATTAATCCCCTCGCTATCAGACGATCCGGGAGTCTCCCGCATTTTGATGCCAGCAAATTAGTAAAAATCTCCCGAATTCTAGAGTGAGTGAGCAAGATCGTGCATGCGAGACAGATCAGACTCCTGCAAACCATATAATGCGCGCACGAGGGAGAGGGAGAGAGTGAGCACCTCATGACGCAGACACTCTCAGACATTTTCGTTCTTATTCGATCTGTTTATTACCGTTTACATCGGAACCGGTTCCCTATTGGCAACACGTTTCAGTAAACGACCCTATCCATAATGCATCCGTCTGCGTATTCAGTACCTTCGTCCATATTTTCAAAAAGTTTCTGCCAGTGAAATCTAACGCACTGGCTCTGATCTGTGATTGGTCAGTTAGCGCATTAGGTCCAACCCCCTATGGGCGGGTTTGAAAGGGTGGGGACTAGTGCTTGTAGTCTTTACAGAAATCCCCCCTCTTACTCTTCCTCCTACAATGACGTAATATCACGTTTTTTGCGTCATTGTAGGAGGAAGTGAAAAAGGTAAATAGCGGATTTCTCTCGTCTCAGGGGAAAATGAGAGAGTGTTGCACGACCATTCAATAGTATGGCTGGATTTCTAATCTTAATGCAAATGGGTGGAGTGTCCCTTTAAAATGAACATGTTTTTGGAGCAACATCATAATTTCAGCTTCTGAGCAATGTATTGTTTTTTTACTGGCTTTTAATCACTTATCACATCTGATTTTCATTTAAAACAACAACATTACTAAATAAACTGCTCAAACTCTCATTTGGATTTGCCACATGAGTGATATCCACAGAAAGAGAGAGAGATGTATTGCTTTTCTTGTTTGTTTCATTCCATTCTCTCGAGGAAAAAGAGGTTTAATTTTACACGGCTGACCTTTATAGAGATGACACAGTTTGCTGCATTGTGCACCGCAATGTATTTATGTTTATACATCCGCAGGAGGAAGCCAGAGCGAACGCTACACAAAGAGAGAGAGAAAGCACATTATGACATGCAATTCCCAAACAGTGACTGATGCTTTTTGTAGCAGAACAGTAATACATCAGTGTGACCCGCACACCACGGATAGGGATATCCTCATGATGTGCTTCGCAAGTCAATAACATCATCTGACAAAACCCATCACAACAACCCCACTACCTGCTCGCTGCAAGTCAAACAGACAAGATGACATTTTGGATGTCATAACTCATGATTCAAACTGGTTTACAGGCTCTATCCTTGCCACGACTCAATTCCGACCCCTTCCCTGACCCTAAAAACCATCAACCAAAATCACTTCCTCAAAAAATGCTCATTACCTACATGCGGGATACAAGTGCGACAGCATGACATCACACATGAGAGGTCATCATCAGCTTTAAGAGCGCTCGAGAGGAGCCGGGTGATAAATAAAGAACTCGTACGCGCTGCTCGCATGGACTTCATTACATTCCCGGGTGTGTGGGTGGGATGCATCAGGTCTCTTGCTGATGGACCAGTGAGGTTAATGCAGTTCAGGCAGAGGCAAACAGGCAGAGATCGACTCGGATGTAGGGCTTCATCTCACCCACGTTACATTATGCAGATAGATATCATTTGACATTAAGTGGCAATTAACCCCTATTCGCAAATTCTGAACTACTACAAACACTGGTTTGGGTGAGTGTCCGATCCAGCTTACATAATATACCATCACAACCATTAAGGCCCACTTGGTTTTGTGGCTTCGGCTGCACAGTGTTATTTTATACTTGGTAACCTGCATAATATTAAGCTCAAATCAGTGGTTATCTCTTTGGTTGCGGTTAAAGAATTAGTTGCCCTTTCTGTTCTGATGGATTAAAGTTGAACTTTTATTTTGGCAATTCTTTTTGGAAATAACATTTAAAACTCACAATTACTCTTTACCTTGGGAAAGGAATAGTTCACCCAAAAATTAAAATGTTGTCATCATTTAGTCACCCTCAAGCGTTACAAACATTATGAATTTATTTTTCTTTTGAAGAAAAGAATATACTTTAAATAATTTTGGCAACGTATCTCTTAAAAAATGAGGAAACATTTCCTGATAATTTACTCACCCCAATGCCATCCAAGATGTTCATGTCTTTCTTTCTTCAGTGGAAAAGAAAGTTTTTTGAGGAAAACATTTCAGGATTTTTCTCCACACAACAGTAAGTTAACCAAATTGTTGAAGACCAAATCAATGCAGTTTCAAATGTCTATGAAGTGCTTCAAATGGGTCTGCACGATCCCATCTGAGGGATAGGGTCTTATCAAGTGAAAAGATCGGCCATTTTCTAAAAAATAAATAAATAAATAAACAAAAATGTATATACTTTTTAGGCACAATTGTTCGTCTGTGCTGGGTCACGCTGGACGTAGGCAGACGTAAGAAATAATGAACCTGTTGAGAGTATGTTGACAGTCTGTGTCACACCGTGTCCTAACTGATCTGACGCGAGCGAAGCCGCGACATGCGATAAAAGGTATCTTTTCCATGTTAATCAGAGTTTTTGTCCTAACCAAATGCGACTGCAACACACTGACAGATCCGCCCACACAGAGATCTCATTGGATGGAAGTTCTGCGTGTCATGAATATTTAATCATCAAACATGGACGACGAGGACCTCATTATCGAAGTTCAAAGTCACTGTGCCACAAACGATAACGGATAATTTACCTCAGATTTTGAAAGCATATAATATAGCGTTCAAAATGAATTCTATGCAAACCTACAACTGTACTTTATAACAAAACTAGTCAATGAGTATATTTTGTTAATGTTTTGATTTTTAATAATGTTATTTCTTGATTTGATTATGTCCTTACCCCTTTCCAATGCGAGTGCGGGCCAGCAGTGCGCTTTCACAGGGAGACTCCGCCCACACGCTGTTCTGAATGGCTGTGAGTTTTGATTGACGTGTGGCGTCTCACGGTCGCGTCTAGTGTGTGGACACACACACACATGCTGTCGCTGGAATTTTATCGCGTCGCGTGTAGTTAGGACACGGTGTAACTGTAGCTGAGCTCCAGAAAATCAGAGATAAGGTGACTTTGACAGTTACAGATTTGAAAAACAAAAAGGCGGGAATAAAGAACCCTAAACTCCAATACATACCATTTCAGCATATAAAGGACAATAGGGACAATAGGACAATATAGAGCCTTAAAGAGCCTTCTTTTTTAGCTATTGACTTCCCTAGTTACTTTTCCTGTAGTTACTGTCTTTGAGCTTGCTTTCAGGCCTTATAAAAACAATAAAAAGTGAATCAAGGAATAAGGTATGTTTAATGAACTGGGCTGGAAAAAAGCCCTGGATCCAGTTACAGTCCTTTAAATGGCGAGGGGAAGACCTCTCCACCGAAACATTAGTAATATATTCCAATTAGTATGGTAGGACGTTCAACTAGGCTACATTTGCATTTGGTTAAGCGCCTGCATTTGAGGATAAAAGAGTATGTGTGTGTGGGTACAGAGAGCGCTCACATAATAATTCTCCTTCAAACACGAAAAGAAACCAAAACTGCGGATAAGAACATAAATTAAAGTGTGGCGCTTTGAATTACTCTTAAAATGTTTCATAGAGGAACATCTGAAAAGACAACACATTTAAACATGAATGGTGTTTTTATGAAGCACATATTAGATTTAGACAGCTGAATATCCAAGTCAGAATGAATCCAGGGTCAAAAGATTCTCAGAGGAAAGGACAGTCCATTCAGAAAGCCATGGATATCTTTTCATTCTTTTCAGTTTTTGAGAAGCAGTCACACAATATCAATGTCAAAGCATGAGCTATCGCTCTCTCGCTTGCTTTGACAGACTGAAGAAAACTGCACAGAAAGTGTCTCAAATGCAATATTTCTCAGTTCTCAGTTACATTATTTGATCTATTACATAGGCTAAAATTCAAAAACAGGCTTTTCACGGCCCGTCACGGGCTGCTGTTCTAGGAGGACAAGCTATAATAATTCAAGAGAGGCAATATCTAGAGGTACTATGCAGCGTAATTCAAAATCACAGCGGTTTGATAGCAGGTTTAGAGCGCAAACTCTCTTGTTACATTCTGCAGTGGGTGATTAAGTGTCAATTGAATCACAGCCGTAATTGCAAACCACACTGATGGTTTACCTAGCAGGCTAGAAGCTAGAGAGCATGAAATACGTTTTTGCCAGAGCCCACATCTCCCTTCTCTCACAAAGTTTAACGAAAAAAGAGCAAAACTTTTTTTTTTTGCTTTGGGAAAGCACTGAAAATAATTTCACTGGTCAAACAATAGACCAGCAGGGTGTCTTCAACCAATTTCAGGCCGGTGGTTTGGCTGAAGCTAACTTAATATTGTGTTTTAGATTAACATATGTTCATCTTAAACTAATCAAACAATGATCAAACAATGACAGACAGACCCCCTAAGGGTCTACGGACCCCATGTTGAAGGCTCTTCACTACACTGTTCATTTTACTGTTTAATAAAATTAGTATGGACATTAGTTTAATTTGACAAAAGAGAAAATGACGCCGTGAAAGACAGACATACAGCCTGTTAAATGGGATTTAATGTTGTGTACTTTCCCATTCAACATTTGTATGTGGGGCACCTATGGGTATGAAATGGGCTGAAATATGGGTCCTATATAAAGGATTGTCTACGGGTTCAATCATCGCCCCCATGCTAACTGCCCATATGAATTTCATATTGCATTCGCCACTTGGCAGAACCCAACTGGGCAACATGCGCAAGATCAATCTCTGTCCCAGCTTTAGCACCGATTATTCAATCAAAGAAATAATATCACATTTTTTATTAATTATTAAATTCTACACTCTAAAAAATGCTGGGTTGTTTTAAGCCAACTTTGGGTCAAATATGGACTAACCCAGCCGTTGGGTTAAATTTTTACATTACATTTTTAACCCAACATTTCAAGTTTGTCCATATTTGACCCGAAATTGGGTTAAAACAACCCAGCATTTAACCCATCAACCCAGTATTAAAATAGTAAACTACTATAATACTTAAAAATTCACTAGTAGTAGATGCAGTAGAAATGAGAAACGTAGTTGTGAGCTAGTTGTGCACTTAAAGTTAACTGCTGTTACTCTTAAACATATTTTTATTTACTAAAAAAATTGCCAAATAAAGCTACACTACCTTTTTGGCCACAAGAGGGCGCAATTTCCAACAATAACAAATGTGTATGTTTATGACGCAGTGACGAGCTGAATGATGGGACTTTCTGTCAAGCTGATGGATCTAATAATGGTTTATGGATTAGTGAAAACACTCATGTTTTTTTTTTACATTACAGTGGTATGAAGCAGGTCACGATTGCTAGTAAGAGACATATTGCACACGAGTCCCGCGGATATACAGAAATAAGGACATTTCATCCTATTGAACTAAGTGCTGGATTACTCAAACAGGTCAGTTTATTAAATGAATTAAACTTGCGAGGGTAACGCAGCGCTGTTCCGCTTGGTATAACGTTACACTATTACACTAAATGGCATTTAAATGTGTGTTGAAAGTTATAATGTTATTCTACGTGTTAGTTCGTTTGCTATACGAAACTAGCAGCTAGATCAACATAAGAATAACATACTGACCATATTCTAACATTTAATCATGTCAAGCTAGAAAGCCAGCGTTTTTCAGCTAGGCTCAAAACTAGTGTAGAAAATAGCCTATTAATTATTAATTTTGATGTTTTTGAATCCAAAAACCAAGCGAACGTCATAAGTTGACCTCAGACAACAATATAAAATTTAAAAAGCCAGTTCATGACCCCTTTAAGTCTCAGAAATATGGAGAAAAGGTTCCAAAGTTTTGGTGGTGTGCTGATAAACGCTGGAGGAGAGACATTGCCTAATAAGAGTGTGTTAATCACGCCAGTTTGAAGCTCAACCTGACTAGTCTTGCCACTGATAGGCCCTGATGAAATATTGTTATAATTAAAACCACTCATGTGTTTAAAATAAATGTCGGGCCACGTCCCTTGCCAGAGCATCGACACCACTGGGATCCGTTGGCAATTACAGTCAATATTTCTCATTTCCATTAAGCTGTAGTGGAGGAATAGTCTTCTCCGTGACTCCATGGACTATTGGCAATATATTGACTAACCGTTATGACATTCAAAGTCTGATATGAGATGAGTGAATCAACTACAAATGAGATGAATGGGAATGCTAACAAATGGGAATGCTAGTGGACATGCCAATTACCATCTAAAATCTGTTCATTAATATTCATGAGTCCAACTTATACACTGTACAGTCTGTCCTAACCACACAGCAGGAAAAAAAGCTCTCTCAAAAACTCTTTAAAATCCAGATAAACAAGATGCTGAATCAGAGCATCCATAATAATCCCCTGCGATACGCGTCGACTCTGTGGTCGTCTAATTAGGCCTTAATACATGATGAGGAGAGGTACTAATAACAGCACACTTATGCATATTCTGTGCTTTGGCTCACCATCCTTTGCCTCGGGAGTCTCTGCGGAGGATGTTGTGTGAATGTAGGTGAATTATGAAATCCTTTGCCTTTCATGTGTTTATTTAATATTAATTGCTGAGGTTTTCTCAATGGATGCGGCACAGTTAATAAAACAAGAGTCCAGACAGACGCAGACATAATAGAGAGATAGAGAGAGACTCTGTCTAATGATTCTTTGAATTGCGAAAGCCTCATGGATCGCTCTTGTGCAGAATCCAGGTCAAAGCGGCAGAGTTACCCGGCTGGCACACAGAAAAGTGGGGCAAACTCAAACTTTCCTCCCTCCTTTTCGAGTGAGTAAGCAGTATGACACACTCGCTCACAGAAAACATCACCAGCAATCATACCGAAGCGAGACGGAGGGAAGGAAGCGGAGATTTAAGAGAGAAATAAAGAGGGAAAAGACATTAATGAGAGAAGGAAGTAAAGCAGGGAAAGATGGAAATGATGATGAATGTAAGTGGAATGAGAGAACCGGAAAAAAACAACGTGGTTTTTTTTTCTTCTTTTTTTAAAGTACCAGATTACAGATACAAAAAGTTACAGATGCCAGATGCCTGATTCTATGATGTGGTGTTGCATAAATAGAGTGTTCACACTGAAAATTCCGAAAAGGAAAAAAAATAACTTTAAATAGCCAGATGACACACTTAATTAACCGGGAAAAATATAGTGTAATGTTGGCCACTTCATGCACTCAACTGTGACAGCTTTAATTACACAATAGGGGCAATCAGGCTCCAATGTTGATTGACAAAATAACCAAATCAAATTCATACACAGTTGAGTACACAGTGCATTTGGAACTCAACTAATGTTTCCAGGGCAGCGCTGTGTGGTTGCTAGGGTGTTTCTAGGCAGCTGCAGGGTTGTTCTACTTGTTGATAGGGCACTGGAAGGTAAGCCCTGTTTCTGATGGACGGACGGATGGAACAATATATGGAACGATAGAATGACAGAAGGAGAGAACAACAGACAGACAGAACGAAGTATGTATGGACGGATGGATGCATGGAACGTCAGACAGAGAGACAGAACAATAGAACAACGGATGGATGGATGGATGGATGGAACGAACGTCAGACAGAGAGAATGACAGAACTACAGACAAACAGAACAATAGACAATGGATGGATGGATGGAATGTCAGACAAAGAGAGAACGATAGAACTACAGACAGACAGAAAAATAGACAATGGATGGATGGATGGATGGTCAGACAGAGAGAACGATAGAACTACAGACAGACAGAACAATAGACAACGGATGGATTGATGGATTGATGGATGGATGGATGGATGGATGGAACCAACGTCAGACAGAGAGAATGACAGAACTACAGACAGACAGAACAATAGACAATGGATGGATGGATGGATGGATGGATGGATGGATGGATGGATGGATGGATGGATGGATGGATGGATGGATGGATGGATGGGTGGAACCAACGTCAGACAGAGAGAACAGAACTACAGACAAACAGAACAATAGACAATGGATGGATGGATGGAATGTCAGACAGAGAGAGAACGATAGAACTACAGACAGACAGAACAATAGACAACAGATGGATGGATGGATGGAATGTCAGAGAAAATGATAGAACTACAGACAGACAGAACAATAGACAATGGATGGATGGATGGATGGATGGATGGATGGATGGATGGATGGATGGATGGATGGATGGATGGATCGTCAGACAAAGAGAATGACAGAACTACAGACAGACAGAACAATAGACAATGGATGGATGGACGGATGGAAAGTCAGACAGAAAGAACGATTGAACTACAGCCAGACAGAACAATAGACAACGGATGGATGGATGGAACTTCAGACAGCGTGAACGACAGAACTACAGACAGACAGAACAATAGACAATGGATGGATGGGTGCATGGATGGATGGGTGGAAGGGTGGATAGATGGATGGATGGATGGATGGATGGATGGATGGATGGATGGATGGATGGATGGATGGATGGATGAATGTATGCATGGATGGATGGATGGATGGATGGAAGGGTGGATGGATGTATGCATGGATGGATGGATGGATGGATGGATGGATGGATGGATGGATGGATGCATGGAAGCATGGATGGATGGATGGGTGGATGGATAGATGGAAGGATGGATGGATGGATGGATGGATGGATGGATGAATGGATGGATGGATGGATGGATGGATGGATGGATGGATGGATGGGTGGATGTATGCATGGATGGATGGAACATCAGACAGAGAGAACGATAGAGCTACAGACAAACAGAACAATAGACAACGGATGGATGGATGTCTGCTGGATGGATGAATCGATATGTAACAATATACTGAACGATAGAACGACAAACAGACATATATACATTTGAATTAAGGGATTAAGAACCTTATCTGAGGCATGTACAATGACACGACTGCCACAATACAGTCTGAAGAAGTCACGGAGTCCACACAGACAGACAAAAGGAGGTGGGAGAAGAGAGAGGGAACACAAGGGATGAAAGGTAGACAGTGTGACAGAAGAGCCAGTTTGCTGAGGTTGAAAGAATTAGAGGATGAGAAGAGGACCGAGAGAGAGAGAGAGAGAGAGAGAGAGAGAGAGAGAGAGCTTTTGAAGAAAGCAAGGGCATCAAAAAAGCAAGAGAGGCTCTCTCAGTTGTTTTATGTCATCCGTTCCTCTAAAAATAGAGAGGTGAAAATACTGACAAGCAGTGACACATTGAGCGTTGTTTCCCACATTGATGGAACAAATGCAAATGTGGTGGGAAAACCGCTGTGATGGGGTTAAAAAGAGAGAAAGAAAACCTGTTTTTTTTATATTAAGCAGAGCGCTTGCAGTCTTCTCTCTGTGCTTGATCTTAGTGAGCTGTGAATTTATGACAGAACATGCATGTGAATTCTGGAAGTCAAAAAGAAGACTGTTTCCTGACCATGTGAACATTATATTTTTTATATTGTTTAACTAAAATAGCATTTCCTTATCTTATTATCTTATCAAAAATGTTGAAAACGGGTTAACATTTTTCCGGGAAACTGATACATTTTGTAGGATTCTTTGATTAATAGAAAGTCTTTACTGTGACTTGACAATACATTTAATTCATCCTAATTTCATTCCAAAAAAATAAATGTTACTGATCCAAACTGTATGTGTGTATAAAATACAAATTCTATAAGCACACAAGCAGGAACTTTACAAAAGCCTGACAGACAGTTTGAGCATCTGAAAAATGTCTTTAAATTATATATTAATAACTAGCTGACCTTTACAGTGACCCATAACTGTAGTTCATGTTATTTCTGTAATAAAAATAAATATTAGATGGTTATGTGTATCTTAGACCAATTTAAAAAAGGTGTTTCAGAGCACACAGTCTAACAGAGTGAATTGTTCGTGGTTAAATTGTAATGTTATAATGAGAGCAGTGTAATAATGATGCAGACCTCTGTGTTCATTTAGTGGCAGCTCATGGCACAAAGGATTATACATTTATCTTAGACACACACACACGCGTAACTGAATGGAGAGTTTTTCAGCAATACACTAATCAACTGCAGAACAGGGCCACAATAAATGTAGCTTCACCTCAAATGCTGTGCACATAAAAATAAAGCTTTACACTAAGTTATTAGCCACCACGGTAATGAAAAAAGACACAAATACAAATTAAAGCTGCAAGCAGCGATGGGCGGGCCCTCGCACCTGTAGCGCGTCGGGGTGTGAGGCGGCCGCGTTGCATATTTTGCAGCTGAATTTGCTAGGCTGCTTCATTAAAGGTCACTTCCTATTGCCAGCAGGTGGCGCTATGACTGTGGGTGAATGTCGGCATGTAGATTTGTTCAGGGCGGGACTCTTGTCAAATGTGTAAAATTTCGTGCAGATCTGGGCATTTACAGCCAAGTTACTACAACTTCCTGTTTCATGGCGAATCTTCGATGCCACGGACACGCCCGTCGACGAAAACGTGCAGATAGCACAACTTTACATCGTCAATGCCTTTAGAAGGCACAGCAGAAATTTGAAGTCGATCAGACTAAATCTCTAGGAGTTAGTTAAAGTATGTAATGAGTAAATAATCCAAAAACGGCGTTAAAATTAGAAATGGCGGACTTCCTGTTGAGTTTAGGGGATCGCTCCAAGAGACTTTTTTGTCCGTCTGGACATGGCAGATGTACCACAGAGATTTCGTACATGTCGGTCAAACATGCGGCCGGGGCTGCTTCGTTAAAGGTCACCTTCCAGGGCGGGACTCTTGTCAAATGTGTAAAATTTCGTGCAGATCTGGGCATTTACAGCCAAGTTACTACAACTTCCTGTTTCATGGCGAATCTTCGATGCCACAGACACACCCATCGACGAAAACGTGCAGATAGCACAACTTTACATCGTCAATGCCTTTAGAAGGCACAGAAGAAATTCGATCCGACTAAATCCCTAGGAGGAGTTAGTTAAAGTACGGAGTGTGTAAATTGTCCCAAATCGGTCGCCAAATTCAAAATGGCCGACTTCCTGTCGAGTTTAGGCTATGGGTTCTTGAGGCTTTTTTGTGCGGCTTGAAATGATACACATCCCCACCAAATTTCGTGCATGTAGGTTGAACGTGGAGGAGGGGCTAATTTTTTCCAATTTTCTAGGTGGCGCTAGCGAGCCATTTTGCCACGCCTATCCGCGAAACCAACAAAATACGAAATTTTTCACCAGTCCTGACATGCGTGCCAAATTTGGTGACTTTTACCCCTTTTCCACCGAAAAAAGAACTGGTTCGGAACTGGTGCTGGTTCAAAGTTAGTTCGGAGCTGGTTCAACTTGCGAACCCGTTCAGAACCTGTTTGCTTTTCCACTGACTAGAGCGCCCAGGGAACGACGTCGTTACGTCACTGTTTACGTCGCTTGCAAGTAGGCTACATTGCTTTGGGATTATCTCTAACTCGTGTACCAAGAAAACTTTAAAAACAATTGAAATATGTAAGTCTTTTAATCTTTTCGTTTGATATGTAATCTTTTCTGATAAGTTATGTACCCCTGTCTTGTGTCTTTTTTCTTTCCATTTATTTGTTCTATATCGTGACTGTTTTCTTCTTTGCTTATGTTTAAATAAATAAATAAATAAAAACGCTTGCGTGTTTCTGCAGTTTCTCATGGCTTTGTGATGGTCAGAAAATATGTTTAGAACACATCTGAAGCCGCCCCAGCCCCCGACGTAAACATGACGTGCTAAAAGAACGGTTCTAGTCCAGCAAAGAGTTGGTGCCGCTTTGGAACCAGTTCTCGCGGCCGCGAACCGGTTCTTTGGCTGTCGAAACACAAGGAACTGGTTCGCGCGCAGGCAACGGCTCCGAACCGGCTCTCAAAATGCGCTGGTGGAAAAGGGGCTTTTTTGAGCATGTTGCGGCCCCGAAAACGGCGCTTACTTTGCAGAAAAAATTTTAAAAAATAAAAAAATTTTTTAAAAAAAATAACCCTAACAGTTTCAAGAGGGCCTCGCACCGTTGGGTGCTCAGGCCCTAATAAGACCCCGCCCAAATAATCACGTGACTCCTCACTCTCAACACAAGGATGAGCATGGTCATGTAAGGGAGTTAGTCAAAGATATTGAGCCTATTACACAAGGGCAGGACTCAGTTAACCTCTTCTAGAATTCAGTATGAGAAATTAGAAATGCACAAACGGACAGGGTGATTGCTAAAAAGTACAAGGTTTTACTGACTAAAATTCAGAAAGACTTCTCTGCGTGTTGGGAGTTTATATAAATATTTTCAAAACACCGCAGGAGTCTTATCGTGCTAAATACCAGGCTGCATATTAAATCTGATTTGCCTCATGAAAATCTCATAAATTATTTTCCCCTGCTGATAAACTGACAGATCAACAGAAGTTACTGTTGGTTTTACTGGGCTTTTCTAACATGCGACACTTCAGAGCATACAGTAAAGCGCCTGCGTGGACCATGTCAGAGTTTGATTGATGGTCTGGAATTTAAAACGCTGCTCTTAAAATAGGCGGATTGCCCCCCCTGCTGTGATTGGACAGCCTAATGAGTGCAGAGTGATTGTGCTCAGGTAACACTTCCCCGGGTCCACCACCCATCGACACACTGACACTACAATAGACTGGAAAGACGTGAGGATGGGGAAGATAATAAAATATGATTGGGGAACAAAGAGACAGTTATAAAATGCTCTGCTTGAGTCACTGCATGAATGATTTGAGGCTGTCATTGTTTCAAGCACTCACTAATTCACTCTCGTACTCGTTTAAACACACAGCAGTCCTGGCTTGGATCCAATCAGCCGCCCATGAAATTAATAAGAGTTCGTTTTTAATCCTACAAGATTCGAGTTTGAGCGGTTTTAACATCTGAACGATTTATCAAATGTTCACACACACAGGTGAATTTCCTAAATTCATTTCAATTAATAAAATTAAATTAATAAAATTGCAATTCATCTTACATTCAAGGCCATATTAATCCACAGAACAACCACAAAATATCCATTATATTTAATAGCAATATTGTGAAATATTATTACAATTTTAAATAAATCTTTTTTTATTTATTCCTGTGATCAAAAGCTGAATTTTCAGCATCATTACTCAGTTTTCAGTGTCACATGATCCTTAAGAAATCATTCTAATACCCCGATTGCTCAAGAAACATTTCTTATTATTATCAATGTTGAAAAGTGTTGTGCTGCTCACCATGGAAACCATGATTTTTCAGTGTTTCCCAGGATTCCATTATTTGATGGGATAGAAAATGAAAAGGTTCAGCATTTTTTTTTATTTAGAAAGCCTTTGTAATATTATAAATGTATTCTTTGCTGTCACAATTTATTGATTTAATGTGACCTTGCTGTAAAAATAATTTCTCTTTTTAAAAAAAAAAAAATTAGAGCATCGTTACAGTAAACCAAATGCCTAATCAGTTATTATTTCTTCCATTATTTATGCATTGAACATTAAAACTTAGCATTTTATGATTCTATTAAATTATTATAATAAACTATGTCCCATAAACGTAATGACACAAGAAAGAAAATGGTTATAGAATCTTCTGCAAATGAATGAGTAATATTTCCAAAACTTGCTGGAGTGTACAGTCATGATTATTGGCACCCTTGGTAAATATGATCAAAAATGGCTGTGAAAATAAATGTGCATTGTTTATCCTTTTGGGTGGGGTCTCTTTCTGAAATATGAATGGCTACAATTATTTGCACCCAGAAATTCTTATGAGTAAAATATCTCTGAAGTAGCCTATTTATGTATTTGCATATTTATGTGGTAACGCTTCCTTTTACAGTCCAGTTACCCATGTAAATACTATGTACTTATTTTAGTAACTACAATTACTGGGTAATAACTAGTACTAACACTGAACCTACCCCTAAACCTAACCCTGTTCCATGTACTTACCTTATATTAGCCAGTACTTTCTAGGTAAGTAAGTACACTGTAAGTACACTGTAAGTACTGTACTGTAAAAGGAAGCGTTACCATTTATGTTTAGATAGGTTTGGTGCAAAAACAATATAAATACTGTTTGTTTTCTCACACAAACCGCTCGTTTCGTGTCTTACGAGTCATTAAATCATGTTTAATTTGGACTTCTCTGTGCATGCTCTTTGAGGTGGTGACCATAGACCTCCATTATATGACTGACAGACAAGAACGGTTTGACCTAAAAATATCAAAATTGGAACTACGGTGGAAACAAAGACACCTACATCTTGGATGCCCTTGAGGTAAGCTAAAACATACAAAAAAAAATTAATTTCAAAGTGAACTATCCCTTTAATTTCAAGGGATTGTTCACCTTATATCATTCCAAACTTTGAAGACGGACATCTAAACAACATTGGACCTCAAAGACTTCCATTGTATGGACAAACAAACAGATGTTTGTCGGTTGTAAATATTATGGCGTTATAGCAGTGCAGTTACAGAACACTAATCAAGACTCCGAAACATCTGTCAGCCAATCAGATTCAAGCATTCAATCAGAGTTGGTATAAATGGTACAATAAACAGGATGCGAGCGAGGACAAAAGAGCTAAACTGATTACACACCCCTTGACATTTCAACACATGCCACATTCAAACATATTCTGTCGCACGGATATGATTTGCATAAATTTATGAAGTGTGTGAGCGTATGCACCCAGGCTTGATGCTCGCATTGATCATCTAAAAGGCTCGTAGTGATTTTTGCAGCCAGTCCTTTGAGATAACATTTATGTCCTACTGTTCTATCCAGTGATGCAAATACAAAACAAAGCAGGCGTTGCATGGACGTGAGGGCAAAGCATAATCACACACACACACACAAAAGGCTTTCTTCCATCCTGTCAAGGGGTATTTGTAAGTCACCTGAAGCCTATTAAAGCAATTTAAGCAAAGAAATGAATCACTGAACTCAATGTCATTTATTAGCGTCTCGGGTAACGTGGTGGATCAGCTCCGTGAAAAACAAGCGCTGACATCCAATCAGCAATCCAGTCAGCCTACAGTACCTCAACAATGAAGGGTGAAGTGTATTTTATGGAAGCTTGTTTCCGCCACTGAATTAAAAAAATAAAATAAATAATTGTGACTTTTTATCTGTCAGAATTGCGAGTTATAAAGTCAGGATTGCGTGTTATAAAGTCAGAATTGCGAGATATAAAGTCAGAATTGTGTGATATAAAGTCGCAATTCTGAGAAAAAAAGACAGAAGTGTGACTTTTTATCTCACAATTCTGACTTTTTTTCTCACAATTGCGAGTTTACATCTCGCAATTCTGACTTTCTAACACATAATTGCGAGTTTATATGTCGAAATTCTGACATCTTTTCTCAGAATTGTGAGATATAAACTCGCAATTGCGACTTATCAGGCCAATTCTAAGGGGAAAAAAATACTAGTTTAAATCTCACAATTCTGACTTTTTATCTCCCAATTCTGACTATATCACGCAATTGCGACTTTATATCAAGCAATTCTGACTTTATATCTCACAATTCTGACTTTATAACTCGCAATTCTGACATTATAACTCACAATTCTGACTTAACACGCAATTGCGACTTTATATCTCGCAATTCTGACTTTTTTTCTCGCAATTGCGACTTTATATCTCGCAATTCTGACTTTTAATCTCGCAATTGCGACTTTATATCACGCAATTCTGACTTTTTATCTCGCAATTGCGACTTTATATCACGCAATTCTGACTTAACTCGCAATTGTGAGAAAAAAAGTCAGAATTGTGAGATAAAAAGTCGCAATTATTTATTTTATTTTCTTATTCAGTGGCGAAAACAAGCTTCCATAGTATTTTATATTACGTTTTATGAAAAATTAAAGTGTGTAATTTCTGCACCCCTTGCAGCACCAAACAGAAATATTAGAGGTTGCTAAAGTTGGAGTGTTTCTGAAGTTTGAAATCTCTTGAAAAGAGATGTAAAGTTTCAAGGTTATATTATCTAAGCCTTGAGTTGATTAGTTTCGAGTTGTAATGCTTTTCTACTGTATATGCTGAGGAACCGTGAGTTTAGGTGCTTACTAAAGCTCAAAGTGCAAGTTCAAGTTAAGCTCAATCAATTTACCGTATTTTCCGCACTATAAGGCGCACCGGATTATAAGGCGCACCTTCAATGACCTATTTTATAACATTTTTCATATATAGGGCGCACCGGATTATAAGGCGCATAAGATACTGCATTCCTAGAAGAAAAGGTTCTATATAGGACCTTAAAAGGTTCTAAAGCGCTACGTATTTGGAACCCTTAAAATGTAATGAGTGTGAATGATCACAAAATTCAAGATATGGGGGTTAAAAATGTCATTAATCAATATCACACGAAGAGTGCCATTTCAGTTTTTATCCTCCAAAATCCGCATGATTAAAATGTGATATTAAGTTACTACAACAGTTTAATAAACAATAAATTAATTACAACTACAAAATGTTGCAGAATAATGTAATATATGAATAAATAATAGCCTTTAAAAGAACCTTTGTGCCAAAAGTGTTCTTTCTTGTCATTATTGAACTTTTTTTAGCATAAAATGTCCTTTGGAGTCGAGTAAAGAACCCTATGCTACATATGAAGAGTTTGGTTCCAAAACGCTAGAAATCCATTTTTGATGAATTTGAGTAAAACTGTGTTTTCTTTAGCAAGAAAATGGGAAGACTAAAAGCGCGATTCAATTAACCAATTGATCCATATATAAGACGCACCGGATTATAAGGCGCACGGTCGTTTTTTAAAAAAATTAAAGACTTTTAAGTGCGCCTTATAGTGCGGAAAATACGGTATTGTGTAATAATAATTAGCAAAAAAAGTGAATATACTTGTCCATTTAAAAAAGAAAGGAAAAAGAAAAAAAGTTTAAGTTAGTTTTTTTTACAGTATGACACTTTGTAAGCATTAAAAATGCTCACGTGCTTTCATGTGCGTCACAAAAACACAAAGTTACCAAAACTAATATTAAGACTATAAATAAAATATTATTCAAACTAATAAATACAACAATAATGTTTAAATTATTTGATAACACTAATTATAAGCTTGACATTTCTAAATTAAAAGCCTTCAAAAACTGGCCCAATTTACCTCCTATTCAAGTGTCTCTGTAATCCAGAATTGCTTTTGTTTTTGTTAAGACATGGTATGGGACCAATTACTTTGTGCTAATCAACATTACACCAAAGAAGCTGTCAATTTAGCTTATTTTTTATTACTTGTATTAAACCCTGATTATTCCTTTAAGAACTAGTCAAAGAAGGTAGAAAATGGCAATTAAATAAAAGAAGATAAAGGTGGAAACTATAAAAGCGAATGTGTGTGAAGATCTGAAGATACCGGGGTACTGCTTCCTTTTACAGTACAGTACTTACAGGGTACTTACAGTGTACTTACCTAGAAAGTACTGGCTAATATAAGGTAAGTACATGGAACAGGGTCAGGTTTAGGGGTAGGTTCAGGGTTAGTACTAGTTATTACCCAGTAATTGTAGTTCCTAAAATAAGTACATAGTATTTACATGGGTAACTGGACTGTAAAAGGAAGCGTTACCGATACCGGCTGCATCTGAAATCACGTACTTCCCTTCTATGTAGTAGGCGATAAAACCGTATGAGACAAAAGTAGTACGTCTGAATTCACAGTACTCATGAAAGAGTAGGCAAAAATGACCAACTACTTCCGGCGAGATTCTGAAGCGTGCATACGATGGAAATAACACTAAGGCTAACTTGGAAATGAGGCCCGATGTCCAAAATCCAGAACCACCCCTTTAAATCCAAGGTTTCCAGAGATCAGAAACAAAGCTTGCCCTCAGAGAACAGCCTAGGCAATCAAATAGCATGCGATCTGTGTAATCCAAGTAAGCTGCAATCAAACTATAATCAATTCCCCAAGGCAAAAAGTTGTCATTGATTATCACTGCCTCTGATTTCCTCACCTTCAGTAAAGCTATTCTTCTGTTCACCTTGGTGCCACCTACAGAAGCAGTATTATCTCCCAAGGCCTCCATCTGACACCCCAAGGACTGAAAGGACGCTCAGTGACATGGTCACCTCCTAAGGCACATCCCTCTGATTGTGACAGCCTGCCAATATGCCTGGAACCAGCCATCAATCAAAGCCGTCATCTGTCCAGACATGCAGACAATGTGTTGAGGAAGGGCAGAAACTGATGAGTGATGGTGGGTGTATTTGTCTCAGAGTCAGCCTGTGATAATGATAACCAGGATTATGGGAAGTGGGATACATGAAGCAAAAATATGTTCACCGTCTTGATTGGTAACACATATAGTAAAGCCATTTTAAAAATTATGATAGCTTAAAATTCACTGATGTATATTTATTGTAGGGCTGTCAAACGATTAATCGCATTCAAAATAAAAGTTTGTGTTTACATAATTTATGTGGGCGTAGTGTGTATAACTATTTTGTATATATAAATACACACATATGCATGTATATATTTAAAAAAATGTGTTCTTAATATATGAAATATTTATATTTATTTATAATATTAATTATGTATAAATATATATAAAGTATATACTTTTAGATTTTTCTTAAATATATACATGCATGTGTGTGTATTTATATATACAAAATAATTATACACACTACGCCCACATATATTACCTAAACACAAACTTTTATTTTGATTAATCGCGATTAATCGTTTGACAGCCCTAATTTACTGCAAAGTGCTTTGAGTTTGTGTTATTAAAATAATCATGATACTGAATTCTAATTCATAGTCTAAATGAGACGGTTGCAGTTTGCCTGTAACAAATACAAATTATTCATTTTAGGTTGATTATATTGATTTACCTTGTGTAACATTCTCCAGGAATCCCAACTGCTGTTGCTGTTCTCAATACATCGCTGTCCTTTCTTTCTTTTCATTTTTTTCCCCTAAAAACAGACAGGAAAAGCTCTAGGACTGACTCAGGGGGTAACATCGGGTTCACTGCCCCATCAGTCCGCACCCCAAAAACCCATTTGTTTGGAAGCTCGAATGCAATCAATCCAGTCCGCACCCCACAGAACCTCGAGTTTAATTACACATAAAACTAATTGCACATCAAACTATCCACCACAGACCCTGGTCATCAGCAGGGTTTCATCTCTCGAGTTCGCCAGTTAAGCCATGTTCACCTCTGACCCAATTCTCAGTGCCATTTGAGTTCGGTTTAGAATCAAAAGAAGGAATACAGTGCGATCAGTTGGACATACAGTGGATACAGTTATAAAAAAATAAAATAAAAGAGTAATAAGATTATACATAAACTTCTCATTTGCCAAAACACATATTTTGCACCACTGCTTGTTTTACTGAGATTTTTTGGATATTATTATTCATACGTTGCTTTGAAATAAACCACCGTTTTTATTCAGTTAGGTCATTCACAATGCTTTATGGACTGTGCCATTCATTTCGTCAAGAAAATAATATATGTACACTGTTTTTGCTTCATTTAATTCCTATGCGGAATATGAATGGGTAAAATATTAAAAAACCAAGATAAAGGTAAAGAAGGCAGTGGATGTAAGCTCTATGAGCCATGCTTATGGACAAAATGCAGGCCAGGGTGTTTTTTTGTGTGCCCGTTTTACTGCCCATCAGGTGAAAATTGTACATCTGATCACTGAAAAATAATAGGCGCATGATTTCAATCATGCCTGTGGCAAAATCGGTGTGGGTCAAGTTGAACGCTAAAGTGTAAAACTTAGTGCTTGGGTGATGTGTTTCATCAAAAAAAGAAAGAAAGAAAGAAAATCCGAAGAATTTTTAAGATAATTTCCATTCATTTATTTATCTGGACGAAAACATTTTCAAAAATATATTCTTTTTTTTTTAAACATTGTAAAACATTTCAAGCCAAGTAAATGTTTTTTTAAAAAATCCCAAATATTTCATATGTAAAAATTAGGGCTGTCAAAACGATTAATCGCGATTAATCGCATCCAAAATAAAAGTTTGTGTTTACATAATATATGTGGGTGCACTGTGTATAATTATTATATAAAAACACACATGCATGTATATTTAAGAAAAACATATTATTTATATATAAAATATTTATATTTATATATAATATAAATTATATATAAATCTATATACAGAATATACATGAAAATATTTCTTAAATATATACAAGCATGTGTGTGTGTTTATATATCTAAAATAATTATACACAGTGCCCCCACATATATTATGTAAACACAAACTTTTATTTTGGATGCGATTAATCGTGATTAATCGTTTGGACAGCCCTAGTAAAAACGGTTTTCCACATAGTGTTCTCACAAATGCATTTTCTCCCCTAAAAAAAATCCTGTACTAACCTATCCTCTGAGAGAAAGTAAACACTTCTAAACAGTAACACAATAAGGTTTAAATCAGCCTTTATGAATGACCAGACTATAAATATATACACCCATCCTAATACGGCACAAGAGTGCAATACCACTGCTTTATCCAAGTATTCTGACACATATTGATCGAAAGAGATCTGCTGTGCGACTGAAGAGATGCATTTAAGATGCACTGCACAGATGTATGTAGACTGCTGTTCATAGTGTCTTTACAATGGGGTTTTGACCTCCTGCAGACAGAGGGATATTGGGAAACGATGTGAAGTGTGACTCTGTATGTCAATGAGTTTATGTTAGTGTGTGTCCCTTTAAAACACGTTCTCCCTCTGTAGTTTTGTTTAATTGAGGTCCTGGTCCTCTTAGAGTAATGTATGTAAACATATACATTCTTCATCACCGGAATGTGCTCGGATTATATAGGAATGTGACGACGACACAACGAGACATTATTCAGACACTATAGTCCAGTCCGGCTGGATGGCTATAGCTCCTGGAAGAAGGCCACTCTGGATTTGGTGCTCTGGAGAGTGAGCTGTGGAGAAAGATTGAGAGGTGTAATGAATTGTGCTGTGCAAGTTCCAAACTGATGCTCTTCATTTCATATGAAGTGACAAGATACAAAAAATAATAATACTACTTTTATTCTGCATTAAATTGATCAAAAGACATCAGGGCGTCATTTTTCCATTATTTTTGCTCATGCCATGAGAAACATTAGACATGTATGACACGTTCAATACCTCGGAGTCATGCAGAATTCATAGCGAGAGAGAGAGAGAGCAGTGTGTGTGTGTGATCAGCTGTCACTAGTCTGTGTGAGTCCACTGCCGGTGATGTTTAAAGACACTTCAAGACAGAATCCCTCATGAAACACGGGTGTAAACAAACAAGAAGAGACGGAAGAGAGATCCAGAAATGGGAAAATGATGAAAATAACGCTATGTGAAAATGGTAGATTTCTGCTTCATTGTTGAACTATTTACAGGACATAAGGCACAAGTACTTTCACCCTGAAATAGCCTAATCTACTCAGTGGTTTCCACACATGCTCCAGATATCTTGAGATATAAATGTCACTAGAAATACACTAAAAATAAAGACAGATGTCTGTGGTTACTCTGAAAAAAGGGTTCTATATGAAGAGTTCAGATGCAAAAGCCTCTAAGTGCCATTTGAAATTTTCTTCTAAAATGATCATTTTTATCAAGCTTGTATATTTAAGTTCAGTAATTTCACTTAAATGGCAATGAAGATTACCTATTAATTGTCATTTAAGTGAAATTACTGAACTTAAATATACAAGCTTGATAAAAATGGCCATTTTAGAAGAAAATTTCAAATGGCATTTAGAGGCTTTTGCATCTGAACTCTTCATATATATAGCATAGGGGTCTTTACTCAACTGCAAAGGCACCTTTTATGCAAAAATAATAATAATAATAATGACAAGAAAGAACCCTTTTGGCACAAAGGTTCTTTATAGGCTATTATTCACTCATATTACATTATTCTGCAACATATTGCAATTGTAATTAAATTATTGTTTATTAAACTGTTGTAGTAACTTAATATCACATTTTAATCATACTGATTTTTGAAGGGTAAAAACTGAAATGGCACCCTTAGTGTGATATTGATTAATTACATTTTTAACCCCCATATCTTGCATTTTGTGATGATTCACATGCATTGCATTTTAGGGGTTCCTAATAAGTAGCGCTTTAGAACCTTTTAAGGTTCTATATATAACCTTTTCTTCTACACTCTAAAAAAAAAAGGTTCTTCAGGGGTTCTTTGCGGTGGTCATGGTGCTATATAGCACCACTAAGCCCAGTTTGGTTCTTCAGTGTTTTTCTGGGGTGGTTAACATGCACCTCTTATGGTTCTACATAGCACTATATGACAAAGATAAGTGCTATATGGCACTTAAAGTGGTTCCCCTATGATTACAAGCCAATGAACCACTTTTAGTGCTATTTAGCACCATTTTTTTTTAGAGTGTAAGAGTGTAGGACAACTGTGTGAACTTGAGGAGAACTGACTTCAAACATCCACTATAGATCACCTTGAGACCAGATGGCTGGAAGTAATTGAAAAAGTGCAAAAAATTTATGTCTTCACCAACAACGACAGCGACAGGATACAGCAGTCGAGTAAGAACGTCTACTGGAAAGCAAAAGTAAAAAAACAAAAAACTAAAAAAAAACGTTGTGGCCTCCAGGAATTTAATTACTGTCAGTATGGACACTGTGATGACTGAGGAATTACATTTCTTATTTGATATTTGGGAGACATTATTTTTGTGTCTTTTCTTTTTGTTTTTCACTGTTAAAGAAACTGGCCAACTTTTTTAATTCATAGAGCTTAAAAGTTTAAATCTAAGACTTTGACATTAACATATCAGCCCAGATGAGAAAACTGAAGCTAGTTTTCTGAGAAAGTTCTAGTATAATTTTTGCAGATGCCATTTGGCTTTACATTTAGTGTATATTTTAATTATTTCATTTATTTGTAATGGCAAAGCTGAATTTTCAGCATCACTCCAGTGTCTCTTCAATGTCACATGATCCTTCAGAAATCATTTAAATATGCTGATTTGATGCTCAAGAAACAATTTCTTATTATTATCAATGTTAAAAACTATATATTTTTGTGGAAACTGATCATTTTTTCCTAATTCCTTGAATACAAACTTTAAAAGAACATTATTTATTTGAAATAGAAATCTTTTGTAACATTTTAAATGCATTTACTGTCACTTTTGATCAATTTAATGCATCTTTGAGAAATAAAAGTAGTAATTTGTGTAACAAAATTAATAATGATCGTGATATTTTGCAACCTTCATACAAGCATGTGAAAATCAATGGCTCACTAAAAAAAAAAAAAAAAAAAAAAAAACAAGAAAAAAAAGTAGATCAGTCGCAGGTTAACTGACTTAACTTTGAACTGATCCAAAATTCAGTACAATTAACAAAGGAATGCTGGGACACTCACGTGCCACCGCTTCAATGGGGATTTTGATGGATCACCACATCAACACATCCCGCGAACAGGTGAGACTGTCAGTACATTAAGACACTCTCACTCCATCTCTCTCCCTCAGGCTAAAGCTAGCAGCAGGACACACCGGGCTATGGAGAAAGCACCACCACGACCATTAATCATTTCACCAGCGTGACCTGGAAAGCCAGCGACCCTTGTCACTTGCTCCAAGGTCCAGTGCTCAAACTACCTGAGCAACAGTGATTTACAACGAGTTGGACAGTGTCCCGATACAGGCTTCCAACGCGGGCTCAACGTCGGCTAAGAAAACAACAGCTGTCAAAGAGTGTAGGGTTCTTGCTGCTGTTAGCACGAGAGCTGTAAAGCTGTTCCCCCAAGTGTCCGGCTTGATTTGCTCGAGCTCCGCTTCAATTAGACGATCACATCAAGGCACAATGACTGAACACACGGAGGGCAATCCATCCGTCCAAACAACCGATCACAACACAGGAATCAATTAGCGTAGAGCAAACGAGACAATTTCACACACAGAAGGAAAGCTTTCTATGGCTAAAATGGAGCTTTTAATCTACCGTTTCATAAGCCTTGATGAAAACGTAGCTGAACCTTTCAGAAAGATGATGAATAAATTAATTTTGGATTATCGGGGCTCGTGGCATGACTAACAGTATGATTAGGATCATATTTCATAGGAACTCGCCCTTCTGGGAAATGGTATTGCAACACAGGCTTTTCAGAAGAGTTTAGTGAACCTGCAATTCCTTTTTTAAAGTTATTCCCATCTCAAACACAAGTTCCAAAGTTTCACATTTAGGATATGGAATAATTCAAACATTACAGAGGTATTTGCTGCAACAAGCACTTCTGTGAGGTTGTCAAACGCTGAACTTGAAGTTATTTGAGTGTTAGACTACAACCTTTTTTAAGAATTAAAATCTGAAAAAGGGGTTATACACCAAATTGTCTGTGCTGATATATGATGATTTTAAGAAATTAGTGAACTCCTTTTCTGCAAATCAACTGACTCTTTAAATCTCCAGTTCAGTTTCTCCTCCCGAGTTTAAAATTAATGCATTTCAGTTACCAAATTCATGAAACATTCTAGGGATACTCCACTTTTTTTGGAAATAGGCTCATTTTGCAACTCCCCCAGAGTTAAACAGTTGAGTTTTACCGTTTTCAAAATCAATTCAGACGATTTTCTGATATTTAGAAGAATATCAGTAACTAAACAGTTTCTGGTCTCATTGACTTCCATAGTATATTTTTTCCTACTATGGAAGTCAATGAGACCAGCAACTGTCTGGTTACTGATATTCTTCTAAACATCAGATATCGGGTATATGCGTTTGAAAACGGTGAAGCTCAACTGTTTAACTCTGGTGGAGTATGAGCCTATTTCCAAAAAAAGGGAAGTATCCCTTTAAAAATAAAATTCGTATTAACTGCAAATTTCATCTCATTTACGAACTTAAGAATAAAGCTAAGAGTATTTTATATTCCCAAAAACATTTAAAAAATGTTCTTATCTTTTTACTTAAAAATGTTCTAAAAACAAAACTTAAGAATAAATCGAATTCCTGATAAGAATGTTTTTAAAATCATCGTAATTAACCTCTTCAAAAATACATTTTTACTTTATATTTCGTAGGTAAAAAAGTCAGGATAACCTCCAATTTATCTTAAATCCCCCAAAGAAAGATCTTAAATAAATGTATTGGGTTGTTTCAAAAACTAAGCATTACAACAATACACTAGCTACATTAATATAATATGTTTTACTATTACTATAGTAATGAATGATATAGTATATATAGTATGATGTGCACAAGTACTCTGAAGTGACACTATATTATGTAAACAATAATCAGTTGCCAAAAAAAAAAAATGGAGTGCGCTCCTCGTATGATCGTTATGGTAATCTGAACTGCACATTAGAATAACTTCTTAGAAATTATCTTAAGAAATTTCTTAACCTCTGAACTAATTGTGTGGGGTGTTGAAGGCGCAGTGGATAAGACACATGCCTTTGGTGTGAGAGACGCGGGTTCGAATCCACTGAGAGACACCATTATGTCCCTGAGCACGACACTTAACCCCTAGTTGCTCCAGAGGCATGCGACCTCTGACAAATACAGCAATTGTGAGTCACTTTGGATAAAAGCGTCAGCTAAATGAATGTAAATGTAATGTATAACCACTACTCTACCATACATGCAGATAACAGATATCTTAGAGAGTCTTAATACAGCTCAGGGACTTTGGAGTAGACTCTCAAGTGGGCGATGAAGGTTCGAATTCAGTTGCAACAGTTCTCTATACTATTCCCCATTACTTTCCTGTCATCTCTCAACTAATATTGTCAACTTTTATATTAGATCTATTTTTTTCCTTTTTAACTGTCTCAAACAGGGGTCCAAACCTGCACCTGGAGAGCCACTGTCCTGCAGTTTAGCTCCAGCCCTCATTAAACACCAGAACCAGATAATCAAGGTCTTCAGACTCAATAGAAACTTCCAGGCAAGTGTGTTGGAGCTGGTTGGAGTTAAAATATGCAGGAAGTCAGCCCTCCAGGAGCAGAATTAGACACCCCTGGTCTCAAACCTTGTATCACACTATGTCTGGTTTTGTGAAGGATGCATTTAACCAACCTTTTTAAAGTTGCTCTGCTTGCTGGTGCCTTTCTCAGCATTCTCATTATGAAGGATGTCTAAAGGGGTTTCTCGGTCTTTTAGCTTTAATGACTCAATCTCAGTCTTCAGTTCATTCAGCTGCTCCTGAAGGTGTTTGCTCTTCTCCAAATATTCGACCCTGCCAAAGAGGACAGAGAAATAATGAAACAAAGCTGATCTCCTGGTTTTCCTCTGTTTTAAGGCCTATTAACACCCAATTTTAAGCATGAAAAACTCCACACATGTGCATTTATCCAAACCGGATATGTTTTATCAAGATTCTTTGATGAATAGAGAGTTCAAAATAACAGCATTTATTTAGATAGCAATCTTTAGTAACATTATAAATGTCTTTGTTGTGCATCCTTGCTGGATTTAAGTATTAATTTACTGCTCCCAAACTTTTTGAATAGTAGTGTATTTCATCCATTGAGAACAGGCATAGATTTTTTAAGACAATCTTTCAGATCATGATAAATTGGACAATCAATATTTGTTTAAGAATAACAGTACCATATTCTCATTAATCACATCATTATTGACTGCCAACCTGAAAGTCATTGATCATTCTAGTTGAATTGTCTAAACAAAAAATGGAGTAGGGAATTTTATCACATAAAAATGAATCCACTACTCAGTTTAGCATCAGCAGAGAGGACACACTCCGGTACTGTTGATGTAACTGGTTCAAAAGATGTGGACAGATGTGACACCAGCAGAAAGACTGTGATCAGGATGGACTGCCGCCTGAAATGAGCTGCACTCACTTCTCCTTTTCGATCTCCATGGACAGACGTTTCATGTCAGTGTCTTTGAAGTCAAAACTCAGGTTCTCCATGCTGAAGTTGAAGTTAGTGCCATCAGGAGGAAGAGCATTTGCAGACAACGGCACAGGCTAAGCAGTGAACGAGAGAAAGAAAAACACATTCAAATGAGCTGAGTGGCTATATAAAAGAACAAATGTACACATAATAAATAAGCAATATCACACAAGCAGGAGTGCTATACCAAACATGAGGATTAAAATACTAATGCATTTAAAAGTAGTAGTTCACTTAAAAAAAAAAAAAAACTTTTGCTGATAATTAACTCATCCCCATGTCTTCCAAGATATCCACGTCATTCTTTCTTCAGTTTAAAAGAAATTAAGGTTTTTGATGAAAACATTCCAGGATTTTTCTCCACATAATGGACTTCAATGGGAACCAAACGGTTCAAGGTCCAAAAGACAGTTTCAGTGCAAACTGTTCAAAGGGCTTTAAACGATTCCAGACGATGAATAAGGGTCTTATCAAGCAAAACGATTGCTCATTTAAAAAATAAATAACAAAATTTAAGTTTTATAAGCTCAAATGGTCACCTTGCTGTTCTGTAATGCTGTCGTGACTCTCCTATTCGAAATGAACGAATCTTTTCCAGAGTCAACTTGTTCATTTCGTTCGTTGAATAAATCAAATGACACGAAGAAAGATTTGTTCATTCTGATGAACGAGTTCGAACAGGAGAGTCATGAACGCACATCACAGAACAGAGTAAGGTCGACCATTTGTGCTTATAAAACTTCAACTTTGTTTGTTTTTTTTGTTTTGTTTTTTAATGAGCGATCATTTCGCTTGATAAGACCCTTATTCATCGTCTGAAATCGTTTAAAGCCCTTTGAACAGCTTGCAGTTTGCATTGAAACTGTCGTTTGGACCTTCAACCGTTTGGTTCCCACTGAAGTCCGTTATATAGAGAAAAATCCTGGAATGTTTTCATCAAAACCTTAATTTCTTTTCAACTGAAGATGTCTTGGATGACATGGGGGTGAGTAAATTATCAACAAAAGTTTTTCTTTAAAAGTGAACTACTCCTTTAAAAGCTTTCCAAAAGCGGAACAGAACATTAAATAAGAAAAAAATATAGTTAAATACAGTATATATACGCCCTGCAGCATATGAAAGAGTAGTTTCATATTGAAATAAGGGTCCGTTTTTTGACTGGTCAATTAAATGATCAGTGTGGCGACTAGGAAATCAAGCACCTACTGTAGTACGAGCTTCAAAAAAACGGCCTTTATTTGCCTCAGGCAGGATGATGTCAAGCTCAGGTTTGCCTTAGATAGCTGGATCTTGTCAAAAGACCAAAGGACACTTCAGGGTATAAGAAAAATAAACTACAAAATTCTCAGTTAAGACATCATGACCTGGAGATAGGAGCAATGCTCTAAAGCGCCTCCTGAATTTTTAAGTGGTCAAACAGATCCAGCTAACATTAGCCACCCGTAGAAAGAGCTAATGTTTCAAAATGATACGCTGACCTCCAGTCACCCCTTAACTCACTGTGCATGTAAAATGCGCAGAAATGAGCCGCCCGTGGGATTTGCAAGAGTTTCCATAAAGCTTTGAAAGAGCAGAGGAGCTCAGTTCCCAAGTGCTTAGACCAATAATTAGGAAACTCATTGTAATATCCCTGAAATGCAGTTTCCAGGTAGAAAAACGTCCTCTCTGGGAACGAAAAAACGAATTATACAATTATATCCATTTCTACATTCAAGGCTTAGGACAATCCCTCATTTGCCGTGCATTTGAATCAGATATGAAGTGCACTCAGTCATCATGTGTATTTGAACCAGGTGGATATTCACAATGCATTTAATGGAGGTATTCAAGTTAACTGCGGCCTCTTTCAGTTTCCCTTTAAATAGCCAGACATTTGAACCCATTTGTAATCCAATTCTGAAAAGCCGTACAACCGTGCCAGACTATTCCCGGGACCCTATATGGCTAGCTAACCATTTTTTTAAGTTGGACAGCTTAATATGAATATAAATAGTCATTTCTTATTGCATTAGGGTGGATATTGCGAGGCTAAAAGACTTGAATGTTTCCCTGGATGAGTGGGGAAAGTTTTCCTGCAAGTAATGGAATGGCTGTCTGGTGCAACTTGTATTTAAACAAATTATCTTGACATTGACAAATGGCCGAGAGGCTAAATCAGACTAGCGTAAAAAACTGTGCCGAGTTTAAACCCTTTCTCTCTTCGAGATAAAATCGAACTGCTACGGACACCAGGCTGATTGAGAACGACAAGCGTTGATGTAACGTCATTGATGGAGATGTTGGAGAACGCAGTGTTTTGGCAAGGAATGGGTGATTACCAAGTATGGCGATTTGCTGGTGATCTCCAGTAGTTTGTTTTTCGCTCTGCGCTCCGATTCTCTAGCCTCCTGCAGGTCCTGTTTCAGCTGGTCGGCCTCCTTCGCCCTGCGGAGAATAAATACATGGGGTTACTCACTCAAGGTTTGAACCCTTTGAAGTGGACACAGTACTAAGATCTCCAAAGCACAAATTCAGTTGGAAATTGTCAAATGGATGCTCAGATCAGCAGAAAATTGAGACTTTCACAGGCAGCGAATAAAACAGCTTTCACAGCATGCACACCAACAGAGTGCCACATACTAAGTAAAGGCCCAGTAGATGGCTTTGAAAAGGGCCATCAGCATAGATCCAGCTGTGAGAGGAAGATCTGGGTGGTCTATGATAGCACATGTTCACATTATGAGTTCCGATTCTGTTATATACAGCAGATGATAGATCATAGGGGTGGGAACCCTTCTGCGCACCCCACAATTCGATTCAATTATGATTCAGAGGGCTGCGATTCGATGCTAAAGCGATTACTGATTATCTGAATCTTTTTTGTGTGTGGTTGTGTGACTATAAATACTTTGCTTTAAAAGAACCAAGTAATGACCCATAAAGAATTAAAGGGATACTCCACTTTTTTTTTTGGAAATAGGCTCATTTTACAACTCCCTCGGAGTTAAACAGTTGAGTTTTACCATTTTCGAATCCATTCAGACAATTTTCTGTTTTCCAGAAGAAAATCAGTAACCAGACAGTTTCTGGTCTCATTGACTTCCATTGTATATTTTTTTCCTACTATGGAAGTCAATAAGACCAGAAACTGTCTGGTTACTGATATTCTTTTAAATATCAGAAAATGGGCTGAATGGATTTGAAAATGATCAAACCAAACAGTTTAACTCTGGGGGAGTTGTAAAATGAGCCTATTTCCAAAAAAAGTGGAGTATCCCTTTAACGTACAATATATTTCATTAACATTTCAAAGAACCAACTGGAAAATAAATTTGTGCCTGAACTAGCAGCATACTTAACAGGGAAATGTGAATGTTTCTCACTAGATCTCGCTGCAATGTTATTACTTCAGTGGCGAATTCAAATGTTTTCTTTACTGGATTTGGGAGTGTAGTAGCCTAACAGTGCTGCTTGATTAAAATCGGCTCGCGCTGCATTGGTCCAAACTGATAAACGGTCCGTCATCCATACAATAACGAGCAGCTCGGTTTCGTTCCGCTTACATTACATTTGCCATTTGATGTTGGACAATGTTGTGGCCATGCACAAGACCCCTACATTTGAAATAACAAAATTTTGGTCGGCAGGAATAATGGTCCAACGAACCGTTTGGTTCAAAAAAGCGTACCGAATACCGAACCGAAAACCTCGTACCGAAAGGTTCAATACAAATACGTGTAATAACACCATGAAAAGCAGTCATCTGATGAAAGAATATCCAAATATTAATGCTGCTGAACATTAGAGCCAGACCGATATTTCGGCAGGCCGATATTATCGGCTGATATTAGGCATTTTCCAAACTATCGGTAGTCATAATGGCCGATAAATGAATATTTCTGAAATAAAATACAAACGGGCACAAAGCTAGCTAATGCCACTATCATCAGTCTGTTCTGTTGTGACAAAAAAAGAAACAAGTTTCTTTTTAAAATGCATTATCATATTATTTTGGTAAAAACTGATAAATAACTACAAATAACTAATGTTAGGGAAATCTGTTATTGTTTTGTTGAGCGTTTCTGAAAAAAATAAATAAAAGTATATATATATATATATATATGAAGAGTTCAGATGCAAAAGCCTCTAAATGCCATTTGAAATTTTCTTCTAAAATGTCCATTTTTATTAAGCATGTATATTTAAGTTCAGTAATTTCACTTAAATGACAATTAATAGGTAATCTTCATTGCCATTTAAGTGAAATTACTGAATTGAAATATACAAGCTTGATAAAAATGATCATTTTAGAAGAAAATTTCAAATGGCACTTAGAGGCTTTTGCATCTGAACTCTTCATATATATATATATATATATATATATATATATATATATATATATATATATATATATATATATATATCGGCCGATATATCGCAATATCGGATTTTAATACCAGCAAATATTTGTATCGGTATTGGCCTTCAAAATTCTTTATTGGTCGGGCTCTACTGAACATGCATGTGTGGTATATTACCTCATTTCGGACTCCTCTGCCATCTTGAGTGCAAGCATCTCAGCTTCTAGCATCTTCTGTTCCATGAGTCTCTTCTCCTCCTCAGAGCGAATAGCTGACACCTTTATAGAGAATTATTCAGAGCATGATCAGTCATCAATGGTCCAAAAGGATCTTCTATAGTATGTGCAGCTGATGTGTTGATGTAAATGCTCACTAACCTTAATACGCTGCATCTCCTGTTCAGCCTCGGCGGCTTTCTGAGCCAACAGCTTGGCCTCCTCCTCAGCGATTTGTGCCTTCTCCGCCAACAGATCAGCTGTCTCCTCCGAACATAACTGAAAACAGAGAGACCGCACTCTTTGCTCAGATGCACATACCGGTAGGTCATTTAGCTTCATTTGACTCCCTTGTTGATTAACAAGATTAGCATTTTACTCCAATGCAGCATTATTATCAAAAAGTTATTCTGTATAATTTACCTTTGGCTGTTTTACACAATTCCACACAATATATGTGTAAAAACTCACAAAAAAACTGTTACATAAAGGCTCAGTCTAACACATTTACGTCATTTGCTTCACAGAAATCATGTCACTAGGTTAGTCTTTTCTTCCCTAAACATATCTCTCAAAACAGATCTACTTTTGGCAAGGAAAGTGAAAAACCTCATCAATATTTGAGAGAGCGAGAGAGAAAGAAAACTCAGGACTGGCTAAGGATACGAAACCATCTGATTAAAAATAATAAGACCTGTGCTATTCTGAGCTCTCTATAATTTGAATAAGTGTTATGTACGGATAGAGAACTATTAAGAGAAATGCACATATCAGTGTTACTCAACCTGATATCAGTTTAAAAGCAACAAAGCCAAAATACCCTGAGAATGTGCACTGAACACTGAGTCTTAAAATGCCATGTGAAAAGATAAAGAAAAATAGCCTTAGAAATATGATTAAATGCAATAATAAATGAAACGTACATATACTTAGGTGGGGTGGGTCCCAAAAAACTAAACTGAATGCAAATTGAAAATTGGGCTTGGACTTTAAAGAGGCCAAAAAAGGTAAACATCTGTAAATGTTCAGACTTATGTTTTAGAGTATTACTTTTAACTGACTGTTATGATTTTGCTATACATTTTAAAATAATCATTTAAATAAAAATACATATTATTTGCATATTAAATAAAAATACATATTACATGAGGACAAACCAGACAGTTCTCCTATGGTTTCAGTTTAGTATTCATCAAGGTAGGACTATTTTCTATTTTCAATTCTGTGCATATTCTAATTTTACAATTTAAGTATTTATCAAAGTAGGGCTATTTTTCCATTCTGTGTTATATAATTTAACAGCTTAATCTATCACACGATAGGGCTATCTCCGATTCTGTGGTTATTTTTACATTTTTACCTTCTCACAAATCTGTCTGGTTTATGCTACTCTGAGCAATGTTTGAACTTTGTATTTTGAGCACTTCTTGTGTTGTAATTGCCTCTTCACGATGACTTGTTTGATTTAGTCCTCAGATGTAAGTCGCTTTGGATAAAAGCTTCTGCTAAATGACTAAATGTAAATTTATTTACCAATAATACTAATAATAACTATTATTATTGTTGTTGTTGTAGTATTTACTTGAGATACTTTGGTAATTATGATCGGTTGATCATTGATAATCAAAATATATCACTACTAAGACAGAAAAAAAAACACCTGCAACAAATTTTGGCGTGAAAAAAGTAACTCACTAAACCAAAACTTCACTATTAAAAAAAACACACACAGTAGGAGGCTCACGCATGTGGGTATAGTACATGTATAGATACCGAAGTGCTCTAGCAAGCACTGAAATGATTAGGGAATGTAAATTTAGTGTGGGTGATGTTTTAGTTTCTCACCAGTGCTTCATTGGCCATGTGAGCTTCGTCCTGTAACTGTATCAATCTCCTCTCCAGTTCATCACGAGCTCTTTCTGCCTCCTCACGCAACTGTTTCTCTCTCTCCAGCCTCTGCCGATCCATCTACAGAGAGGTGCAAAAAGCGTATCTATATTTCACCAGGATTGCAGCGTTGCTAAATAGGTCTAGTGGATCACAAATCCAACACCTGGTTAAAGGTGCCTGAAGGTGCAATGTACATGGTGACCATGAAGTCTTAAGATTAACTAGCAAGGGAGGGAGGGATTTGGCTGACATGTGCCAAGCTCTCTAAAGCAAGATGATTATAGAAGATTTATACTCGTACACTGTTGAACATTTTGGGGTCAGTAACACTGTGCCCTAACCAGAAGTTACGATTAGATTCTGGAGACAACCAATTTATCTGTCCACACCAGATGTGATGCGACAAAATCCATCATAAATCACAGCCAATCAGAAGAGCATATGGGTGGGCTCTCTCTGTAAATTCATAAATGTGAATTATCCATTGTTGCTTATAGCATGGCTATAAAGAGAACACAAAATATTCAAACTTACATCAGACGCTTTTAACATTAAAATAAAGCAAGCATGCAGCTTTGTTTATATAGCACATTTTCAAAAAAGAGAATTTCTAATTTTCAGAAAAACATATTTTCTACTGTATGTTGTTGTTCCAGCCATGATTTTGCAGAAACAGAAACAGTCTCTAAAATAAAATTAAAGAAATTTCTAATAAATTACTTTTATTCAGCAAGTATGAAATAAATAGATCAAAAGTAACAGTAGACCTTTACACTAACAGTAGACCTTTACACTAACAGTAGACCTTTACACTTTGTGACTATTCAATTTTAGAAGTGGTTTCTATCTGTGTGACGTCAGGCTGGAACAAGCACATACAAAGTATGCCCATGATAATCTCAGGTACTGTTTGAGTGCCTTATTTAATCTTAAAAGCATCGAATGTGAGTTTGAATATAATTTTGCGGGACCTTCATAGCCATACTGAGAGAAAATGCATCACAGTTTCCACAAAAAGTTTAACTGTTTCTGAAATTGATAATAAGAAATGTTTCTTGAGCAAATAAACATATTATAGTGATTTCTGAAGGATCATGTGGCACTGAATACTGGAGTAATGATGCTGAAAATACAGCTTTGCAATGTTGAAATAAATTACATTTAAAATATATTCAAATAGAAAAGAGTCGTTTTAAAATGTAAAATTTCATTTTAAAATTAAAAAAATAAATAAAAATGACTTGTTTCACTGTACTTTTGAGCAAATAAATGCAGCCTTGTTGAGCAAAAGAGACTTTACAAAAACAACAAATTCTTTTCAACCCCAAATACTTAAATAGCAGTAATGTAAAAAAGGCAACCATCAAGGCTATAATAAATGTACATGTATGCTGGTTACTTTAATATAGTGAAATTATTTTCATCTGCAACTAGCTACATTGCTGGAGAAAGAAATATTTAATCAGTGTACACATTCACTTTTTGTGCTCTCTTCTTATCTTTATTACTCTTTTATACTCTTATTTTGCTTTTCTCTTTTTATCCTTTAAGACTCAAACTCATTAAAAATCAAAGCCCAGAAAACAGCTTGCTTTGATTTATTTGTTTAGCATAAAAACAATATTCTCTTCGTGTTGCTGTTAATCATGAAATCATTCACTTTTCCCCGACCTGTTTGCGGGCTTTCTCTTCTCTAGCCTGCATCTTCATCTGCTGGACTTCCAACGAATCAACTCTGCGTCTCCTTATGAAGAGATCATGATTTCCGATGCACAGCTGAAGAATCTTCAAAACACACAAAAACTGCCTTATTAAAAGCTTAGTATACCCTTTTTTAAAGGGACCTCATTCCAGACCTGTAATCAAATATCAGTCCATCTCTTACAAATACCATCACATATATTCCAAGTCATCAAGCCATATCAGTTATAAGCCGTAAAGACCATTTAATGATGTTTTTATGGTTTTAAAAGGTCAGTGTCTTTAACTAACACAGGATTATTGACTTAAATGTATTAAACATTCAATCTTTTGCCTTCAAGCTGAGATCTTTAACCACCATGCCACACCACAGTGGATTTGTGAAGATCAAACAACTTATCTCTGCATTCACATCATGAAATACTCACCAGTTTATTGACTTTGAGTTTTGAGGAGTTGAATTTGAAGACATCTGCCCTCTTATCCACGGGCTTAATGGCAAACTGAAGAGACAGTTACAGAAATGAGCTCACAGACAGCATTAAACCACTCTTAGCATAGAGCAGGTTTGGTTAAAACATGAATTGTTCATAAATTAAGTACCTCTTTGTCGCTGTAGGAGATGTTTCTGATCTCATTCCAAGGAAAAGAAATTTTGGGCGTCAGTCTGTTATCCGGGTCATAAATGTGAAGGCCCAAAGCGTCAACACCCAGCAGTAAGCTAGTACCCTTTTTATTCTAAAAGAGAAGATATTAAAAAGACATACATTTATTTCACCATCATGATCTCACCGCCACAGCCTTTCAGACTTACACGGATAGCAGAAGTAATATTTCAAACAAAAAGGCAGAAATAATTATTCTACTGAAAGAAAGTGGGAGATGATGCAAGTTAAAGGTGATTAGGTCAACACTAATAAAAGGCTGGTTTATAACAAACAATAACAAAAGGTATACAACAATAAAAGTGTGTGGATGTAAAGGGTTTAGCCGTCGGAAATCCGCTCAGATTGTTACTGCCGTACAGCGGCGAAGGCATTTCTTACCCTAATGGAAAAGTAATTGACCCCATACATCTCCAGATCCTGAGCTATTTTTAAATACTCCATCTCGGCTTCATCTCTGCGGCACACAATAACAAACAAAAACGTGGGAGGGAGAGAGAAAGAAAAGGAGAGAATAAATTAGACAAAATAAATTTTTCCACCGCAGGGCTTTAATGAGACTCAACTAACTTGGAGTGCAGAAACCAGAGGTCACGCAGCATGTCTTACAGTAACTGATAATGGCAACAAACAAACACACACACAATCACCATAAACCCACCAATTAAATATTATACTAAATATCACTCTAAAAATAACTAGATGTTTAGTGCAGCCTTCATGTTCCTTCGAGTCTGCAGGGAACATGCCTCATCAAACCGCACTTACCGAGAGCAAGAGCACAGAACGAGTGAGGAGCCGCTCGCATAGAATGGGTCTGTGCGTTCAAACACAACCAGACGTAATGCAAACGAACGCAAGGGTCTCAAAATTATCTACTTTTAAGCTTGTTTTTAAGATGGCCGTCTTAAAAGGGTTAGTTCACCCATGTCGAACTTTGAAACAAAGATCTTTTTGATAAAATAAAGAAATTTCGGTAACACTTTAGAATACGGTTCTTTCGTTAATGAATAACTACACAAGAACCAACGAGTAACACAATATTAACAATCTAGTAACTATTATTAACTAACAAGAAACTCTGATTAATGAACTAGTAAGTAATAGCGCACAGATGAAAGTGGTAGTTCATTATTAATAACTAATAATCAATAAATCTATTTTTTAATGCTTCCCACCAGAGAACTGAAAAACTTTATTAACAATCTAGTAACTACTATTAACTAAAAAAAAAAACTCTGATTAACGAATTAGTAAGTAATAGTACACAGATGAAAGCATTACTACATACTTCTATGGGAATTACTAATTATTTGGATCCATATTCTATTCTAAGTGGGAACTAACTAGTAGTAATGATTCAAAAGTTACAAAATAATTCTATAGAAATTTTCTAAAAGTATACAAAAATCTCAAACGCTTGAATGACTTTAGTGTTTGGTTGCACAAATCATGACTAGATCATGTAGTAACACTTGAGTCATTACTATTTAGTTGTAATGATCTTCACTTTATAATACGGATCCAAATAAATAGTAATTCCCATAGAAGTATGTAGTAACACTTTCATCTGTGCGCTACTAACTAATTCGTTAATCAGAATTTTTTTTAGTTAATAGTAGTTACTAGATTGTTAATATTGTGTTACTCATTGGTTCTTGTGTAGTTATTCATTAACGAAGGAACCATATACTAAAGTGTTACCGAAATTTCTCTGCCAAAATGCTAGGGTTTCTATAAGAGGTTGTCAGGGTGTTGCTAAGGTAATTGCTAGGATAGTTGTGGGTTTTTGTGCCCTGTTTTTAATCTTATCATGTGAAAAAATTAGCCAATCATAAGGGAGATCATTTACATATTGTATATTATTTACATATTATAATTTACCAGTCCTAATGATAAAATAACAAAAATGTCTCAGAGGCCTGAAAATGACACTACATAATTTAAGTTTTGCTACAAGAAACCCAGACTAACATTGGATTCATGGGGGAAAATAAAAAGCTATAAAAGTCCAATTAAGCTTGATGTATGTGTGAATGAGAGATAAAACAAGAAGTGCAGAATGTGTATTTGTTGTGAGTGTGTTAAGAATGGAGTGCTATGCAATTATAAGGTCAATAAGAAAGTGCCCTACATGCATCTGAAGCAACACAGGAAGTTGGTTTGGTCATCAAGTAGACCAATTAAGGCTTGATTTTTATTTATTTTCACAGAGCAAGGCTATGCTGAGTTCTGCAAGAACTAGCAGGCCAGTTATTCATCTTTTGAGAGTCTTGACTTCCCAAAGTGCACATCACACAGAGTAAAGCCAAACATGTGACGATGTGCGTTTATAGTATCGTAAAGCCAGACTATTGGCTATGTCTAGAACATTGCAAAGAACAGTTGTCTGACCAACATATTTTGCTTGTTGCACTTGAAAACTGCCATTTTAAAAGGGCTTTTCTGTGCCATTTCTGTGTAAACTGCATCAAGTGAACATGAACAGTACGTCGGCAAGCTGTGCAAGACTGAGAATATGGTGTACAATACCTGGTTCTGCCCCTGTGCTCAGCGTAGCAGACCGTGATTCTCTCCTCCCACATCTCTGCAGTCATCTGGTACAGATTAATAACCTGCACAAGAGAAACACACACAAAGATCAGTCATCAACTTGAACTAAGACTTAAACTCTCTCATAATGGGATTTTCACAACAGAGCTCTTGATGCACATCAGACTCTGTTTGACATCAGTTTTCATTTTGTTTGTTGGAATGAAAGCAGATTTCCACTTGAAAAGAGGGAAGTAAACATTTATTGACGACATACACTACCATTTAAAAGTTTAGGCAGGGTAAGATTTTAGTTTTTTGGAAGAAAATGTATCTAAAGTGACAGTAAGTGTTTATAATGTTACAAAAGATTTCTATTTCAAATGAATGCTGTTCGTTCTTCATTTTCTATTCATCAAAGAAACCTGAATTTTTTTATCGCGGTTTCCACAAAAATATCAGCTGCACAACTATTTTCAACATTGATAATAATCATCATATTAGAATGATTTCTGAAAGATCATGTGACACTAAAAACTGGAGTAATGATGCTGAAAATACAGCTTTGATCACAGGAATTAATTACATTTTAAAATGTATTTAAATAGAAAATGTATTTTAAATTGTAATAATATTTTACAATATTATGATCAAAAATATCCCGCATTGGTGAGCAAAAGAGACTAATTTATTTTTTAATCTTAAATATTAAAAAAAAAAAAATTGAAAATGTGTTGATTTCACGAATATGGCACATTTTTTGCCAAACAACACAGTGTGGAAAATAAAGCATAAAAAAACAAGAATTAAAATAGTGTAAAAAGAGTTAACAGAGTCAAACACAAAGGCTAATACAGCTGAAGGACATTTTCTAATTAAGTGTGACTATTTAAATCCTTCAGACGTTTCTGAATGCCAGTGGAGTAAACAAACGCTCTCTCTCAGTACTTACTGACATGTGAGTGGATGCTTCCAGCCGAGAGCTTTCACTACATCTAACGCCCTACGGGAAGCCCGCTGAAGCCTTACAGGCTCGTTACGAGCTCTGCGAACATAATCAGCATAATTAGCATGGAGTGACGCCCATCTCAACATCACACTCACTCTCTTTGGTAGCAGCTCCTCTTGGGACAGGAAGCCCGGCTTGTGGACATTAGGGTCGTAATCACCATACTGCAGAAACAAGATGACGAATCAAAATAAGCTCAATTATGAATATTGAGAAGAGGAAAAACATGAACTCATGCAGTCACAAAATTACATCCACCTGCTCTCACTTAAAGTGAATTTAATAATACGTAGTTGCCAAAAACACGAAAGCACTTTCAAATCTAATAAGATGAAATTCAGCTCTGATTTTTATGAGGAATTATGGGTAAGATCCGTATAGATGTACTGATGAGAGAGAACGAAAATTGCACATTTTACACAGATGTTTCAACTGCATTGAGTTGAATGACAACAAATATTTTCAGGTTATTTGAAAAAAAAAAAATGTCATAACACTACCAAATAAAGTTTGGGGTCAAGAAGGTTTCTCTTATGGTCACCTAGGCTGAATTTATTTGATCATTCAGTAAAAACTAAAATATTGTGAAATATTACAATTTAAAATAGCGTATTGTATTCATATTTGTTTATTATAATCAATATTTTTGTGGAATTGCCGTTTTGACAGAACCGGGCTACTATGGTCATACTTTCTGGTTCTGGTAAGAACTCGAGCTGCTGGGTTTTGGACAAGATGTAGTTTGTTTATTAAGCGTGCAGGGCACCACCCCATCATAGCATTACAATAATATAGCCTTGATGTCATGAACTGACAGTTCCAGATTTGTCATTGAGAGCATATGACGTAATTTAGATATATTTTTGATATGGAAAAATGTGGTTTTAAAGAGACTAGACAAGTGACTCTCAAATGAAAGATTGGTATCAAAGAGCACACCCAGGTTCCTAACCGACGACAAAGACTTGACAGAGCAGCCATCAAGTGTATTCTAGGTAGGGGTGTAACGATACACATATTTGTATTGAACCGTTCGGTACGAGGCTTTCGGTTCGGTTTTCGGTACGCATTTTTGAACCGAACGGTTCGTTCGGTTCATTTTTCCTGCCAACCAACATTTCGTTATTTCAAATGTATGCGCGTTGCGCGTGGCAAGCGCGTTCATAATGTAAGAGACGCTCAAATGGCAAATGTAATGTTAGCTGAACGAAACTGAGCTACTCGTTATTGTGTGGTTGTCTGGATGACGTACCGTTTATCAGTTTGGGCCAATGCAGCGCGAGCCGATCTTGATCAGCACTTTACGTTACTCAGCCAAATCCAGTAAAGAAATTCGCCATTGAAGTTAACATCGCTGCGAGATCTAAAGAGAAACATTCACATTTCTCCGTTATTAACGGATCAAACAGCGCTGACGTGGAAACCAGGAAGAAACTTTGTGCCATGAATGAACTATCCATTGTCCACAGATCAGCAACATTCACCATGGATTTACTGTATAACACTATCTGTAAGTTTGGCAGGAGTAGTAGTAGGCTATAATGCTTTCAAGTAATTTCACGTCGGTTATTTTGACATTATCAATACAATTGCTGCCCTCAAATGTTAATCTAAACAAAAATAAACCTTTGTTTATAACTACTACAATATTACATTTCATTTTGTCCAAGGAGCTGTTTTGTTTTATATGCTCCTAAGAAAAGTCAACTATAGTTCCATCATTGCTCAAAGTAAAAAAAAAAAAAAAAATATCACACTTTATGATGTTAATTTTAATAAAAATATAATTAAAGAATTAAATCGAGGAAATTTCTCTGGCATTTCTTTCTTTTTGCTGTATTTGAAATGTACCGAACCGTATCGAACTGAACCGTTGCACAACTGTATCGTATCGAACCGAACCGTGAATTTTGTGATCCGTTACACCCCTAATTCTAGGCTGTTACGCGAGGAAGTTGTTTGTCCAATAATTAGAATGTCTGGGGGTTTTTTTAGAATTAAGTAGTAAGAAATTACTAGTCATCCAGTTTTTTATATCAGCTATATATTCCGTTAATTTTGTGAATTGGTAAGTTTCATTAGGTTTTCTAGAAATATAGAGCTGAGTATCATCAGCATAACAGTGAAACTAACGCCATGCTTCCTAATGATATCTCCTAAGTGTAGCATTTAGAGTGGACAGCAACGGTCCTAGTACTGAGCCTTGTGGTACGCCATACTGAACTTTTGATCGATAAGACATCTCTTCATTTGTCTTGAAGTATTAACTCTCACTGTCCCCAAACTTTTGAATGATAGTATACTATCTAATTTAATTAATATTTCTTTTATTCAAAACTTGGACTCAAACCAAAATATCTGGGATGCGTTTCCCAAAAGCAACATAAGCCTAAGTTGATCGTGGAGACCATTAGTGGTAAATGTTCTACGATCAACTTAATCTTACAATGCTTTTGGGGAACGCGGCCCTGATTAATTGATTGATCTGGAATAAATATTAAAACAGATTACGTAACATCAGTTGAGTTAAAAATTCAATAAAACTAATATAATAAAACAGATTAAATAATGTTACATTGTTCCGTTTTTTTAAAAATCTATATCGTCAAATAAAATAAAATAAACTGATCAATTGTCCACACTTCTCAGATATGAAAAACTTCAAATAAAAACGGGCACATTTCTGAGTTTGCAGCAGTGTAAAAAGCTTTGAAAAACCATCAAAGACATAAGCACACGGAACAAGGACTAAAAAAAAAAAACAGCTAAACCATGTGAGGCTTAACAAAGCAAACAAAAGCTTTAGTAGATTCCCGTCCAGTTTTTAGAGCCATCTAGCGTTCCCTCTGTGTCTGACATGAGTCAGAGCGAAACAAAGTGTGCTTTCTAAATTGGCACAAGGTGAGCGGTGTGCAGTAAGCCGAGGCTTTTGGATGAATCACGTGCTCTTGTTGCCCCTGAGCTGTCAATCAAACTGACACCTGCTTAATAAAACGCACTTCTTTCTGTGGGAAGTGTAATGGGATAGATGCCGACCTTGAAGGGACGTCCACAGGAGGTTACGGTTAAGCTCTGACACCTTTCTGCGTGTCTATCAAAGAAAGAAAGTTTGAAAAAAAACAAGTGTGTTAGAAAGAGCACTGACCTTAGCGTGGACGGCGTAAGAGGCTAACAGCACCGAAGCCTCGGGAGGACAGTATATCTCCTCCTCTAAGATGTTCTTCTTCACCTGCAGGATGAATACCATTTAATTATTTATATATACATTTTGGGGAATTTGTTACCAAAGAACTTCATGAAATGACATCATGATACGGTTACAATCAACCTAGAACCACTTAACGTTAAAGGGCACAAAAGATGTTTTTTTCAATCAAGGATCATACCTTTGTAGTTTTTGCCCAGACCTAGCATGTACTATAGAACAACATTAGAGACAAAGTATCTTTTGCAAAAAAGGACCCCTATTCAGTTGTAATCAAAATTATTCAACCCCCATTGCAAACCATGAATGTTGGCAAAATAAAAACTTAACTGTTTGCAATGAACAAATCAAACATCCATAATTGAAATAGCTCAACAAATGTTTCAAGTGATTTCCCCAAATTCAACTAAAAATGCAACTTTTAATGACTTCCAGTCTCAAAATTATTCAACACCTCTGAAGGAGAATCGCTTATAACAGATCAACACAGATCATGCAAAAAAAAAGGTGTTGTCACAAGCACACCTGATGCAACTAATCAAGGGCTTCATTAGTTGCACCAGGTTTGCTTGAGCTAGAACACATGTAATGTGTTTACATGCATGTCAGAAATATGGCTAAATCAAAAGAATGTTCCGGAAAGTTAAGAGAAGACATCATCACCCTTCACAAGCAAAGAACGAAGTCTATGCTCTTCAACATTACATTTATTTGATAAAAATACAATAAACAACAGTAATTATTGTTAAATATTGTGAAAAATGTGAAACAGTTTTCTGTTTTAATATATTTAAAATGTAATTTATTCCTGTGGTGCAAAGCTGAATTTTCAGCATCATTACTGAAGTCTTCAGTGTCACATGATCCTTCGGAAATCATTCTAATATGCTGATTTAGAACTCAAGAAACATTTCCTATTAATATATAAATGCTGAAAACCTTGTGCTGCTTTATATTTTTGTGGAAATTGTCATGCACATTTTTAGGACTCTTTGATGAATGGAAAGTTCAAAAGAACAGCATTTTGTAATAATAAACATATCTTTATGGTCACATTGAACAACTGAATCCTTGCTGAATAAACTTGTTTTTAATTTAAAAACTAAAGACACAAAATAACCAGTTTGTAAGTAGTATGTTGAATACAGCAAAGTATGGTGGTGGATTTTCAAAGTATGAATCCAAGTATAAAATTTCTTTTAAATTTAAAATAATACCAAGCAACTTTTAAAATAAATAATTTAGCTAGATGCTAACTATTACATGGAAACAGAAACAACGTGAGAAAGTGGTCTGAGTATACATCTATCTACTTAAAGTAACTACAAACCGTGGCCAAACCACAATGTCAGAAACAGTTCCCCAAATAGTTAAACTTCCATAGTCAAAGTCTAGAGAACTTTACTGCTTTATAGAAAACTTGATATTTTGGCAGGTACTTTCTGAATGCACTGAACAAACAAGACTGTTTTTCACCTATCCTTTCAACTATCCATTAGTAAGCCGGCAGAGGTTGTCTCCTTCAGGCTCTATGGACTGCAAAGCCCAGATGTCATTTAAGGCTTAAAATACAAAGCAAAAGCAGAATATTTCAGGGTCAGCTTTAAGAACTCTAGAAGTAGCTGATGCCTCGCAGGTTACACAATACCTGCCACAGGGCTGCTAAGTTGAATTCCAAGTGGGGTTGGAGGGAGAAAACTACTCTACACCTCAGACGTCATGCCATGGACCGTTGGCTGAAAGTCTGATTCACATGGCACACAAAATGGTAAACACTTCAGAAGGTTCAAGTTGAATTCTACATGATTTCTGAGAGATGTTTATCAATACGTCTCGTTCCTTATCCGTCCGTCTGGTAACAAAGATGCTGTGACGCCAAAACCCCTCATGGAAGAAGAAAGCCGTCGTGTTTACAACTGTAAACACTTATCAGGATCAGCTAAATGCTGGATTTTCAAAAGCATGTGAAGTTTGTGGCTCCATTGTTGCAGTATACTTGCCAACGTTCTTCAATAGATAATTTATTTGATGCATGCCGGTATGAGACACCAATTTTTTTTATTTTTTTATCCCCTAAACATGATGTGGAACAAAAAACTGTGATTGGTAGCTTTACATATCAATCAGATGTCCTCTTAGGGGATCCTTGACCAATACGCCTTATTCAAGGCAGCGCCATCTTTGATTTTTAATGAGAATGAAAGTGAGGCTGTGAGGGATAGACATGCATCTCTTCAATGGGCTGTACTGTTATTTAATGTGTTTTCGGATTGTTCTGCTCATGAAAACCTGGAAAAACATCTTTCCAAGAAATTTCAGTTGACAAAAAACTCCCGACAATGTAAGCTGTGGAAAATTGTAAGTTATCTAGGAGCTTTATTCAGCTTTTTACAGCGGATGCCACTGGAAACACGGTAAGTCTATCCCTCACAGCCTCACTTTCATACCTGTCATGGCGCTGCTCTGAATAAGGTCTATGAAAGCTGTGATTGAGTGAGTCCAGACCTTCTGCCGTCAGTCTAGTCCTAGTTCAGACTCCTAATTCTGGTCATAATTTGAGTATCCATAATTTAGACTGAATGAATAAATAGGTTCTATCAGAGTTCCAATTGCAAAAAAATAAAGTTCAGGATTTCAGTAATTAAATTCAGTTTTTTACATCCAAGCTGCTCTGAATGTGTAGAATCTTTCAAATTAAATAAATAAAACAAAATACTGAAACATTAAAAATTTGAAAAATTAACATTTTGCTAATTAGAAACCAAAAAATACAATATATCAATCAAATAGAATAAGTATTTAATAAGTACATGCTGAACTAATTCAAGAAACCTGTGTAAAAGAAAAGGTTTCAATGCAGTGCTGCATTGCTAGCACTGTAACAACTAATCGTAAGAATACTGAATGAATCAAAGAATCAAATTAATTCCTCACTTCATGCTTCATCAAAAGAGAAAATTAATAAGGAATGAGGAATAGACCTCTGACATTTCGAACAAAAGAGGTCGGTAACAACAAAAGGTTGTTTATGTACACAGTTCATAAATCCATAAATGTGTATTCACACTAAAAGGTTAGTATTTAATTTTCAACAATGAACCAGTGCCAAATTCCAAGTAAAATACTGCAGCCTTGCCAAATGGGAGATGGCTGATCACTGTGCCGACCATTAGCTGCTTGGCAAAATGAAGAATGATCTCATTTAATCATAACAAGAAAACGGATGCCAAAAAACTAAGTTTAACAACAGGGCCACAATTAGCACAAGGTCGAACTCATTAAAAACCAACAAAACAACCAAATGCCAATCTAAATAAACAGTTTGCTCAAAAACAAAAACTGTCATTATTTACAGCCTGTATGACGATCATTACAAAAATATCCTGGTTGCTGTTTTGTGGCTGGAAAGTATGCAATAGTGTCATAACAGTGATCCGAACGACTCGCACACTTTACTATGTCTTATAGTGAGGAGGAACATCTTTTTTTTATCTTTATTAGAAACACTTTAAAATAAGGTTTCATTTGTTAACAAGAACTAATAATGAACTGCACAGTCTGCACTTTTACAGAATTTAATTAATTAATGTATTAAACGTTAATTTCAACATTTACTAATACATTATTAACATAAAAAGGCGTATTCGTTAATGCACTAAAACTCACATTACCAAACAACGAACAGCTGGATTTTTATGTGAACAAAGATTAAAAATGGTTCATCAACATTAAAGTTAACAAATGAAACCTTATTGTAAAGTGTTACCATATTATTCACTACTTATTACTTGCAGCCCAAAAAAAAATGTATACTTTGAAAGAAATGTATACTTTAATCAGTAGAATGCATCCTTGCTGAATAAGTGACGGTTAATAATGTTACAAAAGGTTTCCACTTCAAATAAATGTTCTATGACTCAAAAAAACCCTGAAATAAAACATACCGTGGTTCAACAAAAATCAAAAATAATTAAAGCTGCAGACCGTAGCTTTTTTGGGTTAAAAATTATTTCCAGAAATCAAGAATCCAAAAAGGTTCAAACGACATCACCAGTGGCAACAGATTCACCCATTGTAAAATGCAAAATGCCTTCGTTCGGACTTCGGAGTGGCTACAGAAAAAAGAGACTGAAACCGATCCCATGCGAAAACAAGGATACATATCGGAAGGACAGTATACATGTAGTCACGCAATGCTGATCTGTTGTGAACATTAACAATTTGAGAAAAGTTTTGCGTGATATGATAAGCGATTTTTAGATTTAATTAGCGCAATTTACTGCAATGTCAGAACCAGAACAAAAGTGGATGTTACTTACTGGTTCAAACGATATTTTCCGGTGAAATTTCTTATGTTGGTCATATTTCAAAAAAGAATAATCTGTGATTCTGAATGCCAGTATCCACACCGGCGCAGTGACTGACAGCCTCACACTCTCCTCAAACATTGTGTTCATCCACGCTGTGCCGTGCCGAGGCACAACTCACATAAAGTTGATATTACGTGAAAAACTGCAATTGCAGATTTCCAACAAAGATGGCGACAAAGAGTAAGAGGTTTCTAGAGCATCAAATCAGCATATTACAGTGATTTCTGAAAATTGACATTGAAGATTGGAGCAATTTTCATTTTAAAATATATTAAAACAGCTATTTTAATTTTAACAATATTTTCACAACATACCTGTCTTTACAGTATTTTTGATTAAATAAATCCAGCTTTGGTGAACATAAGAGACTTCTTTCAAAAACAAAAAAAAATCTTCTAAAGAGTGCCGAAGTTACGACGTCACCCTGTAGGCCAAAACGCGGAAGTGAGTTAGCATTTTAGCACTACCGGTTCCCTCGCTCTAAAGCCTATGGGATTTTTGAATGGGTTTTTGCTAAATCGCCTGAAATAAGGTCTGAGGTGAACAAAGCCTCTAAATATTTTCACGTTTTGATCTATGACATAGAACACACAGTTATAATCTGCTTGTGTTTTTTTAAACTTTACTGTGTCTGCTTGAGTTTTTTTAAAATCTTTATATAGGCTTCAAAATGTATACATTTTGGATAAACTTGTAAAGATTATCTTGACAGACAAAACGTGTAAGGGTCACAACTCTTTGTTAAACACAGATCTTATTTTTTGCGATTTTCCAAAAGTCTATGGGGAAAATGCATTGCTTTTCGACCGAGGGAACCCATGCGCCGCTAGCTTCCGAGTTGTCCTACAAAGTGACGTCATCACTTCGGCACTCTATTAATAAGATTGTAATAAAATTCTATAATATGATATACTATTCTGGTCATTTTGTAGTTTGACAGCCATTCACCTTTTGTGTTGCACAAAATCAAAAAAAATAAAATCGGTGTGGAACGACAAGAGTACAGTAAATAACGACAGAATATTCATTTTTCAGGTAAACTATCCCTTTAAGACTTGCTTCCAAAAAAAAAAACAATTATTCATGCTCTTTTATCTGACTATCAGTCTGAAAACAGTCACAAAAGTAGCAAGCAACGTGTCAGTGACTGGTCAAAAAGGTTCTGGGTATTATGGTCGTCTTTACAAATGTGACAGCCCTTTAAGAGCGCAGTCTGGGAAGGGTGGCCGTTCCTGATAAGAGCCCATCCAGGCGAGCGCTTTTCAACAGGATCTGCACATCCAAACACGCGGCTCTATCCCAGCCTACATATGAGCAGAGGCTAAAAGAGAACAGACTCACCGTTCTCCAATCTCTTCCCAGAATTCATTAGCATCTTTTGAGAATTCATTACATTGGTTTTCAGAGTGCATTGCCATCCTGAAGCGGTGCAGCTCAACCTCCCATTATGTGTGAAGATAAGCTACTTAAGTTTTCTCAGAATGTTCATATCTTCTCCTTGTGCCCTTTGCTATGCATTAAATCCACTGGATTGATACAAGCACTGTAAATTGCCACAACTTGACATTCGTTCACAAGTCGCAATACTGTTGGTAAAAATGAACAGTTTTAATGCATGCAAAACAGGTGCTTATTTACCTCCCATGCTGAGCAACCAACCAGCTCAATAAAAATGATTGATAATGTGCTCATAATCGAAGAGTTATCGCTTAATGTTTTCTGATCGCTGAGAAGGAATCTTGGCAGGAAGCCGTATTACGGTGGGAGGTGTTCCCCTGGGCTTATAGAATCAGAGACAGGGGCCCTGATGTGGAGCACACCGATTCCACATGACTGAACACAATCACACCAAACAATGAAAGAGCGCACTGAACCCGCAGACAGCAGCCCACAAGCCTCTCTCACAGAGAACTGCATGAGAAACCCAATACAGGAGCTCATTTCTGCAGCCAAGCCTATTGAAATGAAAGGGCTTCTGAGTGCGGGTCAATAACACGTCATTACCTGCTGTTGTGTACAAACTATACTTGCAGTCCAACTAGATTACTTATCAGTCCTTCCTGAAAAACGTGGGGCTTTTTTGTGATTGTTGCGAACAAAAATCCTTGATTTATGCGGCCGGTTTTCTTTAAAAATGCGATGGAATATGCAAGATATTTATGCAATGAATTTGTAAAAACTGCGGATTGATGAAAAATACAAGAAGTGATTCTCCCAATACCCTGTTCTTACTAGGTACTAGGCTACTACTAATGTAAAGAGTCATCTCTCATTAGTTCCTATGATAACTAGGGTTGGGTTTCGAGAATCGAGTATCGATTGGAATCGGTACTAACTTTTCGTTTTTTCCGGAATCGTTTAAAAGTAAAAATTTCGATTCCAAGTTTTGATATTCACAGTCCGCCGACCAGAAGAAGAAACCGCCGAACAACACCAATGAAGAAACGTCTACCAGAAGTGTTGGCATAACCACGTCAGCGGTCGAAAGTGTGGCTTCACTTTTCTAAAAATAACAAAATCTCGGCAAAAATTTGTGACAAAAAGAGTATTTCCTTCAGAAAGACCGTTGGTTAGCAAGGTTAGCTAAACTTTTTTGACCCTGCCACTTAAAAGAATCGGAATCGAGAATCGTTGGGAACCGGAATCGAAACAAGGAATCGGAATCAGAATCGTTAAAATTCAAACGATACACAACCCTAATGATAACCAAGCATACTACATCACAGAAAGTGCTGGGAATATTTAAGTTCACGTCTTGTTTTATTTCAGACCTTAATAAAAAAATATCAAACTTAAAAAACATCGATGAGTCAAAAAAGTTCTGTAACTTTACAAAAGGAATATGCTACAACTTCTATAAAAATGAATAAACAAAATATAAAAAAATAAAGTGTGCTCCTGTTTTACAGCTTTTCGATGATGCTTATGTCTTACGTCACTTCATAACATTCCCATGGCAACAGGGGGAAATGGCTGCTCTTGTATGAAGCAAACGTAACATTTTTCAACTTTCTGCTTTCTGTGATTTTTTTGCATTATGAAATCATGTAAGCACCACATAAATATGCGGATTTTGACTGATTATGCACTAAATCATACGATTATCGTGTTTTTCTGGAGGGGCTGACTTATGGACAACACTATGCAGAAATCAAATTAATAGGGGTATAACAATATCATGCCAAAATATTTTGCAATACAAAAATGCAACAATACATATCGTGGATTGTGACAATATGTATCGTGAATAATTCCCCCAAAATAAAAATGACTGTCTAAGAAGTTTTCAGAGTTTTAGTGTTAGTACTACATTAAACTACTATATAATGTTGATTGTAATATATAATAACACAATGGGGGAATATTTGTGAGTCCTGATAATGGAAAATGTCTCATGCTAGTAAAAAGTGGCTGGCATTATTTTAAATATATCTAGTCAGTGAAAGCGTGCAAGCATATTCATGTAAAATAATTCTGTATTTTCACCTTCAGAATGATGAATATTTTTATTCTGGTCCAAGCCTATTCATTTAAACCCACAATGTAATATCAAATTTAGCATTTTTATCAACAGTACATTTTTTGTTAACCTTTTACCATATGTCTTGGAGTATCGCAATAATATCGTATCGTGGGTTCAGTATCGTGATATGTATCGAATCGTGACATGAGGGTCTCGTTACACCCCTACAAATTAACAATAAATCAATTTTCTGCTCTTGCGTGTGGAGCATATAGGTTGAAAGTTATGGCCCGTTCACACCAAGAACGATAACTACGACGATAATGATAAAGATATAGTTATAAAAGAATAGCACAGAAGAGTTCACACCAAAAACTATGAAGATAACAGCCCAGAGAAACAATATTGTTGGAATTGCTTTCAGAACGTCTTTTTTTGACAGCCAATCAGAATCCATCCTGCTTTAAAGAGCTTGAGCATTTAACAGAACAGATGACAAAACTTAGAATAACAGCACAACATTGTCCACTGATTTGAACGCTAATATAGTTATAGATTTTGGTTTTATCATTTTTTCTATCATATGCTGTCCTTTCTCTATCCTCCTATCAATAAAAGTGGCAAAATGCCAAAAAAAAAATCCAATTAATTTGATCTGTATTCCAGCTAAACCCATCTGAGCCAATGACTCACCTGCAGGAAGAAGAGATGTTGCGTCATATCTTGCAGCAGCTCTTCCTCAGCGTTCTCCGGGTAAAACTTGGCCAGGAAATGAAACACTATAGGCTCCTCTTTGGGCATGTCATGATCCAAAACCTATAACACAGATAAGTCATGACCAATATTCTGATGCGCAATGCATACTTCCACTGCCAATAGTAACATGAGTTTGGACATCATGATTCAAATTAAAATGTCATGTCCTTTTTGAAGTAGTACAACAGTATTCTTTGAAGTACAGAGAAAAGACCATGGCTCATGAATATATCAAGTCTTTAGTATCATCATATACCATCTAAAATCCTCACTGTGCCATTATAATGCCATAGTACTTGTTTTGTGTTGGGTTGGTTTTCATGAAAGTTTGTTTTAATGTACACTACAGTTCAAAAGTTTGGGGTCGTTAAGATTTTTTAGTGCGTCTTACGCTCACCAAGGCATTTATTTGATCAAAAATACTGTAAAAACGAAAATAAAATAAAATAAACGTATTCCTGTGATAGCAAAGCATAATTTCCCCAGTCTTCAGTCACATGATCCTTCAGAAATCAGTCTAATATGCTGATTTTCTGCTCAAGAAACATTTCTTATTATTATCAATGTTGAAAACAGTTGTTCTGCTCAATAGTAATGCGTAACTTTTGATACGCGTTTTTCTTCTCCTTCAAGTTTCTTTGATGAACAGAAAGTTGAAAAGAACAGCATTTAAAATAGAAATGTTGTAACAACGTAAAAGTCTTTATGATCTCACTGACCCCAAACTTTTGAACTGTAGTGTATCTCATTACTCAGTCAGTGCAATTCAGTCAAAAATACTTTTAAAAGCCTAAATTAAGTAAATCAGAATATCATGATCTTTAACAAAAGAACAGCATTTATCCGACTGTCGCTTTTTTGAAAGAAAGTTGAAAGTTCAACGGGAGTGTTTTACCTTCTTGTCCATTTTCAGCCATGCCACAGTGTCTTTGACGGCATACCGCAGACCAAAAAACCATGTCTCCCTGAGTCCCAGTGTCCGGCACACAAGTTCAAACAGATCCTTTCCTTTCCACTTCAGCTGCCCAAACAAGATTACAAAAAAGGGTTAGTAAGAAGTGCATGTTAAACTACAAGCCTAATTTAAACCCATTCCTGTGTCATAATTCCTGTTATGTTGAAACAAGTTTAGCTGGGACATATACAGACATTGAACACAATTTAATCCCAAATGTAACATTTTAGACAAATGAAATTCAGACTGACCACAAATCTGAACAGCTCCAGTATAATGAACAATGACATTCCCTGAATAACCTAATTTCCACAAACCATGTGGACACAAGGCAGAGCAATGCATCTGTGCATCATTACAAAGTCTCTGCTGTCAGCAAGACCATTCACTCGTTTTTGGACATATCAGTTCATCTTTTATCAGGACTACTGTCAGGAGGCCAGAAAAAAAGACCATATTCAATAGGTGAAGAACTGAAGATGCACATCAGTTGTTTATTTTTCATTAAAATGACGAATTGTTGTGTGTGCATACAGGAATCAATGAAGGAACAACAAAACATTCATTGTTACTACAAAAAAGTACCTGCACAAGGCTGCATGTTTATCATTCATGTTGTTATTAGCTGTCCATTTAATAACTTTGGATATCAGAAGGCAATCTGCAGGAGTATATTAGCAGAATAACAATTCAAGAACTCATCTTGTGAGAATAATTCTCTTATGTAAGCATCTGTACTGATGTTAGTATCTTGTGAACAATACACTTGCCACTTTTGCCACCTTGACTGCTTAAAGTTAGAGGACAGAAACTTGCTGTTATAAGTACTGACAACTTCCACAGTCTTGCAAACATCATCAACACTGGAAACCGCATTAGCATAACAGGGACAGGTGCTTTTCAAGATGCGGTTTCATCTCCTAATGTTTATGTATGAGAACATATGACAATATGCTGCCCCCAAGAGTCCAAGCAATTAAATATGCTGATGCTTCTCCTCTAGGAAGCTGACGGGCTGCCTTCAAGGCTGACCGTCAGCTGGTTCAAACATTCACAGAGAAATGAGAAATGTCCTAAATATTCAGCAGAGAAGCTATGTGGCTTTTAAGGGTGAAAAATGTACTGAAAACTTGACAGCGCAACAACACAAGCAGTAACCTCAAAGTCAAATTCTGGCTTTATCCAATATTGAGGCCCAGGCTATTACCTCAAATCAGATCTTATTGACTGAACTACACCCAAGACGGTCCATCTTGTTATACGGCACAAGATTAGATGACATCAGCACATGTAAATATCAGTCCAGATGGATTAAAATAAATATTAGCATAGAGCACAAATAAAAATGCAGATGAAGTGTTTTGTATTTCGAATAGAAAATACGTAGGCATTCGGTACTTCTAATAAATTGCATGAAAATTATTTCAGGTGACAATCTGTGTGCATTCTGTACACTTAATTGACACTTTAATAGCATACTAAGAAAACATTTAAGAGCTAAAAAAATAAAGTAAAACTGACTTTTTTTCTTTAGTTTCGGGATTTTGGCTGTTATTCCTAACTGTTTGGGGACCTTTATCTGTCAGTGTGATATAACATCCATTACTATACACAAAGGTCCTAAAAAAAATCATGAATTTGGTTTAGCAAACCCTGTAGATGACTTCAATGTTGAGCTATTATCAGCTCTGAATGATAAGCAATAAAATCTCAATGTCTGAGGAGAGAGCGGAAGACTATAAGAGGAATGGATTTTGTTTTCTAAATCCATGCTGCCACCAAGTGGCGTTGTTCATGAAATACAAAGATGCACCAAACAAGAATCTTAATTTTGTAGTCTTAATAAATATTCTGGGTTAAATAGCACTGAATCTGCTCTAAATACTGATGTTTACCACAGAAAACAATTTAAATTCACCCCTTACTTTATAAAAACATATGTTCTGTAATTATTATAATGGAAGTATACGGAGCTAAACAGTTTTTGATCCAATATTTAACATCATGATTTAGTAAAAGCTGTAAACGATAATAAACAATACTATAAAATTGTTTAAGCAGAGCAAATTCCACTCACATGAATGACATCTGTAACAAATATGATTTTAAACTTGCTACTGCTAAAAGGATTTAGACAATTTTATTAAAAAAATTTTTTGTTCAAAATACTGTTACTGTTTGTGGTAATCGATAGTATGAGCTTGAACATGTAATATTTATCTATAAATATGACAAAAAATGTATATAATGAAAAATATCTCAGCAAGAACAGCTAAATTTTGCTCCCAATTCTAACTAGCCAATACAGTTAGTTTTGTGTCTAAAACCACTTTGCAGTAGGCTACATATATGCCCCCTTATCGGTATATGACAACAGCACCATGATCCCTCAGAACCTCACTGCCACCAAGGGAAATACTGTTAATGAGTGTGAAAGATCAAAAAATAGTGAGACAGGCAAACACAGGGCCTTGTAGAGTGGGACCGTCGTGCCTCACGGGACATTCACTCATGGTACCCGTCTGTCACGCGGTTCTCTTACCACCATCTGTTTTCCCTTAATTCAAAAACACTCTCTTGTGATGTTGTGTGTAAAAATAGGGCATCTTCATGCAAGAAACTGCAGTGCTACAGAGAAACCCTCTATATGCCTGCAGAACTCCCACCGGATCCACAGTAGAAAACACCTTTATAAGTGGGAATGAGGATTACTGCGATACATGATGCTGCTTGCTTCGTGAGCTGTCAGTTTTTGAGATGATTTTTAAATAAATATATTTTCATACACACAAAATGAGATGCTAGGCAGAATGTTCAAGCTCCTGTTTTCCAAACAAGCAAAGTGAATGGAGTTTTATGCAGCCAAGCTCCAAAAAACACACTAAACATGGCCTATATAACGAGTGCACTATATTTCTAGCCTTCTGATAGCTTTGTGTGAACAAAAACAAATAGAGGTAGACCGATTAATCGGCCGATTTTTGGCATTTTTTTAACATAATCGGCAAATATCCAAGTATATCAAGCCGATTATTAGGCAGGCGCATCTGTGGGCAGCCCAGTGTTAATTGTCGTGGAACACGTGTTTGACGCACGCTGCCGCTAGAGTCATTTTCCAGCCAAGTGAGCAGCAGAAATACGTTATTGTTAGAAGTTAAATTAAATATAATAAATATTATACATAAAAAATTTAATCATTTAAAGTTTTTTTCTCCTTTTTTGTGATAATTAGGTTATGTCCATTTGTCTTTGTCCGTCAACAAACAAAACGAACCAAAAATACATGTTTCAGGACATTTTTTGAAAGGATAAAATGTTTTTGTTGAGAAAGTTTGTCTATGTTAAGTAATTATCATTTCTTTTACATTTTATCTTTCAAATAAAGGTTAAAAACCAAGCAAATATCGGCCAAAATAAATCGGCAGCATTAATCGGCCGACCCGGATTTCAAAAGATCGGTATCGGCGTGAAAAAAACCATATCGGTCGACCTCTAAAAACAAACAAATGTAAGTTGTTGTGCATTGAGGAACTTAACCTCAAAGTACTCATATCTCATTTACAGCAAAATTGTTCATTTGCAGTTTTGATAAGAACTAATTGCGTTTCACATCAATGACATAAAACTTGACTTTTAACTTGTATTAAAGCCAAGGTATGCATTTTATTTATGCTAGAGCTGCACTTCACTTATAAGTTCAGAAGTGTATGTTTAAAAGTGGAGTTGAACGCAGCCTAGGATGAATCAGCGTTCTTGAATGAATGATTCAATGACACAATCTTGACACGATGTTTACTTGAAGCCTCAAGTTATTTTCAAAAAGGTGATTTACTTTTATGGTGCTTTTTCAATGGCTTGGTGATATAAATCATCACCCCACGTTTGCTGTATGCAAGCTCTTGCTTGTGATTCTCTTGTAAAAAATTTTGGAATGACATGAGGGAGTAAATGACAAAATTTCCGTTTTGGTAAGAGCTATTCCTTAAGGCCACTGAACCGTTTCTCCAGTCAAACAGAGAGCTGCAAGAGCAGACAGGAATGTCTTGATGTAGCTCCTCTGGAGAAACAGGTCAGGTTGAGTGACTTGCTCAAGGGCACAACAGTGAGCCGGGACGTTAAAATGTCGACAGCCTGGTTCCTTCCCTAAGCTATGCTTACATGCCCTCTGGTAGCTGATGAGAAGCATTGATCACTGACAGTATGGATATGGTTGTACGGTACAATAGGTTTACAACCATAATATAGCATAAACTTAATTTTGTCATAATTCAGGGAGCTTCACCAACACCACCCCAGAAAAACAGCACATTCATACAAAATGCTCCAAGCCACTTACCTCAACGCTAAACTCCAAGTCAGCATCCATTGTAACAATTGTGACGTTGAAGTTTTTGGCTTGTTTCCTCCAGAGGGAATTGAGTCCCATTTTTGATGCAAGGACACTTGCCATGATAGCTGCTTAACTTTCCACCTCTTTAGAAACAACAACATAAACCTGTTGACTATAACTATACCTGAAGCATAACTTATGATGAACCACATTAAGAGTTGACCTCTTGTTAAAAGCTTCAACAAATGTAACAATACATGTGATTAAAGTGCATGTCTAAAGGCAAGATGTATACAAACCACCTGCATTAGCTGGTAACTAGCAGCTGGGCACATACTATCCCTTTTACTTCATCTGAAGCGCCATTAAGCCTGTAAGATGATAAAAGGAAAAGAGAATAGCATAAGTTTACAGATGAATAACGTGTTCGCTATGTGCAATAACAACAGACAAAGAAGCTAATTTTAAACTACTAGTATAAGCGTGATATAAGATGAGAGATAACTGAAAACAAACATTATCCTATTATATAAAACTTAGCTAAACATTCGTGTAGCAAAATACTAACATTTACAATAGTTCACAACAGTTGACGTACTGATAAACGCTTGTTTATGCTAATCTACGGTTTCATGCCTCATTGTGTTGTTTTGTTATGAGTGTTTTTGACGGAATTGGACTGACAGCTCGTTAACCGGTTGATAACTCACCTGTCGAGCCGGAAACACAGCTGAATTCCTGCGGTGTGTGTGTAATTCAAGTATGTTTTAACACATGACACACAAACACCACAGTTGGGTTGACTCTTTCGGGCCAAAACTGCAGCTGAAACTTGCACTCGCGCGTGCACGAGGAGGAGGGACGTGAGCAACAAAAAAAGTGCACGTCATTGAGCTAGTTAAAAGCCTCTTTTTTTTTTTTTGTCGGGAGATAATACTTCGCACAATACCCAAAATAATAATAAACAAAAAATAAAATAAAAAATAAAGCACTTCCAGTCATTTATTTCCAAAAAGTAAAACTAAGATATTATTTTGACATCCTGTGTAAATGATAAGAATATTGTACATCACTTGTACATTTAGAGTAAATTCTTAACATAAAACAATTATTAATTACCTTCAAATTTTTTTAACAATTTGAAGACAGTTCAAATGTAGAACAATTTTAACATTTGAATTGTTATTTATAAAAATGTCATTAGTATTAATTATTTAAATCAAATTATGAATGTAATATATACTACGTATCTAAATTTTCAGGTTGCGAATGCGAAATCTATGTTCATTTTTTTTTATTTTAAATGTTAAATTCAAATGAACGGAAAATAAATAAAATAAAACTAAAATAAAATAAAACAGATTGGTTAATTACTTTAAATCTGATGTCCTTTACTAATGTATGCATGAATTGTATTTTATTTTTACAATATATTATGTACAATTATAAATTATGTACACTATAATATATTATAAATTAATATTTATAATAAATGTTAATGAACGTGTTTTATTCTCAAAGTTCAGCCCTTTGCACCAGAAAGAGGCGTGCTTTCGTTAACAACTGGGCGGGGCTTCGATGAGGTCATCGGAGTAAACAGAAAAGATGGCGACGCCATACACGGGAGATCGAGTTTTAGGGACAAATACGGATATTTCCGAGAGTTTCGCTAAGCAGTTAACCGATTTACCAGCCGAATTATTAGAACATATATTGTGCTTTCCCGTTCTAAACCATATCGACATTAGCAACGTTTCCTGCACGTGCAAGAGGCTGCATGACGTGTGCCATGGCAGAGGAAAGGTCTGGGCGCATCAGTACAAACTCAGGTGGCATACATTAAACACATTTCTAAAGCTTTATACCTCCATCAACCTCAAGATTTTTTTCAACCATAAGAAATGTGTTTGATCCCTGATAGGTGATAGGTGTGCACTGAATGCGTGACTTGAGCGCTGTCAGGTCGTGTTCTCATTCTGCTGATGCACCAAATTCGGTCCAGTGTGCACATGCAGGGAGATGCATAACATGTAATATTTAACTATTACGGATTCACCTCCTATATGTTGCAAGAACGAAATGCACTTATAATTGTTTACAACGTTAAGTTACCATAACACAAAAAAAATGCATGAAATTCTGCTAATAATAAATTAACATAGGCCTACATGAAAAAATATAACTATAGCTTTAAGTTTATTAAATGTATAGGTGTTAAAGTAACAATAACTAGTAACTATTGTGTTTAGTTGGTTATGTTTTGGCAGATACGTGCATATTACATTTTTTTTGTTACATTTTGCATGAAATTAAATTACACCCTCATAATCTAGGTGATATATAAGCACAAACAAAAAAAAATACATTTGAATATGAGACACAACATTATCCTAGCCACAGTATTTATGGGGTCAAACATCACTAATGTATCATTCATGTTTTAGGTGGCCCAGGCTGCAGAGATTTTATCGGCATAATGAGTCATACGACTGGCTAAAGGAATTCAAGAGCCGGGACATGGTTGGTCAACAGATTAGAAGAACAGTAGAGTCTATTTCCAAGAGGTTCTTCACAGAAGTTGTAAGTGACTCTACAAGAGACGAGCGGTCACAATGTGCCGGAAATATCATAATATTTATGGCATGACAATTACGCACTGCTTTGTACAGGTAAATGTGTAAGGTAAATTTGATTTAATCTATTATTTCTGTAACTCAGCCTTGCGTTGGTCAGGTTCTTGGAGACAGCTTTGCAGAAATCGAGTCTCTTGGTGCCCCAGAACACTTCTGTGAGGATGAGCTGCTTGGGATTTTGAACTCCGAGAAAAGGTTAGAGATGAGCTCACGCTTATATGTATTTTTTTTCTGATCACTAATGGTTTAACTGAATTTATGAATGTCCTCCTTTCCTATGATGGCTTCAGGAAAAGTTTGACCCTTAAGTACTATGCAAAGAAAATCCTGTACTTCCTCCGGCAGCAGAACATTTTGAGGAATTTGAAGGTTTTCTTTGAGCGACTACCAGAACAGCAATCAGCCCTGGAAGGTAAGCTCACAAAAACACTAACAAAAAGTGATGTTAGTTAATTAATGGAAAACAAAATACCCCTATTTAGCTATTTTAAAGGTTCTTAATTTTGTTTGGAGGTCTCCGACAATAGGTTTGCATCCATCCAAGGTCAAAAAATACTTTAATTTTCACATAATATAAATCGCAACATCGCCTCTTTTCTCACAGTGTCTGTAATGATTCGGTAAAGGAATCAGTCTCTCTAAGCCGTGAGATGATAACTCCTTTTACTATAAACTTTGATTTATGAAACTTTGCAGACTTTTTACATTCCCAAACAGGTATATTACACACTGCATGAAAGGTAATATCTGAAAATGCTACTTTGCTTTATAATACCAGGGACGAGGCCACATAAAGGCCAGGTTAATCGACTAACATCTATCATACTATAGTGGTTATCATGTATAATAATCATAGCTCGAGTAAAATTAAATGTGCAGCCACATAGTAGACTCCTATACAGGCTTACCAAAGTCATGCACGGCCTATTATTCACAATGTAATTTAGGATGACCCTATCTCACCAGAGTTTACTCGCTTCATTACTATGGATGATCAAGGCTGACACGTCCGTTTGTTTAATTTCAGGTGCTGTTTTGGTCGACCAGTATTGCAACCCTTTGACTGATTTTACCCTTGAGAGCATTTCTGCACAGATAGAAGAAATCACGGACAAGGTGAAGAAGCATCTGCGAGTAAAAAACGCCACACACCCAATTCTACGAGCCAGTCAAGGTCAGTCCACAAAGAGAGATCCGGTAAATTCAATTTACTGTCCTCATGAGGTCTACTAGTCAGACCCGTGTAGCCAGGCTTATGTTCTTCCCTGTCGTCCGATAAAAGCTCTCAGCTCGATGGCGATGACATGAATGTCTTGTTTGTCTCTTAGCTTAATTTTTAAAAATTTTTTAATTTACTTTGGACTAGACCGGGAAACCACGACAGCATTGTTGTTCTTAAAGCTGTAGCGTCCTATATATCTGTCTTCACTAGACTGTTTTTCCAGGTGAATGCTTCGTTCTGGAAGACTTGGAGTTTCAAAGGCAAGTCATATGCGCTCTGAACGCTGTTCTATATGACCAGCTACAGTACAAGGGCAATGAGCGGGACTACTACAATCCGCTGAACTCATACATACATCAGGTACTGGAGTCACATGGATATCAGACTCATTTCCAAAACACCTCAAAGCCATACGCATATGCACATATACAATGTGCATTACATAAATAACTTTGGGAAACATGTAAATTTACATAGTAATATCAGTTTTCTTTTTTCAAATTAGGTGAGTGTATATTTTAATATGTTATTTAATTTTACATGTATTTAAAATGCTTAAAATTTCAGGATTGTTTGATGAATATAAATATCAAAAGAAAAGTGTTTATATGAAATAGTATAAAAGTCTTAACTGTCACATGTGATTAATCGAATGCATCTTTGCCAAATCAAAGTATTCTTTTTTATAAGCTTTTTTTAAAGCTTTTTTTATTTTTTAAAATATTTTTTTAATCTTTTTAAAAATGTTTTTATTTTTTAATTTTTTTTTTTTAAATCTACTGACCCCAAACTTTTGAACAGTACAGTATGTTCGCGTGACTCACTCATCCACAGAAATACAAGAAAAGAAATACACTACCAAAGTAAAATAAATACCTGTAATCAACAAAACACTCATACACAGCAACATAATGTTCCCTTCCATCTAATTGTGCTGAACGTAAACGCATCATATTTACATTAAAGCATTGTATTGTATGTGTAAGTGTAGACAGAAGTGTTATATCTCACAGTGTTGGCCCCTTTGTGGTCAGGTGCTGGTCCGTCGTACAGGCATTCCCATCAGCCTCTCTGTGCTCTACATGACACTGGCCAGGAAGTTAGGAGTTCCTCTGGAGCCTGTCAACTTCCCCAACCATTTCCTGCTCCGCTGGTGCCAAAATCAAAGCAGGTGTGTGTTGTCCACTTACTGCTATTGCAATCTGTCAAAATGAAATCACATAGCAAACACCATTCACTTTCAACATCAGTTCATTGCTTTAATCCAAATATGCTTAAAGGGATACTCCATTTTTTTTGGAAATAGGCTCATTTTACAACTCCCCCAGAGTAAAACAGATGGGTTTTGCCGTTTTCGAATCCATTCAGCCGATTTTCTGATATTTAGAAGAATATCAGTAACCACTCAGTTTCTGGTCTCATTGACTTCCATAGTAGGAAAAATAAATATACTACAGAAGTCAATGAGACCAGAAACTGTCTGGTTACCGATATTCTTCAAAATATCAGAAAATCGGCTGAATGGATTCGAAAACAGTAAAACTCAACTGTTTAACTCTGGGGGAGTTGTAAAATGAGCCTATTTCCAAAAAAAATGGAGTATCCCTTTAAAACACATCAGTTAAGTTAAACGACGTGACGTGTTTTGCAGGAGTGGCGACATCTATGACTATGTGTACATTGATGCGTTTGGAAATGGAAAGCAGCTGGCTGCTAAAGAGTGTGAGTATCTGATCCGACACCAGGTGACAGCAGATTACTACAGCGCTATAAGCACCAGCGAGCTGCTGCTGAGGATGGTGGGAAACCTGCTTAACATTGGCAAGAGAGGGTGAGACTCAGGGGCCGTTTACACCACACCGTTTTCAACTAAAAACGGAAAACTTATGCGTTTTGGTCATTTATTTACCTGACAACATCGTTTTGGGGGCCTGAAGATGCCAGCTTTTGAAAGCGGGTTTAACATTTTTTGAAAACGATACTGTTATTGTCTCGGTAAACTACAAAAACAAACGTGCGCATGCGTTTTAAAGGAGTAGTTAACTTTTAAAAAACTTTTGTTGATAATTCACTCACCCCCATGTCATCCAAGATGTATTTCTTTCTTCAGTCGAAAAGAAATTAAAGTTTTTCATGAAAACATTCCAGGATTTTTTTTCCATATAATGGACTTCAATGGGAACCAAACGGTTCAAGGTCCAAATGAGATTTTCAGTGCAGCTTCAAAGGGCTTTAAACGACACCAGACGATGAATAAGGGTCTTATCTAGCGAAACGATCGCTCATTTAAAAAATAAATAAAAAAGTTTAAGTTTTATAAGCACAAATGCTCGCCTTGCTCTGTTCTGTGATGAGCGTTCGTGACTCCTGTTCAAACTCGTTCGTCAAAATGAACAAATCTTTTTTCGAGTCATCACTCGAAGGGTCCTAGATAACACCCTTATTCATCTGGTGTCGTTTAAAGCCCTTTGAAGCTGCACTGAAACTGTCTTTTGGACCTTGAACCGTTTGGTTCCCAATGAAGTCCATTATATGGAGAAAATCCTGGAATGTTTTCATCAAAAACCTTCATTTCTTTTCGACTGAAGAAAGAAAGTCGTGGAAAGTCTCCTTTAAGTGTTCAGTCTAGCGTTTCTTTACAAAATGATATCGCCAACTACTGGCCTGGCAGCAGAATACAGCGTTTTTAGTCTTTTTTTTTTTTTTTTCAGATTGGTGTGAATGGAGATCGTTTTGACAATGTTGTTGTCCGTACAAGAAAATCACGTTTTTAGTACTTCGTTGTTGTCTAAACGTGCCCTCATGCTTTCATTACTGAACTTGTGCTTTTATGCTTCATAAAATATATATAAAACCTATTTCATGCTGCATGTGTACTCATTAGTAACCCAGTCAGGGGATTCTGCAGTTCAGACTGTTTTATGCAAATGAAATCAGTTTTCTTGGCTGTCAGCTAAACTTAGCTTAACTGAATTAGTCAGACCCATGTTTGTTACAAAATGTGCTTGCTTTTGCTTTTTGTCTAGGGAAGGGAATGAGAAATCATATCAGCTCTTGCGGGACTCTCTGGATCTCTATCTCACGATTAACCCTGATAACGTGCAGTATCTTCTGCTGCAAGCCCGCCTCTACTTCCATCTGGGCATCTGGCCTGAGAAAGTGAGTTCAGCCTCACAGATCAGACTTGAATGACAGTAACAATCCACACAAGTCACAGTAGAAAACCTTTGCTTAATATGGAACAATAAAAGACTAAATCTCTCCGGCGCATATGCCTAAGGATACTGGTTTGAATTTGTCATCATTTTCGAATCCCATTCCTTCTTTCTGTTCCAATACTTTCCTATGACTCTCCGCCATGAAAAAGGCCTTTAAATATAAAGGGTGAGTTCACCCAAAAATGAATCAATTACTCACCCTCATGTCGTTCCAGGTGTTGGATATTCTGCAGCACATTCAGGCTCTGGACCCATCCCAGCACGGGGCGGTCGGGTATCTGGTGCAGCATACGCTCGAGCACATCCAGCATAAGAGACATCCAGAAGAGCCGGAGGTGAAGAGACGCAGCGCGCCGGAGCACAGGGACGTACAGTACTCTGTAGGCCTCGTCATGAAACATAAGAGGTGTGTTCCTGTCTGTGTGAGCTGCAAACTTATCAACTACATGGAGCCTGAAACTCTGAAATCTTGAAAACTAACTGACTAACCAACACTATAAAACTGCAAAGTACATTGCAAAAAAGTCCTTTTGCCTCTTTTCTCTGTTCTGGGTGAAATATTCCCTGTGCACTACCTGTCGGAAATTTGAAATAAATAAGAATTTCTTTGAATGAAGTCGATGCATTTATTTGATTTAAAATAGATGGTAAAACAGTAACGTGAAATATGATTAAAATTTTAAACTTTTCTATTTGAATATGTTTTAAATAGGGCTGTCAAAACGATTAATCACGATTAATCGCATCCAAAATAAAAGTTTGTGTTTGCATAATATATGTGGGGGCACTGTGAATAATTATTTTAGATATATAAAAACACACACATGCTTGTATATTTTTAGGAAATATTTTCATGTATATTCTGACTATAGATTTATATATAAATATTTTATATATAAATAATATTTTTTTTTCTTAAATATACATGCATGTGTGTTTTTATATATATATACAAAATAATTATACACAGTGCACCCACATATATTATGTAAACACAAACTTTTATTTTGGATGCGATTAATCGCGATTAATCGTTTTGACAGCCCTAGTTTTAAAATGTAATTTATTGCTGTGATGCAAATCTGATTTTTTTTATATCATTACTCCAGTGTCACATGATCCTCAATATCACTCTAATATGCTGATTTGGCGCTCAGTTATCATCAATTGATATTGGTACTCAATTGTGGTGCAATCACAGACACCGAAAAGTCCCGGGCCAGCTACATGTCAATTTCAATCTTCAAACTTTTCAATCTGTCAAAAAAAAAAAAAAAAAACGATCATGGCAGAAAGTACGATCTTAAAACAGGGCTTTAATTTTTCTAATTTATTAATATCATAAATATATTTTCTGTCACTTTTCATTTTATTTTATTTCAGTTTATTTATATAGGGACAGTACAAAAAAAATATGATCCCAGTCAAAGCTGGAAAATATGTATTGTACATAGAGAGTATAGCAAGAGCTAATTTGCATCTCAGGTCCCTAGAAAGGCTTTTCTAATTAAAAACATATAAAACAACAAACAAATTACTACGGTACTCATAGAATAAAACTACCACAATATGTCACTTACAAACAATCAAATGCCTACCAAAAATTATACCAGAAATTAGCATAAAACTTTAACATCATCACATGCACTTTTACTTTACCTTACACTCTTACATTACACTTTAATAAGATAGAATTTTGATATGTTTAATGTTTACTTAATGAATAAAACTATTAATTTATTTTTTTCTATCTTACTTAACCCACGCTTTTGAATGATAGTGTATCACGGTTTCTACAAAAATATTAGGCAGCAAAAAATAAATAAATAAATAAATAACGACATTATCATGCACACTAAATCAGCAAATTAGAATGAGTTCTGAAGGATCATGTGACACTGAAGACTGAAGTAATGATTTCCTGTCACAAGAATAAATAACATTTTGAAATATTTTAAAAGCGAAAACAGCTCTTTTAATTTGCTATAATATTTCGCAATATTACTGTTTTTAATGCATTTTTTATCAAATAAATGCAGCCTTGGTGAGCACGACATCTTTCAAATGCAAAAAAAAAAAAACAAAAAAAACGTTATTGTTCCTACTTTTCCGATTTAATTTGTATTATTATTTATGTAAATGTTACATTTATATTTTACATTTAAAAGCAAAAGTCAATCCTACCACAAATATGAATGGAAAACGTACTTTTCCAGTAAAAAGTGAATCTCTTCCAATGCAAATGAAACAGAAACACACAAGTTTAGCTAGTAAAAACAAAGGACAGGAGTAAAAAGAGTTTGTATGATGCCAAATAACACAATGTGAAAAGAGGCTAATTTACAATGGGATTATTGGGTTAAGAATGTTCTCAAACTGTCCCATGTCCTCACAGGTCAGGCTACAACTGCGTTATCTATGGATGGGACCCTAAATGCACCATGAGTCAGGAGTGGATTAACACCATGAGGGTCCATCAACTGTCTAAGGGGGCTGACCAGCCATTTTACAACGTCCTAGTGCAGGACGGGACCTGCAGATACGCTGCACAAGGTGAGACTTTCCGCGAGCCTGACCTCAGCTGACAGACTGGGAAGAAAGGACTGCCATTGTAAAATATGTGAATTGTCTTTGAACATTCAAGCATGAAAACCTATCCTAGCAGAGCCCAAAAAAAACTAAGCAAATCTAAGAAACCCTCACTTTTCATTTGCAGAGAATCTGGAGCCTCACTCTGCCCCGCTGGAGATCGCACACCCCGAGGTCGGCCGCTACTTCTCGGAGTTTTCTGACACACACTACATCGCTAATGAAGAGCTCCAGGCGCGTTACCCAGAGGACATGTGCAAGACCCACAGGACTGTAGAGGAGCTTTACCACGGCCTCAACCCAAACTCAGGCCAACCATCCGAGCCAACCGCCAACTTCCAGGACCATGATTTATTAGATCCGTAGACCAGAATGCCACCTCTTTCCCTCCCTCCCCACTCTACATGCGAAAAATCACTCAATTCGTCCTGTACTATTACAGGAAGTTGCTCAATACAACTGACAATGGACCGAATTTGATGTTTGGAGTTCTAGTTTAGGCCAAACCTAGTAGTTTTTATTTAATTCATTTCCTTTGTACAACATCCTGGTCCTAGATCAGTTATACAAGCAACTTTGACCCAGAGCTGAAAATGTAGTCTAAAAGAAACTACATATAATTTGAGTGGTTGAGTACAAATGATGTGGTCGAGTTACAGTATTTGTGGATACGAAACATACTCTGGATAATATATTTAGAGATTATATGAAGTTACTCTACAGGAGGGTCTGAACATCTGTACAGTAAATGTGTTGATCAGGTTCGGGCCTGTCTATTATGTCATCATTCAACATATCTCTCTAAACTAATGCACTAATTTCATATAATATGTTAACAAACATGCACTTGACATGACGTAAAATGTCTAACACTGTCACCTTGAAATATTTTGTAATGTTTACTTCAAAGTTATTTAAAAACAAGACCAGAGAATAAGGGCTCAAGGAAATCTTGGCTCATGGTTGGAAATACAAAAGTATTGAGAATATACGAATGAATCACAATAATAAAAAAAAGAATCTCCATTTCTAGTGGTTCAGTTTTTTTTATTATTTAAATGTTTTATTTGTATGACTTATAACTTTTTAAGTTTAGGGAGATTTTAAGATTCCCTTTCAATATTTTATTATTCAGATAATAAAATATTAATTAGGTATATATGTAATTAAAAATGCAAAATGTTGTGGTGGCTTTGGGTAAATAATTGAGATTCCATTTTCAAGTTTCTCTCAAGCAAAACTTTTTTGAGGTCACCAAACAAATGTATGCACATTTGAGACATTGTGAACTCTTTTGTACAGATAGGATTTATGCGCAAGATGCTCTTTAGAATAAATTAGTTTAGTTTTATTAATTTAGTTTTATTAATTTTGTCAAATTTAGTTGTTGTTTTTTTGGTTGAGATACAAATGTTATGCTGATCATTGTATATTTTCACTAGTAGTCTCAGTCTATTGTTTCCCACTGTTTATAGCAATATATCGACAGCAATTCACTGTTTTATCAAGCATAGAACAACTAAAACTGAAAGTCAAAAAACGACAAACATGTCAGGGCTGTGTCCCGCCTCTTGTATCCAAAGCAGAGTGTGTTTGCATAACTTTAATTCTCATCCAAAGTCACACAACCTCAAATATTTATAATGCAAATATACAAGCACCTGCCACACACTACTTTCTCCAACTGCAGACTATCACAAACACACTGTTGTTTTAATGGCAACCAAGAACATACTGTTCTCAGAGTCAGTTGTCATAAAAACAATGCCTTTAAGAAACTTCAATTTAATTATATAAACTGAACGCAAATGATTTAATTAAATTCGTTTTATTTTTTCATGTGTTTATTAACTATCTTGATCATGACCCCAAATATTGCCAGGACCAGGATGTATTCTTTTAAAGAGAATATCAATTGAGATGTCTCAAAATAATATTCGGATCGCAAACCCAGAAAACACCGGACGAGCCATGCGTGTGTGTTTGTGTGTCACTGCTGCTTATTTGCATATTTCATGAGAGGGGCGGAGCTTTGCTGTCAAAGTGTGAGCGTACATTGCGAAAGTTGTGATTGTCTCTTCTTCCGGACGTTAACATGGGAGCTTCTCAGTCAGGACGAGTGCCTGAGTTCCTAGATCTGGCTGATAAAACTGGCTGTGAGTATCTATTTTCCAGGTGTGCTTAGACCTAAACAGACTCGTACAAAAAAAGTACTATGGTAGAGTGATATACGATACCTGAAGGTCTGCCGACTTTTGAGTTTGGCTTGGAGTGAGAATGGAATGGGAGTGTGTGTGTTTGTTGGGTGGGTGGGTGTCTACAATTCCTGGTAAACTACGATTTTTTATTATTGGTTGACACAAACTTCACGATTTCAATTCAATTCTTCTGATTTTTTATCCAATACTGATTAATTTTGATAAATATTAGATTCACAAGATGAGCGTTAATTTTTCTCAAGAAAAAAAAAACTCGCCTAATGCTGTAATAGAGCCCTATGGTAGTATTATTTAAGGTTAAAAATAGGCTAACTCAAATAAAATGCGTTTTTTTAAATATTATAACAACTTTATTTAATGATAGCCTGTAATTAAAAATATAATAAATATGTAATATGCCAAGTAAACATTTAGCAAAATATACTTTTTTCTAGCCAACTAACGTTAACGTGATTTTTGCCATTAAATGGCTTTCCTGAGGTAATGTAAATGTTATGACACAATTGTTCTCCAACTCTTTTATTAACCAAATTTTCGTGGTTGAAAACACTGGCTGATCGATATTATGTATGTGGAATATATATTTCGGTAAGTTGTAGGCCTACTTTCAACATTGTCTATTCGTCATTAGGCCTGTTTTACTATTAACTAACTTAGTAGAGATGATCGGTTCAACTGATGTCACATTTACAAGCGCCAAAACGGTATTCATTTGTTTGAATTTCGTAATAGAATTGACATAATCTGAGATTTTTTATATATCTATATATCATAAATAACCTGCTCTGTCTTGTCTGTCGGTGTCCTCTTTGCTTCATGATTTTTTTTGTGCGTGAGAAAATGTGTGGCGTTGCGTGAGTCTTGTATGTTATACATTCAAATGTACATTATTAGTGATATTGCATTAGTCTATATTATGTTTGTTAATGACCCTTGATCTTTATTCTTATATTTGATGTCTATACAACAAATGCATATTAAAATGTTTAGTGCATACTGTAATGCAATGCAATAAAGTAATGAGCTGTCAACACAACAACAGACTAAATCTAACTAGACTAAATTTCACTGTTTAAATGCAAAGTAAAAGGACTTTTGGAGTATCACATCCCACTCATAATTGAAAATAACTGTGCGAATAGCTCAATAGCTCCGGAAAGGTGTTTTAACAACAGTTATTTGCTGTACAACTGTGTAAATGTGCATAAAAAAACAAGCATATATTAATTCCACATAGTGCAAATCTTCCCCAAACAAACAGTATACCTCTCAAAATAGATTATAATCAAATCAATTGTGAGAGAGTAAATGTGAAATAGATATTGCTTCCTTCCTTTACACAAATTACTATTCTTCTGTTTTTCGTTTGTTTTGTTTCTCGTGAGCATTCATGTGTTAACTAGCCTATAATTTACTTCATGTCAGTTCCACCATTACAGAGAAGTGTCTCAGTTAACAGTTAAAATAATAGTCATTGCTTTGTAAAAGGAACTGCAGGGTGTTCATAATAATTCATTAAATCATTTACAAACATTTACAAATTAAAATCAATACTTACTATAAAAAAATAAAATATTTTCTATATGTCACTTTAAAATAACTCAAAGAAATTGCTATTAAATTTCACAAATAATTTACAAGGAAATGGTGAAATTTTGAAGTAAAATGAAGCAGAATTTTCTTGTAAAACCAATAGTATTTGTTATTTGTTTTAGGTCCCACTTTACACAAACAATGAACAATATATTTTTCCAGCATTTATTATAGCCTAGCACTCTAAAAAATGTTGGGTTGTTTCAAACCAAATTTGGGTCAAATATGGACAAACCCAAATGTTGGGTTAAAAATGTCACTTAAAATGTTAACCCAACTTCAATTTTCACTTTCAACGGTACATTTTTTTAATTACATGTTTAACCCAACATTTGGGTTTGTCCATATTTTACCCAAATTTGAGTTGAAACAACACAGCATTTTTTTAGAGTGCTAGGCTATATAATAAATGCTGGAAAAATATATTTTTTGAATATTGAGTGTACAGTTAGCACATACTAGACATCTCAAAGGCATATTGTACGAGTAATAATAATAGTGAGTGTTTTGATTTGGTGTCGGCTGTCATAAGATCAGGGATTAAATGCACATTCCATTTTGGTTGACCAAATATCTATAAATACAATTTGTACTGTGGCATGTAGACAGTGTTGTACATTGAGTCCATCACCTCCCTCCTGTTGTAATAAGAGGCTGGGACCACATTAGAGGTTATTATGGTACAACTCCATTTGATGATATGATTCATTATCAATTCATCTTGAAAACGAAATCACATACTTCACTACTATATAGTAGGCGAAAAACAGGACGTGACAAAAGAAGTATGTCCTAATTCAAAGTGTCATAAAAGGTGCCCAGATGACCAACTACTTCCAATGAGATTCTCAAGTGTGCATACGGTGGACACTTTACTATCCCATGAGGCCACAGGAGAGGATTTTTAAATGGAAGTGAACGCAACTGACACTGATTGGGTCACATGACAATGACAACATGGGGATTGTAGTACATCTGGACTACATTCTACACACACTCATTATATATAGAACATATATGTGTTTTCAAGCGTATGCGATTTCAGACGCAGCCTATTCTCTGTCTCCATCACTCCTTAACATAACAGCTTTGAATGTCACTGCACCGACCTGCAAAGTTATTTGAAATCTTCCTGAATTTGCTGTCTTTCTCTCACTTTAGTTTCCATAGAGCAGTTAAAAAACCTCCACAACAGATTTATATACCTGACTCAAGATGAAGGCACTTTAAGGTACTGTACAAATGACTTGATGCCACTCATTTAGACTATAATGACTGTAAACAAACACTGTAATAACGGTCATCTATCACACCCTTTATTTTAATGCCTGTGTTAGGGCAGACGCAGATTTTTTTGAGTTACAGTTTAACAATAAGCCAAATCTGTTGTTGCAACATGTTGTTTTTACCAATTAGCTGTTCTCAGTTCTGCTTAACATCATATGACACAGCTTGTGTCCTTTATAATGAAATGTAGCGTAAAAAGAACCATTTCTTCTCAATTTCAGACGGGAACACCTTGAGAATATGAGCGATTTGGCCCTCAACCCAATCCGAAGACAGATCATTGAGGCCTTCTTTGATACAAGGTGTGTACAGAAACGAAAAGGTGTCCATATCAGAATTAGAACCAGCTAATAATCAATGCCTGATAGTTAGAGTCTCCAACCATTGACTTTGTATTGCCTGAAGCTGCCTCCTTGTCATTTTTGACTTATAGCAAAAAACAAAACAATGTCTAAAAGCTGCTATGTAACAATGTGTACAGCGAATAAGCTAAAAAAAATAAATAAAAATAAACCTAGGGCTGTGCAAAAATTAATTGCGTTTAATTGCATCCAAAATAAAAGTCTGTGTTTACATGTAGACTTTGTCTGTGTAAGTCTGTGTTTGTGTGTGCTGCATATAATTATTTTGTATATATAAATACACACACATGCATGTATAGAAAATGTGTTATTCATACATAAAACATTTATATTTATATAGTATAGATTATGTATTTATATATATACAGAATTTAAGTGCAAATAATTCTTAAATATATGCATGCATGCATAGGTATTTATATTTAGAAAATAATTATATATAGCACACTCAAATATATTATGTAAACACAGACTTTTATTTTGGATGCGATTAATCGCAATTAATTTTTGCACAGCCCTACAAAAAACAGAACTAAGTTTTTATAAGCTGTCAACCCCCAAAAAACTTTTTGTTTAAGGACACAAAGTGGACACAGGCAATAAGACATGAAGCATCAGCTGGAACGGATGGGTAAATGGTGGGCTTTGACACTCAGTATGCACTAAAAATACACTATGTGTGCAGTTAACATATTGTCACTGGTAAGTCAAATATTCAAATGTCAGTTTTATATAGTATATTAAATTTCTGTTAGCTAGGCTATCCCTTTCGCCGATTACATTCCCCTCGAGTGGGTGTAGTTCCCAGAGTAATATATATTACATCTGTCTCAATTGCCTGTATCCACTTAAAGGGATAGTTCACTTTGAAATTAAGTTTTGGTATGTTTTAGCTTACCTCAAGGGCATCCAAGATGTAGGTGTCTTTGTTTCCACGGTATATTCAATTTTGACATTTTTAGGTCAAAACGTTGTTGTCTGTCAGTCATATAATGGAGGTCTATGGTCACCACCTCAAAGAGCATGCACAGAGAAGTTCAAATTAAACGTGATTTAATGACTCATAAATGTAAGTACACATTGATGGCCTAAGACACAAAATGAGCGGTTTGTGTGAGAAAACAAACAGTATTTATATCATTTTTACCTTGTGTAATCACATTCACGTCCAAGTGATCTGAATCAGTTGTTGTATATATATATATATATATATATATATATATATATATATATATATATATATATATATATATATATATAGTATGTATGCAGGTAAAGTTGGACATGCATATATATCCAACTTTATTTTTTAGTTTATTAAATAAAAAGATTATAGAGTTGTAGTTCTATTTATACTCAGTGGATAATGTCTATGTGTTGTCATCAAGGAACCTGGGTCAAAAGGAGAAGAGCTGTTTGCAAGAAATCGGTTTTGAGGAATTCGTTACCGTCCTGGCCTTTTTCAAACCACCCAAACCACACCTTGCTGAGGAGGAGAGAAAAGCCATAAAGAAGGAGAAACTACGCTGTGAGAATACAGAAATAAAGACCACAAATAGATGTTCTTTCAAATGCAAAACAAGTTGATAAACAAGTTTTGCAGATCTCACACTGCAATGGAACTTTAAAGGGATAGTTCACCCAAAAATGACACTCACCCTTTTGTTATTCCAAACCTGTATGAGTTTCTGTCTTAAAAGAAGATATTTTGAAGAGTGTTGGTAACCAAACAGTTGACGGAAGCCATTGACTCCCAATAAGAAAGAAACTCGTACAGGTGTGTGAAAACATCTAAACAACGTTTAAGCATGACCCTTTTAACATAATTTGAGATACTATTTGAAACAATTTCTCTCAGTTTTGCTGATTTACATTTTTATTTTATGCGCACCACACAACTACTTGGTAAAAGCTTATTTCCTTCTCTGTAGTTCTGTTCAACATGCACGACACTGACAATGATGGCATCATCACTCTGGATGAATATAGACGTGTAAGAATCATTTGACTTCTACTTTTATGGCTACAAACACAGTAGCACGAGTTGACACTAATTGCAATTGTGATTGCAGGTGGTAAAGGAGCTGCTGCCGAGCACTGAAACCATAGGAGCAGAAACAGCCAAAGCCATTACAGATGCTGCTATGCTGGAAGTCGCCAGTGAGACAGTGGGTCAGATGGTACGGTGACTTTCCATTATCAGTGTTGCCAACTATTTTCAATGGAGAGTACTTAGTTTATCTGGGTCTCGTCTACAATCGACGTCCCCGAATGTTTATACAGTGTACGTTAGTTTATCTGGATCTCGTCTACAGTTGACGTACCAAACATCTACAGTCGACGTTAGTTTATCTGGATCTCGTCTACAATCGACGACCCTGAATGTTTATACAGTCGACGTTAGTTTATCTGGATCTCGTCTACAGTTGACGTACCAAACATCTACAGTCGACGTTAGTTTATCTGGATCTCTTCTACAATCGACGACCCCGCATGTTTATACAATCGACGTTAGTTTATCTGGATCTCGTCTACAGTTGACGTACCGAACATCTACAGTCGACGTTAGTTTATCTGGGTCTCGTATACAGTTGACGTACCGAACATCTACAGTCGACGTTAGTTTATCTGGATCTCGTCTACAATCGATGTCCCCGAACATCTACAGTCTACGTTAGTTTATCTGGATCTCTTCTACAATCGACGTCCCTGAATGTTTATACAGTCAACGTTAGTTTATCTGGATCTCGTCTACAGTTGACGTACCGAACATCTACAGTCGACGTTAGTTTATCTGGATCTCTTCTACAATCGACGTCCCCGAATGTTTATACAGTCGACGTTAGTTTATCTGGATCTCTTCTACAATCGACGACCCTGAATGTTTATACAGTCAACGTTAGTTTATCTGGATCTCGTCTACAGTTGACGTACCGAACATCTACAGTCGACGTTAGTTTATCTGGGTCTCGTATACAATTGACACCCCAAACGTCTACAGTCGACGTTAGTTTATCTGGATCTCGTCTACAATCGATGTCCCCGAACATCTACAGTCGACGTTAGTTTATCTGGATCTCTTCTACAATTGACGTCCCCGAATGTTTATACAGTCGACGTTAGTTTATCTGGATCTCTTCTACAATCGACGACCCCGCATGTTTATACAGTCAACGTTAGTTTATCTGGATCTCGTCTACAGTTGACGTACCGAACATCTACAGTCGACGTTAGTTTATCTGGGTCTCGTATACAATTGACACCCCAAACGTCTACAGTCGACGTTAGTTTATCTGGATCTCTTCTACAATCGACGACCCTGAATGTTTATACAGTCGACGTTAGTTTATCTGGATCTCGTCTACAGTTGACGTACCAAACATCTACAGTCGACGTTAGTTTATCTGGATCTCTTCTACAATCGACGACCCTGAATGTTTATACAGTCAACGTTAGTTTATCTGGATCTCGTCTACAGTTGACGTACCGAACATCTACAGTCGACGTTAGTTTATCTGGGTCTCGTATACAATTGACACCCCAAACGGCTACAGTCGACGTTAGTTTATCTGGATCTCATCTACAATCGATGTCCCCGAATGTCTACATTGACGTTAATTTATCTGGGTCTCATCTACAATCGAAGTCTCGAACATCTACAGTCAACGTTAGTTTATCTGGGTCTCGTCTACAATAGACACCCCCTAAAGTCTACAGTCAACGTTAGTTTATGTGGATCTCGTCTATAAACGACAACCCCGAACATCTACAATCGATGTTAGTTTTTGACCAAAGGGTTTGGAAACATACAACATTCAAAAGTATATGAATGTTGTTCCTGCAATAAAAAATAAGAGTTAGTTATGATTAATTAAATTGCAAATTCATAATTGTAAATTCATCTGATTTCCACGGCAATGTCAAATTCTGATGTGATTTTTCTAACTGAAACCTTTTTTGTTTTTAGGGTCCTGATGAATTTTATGAGGGAATCACCTTTGAACAGTTCATGCAGGTTTGCACTCTATAACATTTTGAGGCCTGGGTATACTTAATTTTCTGTGTTCTGCTCCATCTTTTAAAACCTTTTAAAGTATAGTCCCTTTGGCCATGAGCATGGAAAGCCACATTCGGCGTGTGCATAGTAAGTAAACTTTGTTTTCTAGCACTCGTCACTCATACATGTGCTGTTGTACGCGCACTGTCCACATGGACACAAAAATTAGGCCGCACACTGTCTGCGGACACTCCTGATGACGAAAATGACTTCAGGCGGAAGTATACTTTGAAGTTGACATGAAACGGAAGTTGCGACAGTCATCTCTTTCCTATTGTGACATATATCTGAGTGAAAAGACTTCATGAATAAAAAATAAATGTAAGGCGGGACTTTATTTTGTCCATTGGGAAATAATTGGATCGAATTGTTGTAATCTATGTGACAGATTGTCCCGCCCCCGCTCCAGTAAACATGTCATCAGAGAAAAGATGGAGAAAATAAAAATTACGAGGGCACATTTTTTTTTTTTTGTAAATGGTGCAAACGGATAAATAATTCAAAATAAATACGGCAAAATTCCATAAAAAACTAGAATTGTCCATTTTGATTTCATTGAGACTTTAAATCTAATAATAAAATTACATGCATGCTATTCATACCTCAACTTTCAACATCTCTCCAACAGATATTGAAAGGCATCGAGATCGAGACCAAGATGAATGTTCACTTTTGGAACTTGGAAACCATGCATTGTGGGAAGTAATTTCCGCATCTGAACTGCTCTTTTTCAGCACAGTCTTTATTTTAGATTAAAACATGTTTGTCCCATGGATTCAACCCTTAGTATTGAGATTACTTGGGTTTCTTTCTCTGAAATATCTCCAATGATGGAGATATGGTGGAAGTGACCACAACATGCTCTGGGGATACACTTCAGAGACCAGACCTCTAGGGTAAAGCAAAAAATACAGTGTTTATACATATTTGAAAGATATTTAACAACCCGTTGAGGCCCAGCTGTTTTTGTGGCTTCTTATCTCTACTCTGACATGCTCGCAAACATTTTTGACTCATACATACTTTCAGATACACTATGTCGTATGTATACTGTATTTTTAGCAGGGTTATTGTGACTGAAAAACTGAACCTTGATTGCAAATTTCCCTTTTTATTGTTTTGTAATGGAGGAGGTCTTCCTTAACAAACCAGTGCTGAAACACTCCACCACCCTAAGTTAATGAATCCACAAATCTTATCATTTACCTCAAAAAGAACAGGGAGCGATTGTTTTGTTGCCCTTATGTAATCCATCTGGCTTCCTTCCACCATGGTTATATAATAAATGATACATGGTGTGTAAAGCTTTTACAGCAACAGGATGTTATTTTTGTATATTATTGTCATTTGAAATCCTCACAACTGTCACTACACATTTTCTTTATACTGAAGAGAATAAAATAACCATTGTTTTAAAAGTTGCATTTATTCCTATTGTGCATTTTGTAGATGCATGCTGTCTGAAATCATTAATCTATGCAAGTTTATAAAATGCTTCCCATACTATATTTAGAGGTTGTGCGTTGAGTCAAACTCTGTGGTATTTTGATGCAAATTCAGCTTTTACTTGGTTGAAGAAAGGCAAAATAGTCAAACTAGTCAAATTAGTCATGACATCCTCGAAAAAACAAAACTATAGTGAAATAAACCAGATTAAATTTGGGTTTGTTTGCAATTGTTAAACATGGTTTGCTGGTCAATTATGTACTCTACTGTTCAAAAGTTTAGATTTTTTTCCAACAAATTACTTTTTTAGTAATACATTTAGTAAGACATTTTAAACTACGGAGCCCCAAAAGGGACCTTTGCAAAAAAAAAAAAAATATATATATATATATATATATATATATTAGGGATGGGCAACGATTAATCGCGATTAATCGCATCCAAAATAAAAGTTTGTGTTTACATAATATGTACAATATATATGTGTTTAGTGTGTATAATTAATTTGTATATATAAATACCCACACACGCCTGTATATATTTAAGAAATATGTGCATGTATATATTTTATATATATATTTTTTTACAATTAATATTATATATAAATATTTGATATATTAATAACACATTTTTCTTAAATATATACTTGCATGTGTGGGTATTTATACATACAAATTAATTATACACACTACACACACATATATTATGTAAACACAAACTTTTATTTTGTTGCGATTAATCGCGATTAATCGTTGCCCATCCCTAATATATATATATATATATATATATTGTGTGCGCACGAGAACTGTATTGCGCATTTACAATTTCTGATTTGCGTACAATTTGGGTCACTATAATTACTATGAGGAAAACAAGTGAATGGATGTCAAACTTTAAATAAATTGTTGTTACAACACGACCAATAAATACTTATTTTTAAGGAATATGCAAACGCGATAGTCTTTTTTTTTGGGCAAAGGTCCCATTAGGGGCTCGTTATTAAACTGATCCGAAGTGGCAGTACAGTTATTTAAAATGTTACAAAAAAAACTGTGTTTCCAATAAATGCCGTTGTTTTGAACTTTCTATTCATCAAATAATCCAGGAAATATAATGTATCCCAGTTTCCACAAAAATATCAAGCAGCACGACGGTTTTCAACAGTAATAATGATAAGAAATCAGCATTTTACAATCATTTCTGGATCATGTGACACTAAAGACTGGAGTAATAATCCTGAAAATTCAGCTTTGCATCACAGGAATAAATTACATTTTTAAATATATATATATATATATATAAATACTGTATTTTACTGTACTGTACTTTTACTTTCGATCAAAAAAATGTTGTCTAGGTGAGCATAAGAGTCTTAAAAAATCATACCGACCTCAAAAAAGACATTTTTCAACACTAATAATGATAAAAAAAAGCATATTACAATGATTTCTGAGGATCATGTGACACTAAAGACTGGAGTAATGATGCTGAAAATTCAGCTTTGCATCACTGGAATAAATTAATAAATTACATTTTTAAATATATATATATATATATATTACTGTATTTTACTGTACTGTACTTTTACTTTTGATCAAATAAATGTTGTCTAGGTGAGCATAAGAGTCTTACAAAATCATACCGACCTCAAAAATTGGAACGATTGTGTAATTTGTTTGTTGAATTAGACAGCATTAAAACCACTGGAACTTAATTTTGTATGATTTGTATGTATTTCATCTTTTCAGATGATGATTTAATAGTATTGTATACTAAACTGCAAGGACAAATCATGAGACAATACATATATAAAAAGACCTAGAATTAAATGTGTCCTCAAACACATCTCAATGTGTCATCTAAACACAAAGTTGTGAAAATTAGACAAATTATGATTAAATAAAAAAATAGTTTTAAGGAATATGAGCCTAGATTATCTTAAAAAAGCAAATTCAATGGCATTCTTCCAGTCCAACTTGCCTCAAAAGCACGAAGTATCAGATGCCAATCTAAGGGCCACTCAGTATGTCATAAGGCACCGCCAAGCCAATGTTATAGCTGTAGCCTGACGACTCGATGTAGTTGGACCTACAGATGGGCAGAACGTGGTCCTGTGTAGATGAGTCCATTGAGAAGTCGTAGTGACAGATCAGCCCTCTGTATCTAAAGACGTAATAAAAGTGCAAAATAAATGATGGAAAAACAATAGCAAAGAAAACAGAACATAATGTGCTATCTGTGTTTACCTGCGGTGAGCGGTGAGGTCATCGTCTGTGATACAAGCCCCGCGAGGGCTCTTCTCATCAGGGATGTTGGCCGTCACCAGAGTGCTGCTGTTGAACCGTATGTGGCGAACCGGGTGCCTGTTTACAGACAGAACAATTATGTGGCCACAACGCAGTTCTGCTTTTGAAAACAATGATGATCTTCAGCATGTAAAGCCTGAGTTAGTCAGAAAAATCTTTGGTCACACTTTAGATTAGGGTCCAATTCTCACTATTAGACTTGTGCCTCAATAATTTAGTTAGATAGTTGTTAAGTTTAGGTATTAAAGGATTGAGGGATGTAGAATATGGTCATGCAAAATAAGTCATTAAAGGTGTAGTTCACTTTTAAAAAAACTTCTGCTGATAATTTACTCACCCCCATGTCATCCAAGATGTCCACGTCTTTCTTTCTTCAGTCGAAAAGAAATTAAGGTTATTGATGAAAACATTCCAGGATTTTCTCCATATAATTGACTTCAATGGGAACCAAACGGTTCAAGGTCCAAATGAGAGTTTCAGTGCAAACTGCAAACTATTCAAAGGGCTTTAAACGACACCAAACGATGAATAAGGGTCTTATCTAGGACCCTTCGAGTCATGACTCAAAAAAAGATTCATTCATTTTGATGAACGAGTTCGAACATGAGAGTCACGAATGCTCATCACAGAACAGAGCAAGGCGAGCATTTGTGCTTATAAAACTTATTCATTTAAGACCCTTATTCATCGTCTGGTGTCGTTTAAAGCCCTTTGAAGCTGCACTGTAACTCTCATTTGGACCTTAAAACATTTGGTTCCCATTGAAGTCTATTATATGGAGAAAATCCTGGAATGTTTTCATCAAAAACCTTAATTTCTTTTCGACTGAAGAAATAAAGACATGGACATCTTGGATGACATGTGGGTGAGTAAATTATCAGCATTTTTTTTTAAAGTTAACTACTCCTTTAATATGTACTTTATAAGTACTAATAATCAGCCAATATCATAGCAATATGCATGCTAATAAGCAACTAGTTAATAGTGAGGATTGGAAAAACCTAAACTTAAGTGACACCAAATCTTTTTTTTATGGAACAGTTTATCAAACAGTTTATTTTAAAAGAAGTCTGCATATGTGTATCATATTTGATACATCAGGCTATTATGGCTCATATAGTATGATATAAGAGAAAATGGAGCTCATCGCACATAACAAGGAAAAAAAAAATTATTCAGAGGCCCAAACTAAGCAAAAATGCAATATTGCTGATCATTTTGTGGCCAAAATGTAAGATGAAATTCTCATAGTTTGTAATTAGTAGTTATTAATAGTTATTTATAACAGTACAGGAGAATGTCTACTTGAATAAAATGCATACATATCAGTTGTCACTATATGTCCCAATAATATGTCTTAGCAAGATGATATGTAGTTTTTATTGTGGTGGGTAAAACATGCAATGATTGAGAGATAAGCCTGATTCTTACACTTTAATGACATTTCTAAAAAATGAGGTATGGATAATCAGGCAAACCTAAGTTGCTTCAGTTCTGTAAGTGTTTATCTTGAAATATTACTAGCAATAGAAAAGTTATTCTTACGCTTATTTTATACAAATCTGTAAAGATTTCACAGCAAAAAGACACTTGAACCACGACCTACTGGTGGACTTTTCTTTACAATAACACTAAAAGTACTTGCTAAAATCAACCATAGATTGTATACCACAGGTTTTTCTGCAACGTTTTTATCATGTTGATCATTTATTTTGCGCATCTGTATAGATAATCATGCTTTATTGGATTAAATGACTCTTATCCTTATAAATTATTATTTCCATTTATGCATTTGGCAGAGGCTTTTATCTGAAGCGTTCAAACATTCTCACCTGTTGTGCATTTCCCAGAGTTTGGCTCCTATCCTCATCTCCCACACACTGACCAATCCCTCGCCGCCTCCGCTCACAACCTTCCAATCATCTGCCTGGACGGTGGTCACGCCCATGTGATGGGCATACAAAGAGACGACGGACGAGCCAGTACGCAAGTCAAACACTCTCACTCTGGAAAAGAGAAACAATTGGATGTCATTACAGCGTCAAATATATTACACTTAATGTGGAAATGAAGCAGCCAGTCAAGTTTACATTATTTAGTAAACTGATTTCCACTTTAAAGGAGTAGTTCACTTTAAAAAAAAACTTTTGCTGATAATTTACTCACCCTCATGTCATCCAAGATGTCCATGTCTTTCTTTCTTCAGTCGAAAAGAAATTAAGGTTTTTGATGAAAACATTCCAGGATTTTTCTCCATATAATGGACTTCAATGGGAACCAAACGGTTCAAGGTCCAAAAGACAGTTTCAGTACAAACTGCAAACTGTTCAAAGGGCTTTAAACGATTCCAGACGATGAATAAGGGTCTTATCAAGCGAACTGATCGCTTATTTAATAAACAAATAACAAAGTTTAAGTTTTATAAGCTCAAATGGTCGCCTTGCTCTGTTCAGTGATGCACGTTTGTGACTCTCTTGTTCAAACTCGCTCATCAAAATGAACAAATCTTTTTCCGAGTCAATTCGTTTGTTGAATGAACCAAATGACTCGGAAAAAGATTTGCTTTTTGAATGAATCTTTTCGTTCAAAAAGTGAATCTTCATCAAAATGAACGAATCTTTTTTCGAGTCATTTCGTTCATTTTGTTCGTTGAATCCTGGAATGTTTTCATCAAAAACCTTAATTTCTTTTCGACTGAAGAAAGAAAGATGTGGACATCTTGGATAACATGGGGGTGAGTAAATTATCAGCAAATTTTTTTTAAAAGTGAACTACTCCTTTAAGCTTTGTTGGCTGTTACATGCTGTGCAATTATTTTTTCCCCCACATTTTCTTATTATTGTAATATTTATATACAGGCAATACATTATATATATTATATTATATTATATTATTATTATATTATATTATATACAACTAGAAAAACCCATCCCTACACTGAAAAGAAAATGAACTATGGTAAGCATTATGTGTACCACTGTCACAAAATGGTCGGATCTTGGCCAGAATAAACTGCAAAGTGGACCATACTTTAGTCAAAGTCTGACTACGCAAGACTAATGCGTTGGAGAAATTGCAATATGACAGCTCTCTCCCTCTAACAGAGCACCACTGTGAGATGACATTAGTAGCTGGTATAAAGAAATTAGTTTTGCAGGCCCAAAGGAGCTCAATTCCATCTGTCCTCTTTAATGGTACCGAAGGCAGCCAAAGAATGACTCCATGTTGGTGCTTTCCAAAAGATAATCGACAAAATTAAATTTTGCCTGGACCAAAAAAAAACCATGAGGACAAAAGATATATTAGTCACAATGAATCGTTAATGCATAGCCAAGCAGGATTTAATGCTGTGAGTAATTATGTGGATGTGCCTATCTACTGTCCTGTTTTAATTTCATCGAAGCATTTATTGTTGTATGAGGCTGTAATATATTTACTGGCAGGTTGCAGTGGCCATTAATCTAAAGCTAAAACAAGATCTAGTTTCACTGAGCTGTCAGCAGACAGGCTTCGTTCAATTAATCAAGAGTTTTATTTCTCAGGCACTTCCAACGCCACCAGCCGTGAGCAAAAAAGACAACAGGACACACACGGCAATGACAAGCATATGTACACACGTAACACACAAGGGCGTCCTCACCATCATTAACTGAACCACATTTATAAGCAGTGAAACATAATCTCAGGTGTTTATCTTCAACTGTTGTAATATGTAATATAAATTCAACAAGTAATTTTTTTTGGGGGAAAACTGTCTCCACTGATAAATAGTAGGGCTGGGTATTGAGACAAATTTCACAATTCGATTCGATTTCGATTCACAAGCTTGCAATTCGATTCGATTCAATATTGATTATTTTGGATATCAGATACAATAAATGGCAATTTTTCTCAAGGGAATCAAATCTCTTAGCTAATGCTGTAAACTAAAGGAGTCTAGTTGTAGCCTACTAGGCTTCATTAGCCTAATATGAAGGTGATAATGAACTGTTTTGTAGCAATACAAACACTTAAATTACACTTTTATTTATTTTTATTAGGGCTGTCAAATGATTAATCGTATCCAAAATAAAAGTTTTGTTTACATGATATATGTGGGTACACTGTGTATAATTATTTTGTATGTATATAAATACACACACATGCATGTATATTTAAGAAAAAAATATTATTTATATCTAAAATATTTATATATAATATAAATTATATATAAATCTATATACAGTATATACATGGAAATATTTCTTAAATATATACAAGCATGTGTGTGTATTTATATATATAAAATAATTATACACAGTGCACCCACATATATCATGTAAACAAAAACTTTTATTTTGGATGCGATTAATCGCGATAAATCATTTGACAGCCCTAATTTTTATAATAAGAAGATTATATGAAATATAAACGTTTAAATGGTGGCTGTCATAAAAACTTGCCAGATTTATTCAAATATGCATTAAATATTGAAGAACATTAAGATTATAATACATATGTAATATGGTGTATGTATTTAGCAAAATGCTCCTCTCTGGAGTTTTTTTTTTCTAGCTGACTAACGAGTTTATGTGGGTTTTCTGAGGTAAATATGACGATACATGACATTGATTTCAAGCTGTTTAACTGACGTCTTTCCACGGTTGAAACGCTGATTGAGCGAATCAATGTGACATGATATGGATTTCGATACGTTGTACTCTCTTTTAACACACTTTCAGATGCTCATTCATGTTTATTTGGCGCTGTGACTGGTATTATTAAGCCGGAAGAAAGATCAGCGCTGCTGCTTCTCTTGAGCTGCGCCAGAGCGATCTCACGCCACAGCGCCAAACGTTATTTATGTTTTTGAATTTCTAAATAAATGGACGTCATTTGAAAATTGAGACTTTGTTTCATATCAATAGTAACAAAGGACAAAGATTATTGCGATTTTTTGGATGCGCGCAGCCGCGATACAACGTTCCATTCATTCAAATGAAACAGGATGACTAATCGATTCTTGAGATTTAAGAATCGATATCGGTTCGTAAAAATTAGAATCGAATTAATATCGAGAAATCGATATTTATTACCTAGCCCTAATAAATAGCTAACACTAAGGCTAACTTGGAAATGAGGCCAACCAACTCCGGTTGAACCAACTTTGAACCAGTTCCTTTTTTGGGTGGAAAAGGGGTAAAAGTTGTCACGAAGGGCAAAATTAGCTATATAGACCAAAACCACTTCATCATGGCCATCATCAATCTGTTCGCAATTTCCATGCGTGGAGCTGAACATACCAATCACTTATGGCCCCTATCCGTGTACACTTCCTGTTCAGATGTCTGTCCAGGCAGAGCCAATCAGACACAACAACACAAACAGAGATACCTCTCTCTCCGCAGCACAAATTGGAAAGCAGAACTGATGCATTAGGTCCTGGCCTTTGGCCACGCTAATAAAGGGCAGGACCCGAGCCCTCGTTTCCTCTGAGCTGTTTGGTGTTTTGCCCACCGATGAATCAGATGGGGTCAAATCATTACAGCCAAAATGACACTCCAAGGAGCGTTTCGCTTGGTTTATTCATCAAAGACGAACAAAAGGTGAGAGCTTTTGCTTTGTCGGGAGCGTGGAAAGACAGACAGAGAAAGACACACAAAAAAGGATGTTTTAGAAGACACCGCAGCTGGCCAGAGACATCATGTCCTCCCTCTTGGCACTCTATATAGTGTCTGAGCGAAGATGCAGTTGGAATTTATTTACAAAGACCTGCCAAGCATCTCCACCTGCCAAAGCAGCGCTCCCGCTGTCACAAGTGTCAATGAAATGGCTCTTTATTCGGCAAAGACTAATTGAGACACAAGCATCAGATGTGGACCGCGTTCGTGGCTCTGTATTGAGTCCGCTGGCCAGATGTACCGCGTCTCCAACATCTCTTTGTCCACTAAATCAATAGCCCTCGGTGATGCACCGCTGACAATAACACCATCCTTTCAAACCGAGAGCTTTCATTATTCCCATTCCCACTTCTATAAGTGCCCGAGCTTTTCAGATGCTTTTCCGTAAAATGATTTTCAAGGTAAGCCAAAAATAGTTGAGAGTAAGGGTGCTTGTCGTGCTTTTAAAAAGGACCACAGCTGTGGGGGGAGAAAAAGTTTTTCCACGTTGGAAATAATTAGGAGTGTTTTATTCTAAGTGCTTTAATCTTGTATATGTAATGCAAATCTATTAAAATATCCAAATCTGCTGTATGTGGCCAGCACACAATGAACCAACACATAAAAAATAAAACAAACTTCTGTTCCCAGAGCTGTGGGCTAGAGGTTCGAAGTCAGATTTTGCCCTGATTTATTTTGCCCCTTAATCACATTATTTCTTTTATACTCTCTAGTCTAGATGAATCTAAATTTGCCTTTTAAAGTTATTAATGCCTTGTAGTTTATAATTAGTTATTAAAGTTATTAATCCCTTGTAAGTTAGAATTTCCAATTTGGAAAAGTGAATCGAATGTGAATAAATTGCTACGGAACATCAAAAAAATGCATTTTCAGCAAAAAGTTCTAAAGTGTCAATTAAAATTCAGCATATTTCTATTATTACAATGTTAAATTATATATATATATATATATATATATATATATATATATATATATATATATATATATATATTAGATTTGTTAGAATCAAAAGAAAATGATTTATTTGTGTTGCAATGGTACGAAACTTGGCGACTTTTGTAAAAATTAAAGTATTACACAATTTTGGTCAGCATTTATAAAAATAGAATTATGATGCTAAATAAACAACACCTTTACCCAATTTTATTATATGAGAAAAAACAAAAAAGAAACATTCAATAGATCTGGCTACTCTGGAAAAAAGAACACTTTGTTGTTGTTTTTTAATAAATAAATAAATATATTCGTTTGTTAGCTTTTTGTTTATAGACCCAATTCCACTTTGATCAACTGTAAAAGAAAAAAAAAATATTTTTACTGTAATGGGAAAAAACTCTACCGTTCAAAAGTTTGGGTTCAGTACGTTTCATAATTTTATTCTACAAGTATACCTTAAATTGGTCAGTAAAGACATTTATAATGTTACAAACAAATTTATATTTCAAATAAATTCTGTTATTTTCAATGTTCAATGAATATCAATTAATTCTGGTTAATAAAATGTTTTACGTTTACCACAAAAATGTTGCATAAGCTGTTTTTAGATAAACTACTACTAATAAGTAATGTTTCTTGGGAACCAAATCAGCATATCAAAATGATAGGATCCCCATGTGACAATGAAGATAGAAAAAATTACATTTTAAAATATATTAAAATAGAAAACATCCATTTTAAATTGTAATCATATTTCACTATATATATATATATATATATATATATATATATATATATATATATATATATATATTACTGTTTTTACCATGCAGTTGATCAAATGAATGACCCCAAACTTTAAAACAGAAGTGTATATAACAAAAACATTTCTACTTTACATATAAAGTAAAGTACTAAATGTACTTTACAATACATTCAGTGAATGTATTGTACTGAATGTAAGTTACTGATGAAAAAAAAAAGTTGAACACAAAAGAAGATATTTTGAAGAATGTTGGTAACTAGAAAGTTGATGTAACATCCATAGTATTTTTTTTCCAACAATGGAAGTCAATGGCTCCCGTCAAATGTTTGATTACCAACATTCTTCAAAATATCTTCTTTTGTGTTCAAGAGAAGAACCTCATTCAAGAACAACTTGAGGGTGAGTAAATGATGATAAAATTAAAATTTTTGGGTGAACTATCCCTTTAATGGTCATACAAATAGGAATCATTGTGATTATGCAAAACATGCTCTTAAAGGGTTTTGTGAGAGCTGAGAATGAGATGAACACACATCAAACCTGTCTCACATGAACACCAAGGCAGCCATTATATACAGCCATTCAAAATGTTCCCGCTAACCCTAAAAAATAACACTAGTTGCATTAGAAAAATGCAATACAACCTAAAAAACCAAACAGAATTCACACCAGCCGCAGGTGTAAATGAGAAATGCTACTATTCCGTCGGAACTCATTAAACTCTCAGTGTTTAAGAAACTCAAGCCACGGGAGGCTTTAATTTGCCAGACAGAAGACAGAACCGCATGTGTGTGTGTGAATCTAACAGTGATAGATGAGGTACACATGTTTGCGAGTGTGTCGTACCGCCTGTCTTTGTTCCCACACACCAGCAGGTGAGGAGGGCTGTCTCTCAGGTTGACGCAGGTGAAGTCTCCCGCCGAGTTCCCCACGGTCAGCTCACACTGGCCGGTCTCCAGGCTGTACACCTGAATCTGAGGAGAGAGGAAGATTGCTCCTGGTGAGATGGAAGATAGATTGTAAAACTGGCAGGATTGTGCAGTAACACCTGCGACGGTTCAAATGTCAGGCCCACAGCTTGCATCCACAGATGCCAGATAACACATTTCTAAAAGTCTTGCATGCCTTCTGAACTTCTAACACACTTTTAAAACTTCAGGTACAAAATCAATGTAAACCAAGAAACCCCCCCTGTTTAACTGGCATTTTAGCTTATTTAAGATTCTCACTTATGCAGATGCTTTTATCTAAAGAGAATCGATGTTCCATTGAATTGAATAGTACACGACCATTCAAAAAAATGTAAGAACATAATACATTTATTTAACGGGATAGTTCACTTGTCTTTGAAATTACTTTTTGATATGTCTTAAAACAAGGGCATCCAAGATGTAGGTGTTTTTGTTTCCACAGTAGTTTAAATTTTGATATTTTGAGGTCAAACCCTTCTGGTCTGTCAGTCATATAATGAAGGTCTATGGTCACCACCTCAAAGAGCATGCACAGAGAAGTCCAAATTAAACATGATTTAATGACTCGTAAATGTAAGTACACATTGATGGCCTAAGACATGAAACGAGCATTTTGTGTGAGAAACAAACAGTATTTATATCGTTTTTAGCTCTTGAAACCACAGCAACGTCCAAGTGAAAAAAAAAGTGCATCACGCGTGTACGTCACTCATTGTTTGCACAGAGATTTCGGAAGTGTTACCTTTCACTGTGAAGATCTAAACATATTTAGATATACAGACAATCGCAATGGAAGATTTCGATATCTCAACAGACAACGTTGGATTTTTTCCACAACCACGCGAGAGATCACTTCCGACGCTTGCGCAGACCGAAGCGCCTGTACCCTCAGATCACTTGGACGTGGCTGTGGTTACAAGAGGTGAAAACGATATAAACACTGTTCGTTTTCACACAAAAAACGCTCGTTTCGTGTCTTAGGCCATCAATGTGTACGAGTCATTAAATAATGTTTAATTTGGACTTCTCTGTGCATGCTCTTTGAGGTGGTGACCATAGACCTCCATTATATGACTGACAGACAAGAACGGTTTGGCCTAAAAATATCAAAATTGAAACTACTGTGGAAACAAAGACACCTACATCTTGGATGCTCTTGAGGCAAGCTAAAACATACCAAAAATTAATTTCAAAGTGAACTATCCCTTTATCAAATGAAATAAATGCTGTTCATTTTAACTTTCTACTCTTTAAAAAAAATCATGAAAAAAGAAAATATATCAGTTTCAATAATAATATTAAGTAGCACAACAACTATTTTCAACATTTATAATAATAATAAATGTTTCTTGAGCAGCATATCATCATATTAGAATGAATTCTGAAGGATAATGTGACACTGATGACTGGAGTAATGATGCTGAAAATTCAGATTTGAACACAGGAATAAATTACATTCAAAAAATATATTGAAATAGAAAATAGATTTTTTATTATTATTGTTATGATCTGCAATGCTGTTTTTGATCAAATAAATGCAGATTTAGCAAGCATAAGAGATTTCCTTCAAAAGCATTAAAAAGTCTTACCAACCCCAAACTTTTGAGCATTAGTGTATACTTTTTGTTTACTTTTTGCCATGACTGTCTAAAACAGAAACACATTGTGCAATTGAAAGGGAATGTAATTGGTTTACATTTAGTTTTGCCTTGAAAATGCACAAATACATTTTTACAGATATTCATGAGCTAAGAGTTTGTCATTTCATAAGCTGGCTTTAAACATGCAATGTGACCAACCACATGTTTATGGGTGCATACATAGAAATAAGATATAAACATTAAAAAAAGCAAAGTGTAAGTAGGGTAGTGCACATGCAATTGATATTTTAGAGCACACTTTCATTTATGTGTGCACTTATATTTTCCCTACAGTTCAAATCATTATAGGAGTCAGGTCTTTTAAACTTCAAACTCTGACACTCACTTCAATGTTCAATGATCGATTATGAACCATTGTACCGTGAGTCTATGCAGGTGCTTTAAAACATCTGAAGCTTTTGACTAATCCGCTCACATTAAACTGTCTCTGAGGTAATTCAATCCTAAAAAAAGAGACTGGTTAACTGATTGCATCAGCTGCCATTTAAACAGCGAGCAAAGGACACAACGACACGGGCCAAATTGGATGCAAACTTTAAGGCAACAGATAGAGACGTTAAACAAAAGAGGGAGAAGGGAGAAGAACCGCATGATGTCAGATTTGAGCTCCTGCCAGCTATTTAGTGCCTTCAGTTTGGGCCAGACACTTAATTGCGAGCCACCGTGCTGCCAGCCAAAATCCTTGAGAGGAACCAAAAATGACAGCCAATGGGAGTTTGTCATCAAGACACGACTACAGCTTCCAATGTGTAAAGCTACAATATGTAAAGACTTGAGGAGGAAAGCTGATTAGAATGAATCCGCGAGGAGTGCATATGTCAACGACTGCTGGGATTATGTTGGGGATTTATTCATCATTACAGGCTTCAGGAGGTTATGGAGACGTTTACACAAGTAAACAATGATTTAGCTTCTGCGCTGGGTTTGAGTACATTTCACAAATAGCATTTACATATACACATCACTCTTATACATATGCATCAACATTAAATTTTGCCATGTGAAAATACATTTAAAATTATATAAAATAATTTTCAATTCATTAAAAATGTACACTACTGTTCAAAAGTTTGGGGTCCGGTTGTGATACACAAATTCATGATTTTATTCAGAAAGGATGTAGTGAATGTATTTTTAAAGTTACAAAAACTTGTTTTTCATGTAAATGGAAACCGGTTCTTTCTATTCATCACAGAATCCTGAAAAAAACGGATCACGGTTTCCACAAAAACATTACGCAGCACAACTCTTTTCAACATTGATAATATTTAAAAAATGTTAGAATAATTTCTGAAGGATCATATACTGAAAATTCAGCTTTGCCACGACAGTAATACATTTTTAAATATATCAAAAGACAAATTGATTGTTTTAAATTGTCATAATATTTCACAATATTACTGTTTTACTGTATTACTGATCAAATAAATACATCCTTGGTGAGCAGAAGATACTTCTATCTAAAATAATAAAAATCTTACAGGTCGTATAGGAATGTGTTAAAGTAAAGAATATATTTCTATAACAGAACATGTTTTTTTTGTATTTTGACTGATGTTTTGGTCACATTAACTAACAATTAACAACAACTTTTGCCTCAACTAACAAACTCATAATTACTGCTTATTAATATTAATAGCTTTTAATAATAATTAATAATTTTGGGTTAATTTTTAACCCAAAAAAGTTACAGACTGCAGCTTTAAATAAGTCGAAATCTAAAATTAAGCCTTGGTACCTACAATGAAGCAAATATAGCACTTTTTTACTGGATGAAAGAGATATAAAATGAATTCAAATCATATTAAAATTGATTGGTTATTATAATCCTTATTTGGTAGTAATTAGATATTTTTCTAGGTAGAAAAAAAAACTGTTAAATACATCCAAAAAAAAAAAAATCATCAAATCATTTACATTTTTAATGTGTCCCCTGATATTTGGTATAATTATACATTTTTTATTATCTTCCAGAAATTCGATCAGAGTGAAGATGTTAATCAGATTCATAATGATCTCACGAGACGCTGCATGTCTCTGATTTTCAGCACCTGGAGGTGCAACAGTGTGCCACATTTTCACCAGCCTCTCTGGCTGTTAAACATGAAAGTGGCGCCTCAGGGTTTGCCAGCATGATCTGCATGTGTGTGTGTCTGGGTCAGTGCTTCAAACACACACATACACAACAGATGCCCAGAGCTTCCAGTCTTCCAGCTTAAAAACAAAGATGATTAAAACAGAAAGCTAAAAAACACACTTGACTAGCACATAGCAGCTAAAGAAAAACAAAACAATAGAGATTGAAACATGTAAAAGTGTCTACTCTAGACATCATGGTAAAAACTGCTGAGAACCAAATCTCGTAGTCATTACATGCAATCATAGACGTGCAGTGGTAATAACAGTAATTCAAAAGTCCAAATAGTGCAGAAATACACACCAAAACATATGACTCACTCTGTTACTCCATACTCCTTTGTTTTTGACAAGTTTTAATGAGGCATATGCCTTCTCATTTAATCACACAAACACCTTGGATTCACCAGCGTCGGTTCTGGCACGTCTGACTTCCCTCTCGCAGTTTGAAAATCCTGTCAACATGCAACACGGATGACAGACATGGCATTACACGCGGATGCGAAAGGTGCTAATCATGAATTGAATGGAAACTTGTAGGGTACGCGGATTCAGTGGAGTGACAACATGAAACAAGTGAGTATGATTCCTGCTAAATGTGCTGCAATAATAGTGCCAGATAAAGTCCTGAGGTTCTAGATAGTCTAAAGAAAGATGCGTCAAAAAATGTCCACAACTTAGTAGAATGATGGTAAATGTCTGGGGAAAACAACACATTAGCCTTGGTTTGAGAACATGAAAAAGGTTTTCAAAAGAAGTCTCTTGCGCTCACAAAGACTGCATTTATTTGATCAAAAATACAGTAAATATTTTATAATTTAAAATAACTGTTTTCTATTTGAAAATCATTTTAAGTGTAATTTATTCCTGATGACAAAGCTGAATTTTCAGAATCATTACTCCAGTCTTCAGTGTCACATGATTCATAACTTTTTCCATATATTCTAAAAACAAATTTTCTGTACGTTTACACATTATAATCAAGCATTGCACTTTCCACCAAACTGTAAAAACTAAAGATGGACAACTCATTAAAATAAGTGTTTTTTTTTCTATAAGTTATACAAGATTCTAATAATTTAAGTCAGTTTAAAGGAGTAGTTCACTTTTGAAAAAACTTTTGCTGATAATTTACTCACCCACATGTCATCCAAGATGCCCATGTCTTTCTTTCTTCAGTCGAAAAGAAATTAAGATTCTTGGTGAAAACATTCCAGGATTTTTCTCCATATAATGGACTTCAATGGGAACCAAATGGTTCAAGGTCCAAAAGACAGTTTCAGTACAAATTGCAAACTGTTCAAAGGACTTTAAACGATTCCAGACGATGAATAAGGGTCTTATCAAGCGAAACGATCGCTCATTTAAAAAAAAAAATAACGAAGTTTAAGTTTTATAAGCTCAAATGGTCACCTTGCTCTGTTCTGTGATGCACGTTTGTGACTCTCCTGTTAGAACTCGTTCATCAAAATGAACAAATCTTTTTCAGAGTCAATTCGTTCGTTTTGTTCGTTGAATGAACGAAATGACTCGGAAAAAGATTCATTCATTTTGATGAACGAGTTCGAACAAGACAGTCACAAACGTGCATCACAGAACAGAGCAAGGCGACCATTTGAGATAATAAAACTTAAACTTTGATATTTATTTATTAAATGAGCGATCGTTTCACTTGATAAGACCCTTATTCATCGTCTGGAATTGTTTAAAGCCCTTTGAACAGTTTGCCGTTTGTACTGAAAGTGTCTTTTGAACCTTGAACAGTTTGGTTCCCACTGAAGTCCATTATACGGAGAAAATCCTGGAATGTTTTCATCAAAAACCTTAATTTTTTAAAGTTTTTTTTTTAAGGATTCTTTAAAAAGAAAGACATCTTGGATGACATGGGGGTGAGTAAATTATCAGCAAAAGTTTTTTGAAAAGTGAACAACTCCTTTAACGTAATTTAAGTCGAAATGACTTAAACATCCAAGGTGATTATACTTGCAATTGAACACCCAAGTTTGTCAAAAAATTAATACAAGATGTGCAATGAGAAATATTCTTATAACACCTTCCATTAAAGAGTGAAACAAGACAGTCCACTAGAGGCTGACTTTGACAAACTGTCCTGTCGTTCAAACTCTCGGCTCACTCTAAATAGCCGCCCCGGTGCCCGTTTGGTTAATGAGAGTGTTTAAATGGGGGTGATGTCAATGGAGAAAGAGAGCCAAAGCATTGTGTGATACAACAGGACACCATCTGCATCCATCTATCAAGCACTCATCTGATTACTGTCAACATGTACGCCTTTCGCTTCACTGAAAAACTACCAGTTTCCCCTGAGAAAACCCATCCCTCCCCCTCGAGCACTGATCTCCCCCCCCAGACATGAATGCCGTCTATTTAAACGGTTGCATAAATACACTGGAGACTTGCAGGGAGGCTATTGTGATTTGGAGAGGTTTGTTTTAAGGTCTATTTTCACATGATGTTTGAGCTTTTAATCAGGAGAGTACGAGTACAAGACTGCACAGGGTCAAACTCAAAGCTCTGGAGAAACAGAATTATTATTATCGTCAACTGAAACAATAAAAATGTTCATTATTTTAAATAAAACATTAACTGAAATAAAATAAACTGTATAAAGGTAGGCTTTTTGACTATGACTATTCTAGTTAGTTCCCAAGCCAACATTTCTCATTTGTGTTTAGTTTAAAGGGTTAGTTCACCCAAAAATTAAAATTCTGTCAGTAAGATATTTGGAAGAATGTTTTAATCAAACAGATCTCATTCCCCATTGACTACCATAGTATGTATTTTTTTCCTACTATGGTAGTCAATGGGGAATGAGATCTGTTTGATTAAAACATTCTTCCAAATATCTTTTTTGTGTATAGCAGAACAAATAAACACATAGAGGTTTGGAAAAACATGAGGGTGAGTAAATACTGATAGAATTTTCATTTTTGGGTGAGCTAACCCTTTAATAAATAAGATAAACAAACTAAAACTTAATAAAAACTATATACTTGTTTTTAAACTAAACCAAAACGCAACAAAATTATTAAAACTAACTTATATTGTAATTATAAGCGAAAATATAAGAATAAAATGTAATAAAAATAATATTAAAAGTGCACTGTGTAACTTTTTTTGCTCAAAATTAACAAAATTCAGAACTTAATACACCATCAATCCTTCTTATCTTCCAAAATGTGTTTTTGTCTTACCCTGATTCTATTATAAGTGTATTTTTGATGAACAGAACGATTTTCAAGCGAAATCGTGTACTTGCGTCACTCGTCCATGTGCATCTCGCCATATATCCGTAAACAGAGAAAAGTTGCTCCGGCTACTGTTGGGTGGCATAGGTTAGTTGTCACGAGCCAGAAAGGTTGTCATGAAACGCTAAATCTCTGACTTCCGAGGATGCAGAGGATCTAACCCTGAAAAGAGGTGTTTTTGCTAGCACAAAAAACAAACAGAGCTCGTAATAAAACAAGAATCAACATTGGCTCGCCTTTTCAGAGATGGCGAGAATTGAGGGATTTTTAATGTTAAAGTGTCGCAGAGATGAATTTTTATTACTCAGTGTATTACTTTAACATATTACTTCCACAAAAGGTTCTTCAGTTTTTTTTTTTTAAATAATAGTTATTTTAAGGTTCTATGGGGAACAAAAATCGTTCTATGGCATCACTGTGAAAATCCCCCTTTATTTATAGGAGTAATTAGTGCTACTAAAATAACAGTACTTTGCACCATATATGGCACGCCAGAGTTAGAAACAAACTAGGGACTCTTGGGAGAAGCATTGGGACCCAATTTTGTGTTAATTAAAGTAACTGGTCTATTCCTAAGATAATAACATGAGCACAGAGCAACTTTTTATTCAACGTGACTTTGGGAATACGGTCACAATGCACTTCACTAGTGGGCTCAAATTATGTAAACAACAGGGATCAGCCACATGAGATCACCAGACCGCACTTGTTGACATCATGTGGTGGTGCGACTAAGTGGTCAAAGCAGGTAAGCCAAAAAAAAAAAAAAAAAATGTAGGTTCAAACCTCATGAGAAATGATTCTTAAAATACCACCACTGTGCCCTTGAGCAACGCTCTAAACCTCAGGATACTCCCTGTGACCTCAAAAATGTATTTTATCTAAAACTAACAACACAAAGAAAATAATCAAATTCAATTTTGTTTTAGTAAGAGATTACTCGAAAGAATCAAATCTCGAAAACCTAATGTCTCCTCTGATGCATAAATTAACCAATAAGAATGGATATGCAAATAAAAGGCAGCTTAAAATGGGAAATTGAGAAAGAAATGAAATTTGCCTCCATCTGTAAAAATAGCCAATCATTTATCAGACCTGTATATGGCATAGCAAGATTTGCCCCATTAGTTTCCTACATTGACAATAAGATATTCAACGAAAAAAAAATGTATGGAGGGACTTGATTTAATTTTTTAAACATTGATTTGATTATGAAAAACAGTATTGCATAACAGAATGGTATTGGAAAATAAGAGTGCTTGGTGAGGTCAGGCAACAAAAGAAGGTCGTTTTGTCAGAGACGATAGCCTCATGGGCAGTGTGTGATTACGCATCTGCGACACAAGTTTAAGTCCCCCGATACGCCCCCTTCTCTATCTCTCACTTTACTTTCTGTCAACTCTATACTATAGTATTGCAATAAAGGCAAAAACAATGTGTTACGGCAAATGATGTGTTAAACAAGATAAATGGCGTATGCTTAATTTCACGATAAGTGTGTGACTAATCACACAACAAAAGTGATTAATAAAATTGTAATTGATTGACAGCACTAATACACACACACACACACACACATACATATATATATATATATATATATATATATATACATACATATATATATATATTAGGGCTGTCAAATGATTAATCATGATTAATCACATCCAAAATAAAAGTTTTTGTTTACATGATATAGACCATTTCAAAAGATGTAAACAACACTGGCCCAGAAGCACTTCCTGTTTCAGTTTGTAACTGTTTTCTTTATTTCACATGTAAAGAAAACTTCTTAAAGATGTTTGCTTAACTTTTTGATTCAGTTTTAAATGTTCTATTGGTTGTATTTTATCCCAGCTTTTATGTAGTGTTAAAAAAATGAAACAGGAAGTGCTTCTGGGCCAGTGTTGTTTGCATCTTTTGAAATGGTCTATATGTGGGTGCACTGTGTTTAATTATTTTGTATGTATATAAATACACACACATGCATATATATTTAAGAAAAAAATAATATTTAGATATAAAATATTCATATTTATATATAATATAAATTATATATAAATCTATAAACAGTATATACATGAAAATATTTATTAAATATATACAAGCATGTGTGTGTATTTATATATATAAAATAATCATACGCAGTGCCCCCACATTTATCATGTAAACAAAAACTTTTATTTTGGATGTGATTAATCATGATTAATCATTTGACAGCCCTAATATATATATATATATATATATATATATATATATATACACACACACATACATTATATATATATATATATATATATATACACACACACACACTTTACCATAAAGGTTGGGGTCAATTAAATTTTTTTTATGTTTCTGAAAGATTTTTCTGTAACAATTTACAATAAGGTTTAATTTGTTAACATTAGTTAATGTATTAACTAACAAGAACTAACAGGATCAAAACATTTGTTACTGTATTCTTTAATCTTTGTTAACATTAGTTAATGAAAACACAGTCGTTCATTATTTGTTCATGCTACTTCACAGGGCATCAACTAATGAAACATTATTGAAAAGTGTTACCGAAGTTTCTTATGCTCACTATAGCTATATTTATTTGAACAAAATAACCAAAAAAGTGAAATATTATTAGAATTTGAACATTTAAAATTTGACAGTAATTTTACAATGTAATTTATTCCTGTGATGTAAAGTTGCATTTTCAGCATCATTACCCCAGTCTTCAGCGTCACATGATCCTTCAAAAATCATTCTAATATCCCGATTTACTGCTCAAGAAACATCATTCTTATAACTATCAATATTGAAAACAGTTGTAATATTTTTGTGGAGACAAGGATATATATAGTATTTTCAGAATTCTGGACACAGATACCTTGTTGCCTCCGTCATTCATGCCCCATCCGCAGCTCTTGATCCCCAGGACGGCTCTGCAGGATGACACGTCCACACAGGTCACTGGAGTGTCGTATACAAAGTGAAGAACTTTTGGCTCCTGTTCTTCCTTCCATCTGGAATCCAGCAGGTAAACACTCTCTCCTGCCCATGCTGTGACCAAAGGGAAGTCCCGTCTCCCTGGCACCACCAACACCCCATCTACCTGAAAAACACAGTTTCTCTGATGAATACATGACTGGTTAGTGCTTATGGACTCTTTTGTGTGAGTTATGAATGCATCAAACGACTTAAAGCTACACTGTGTGATTTTTACCCCCATCTAGTGGTGAAAAGGTATATGACAATCCAGGGAATATTAGTTTCTGTTCCTCTCAATTCCGATTCCATTTTAACTCCTACGGTGGCCAAAGTAGTCCAGGATTAACATGGCTTCCAGTTCGACCTCGTCCATGAGTGTTAACTGAAACGTAAACGCTTGAATTAACGGGTATGTCCCTCTTTGGCTAATGTACTTTCAAGATGGAGGGGCAACATGGCGACTGACATTAGAACCTCTTACCCGTATGTATTTTCAATGGCATATTATACACTCGCAACAATACTTTATTACTTGAAAGAAGTAAATATACATTAATGAGCACATATATTTTTGAAAGAACTAAGTGTTTTTAGCTAAGAATAAACTAAAAGAGTTACACAGTGTAGCTTTAACTCAATGGAATGCCTTGCTGGTGGCAAAATAACCCACATGCATGACTCGTTTGTCATCATTATATGCATATGCTCTGCATGTCTCATATTAGACTTACAGGCTTTGGTAACTGAACGAGATATCGTGATTTCCAGTAGCCTTTCTCATCTGGCGCGTCCACCCGCACTTCTGGTCCGGATGCAGAGGCCAAAGCAGGACTGTCAGGACTTAGATCCAGAGCATGAACCCTACTGAGGTGCTGGTACCGGTGAATGGGCTCAAGACCGGTTTCAGTGCTCCACACATCCACACACCCTTAACATACACAACAAAATGTATTATCAGACTTACAATTTCATTTAAAAGTCTAAAGTTAGTTCATGCGTTAACCATTATTAACTAACAGTGTTGCATACATACATACATACATGTGTTGTAGTATTAACATATCAAATAAATTCAAACTAGTGAAAAGAATACATTCAAAATACACTTTTAAGTGTTTCATTTTTGCACTTTATCTATTTTTATTAGGGCTGTGCAAAAGTTAATTGCGATTAATCGCATCCAAAATAAAAGTCTGTGTTTACATAATATATTTGTGTGTGCTGTATATAATTATTTTGTATATATAAATACACACACATGCATGTATATGTTTAAGAAAATGTGTTATTCCTATATAAAATATTTATATTTATATAATATAGATTATGAATTTATATTTATATATATATATATATACAGAATTTAAGCGCAAATAATTCTTAAATATATACATGCATGCATAGGTATTTATATATACAAAATAATTATATACAGCACACACAAATATATTATGTAAACACAGGCTTTTATTTTGGATGTGATTAATCTCAATTAACTTTTGCACAGCCCTAATTTTTATCTAATTTTTATTTAGATTTCTCAGAAATGTCCACCTCAACAGTACTTTTTTTTTACAGGCAAGTCATTCATAAGTTCTTATTTACAATGGTGGCCTGACAAGTGGAATAACCACTTGTGGAAAGGAAATGGGGCTAAAATAAATACAGTACTTACATACATCAAATCTCCAGTTTTATTCCTATTCACATTCTAAAGGTTTTTACATAAGGGTCTGCTTCGTCTAGATGTATTAATTTTTTTTTCTTCCAAAAAACATGGTGATTTATGGAGTCGTCACATTATTTATATAGTGCTTTATACCATGCAGATTATCTCAAAGCAGCTTTACAGGGATAAAAAGCAACAAAAAAAATAAAAATTAAAAAGGAAATGTGTTTTCCTTTCAGCATAAAGAAGGTAGTGAAAAGAAAAGTAAAAATATCTTACCATTTTCATAAGCAGCTGTGGCTACACTCTTATTGACACGTACGTGACTAACATACGGGGCAGGGGTTTCGTCTCTGATGGAATGTGTGGGGTGCAGGTATGATTTGTCCCAGTGAAGAGTGTCCCACAGACGGACATCACCAGAGGTGTAACTGTATAGAACAGATGTAGTGTTGGGATAATTGAAAACATAGGGTTTATTAATTATGCACGCCTTAGTAATACACACCCAGCGATAACAAGACCAGCACAGGAACTGACGTCACACAACACCTTTCCTAACTCGTACTGCAGGTGACGAATGGATCCAACACGATTCTGTTCATTTAAAAAGTGTAAAAACATATTTTTAAGACAAATTAAATTACTTATAATTTACACACACACACACACACACACATATATATATATATATATATACACATACACATACACACACACATATATATATATATATATATATATAATTAAAGTTATAAATTCATTGAACATAAAAATAAATATAAATGTGATATAAATTTTCTTGTTTAAGAATAAAATGTATTCTGGGACCGTAATGGCATGGTGCTGACCTTCCAGTTTGACTTGACCCCGTTCTCTGTGTTGCGGCAGTCTCTGAGCGTGCTCTTCCAGCAGGGGGAGTCAGAGATACTGGCCCCATTGTGAAAACCTTCCTTTAGACACAACCTATGCCACAGGACCTCATCCTCAGCCAGCACCTTCCAGGATTTACTCACCTGAGGCAAAAGCAAAGAAGAGAATATTAACCACTTTACTTCTATAAAATAAATGTCACAAGACATGCATAGTATTTGGATGGCAATTACAGCAAATGTGTTGCTTTGTGGCAGTGAGAAACCAAATATTCTCCGAATATAATATAATTTTCCAGTACTTTCCAAATATAATTACGTAATGTGTGAAGTCGTGGACGTGCAAGACGAGTATTCGTGGTTAAAAAGTGTATACATTTAGATTTTAAACAAAATGACAGATTGTTTCGCTAGATAAGACTCGTATTCCTCAATTGGGATCGTGTAGTCTTTTGAAGCTGCACTGAAACTGCAATTTGGAAATTCAACCCGTTGGTTCCCATTGAAGTCCACTATATGGAGAAAAATCATGGAATGTTTCCTCAAAAACCTTAATTTGTTTTCGACTGAAGAAAGAAAGAGGTGAACATCTTGGATGACGTGGTTGAGTAAATTATGAGGAAATTTTCAAAGTGAACTAATCCTTTAAAGGGATAGTTCACCCAAAAATAAAAATGGTAACTAGACAGTTGGCGGCACCCACATCCTGCACTCCATAGTATTTATTTCCAACTATGGAAGTCAACTGTCTGGTTACCAAAATACTTTAAAATAAATTCTTTTGTGTTCAACAGAAGAAAGAAACTCTTACAGGTTTGGAACAACCTGAGGGTGAACTATTTTTCAAGTCAGTGGAAGTCATGTAAAATAGAATAGAATAGAATTGAATAGAATGGACATTTATGCAGTCATTATATTTACCTGAGCACATCGTCCTAGATCCATTCTACCCATGAAGCGGAAAATCTTTAGCGCCAGCTCATAGGGCAACTCCACGTCAAAGAATGGGATGTCATTCACTTCATTCTAAAGTAAACACATATTATCCGGGTTTATTATTAAGAAAAGCACAGTTAATATCATGAATAGATACACAAGAGGAGAATTACCAGGTCCTGAAGGAACTGCTCAAGCAGTTTCTGGCGCTTGTTTTCTTTTTTGGGGGGCGCGTGCGTGTTGAGCGCGTCGCTGCCAGGAGCGCGTTTCCTGCGCGTTCTCTCCTGCTCGATTCTGTCTATCAGTGGACTACTTCTCCCATCTAACAACCCCTCGGCGATCGACACATACTCCGGCTGCTCTTTTGATGCGGGCTGAGATTTTTGGGACGCATTGCTCTGCTTCTCCCAAAAGCTAGTGCTTTGCTGAGCAGATGAACTGTCTTTACTGAGATGCCCAAAATATCCCTTTTTGTCTGTATTTTTCTCCAACTCCTGCTTCCAGCGCTCCCGAAAGGCCAAAAGCTCAGCCTCTTCCATCCCTATTAAATTAAAGTTGTTTTTTCACCCATATTTATAAATGCCACTTACACAAGTATTGTGGAATACCGCTGTTGCCATCAAAACAAACAGTGATCCGTCTGCGAAATGGCCTCGGCTGGAACATCATTTTCACGTAAAGTGTTCCGCATGGCGCATTTGCATATTCCTCACTCGACCAAAAGAACAAACAACACAAGACAATGACTGTGTCTCAGAGACTAATTAATTAATAGCCTATTAATCAAAGCCTATTATTAATAAAACTTAACATTGTGACAAACATTTATTAAATATATGTATAGAAATGTTTGAGACAGAATTTCTAGACTTCTATTCTATTCTTTTCCATTCTATTCTATTTCATTCTATTCTATTCTATTCTATATGTTTGTCTGATGCCCAAATATATTACATCGCAGATTACTGTGGTCTGAGACAAAGGCTTCAAAACGGAAACAATAAAGGCATCAGATTCTATCGGGTGTGTGTTTATCACTCAATATGCAGTCAGCATCATCCAATAGGCAATACAAACATGTAATTTATAACTACTGACAAATCATATCATGTAGGCCAATATTGCCATTTACAAATTTTAATACAATTATTGACAAATATATTTCATGTCAGTGAAAGAATGAATTAGGGCTGCAGGTTTATCCTTATATTGAATTCCTATTTTGTTACATGTATTAAATGTAGTATCTATGTTGGGCTTCTCTTTATTATGTCCTTGTTACAGTGTAATTAAATTTTGTTTTGGATATCGATATTGTGATTATGTTATTTGCTTGCTTTTAAGTCAATGCCATATATGCTTGAATGACTGTGAAATTGGACAGTGCATGCAGTACTTCCTTTGGTTATTACAAGATAATAATAGGATAACTTTTATTTAGCATTAACTGCTTTATATTTGATTTGATTATCCTTTATACCTGAATAATCATAGAGTCAAAGATAAAAAGTCACATCCATTAACAATATTTAAGCACTGAGTATTAATAAACAACATGTTACTATATGGTTAGGGTATATAGGATCAGGGCTTGGTTTGCATGCAATTATGAATAATGTACTGTTATTACTATGGTAAGAGCATGTAACATATGTAGTAGGCCACTGTTAAATAACACATTACCCTATTTTGTTTAGTTGCTTCTGCAGCTAATATGATTTATGAAATTGGGTATTAAATACCAATAGTTTTACAATTTGTGTGAGCAAAGTTGACATGGTTTTGAGTGTAACAGAAAATACGAGCGCAATTACTTGAATAAAAAAAGTAATGTTGCTGAACTTGTAGCAAGTGAAATGTAAATAAAGGACATTCAGGAAGAAAAATGACTTTAATCCTGCTTGAGTTCATAAAGGTTTTCATAAAAACCTCATGATTTAATGACAGTTGAAGTTGTAGGGGCATGTTTTATTAGCATCAGTAAAATGTATCATAAACTACATAAGATATAATTCAAGTGTGGAATTTAACAAAGTTGTCTCATGTAGTTAAGTGGTTTAATTTGTTCATTTGGCTTATCAGAGAATTCAAAAACTGTGTGCTTATTATTTTATGAGCTTCTTATTCTGTGCTTAAAAAAAGCTTTTTAACAACCTTTTTCTTTATATATACAGTATATGAAGAGTTCAGATGCAAAAGCCTCTAAGTGCCATTTGAAATTTTCTTCTAAAATGATCATTTTTATCAAGCTTGTATATTTAAGTTCAGTAATTTCCCTTAAATGGCAATGAAGATTACCTATTAATTGTCATTTAAGTGAAATAACTGAACTTAAATATACAAGCTTGATAAAAATGGTCATTTTAGAAGAAAATTTTAAATGGCATTTAGAGGCTTTTGCATCTGAACTCTTCATATATATATATATATGAATATCAGTTTTAAAATTTCATGTTATTTCATTGCCAGTGAGACAAAAGGATATAGCAAAATAACAGGTAGCCTATGCACTCATTCAACTTTGCACTCATCTAAAAAATGCACATGAAGCTATGATTCAAAAATTGCCACAAGTTACATAGCCTATAAAAGATTTTCTATTGTACTAAAAATTTACCATTCTTCTACTTCATTAGAGTCTATAATGTGCACTCTAAGTGCTGTCTAGGTAGGCAGCTTGATGGGGTTTGAGACGCAACCGACGTTTTTAATGTTAACATGAATTCAAAATCTCATAATTAGAGTAACAGCTCACCTTCGAATGAGCACAACCGATACAACACATCACACACACAATTCATAATCAGTAATGTAGCCCGAATAATTTGCGCGACCACCACCACACACCCACCCCCTTGTTGCAAGAAAGACAAAGCGCGTGACGCAGAGAACAGGACAGGGAAGAGTTAACCATTACCGCTTGTCTTTGGGGAGATGGTGATGTAAACCCCTAAACCATGTGACACTTTAATAAATCATAGCGCCGACAGAAACAAACACACACTGTTCCATCGACAGGCGAACAAAACACCATTCTCCACGTCTAAATCAAAGACAGCAGCGGGAAAAGAAGCCTAGACCGAGAGCGCGCGGGGAAGGATGTGCTGTCTGCCGGTGGAGGAGCAGACTTTAGGCGCGCGCGGAGACTCCGCGTGCCACGGGCGCGCTCCGCTGCCGTTTGCGCACCGACTGCGCTGGATCGGAGACCAGCTGGAGAAGAGATGGGCTGCAAACGACAAAAGCTCCGGCGGTGGACAACGAAGCGGCGGGGAAAACATCATCAAAAGCTTCCAAATAGTGTGCACGGTCATTCAAGTAACGCTTCTGGTGTTTTTAGTCAAAAAGCGACACCTGTAGGTGAGACGAGGCTCTGCTGGTTTACAGCAACAGGTAAGAATGACCGAGAGGACTTTGTTGACATGCGTAGTGGCTTTCTTGGAAATACTTTGTTTACATGTTACACGTTATATTGGAGTAATATGCGTTCAAGTGTTAATAGCAATTATAATGTACACATTTCAAGCTAGCAAATAGCTCATAAAGAAGATAACAGGCTAAAATCTTTTTGAAATTAAACTTTTAATACGGACAATTTAGACTTTATATTCAGTTTGCAGACTAATGTGACTAAAAACGGCTTTAAACAGAAGTGAAACAACGTAAATTAGTAAAACAAAGTATTTATGAAGCTGTTATTTTTGATGTTTTCAACAGTTTGATAATTGAAGATACGTGCAATATATGGAAAGTAGACATTTCTAAGTCCTTCTTAAATCAATTAATTATTTTTTTAAAAAATACACGTAAATGGAAAATGCTAGAAGTAAAAAGTCTAAAACGTCGCCGGTGCTTTAATTAAAATGCAACTTTGCTTTATTACAAATTGACTATATTGTTTTGTATTGGAACCCCACAACTTGTAAATTAAACGCAAAATATACACAATTTCGTGTATAACATCAAAAGTCAGATTCAACAAGTAATTAGTAATTTTTAACAAAAAGTAAAATTAAAGGCAAGGGCTGTCAAACGATTAATCGCATCCAAAATAAAAGTTTGTGTTTATATGTGGGTGCACTGTGTATAATATGTAAATACACACACATGCATGTATATTTTAGAAAAAAAATATTATTTATATATAATATTTATATATAATATAAATTATATATAAATCTATATACATGAAAATATTTGTTTAAATATATACAAGCATGTGTGTATATATATATATATATATATATATATATATATATAAATAATCATACACAGTGCACACACACGTCAGCACAAACTTTTACTTTGGATGCGATTAATCGTGATTAATCGTTTGACAGCACTAGTTTAAAATCGAATTCATGACATTTAATTAGCTTTTTGCATTGATTGCAACTTCTGTGCATTGATACATAAGCTAAATCAGCTTAATTCCCAATTTTCCCCCCCATTAGATGAATCTTCAGATTCTCCTGGGACGATCCGCTCCAGATTTATCGGAGAGGAGAAGGTGCCGGTCACGTCTGCACTCTGTAGAAACTTGCCATGCAAACAGTGGGTCAATGTTTTCTCATCCATGTATATCTCACAACCTTTGCAGTAGTGTTGTAATGGAAACATGCAAACAGCAGACGCATCTGTGCTGTACATTGCACATTCAATACTTCATCCCGGAGGCAAGGCAAGCCGATGTCTTTTGGTACGCGTTTGTTTGGTTAGAAGTCTTAAGGTCAGTGCAGTCAAACCCAGCGGCCGGCGTCTCCAGGGAAATCCTTCAAAGTAAACGGCTGATGTCATTGTCCCTTGGTGTTTGTGAGGAAATCTTCTCTACCACTATGGCAATAGGAGCCTTGCCTCAACTTTGATGACCTTGCAGTTGAGTTTTTCTTGTTGCTGGTAAAAGTTGAGAGGGTGCTTTGGATATGCAAAAGCTGTAAATGACTCAAATATGATCAATCACGGACAATCTTCAGAGGAGAGCTACCAAAATAACACTACAACCAAATCCTCTCCTCTGCATAATGCACTGTAACATATAGTTATAAGCTACTGTAAGTGATTATGCCATTCAATATCGGAGCTGTGATTTAGTTTCTTTTGTGGTTTTTATGAGATATTTATGACTTTGATTGTCCTAAACACTGTACTCTTCTCAATGGAAAGCATATTTATACTGTAGAATGATTTTAAGTGTATTTGAACTCGATGTTGTTTACAGATGAAGACAAATCTCTCTTTTTTAGGACTTTTTATAAAGGGCTTCTGGCTTGATTGTTTGTGTCAGTGTTAATATAGAAATGTGACATGAATGAGATTTCATGCGAAATGTGAATCAAAGGGCATGCTACTGATGTTTACATAAGCTACGATCTTTTATAGTTTACGTTACTACCATGTGTTTTAAACATGTTTTTACCTCTCTGCTATTTTGATATTGTGAGTTTTGTCATTTATGAAAATAAAAAAGGCTTTAAATATACACAGTAGTGTTATTTTACTTTTCTTTTTTTTTGGTTTAATTTATTTAGATTTCAGTTTGAGTTTTTATTTATGTCCAGGTTATAACTTTAGTGCTTCAACTTTAGTGCATTTCAGTTTATTGATAAGACAACATTTCTATTTTCATTTAGTTTAAGTTTTTCACCTAATATGTATTATTTTATTTCAGTTTTATTTCAACGAACAGCACAGTTTTTAATAGTTTTATGATTTATTTGAGGATAATAAACCTGACACAGAGAACATTTAGTCAAATTAACTTATTCAGTATTATTAAATCAATGTAAATATTAATTCAACATCACTGTTTTTGATCATATTACTGTTGTCATGATTTGAAATAAATAAACCGATGAGACGATAATGATTTTACCACAGTGAACTTGCTTAAATTTCCCATGGTTAACTTGCTTGTGAATTTTCATTTTAATAAACAATTTAAACCATTGCAAAAAAAACATTTGACTCTGGATAAACCAAAAAAGTATTACAAAACAGTTAATTATCATGCTTATTAATGATAATATTAAAAATTCAATAAGTTTTACTTGTTGAAAAGCATCTATAAGGCGACAAAACACACTTTTTCCGCTCTGCTATCAGACTTAATGTAATGCTATTGTACATTCACCAATGTAACATTTTGTCACACTTCCCTACAGTACACGGCCATGTTTCGTCATGTGACATTACCAACAGCAACGTTTTATGCATGGTGAACATGTTTCATCTAAATCAACTGGACCAGAAAACCTTGTCATTCAGTAGATCTGAAAGTGTGCGGACGTGGTCCCATCCTTCCAGTTCCGCGGAGTTTCGACCACTGCTGACCGGCACAGCGGACACGTTCTCTCACGGTCAAACCACAGGCATAAACACTCCTCACAGAACACATGCTGCAGAAAGACAACACATTTACAATACTGTTTAAAAAGCATCTCGTAGAGTTGAGAGTGTGCAGATCTGTTCCCATAAATGTTTTTTAAAGTGGTGCTTCACCGCTGGCAAAATGGGCTTTCAATAAATCTTGGCTGCCTACAGCTTCACAATAGAAAGGGAAAAAAAAAATAAAAAAAATATATATATATATATATATATATATATATTTGTATATATATAAATACACACACATGCATGTATATATGTAAGAAAATGTGTTATTCATATATAAACTATTTATATTTATATAATATAGATGATGTATTTATATATATATATATATATATATATATATATATATATATATACAGAGTTTAAGCGCAAATAATTCTTAAATATATACATGCATTCATAGGTATTTATATATACAAAATAATTATATACAGCACACACAAATATATTATGGAAACACAGACTTTTATTTTGGATGCGATTAATTACAATTAATTTTGCACAGCCCTAATAAATAAATATATATATATATATATATATATATATATATATTTATTTATTTATGTATTTATGTATTTATTTTTTTAATCCAGGCTATATCTGACTAGAAAAGGGAGAAAAAAGGCTGGTGTCTTCCCATTTGTCAAAAATTCAACACCCACAGGGGGAGGGGAAGGGGATGAACGAAACTTTCATTTTCATGAAAGCCCTGGAGCTGTCAAAAGTCATGTTAGATTTTATCCGGTGGACAAATAAATGGGAATTTCTCCATCCAGGTCACATAGAGAATGAGTGAACATTGTTCATATACTACACTCTTAAAAGAAAAGGTTCTATATAGAACCTTAAAAGGTTCTAAAGCAATACGTATTTGGAACCCCTAAAATCAATGCAATGAGTGTGAATGATCACAAAATTCAAGATATGTGGGTTAAAAATATGAAATGAATGAATATAACATGAAGAGTGCCATTTCAATTTTATCCTCCAAAAACCAGCATGAGTAAAGTGTGATATTAAGTTACTAAAACAGTTTAATAAACAATAATTTAATTACAACTACAAAATGTTGCAGAATAATGTAATATATAAATGAATAATAGTCTTTAAAGAACCTTTGTGCCAAAAGTGTTCTTTCTTGTCATTATTGAACCTTTTTTAGCATAAAATGTCCTTTGGAGTTGAGTAAAGAACCCTATGCTACATATATAGAACCGTTTTTTTTTCTAAGAGTGTACAGACATTGTAACTGTAACAATACAAAGCAGGTTGAAAATCGGCGAAGTTACACTTTAATAGTTTCCTCTATCACTGAACTGACCCTGTAATGTGTAATATTAGTGGGATTAGCGAGTCATTGTCTGTTACCTGACAGAGCAGTGCGATTGGCTCTCTGAATTCAGCCTGGCAGATTGCACACACATCGCCAGCCTCACTGCACTGCTGAGTACTGGCTCTCATGCCGTAACTCTGTGAAACACATGCATATATATAAATAAATAAAATACAGTAAAAAAAATACTGTGAAATATTATTACTATTAAAAGACCTGTTTTATATATTAAAATTATTATTTCTGAATTTTCAGCCTCATTACTCCAGTCATTAGTGTCACATGATCCTTCAGAAATTATTTTAATATGCTGATTTGCTGCATATAATATATAAGAAAATAATATATCATATTGTTATCAACGTTTGGGCACTAAAAACAGCGGGACATTCTAAAACGGTTAAGGTGAAAAACACTATAAGTGAGACACTGCAGGTGAATAGGATAAAAACTTTAACTTACAGATGTCACCATGAAACTTTACCAGTTGATTACTCGCATAAATAGAAGAACATTTTTTTTTTATTATATTATATTTTAGATTTTATATTTTTATATATTATATTTTTTATATTATTTTTTTATATTTATTTTATATATATATATATATATATATATATATATATATTATATTTTTATTTTATTATATTTTAGAAAAATTTTAATTTTATTTTTCCGTAATTTTATGTTTCAATATGTTAATCAGGCTAATATCTAATTAAATATGTGCTCATTTGCATATATTTTGAAGTGATGAACCTGACCATTGAAAAAAAAAAAAAAACAAGATTCAAAGCGGGATGATTTAGAATGCCAACTTTTGAGGAATTTAGCCAAAATCTACACACACAAAGAGACAAAGTGTAGTAAAATAAAGACCTAAATGTGTATTTTGGACTTTTTTTTTTCACCACAAGTCTGAAAGACAACATGTAATTGAATACAAATAGCCCAAAATCTCAAAATTGACGAAAATGTTGTTGCATGTCTTGCCTTAAAGACTAGTTTCCTTAAAGAGTGTTGCATAAAGAGTAGATGCCATTTATTATAACAATGATGCACATACAAAGTGACACCCAAAGAACCAGAGGCCAAAACATTTCTAGAGCATCTTCAGTGACATTTCCAAGTCAAACTACTGTTATTTATTGTTAAACATGTACGATCGTTATTGTTTATTGTTCACTTCAATAAATGCCTAGAGAAAGGGCAAAGCACTCACCTGTGAGCTACAGAGGATGGCGAATGCTTTTCGAATGCCGGATATCCTTCCACACAAATCAAATGACTGAAACGGAACAAAATTGCAAATTTAACGCCACACACATACACACACAAAAAAGATCTCCTGAATAATGAGGTCTGAAAAACACATTTTGAAAGGCTCTGAAGTGCAACGCCACATGAAATTTATCTCGTGCACATAAAAGATTTGAAAAATATAACACTGTCTGCAACAAAAGAATCAAGTAAATAAAATTAATAGGGCTGCGCAAAAATTAATTGCGATTAATCGCATCCAAAATAAAAGTCTGTGTTTACATAATATATTTGTGTGTGCTGTATATAATTATTTTGTATACACACATATGCATGTATATATTTAAGAAAATGTTTTATTCATATATAAAATATTTTTATTTATATAATATAGATTATGTATATATATATATAGAGAGAAAGAGAGAGAGAGAGAGAGAGAATTTAAGAGCAAATAATTCTTAAATATATACATGCATGCACAGGTATTTATATATACAGCACACTCAAATATATTATGTAAACACAGACTTTTATTTTGGATGCCATTAATCGCAATTATTTTTTCACAGCCCTAAAAATACAAAGAAGAAAAAAACAAAGTACAAAGTATAAAGTAAAAAAAACACAAAGAAGAATGACATCAGCATTAACGTTACATGGAAAAGGCAAAAATCAGATAGACTACCTTACAAAGACTGTAGATGATAATCAGCGTGGCCCCCAGGAAGTAGCTGCTGGACGGATCTTCGCCCATGATGTACTTGTACCACAGCTGGATGGGAACCAAAGCTCTGAAGAGTTGACTCAGCTCCTCTATGATTAGATAAAACTTCCCCTGAAAGGCCAAACACAGATACAGATCTACACTTAAACCTCTCAAACTAAACCCTTGATAAAGACTCAGTCTCTGAGCAGATATGAACGAATTCTTCAGGAGTGGAAGGTCAGATGTCAGACGTGCCCACAAAGGTTTCAAAGGATTTTAATCAAGCAAAAGATTAATTTAGTGCGTCTACTTTCAGATCTCTAATCATTGTGGTGTCTGGGGTGAGATGGCTAGACTCTGTGACTGTGTTATTTAGCAAACCAAAATTCAGTATATTTTAAAATTAAAATTCCGAATATTTTATCCCATAAGCCTCAAAAATGTAATGGGTTTGTCTGTTTGTTGGTTACTTCATGTTCAGTGTTTTCAGACTTGATTTTAGGCTGTTTGATCAAAAACCACTTCATATCAGCTACACTTGACTCAAACGTACACTCGAACGTATAATGTGACAGTTATAGGTCACTACGGTGTCTGCAGAGGCACTAAACCCGACTAAAACAGCCTAGAATAGAAAATTATCAAATGTAATGATTTTCTATAATGAATAATGGCTGTTTTTGTCTTGATAAGCAACAAAGCTGTCTATGCTTTAAGCTAGACGCTTTGTTCGGTATATTTGAAGCATTCTATCCTGTTGTTCAATATCAGTTGAGACACAGAGGCTTCGTTGCATGACGTTGCAGCCCTTTCACACTGAAGTTAGATGAGAATTACTGTTATCCCGCTACTTTGAAAATGTTATGATTAGGGATTGGGTTGGGTGAGCTTGTTGTATTATATGTGGGTAGCAGGTGTACTGCGTTTCTGCCAGTTTTGTTTGCTGCGCAGTAAATTGCCAGGAAAGCGCAGAGCGCTGGACTGTGGCCATTTTTCGGTACACCCTCCCTCCATGTCACAGCATCTTTAAAGCTTGAGGGTAAGATGTTCACAGTTACTGAACGAACAGATGAGATGAGACTGGGATCATGTTCAAATTCAGCTAGAGGAAGGATGTGTGGTTGTTTCAGTGTTGTCATCTCATGCCGGTGCTCGAGTGTCGCTCCGTGTGTAAGAGTGTTGTTAAACAGTTGGCTGTCATAGCTGGAAGTCTTACAAGCGTCATAGTGAAATGAGCCTGTTTGGGTTTGTATATATTTAGTAGATAATACTAATAATATTGTACATATTATTTTATTTTTTATTATTATTAATAAGCTAACTGGTTTATCTAATGAACAAAACATTTATTTATCCTACAAGCCTCATGAATATACAGTGGTGTGAATAAGTGTTTGCCCCCATGCTAAAGTTGCCTAAAAGAGGAATAAAAAATCATCTTTTGGATATTGATCGTAATGCCTTAATTAGAAAAATGGGGAAAACTCCAACCTTTAAGGACACAAATTTTCTTTGTGAATGAATAATGTATCATAAATCAATAAATGTTTTTCCTTAAGATTCAGGGTGCATAAGTCAGGACACCCCTATGTTAAATTCCCATAGAGTCCGGCAGATTTTGATTTTTAAAAGACCGTTATTTCATGGATCCAGGATAATATGCATCCTGATAAAGTTCCCTTGGCCTTTGGAATTAAAATATCCCCACATCATCACACACCGTCCACCACACCTAGAGATTGGCATGGTTTTACTTCAGTTAGCCTAATAGCTGGTTTGATTTGCATTGAAAGATGATCTTATGGAAAGTACCCCATGCCAATCTCTAGGTGTGGTGGAAGGTATGTGATGATGATGTGGGGATATTTTAATTCCAAAGGCCAAGGGAACTTTATCAGGATGCATATTATCCTGGATCCATGAAATAACTGGCTTTTAAAAATAAAAATCTGCCTGACTCGATTAATCGAGTCGCGATTAATCGTTTTGACAGCCCTAATTTTTTTATCTTTGATGCATGCAAAACTATTGCAGCAGACCTCCAAAACAAAATTAGGAACCTTTAAAATAGCATAATAAGGGCACTTTATTATACTGATTAAGGAAAAATAGAGCTGTCAAACGATTAATCGCGATTAATCGCATCCAAAATAAAAGTTTGTGTTTACATAATATATGTGGGTGCACTCTGCATAATTATTTTGTATGTATATAAATACACACACATGCATGTATATTTAAGAAAAAATATTATTAATATATAAAATATTTATATTTATTTATAATATAAATTAAATATAATAATGTATACATTATATACATGAAAATATTTCTTAAATATATACATGCATGTGTGTGTATTTATATATAAAAATAATTATACACAGTGCATCCACATATATTATGTAAACACAAACTTTTATTTTGGATGCGATTAATCGTTTGACAGCCCTAATAAATAAAATGCACCTAGTAAAGATAAACAAAAAACAAATCCAACTAACTTGCAGTGATGAAAGCATACAAGTCATCTACAGATCACATTAACCACCTAGCAACCACCCAGAACACCCTAGCAACCTCACAGGAACCCTTAAAAACAAGTACCAATCATATTTTCTTTAGAAAAATGCACAAGAGTCACCTCAGTTTACTAACTAATCCAAGATCCACAATCATCTAGTGAAATTCCAGATAAACGTCTGAAGTCATAATCACCCACATCAAGAGCTGACTGCCTGACACTAGTCACAGCACAGGATGCATAATGACTTGTTGGACTCCACCTGACAGCGATTAATCACCCTATTGGGGAGCTTGCTAGCTGACTGACGGAGATCTGTAACCTCCGTACGCAAGCAATTCATCTTAGCCACAGTCCCCGCAGCCCTGTATTCGCTCACACTTTTAAGCGATTAGACAAACTGGAGGTGGAATTCATCCAACCACTGAAAAGTTGGTCCAACTGCATCGTGGGGGAGCGGCTCATTTCCTCTTAGTTTTAACAGACGCCTTTGAAAACAACAATAAAGAAAACAATTATCACACACAGGTGGAGGTCCTCAGGGTGGGAAATGGATTCATTTATCTAAGGACAACATCAGATTTCATTAAAAAAAAAATAAGTAAATAAATAAATAATTTTTTCTATGCATCTGTTTTTCATTTGGGAGGCACGGGTTTGAATCTGATCCCCATTCCCATTAATTTCAATAGAAAAATGCTGTATTCAAGTCATTTTATGATATTTAAGATTCTATTGTGGCTGCAAATTTAGAGAGACAATTAAAGAAATATTAGAATGAGCAAATCGATCAAGTGTTAATTGTGAATGTTGACCGTTTAATTAGGTTGTGTGCATTTTGTTTACTGTAGATACATAAACAATATTTTTATTTAATATTTATATATAAACAATATGAATGTAAGCCAGAAGAGAACTGAGCCTGGGTTCTGCCAAGGTTTTTTCTCCATCCAGTCTGATGGCGTTTTGGTTCCTTGCCACTGTCGCCTTGCTTTTGGCTTGCTTAGTTGGGGTTATCTAATATTTAACAATATTATCGATCTGTTTTGTACTACTTTCATGTTATCACTGTGAAGCTGCTTTGATACAATCTGTATTGTGAAAAGCGCTATATAAATAAATGTGACTTGACTAGACGAAGAAACCAGATCAATCTTGGCAGAAAATAATACTTAATTAGTTGGTTAGGGAGGCAACAAGTAAAAAAATGTCCCATCATTCTCTGTGATTGCATAAATGGACAAACTATTTCAGATGACACAAACTTTGAATTGACATAAAAGTAACTGTTAGATGTCATCCATATACTGTATCCTTTTGTAATATTTATAGACCTTATTCAGAGCAGCGCCAAGACGGATATGAAAATGAGGCTGTGAGGGATAGACTTGCCGTGTTTCCAATGGCATCCACCGTAAAAATCTGTATAAAAAAGATTATTTGACATAATCTAGGATTGAGTTTTTTGTCAACTAAAATTTCTTGGAAAGATATTTTTCTAGTGTTTCATGAGCAGAACAATCCAAAAACATCAAATAACAACACAGCCCATTGAAGAGATGCACGTCTGTCACTCACAGCCTCGCTTTCATTCCCATTAAAAATCAAAGATGGCGCTGCTGTAAATAAGGTCTATTGCTAACTTGCCTAACTTGTGTCTTGTTGTGTACACATGATGTTAACTAACCACATAACATATATTGTTAAAATTCCTGTCTTGTTTCACCTGTTTTGTTTAAGGACTTTTATTTTGATATGTATTTTCTGTTCCTATTGTTTCACTGGTTTCACTACCTGTGTTTAGTTCCTGTTTGCCTTTGTTACCATAGTTACCCTTGTTTGTTCCCATACTGATTGATTACTCTCACCTGTCCTTTGTTAGCCCCTTGTTATCTTGTGCATAAATACCCATGTTCCAGGGTGCGTTTATACGACACCGTTTTCAACTAAACATAGAAAATCAACTATGCGTTTTGGTCATTTATTTACCCGACAACGATGTTTTGGGGGCCAGAAATCGCAAACTTTCAAAAACGGGATTCAAAGTGCATTTCTTTTTTGAAAACGATTCCGTTATCGTCGCCGTGTAAACAACAAAACCACGAATCTCTGAAAGCGATGAAGTCATGCACATGTGTTTTAAGTGATCAATATATAAGTGCGTAGTGTTTTTTTACAAAGTGACAATGCCAACTACTGGCCAGGCAGCAGAATACAGCGTTTTTATCCGTTTTCGCTGATTGTTTTGATAACGTTGACACGAAAAACACAAAGAATTTTTTTAACGATTTTTGTACATCACTGTCGTGTAAATGTCCCCTCAGTAGTCTGTTGTCGATTACGGTCTTTACATCCCTCTTGTATGTGTGTGTGTCGTCTTCTGCCTTTTTTAATGTTTTTAAACTAGTATCTTTTGCTCACCATGTATCGAATCAAAAATACTGTAAAATCAGTAATATTGTCAAATGTTATTACAATTCAAAATAATAAAAAAGAATTTTCTATTTGAATACAGTTTTCAGAGTCACATGATCCTTCAGAAATCATTCTAAAATGCTGATTTGCCGCTCAAGAAACATTTCCTATTATTATCAATGTTGAAATCATTTGAGCTGGTTTATATTTTTCAAGAAACCGTGCATTTTTTTTATATAAAGAAGCATTAACATTATAAATGTCTTTACTTTTGCTAGTGTATGAAAAATTATGCTTACATACCAATTAGGAGTATCAAATTATTAAAATAGTATGCCAATAGCTATTTAAAATAAAATCAACTTCCATTTTCAATGTGCCAATGTTGGTAATAGTCAACAAGGCCACTCGCAAGGTTTTGTGACAGAAATATTGATTCCTCAGTCCTTGTATACGTGTGCACTGAAGTGTTATGGACAGTGTGAGTTCATACTGACATGCACAGGCTTGCTGAAGCAATTATGTGAGAGGTTTATACTGACAGGTATGGATGCATGTGTATGTGTTGTGTCTTAGTAGCTGTGGTGATGCTGGGCATGGAAAGTCAGTGGAAAGCCTGACACATTGACCATGACATCATCGCCTGAAAGTGTGCCACCTGGGCTTGATACAAGAGGTGGAAAGAGTGTGTTCGGTTTCAGGGGGTGGGTATGGAGATGACTGGGAGTTGAAGTTAATAGCTGGAAGTGTAATATGGGCAGGAACAACGGTAAGTTCCTGGAACAGAGCTTCAGAGGAACAGAAACTGTGCAAATCAGATTACCTTAGCAGATGCGAAATGCAAAGTGTGTGTTTGAGTCTAAGAAATGGTTTTGCACATGTTTGATTACTCTATGAGATGTGTTTACAGAGCGGTCCTTGCTGTAATAGACTCATACTGTCACTCTAATGAATGGGTGATTGTGTAAGAGCGTATGTGCGTGTCTGTGTACATGCGTGTTCCTCAGAGAGATGACCTCATCCAAGCCCCAGTGGGCCAATGAGCTCACACACTGCCTTCATAGCAGCCAACCACACAGGCAGGGTGGCACCGCTCACTATTTTGTTTTTTTCACCTTAACTTGCCAGTTGCACCCAGTTTGAACTGGTACTTTGGAACTGAATGGAGCTGGCGGGGATATCCTCCCTGACTATAATCTCATCCTGCCAGAGCTGCACGGTTAACCCTAAAACCATATTCTGGACAAATGTGGGCAAAATAGTTTTGATTTATTTAAAAAAAAAAAAATACTTCCTTTTTTTTGACTCAGTTGTACAATGTTAAGTGAGTGAAAAACAAAAACTCCTTAATCTTGTATTTGGGTCAAAAATGGGCACCCATAGAAATGAATGGGAAAAACTGTAATTTAGAGCATCCTAAAATAAGCCAAAATAAGACACCAGGTGACAGCAAAGGCACTTCATCTTTAGGTTTTAGCTCGAAGAACTTATTGGAATGATATTTTAATGTAGTTAAAAAAAATAAAACATAAAAATAAGCATAATTTACATAGAAAATATGGTACTTTTTGATGTAAATAAATTCAAAAAAATCCCCAAAATAAAAAAAAACACCATAAATGGATAGACAAAACTTTATCGAAGACAGTGATATAATATTTATAATAAATAAAAATCAGGATCACACCTGAGTCCTCTGTACATTTGTCTGCATTTACAGGCTTAAGGGCTATAAAGTGAATACGGTTTGAGGGTTAACCGTTAAAAGACCACAATCTCGATTCAAGCACCTATAAGATCTCATTCCTAAATGACAATAATTCGTCAATGTCTATTAAACCTTTGACAAAATCACACGGAAACAAGTACTAGGATAAAAGTTTATATCTTTGATATAAACACTGATGAACAAAGTAGAGCAAATCCTTTTGAAAGTAACTTGCCGCTTCTAAATAACGATTGTCTCATTTTCTTTCAAATGAATTAAAAATTTAGATAGACTGCATCAATTAACATTGTTTCAGGACTTTTTATCCAGAATCGTGAAGCTCTACATCATGCTAAAACTCAAAAACATGAAGACTTCAGAGATCCAACATAAACTGTGCGTACATAAAATGACCCAACATTTAAAGTCCAGAAGACAAAAAAAATGCATAGCAAACATGTTGAACAATCAAATATTCATTAAAAAAGGTTTGCTTTTTGCAGTAGTTTGTACATGAACATAGTCAACAAATAATTTTAGCACTGTAAAACCTAATAAGTTGGCAGAGCTAAAAAAAAAAAAGAAGAAGAATGTAGGCAATAATTTACTTGAATTTTTTTTTTTTAATTGAACAAACTCTGAGATTAAGTAGAATCTAAATGATTTTGTAATTCCCAAACATGTTGGAACAATTGCAATTTACACAAACAATTGCAATTTAATTTCAATTTTGACTAAGCTAAAGTCATACAATTTCAAATACTTCCCTACTATATAGTATGCCAAAAATAGTATGCCAAAAAAAGTAGTATTCGACAAAACAGTAGTCAAAAAAGTGCCCTGTTGATCTATTACTTCTGCCGATATTCTGAAGTACGCACTTTACTATCCCATGAGGCCACGGGAGAGGATTTATGAATGGAAGTGAAGCGATGCAACTGACACTGGTAGGTCACATGACAGTAGAAACATGGTGGGTGTAGTACATCCAAATTGAATTCATACAACACACATTTTATATATAGAACTTATTTCAACGGTTGCGAAGTAATTTTTAATTCAGATGTAGTACCTACTAGTATACCATTTCAGATGCAGCTGTATTTTTGCAGTCTATTCTTGACCTAACTTCACCTACTCTTCACCATAATGGTAACCCCTGCAACACTGCAACATTACAGAAACCCCTTCACAACACACACTACTCTGCCTATATTCATCTTGTGCAAAAACACACAAAATAACACTTAATTTCAATATTTACTTACCTTAAGCAGTCTGATGCAAAGCATGCTTGGGACTAGAACTCTGCTGTACTCAGTCAGTTTAAGTTCAGCTTATTAAAATCAGTTATTGAGTCCACTTGACCTTTTTCTATTATATTTGAGTGAAATAAACTCATTTCATTTGGTTAATTTCATAATTCCGGTTTACTGCGTGAATTTTACCAGACTATTGTCGATATAGATTAATATATATATATGCCATTCTGCTCTATAAATACCAGTATGGGCATCGGTTAGTAAAAATGACATATCGGTTGACCAATATTCAAATAACATTTATATTTTAGGACTGTAGTTTTCGACTTGGTAAAGTACATTGAAGAAGAGTAAAGTGAAACATGGTAAATTGTCATCTTACCCTGGACTTGAATGCGAGGACCATTTTAGGGAGGAACAGGATGAGGCATTTGAGCTCGATGGTGAAATATTTCAGAACAAAATCTGTTATTCCAACAGCCCAGATCAGGTCAAAGAAATCAAAACTGTTGATGTTTGGTTTAGCAAAAATAAGGCTGGGGAGAAAAAAAAATGCATTTCTTAATATTGTAATGTATAATCATATCATTTAACTACAATTATGTTATTTTATAATGTACATTTTGAATATTTATTTAGGATATACAACCATTCAAACATTTGGGGTCAGTAGGAAATTGATTTATTCAGCAAGAAAGCGTTAAATTAATCAAAATAAATAAATTGATAATGCTACAACAGATTTATATTTCAAATAAACGCTGCTCTTTTAAAGTTTTTACTCATCACAGCATCCTGAGCAAAGTGCATCAAGGTTTCCACAAAAATATTAAGCAGAACAACATGTTTTCAACACTGATAATAATAATAAGAAATGTTTCTTGAGCAGCAAATCATCATATCAGAATATTAAAGTAATAATGCTGAAAGTTTCTTTTAAAATATATTAAAATACAAAACGCTTATTTTACATTATTTCACAATATTACTCTTTTTTTACTGTACTTTTGATTAAAAAAAATTAAGTCTTCGCGACCCCAAACTTTTGAATGGTAGTAAATAAGCAATAATAACAAACAAACTGCTAAAAATGAAAACAGTGAATGATTTAATTAAAAAGCTGGTTCAAATGTGAATAATGAAAAATGATGGAAAGCTAAATACTCACAAATGCTGATCTACACAAACATAAAATGAGAGATCACGCTGCAAAATGACAACATAGAGTAAATGAAAGTTTTCAAACGTATAAAGCAAAAAACATAACGTTCTTGGAACATGCAAGAGAACATAAAAATAGATGAACGTTTGATACACATAATCAGTTCCAATAGTGACTCTGAAGCTAATGAATGGGACTGTACCTGTTGTGAAGTTCCTCAACACTGAAAGTGTAGTACACATATACAATGTTGCCAGCGAGAAAGATCATAATCCAGAGAGTGGTAAACACAGATCTCTCCTCCTGAAAATACATCCCGTCACAATGACACGTACAGCATGTACTAAGTGAAAAAACTGGTCATTGTTGAATTAATAAAGCAGTGTCATTCTGGCTAGGAACCAATTAAAAAAAGAGTAGTGTTGAAAGCAGAAGTTTATTGTATTTACACTCATCAGGAAGCTAGTTGCACATTACTGGATATAATAAGAAAAATGTAACAAAAAAATAATATCACACACAGGACCTTTATGAAAGCAGTTACTTAGTAGACACTTATCCACTTAATGGGGAAAACCCCACTGTAGTGATTTAATACAGTGACTTAGCACTGTAGTGACTGTGTATAAACTACTATTTAAAAGTTTGGGGTCAGTTGATAAATTATAGAATTTATGTATTTTTCTGCAAGGATACATTAAATATATCAAAAGTGACAGTAAAGACATTTGCAATGTTACACATGTCAAATAATTGTATTAAACTGTATTTTGCTGATTATTGTTACATAGTTTTTTGCCATTGTTAAAGGGTTTTTTGCTTTTTTGGAAATAGGCTCATTTTACCACTCTCCCAGAGATATACAGTTGAGTTTTACCGTTTTCAAATCCATTCAGTCGATTTTCTGATATTTAGAATAATATCAGTAACCTGACAGTTTCTGGTCTCATTGACTTCCATAGTAGGAAAAAAATATACTATGGAAGTCAATGAGACCAGAAACTGTCTGGTTACTGACATTCTTCTAAATGTAAAAAAACTGCCTGAATACATTCAAAAACGGTAAAACCCAACTTTTTAACTCTGGGGGAGTGGTAAAATGAGCCTATTTCCCAAAAACGTGGAGTATCCCTTTAACAATAAGAAATGTTTCTTGAGCAGCAAATCAGCATATTAGAATATTTTTTTGTAATATCATGTGATCTGACGCTGAAGACTTGAGTAATGATTCAGCTTTGACATGACACAAAAAAATAACATTTAAAAATCATACTGACCCCAAACTTTTAAATGTTATTGTCTATGTCTTGCTTGAGGGCAAATGCAAATGTCTCCTAGTGTGTATATGAGCAAATGCAGAAACCTAGCCTGGTTAAAACCAGACCATTCGCAGTTGTAACTGAGTTACGGTCTGGCAAAGCGTCATGGGGCATCACCAATGGTCCTCACGGATAGACCTAAAACCAATCAGAGCGATGAAGGAGATGACGTATGCAGAGCGGGGGAGAAACATCTCCGAGTTGTTCTTCGCTTGGATTTTAACAAAACGGAAATGTCAAATCGCTTAAAACAGATGCGAAAGCTGATTAGTCAAGTGATGTTCGACGGCGGCATCCATCTTTGTAATGTAGGCTACAAAATCTGCTTCAAAATCCCAGCGCTGTCGTCATCGTGTAAAGCCTGCTCCAACGTTTCTGATTGGTGCCTCGATTTCGACGGATTGGAAATGGGCTTGAATGAGCTCTTTGCCAGACTAACTTTCAGAGCAAATCTAAATTTACCGGAAGTTGTCTGGGTTTTCCCAGGCTAGCAGAAACCAGAACAGTAGTATAAAACTATGAATCAAACAGATCTCACCCGCAATGCCACCTGATGCTTCAGCGTTGAGTTAGCAAAGGCAAATGTGCTGATCATTCCAATGCAAACAGCAATTCCTGAGAAATACAAAGAGAATTATGTTTCAGCAACTTGCATTTTACATATCTTCTGAATATGAATACAATAATTTGAATACAGTAGTGATTACATACTGAATACAGTAGTTATCACATTTCACATTATATATTAATTATCTCTGGTCCAAGAAAACATCAGTGATCAGTCGCTCTAATCTCAGTGATAACAGCTGTGATTTTGACTCATGCATTCAACAGCATAATATATCGAACCTACCAAGCTTGTGCTGAAAGCAGACTTTAGCAAGGAGAATGAGGATAAAAGGGAATCCTCTCTGAAGCCATGTGACTACGGCCTTGAGCTCAGAGAGAGCAGGAGAAGGTGTAGAGGCATCGTCACCTGCAGACAGGCAGGTGTGTGAGAAGTTTTGACGTCAGTGCCTTAAACAGATACCGGTAGTTCACCTAAAAAAATTGTTTTCGGATAGTTCACCTAAAAACCCATGTGAATGTCTTTGTTCTGCTGTAAACAAAGGTAGATGCTTGGGAGAATGTTTGTAACCCACTGACTACCATTGTATTTCCCCCCTACTATGGTAGTCAATGGGGCTCAAGATCTGTTTGATTAAAGGGATAGTTCACTTTGAAATTCATTTTTGATATGTTTTAGCTTACCTCAAGGGCATCCAATATGTAGGTGTCTTTGTTTCCACAGTATTTTCAATTTTGATATTTTTAGGTCAAACCGTTCTTGTCTGTCAGTCATATAATGGAGGTCTATGGTCACCACCTCAAAGAGCATGCACAGAGAAGTCCAAATTAAACATGATTTAATGACTCGTGAATGTAAGTACACATTGATGGCCTAAGACACGAAACGAGCAGTTTGTGTGAGGAAACGAACAGTGTTTATATCGTTTTTGTATCTGACAGACAAGAACGGTTTGACCTAAAAATATCAAAATTGAAAATACTGCGGAAACAAAGACACCTACATCTTGGATGCCCTCGAGGTAAGCTAAAACATATCAAACATTTATTTCAAAGTGAACTATGCCTTAAACAACTTTCTTTAAAATATCTTCTTTTTGTTCAACCATACCGGTTTGGAACAACTTGAGGGAGAGTCAAAGATAACAGATTTTTTATTTTGCTGGGTGAACTATCCTTTTAAATTGACATTCATAATATCAAATAAATGCTACTATTTTGAACTTTCTATTAATCAAGGAATCCTGAAAAAAAGTTGAAAGACTGCTTTCAACTTTGAAAATAATAAGAAATGCTTCTTGAGCAGCAAAATCAGCATAATAGAATGATTTATGAAGGATCATGTGATACTGAAAACTGAAGTAATGATGCTGAAAGTTTTCAAACAGTTATTTTAAATTCTAATAATAAAACGATAGTGTATGTATCATTACACTAAAATTGCTCATGACAAGTCACCTTTATTTCAATAGCACTTTACAATACAGATTGTATCAAAGCAGCTTTACAGTGATAAATAGGAAACAAATGATTCAGTGTTCAATTCTGCTGTAAAGCAGCTCTTTACAGTTGAAATCAGTTCAATGGATCATGTGGTCCATGTGGTGCTGTACACTAAACACATCTCTCACCTCCATCATCTCTGGTCCCGTGCCTCTCAGCAGAGGTGGCCGCATGCAGGAGAGAAGAGCGGTGCTGCCCGGAGTGATGATGAAGATGGTGGTGATGATGATGATGGTGCGGAGGAGGGCGAGGAAGATAAGGTGGGCTCTCTGTCCGGTGAGAGCTTTCGTCCCTTGAAGAGGACACCATCTGAATGAAGACGTCCGGTGGAGAACCCAGAACCATTCCCGCAGACTGGAAGGGAGCTGAGGAGACGTTTCCCGCAGAGACGCCCACCAGACCAGAGAAAAGCTGCTGGGGCGATGTGGGAGAGTCTGGCTTCAGACAGTCAAACACTCCTCCTTCATCAAGACTGCTCTCTGAACCGAGAGTTTGACTCCTGTTCCTGCAACGAGACAAGACAGCAGTCTGCAATTGCACTGCAAGGCCTAATGCACATATTCCACTGAATCAGTAGCAGAGTTTTTTGTTTGTTTGATTTTTTCAAACATTGGGCTTCAATACAACTACATCAAAAATTCAGTGCAATTACATGGAAAATATTATATTTTTAGGGCTGTCAAACGATTAATCGTGATTAATCGCATCCAAAATAAAAGTTTGTGTTTACATAACATATGTGACTGCACTGTGTATAATTATTTTATATATATAAATACACACACACATGCTTGTGTATATTTAAGAAATATTTTCATGTATATACTGTATATAGATGTATATATAATTTATATTATATATAAATATGTATAAATATTATATATATATATATATATATATATATATATATATATATATATATATATATAAAATAATTATACACAGTGCACCCACGTACTTCTAACTTCTAACATAAATGAGCAATGTATTCTATAGCATGTATTAATTTTTGGTAATAGAATATTTTTTTTTATTTGTTTGTGTTAGAGTGAATTAATTAACTGATGTTAACAGATACAATCTTTACACAACAGTTTTATACGCGTATTATTGTTGAAATTTGATTTAACTGAGAATAATAAATGCTGTAAAAGTGTTGTTTATTATTAGTTAAACTCTGTAAAGCTTGACATATGAAATAATAAAAAATAAAACAAAAAATAAGTGAAACAGTTCATTGAACCTTTAGACAAATTAGATACATATTTGATACATCTGGCTTTTATGGCTTATGTAGTATGATATATGAGAATATACATGAATAAAAAAAAAGTTTGTTCAGACCCAATCGGGGCAAAAATATTCAATTTGGTATGGTTGCTGAGTATGGCCAAAGAGTAAGATGAAAATCTGATAGCTTCTCATGAAAATAATTAAGAATGTTATAACAGTATAGCAGACTTCTTACATAAAATACACATAAATAACAATTGTCACTATATCTGCCAATAATATTTCTTATAAGCTCATATTTATAAACAATAAATTCTAGAAAAAAACAAGATATGGATAAAGTTGCTTCAGTCCATCATGTGTTCATCCACAAATATCACTAACAACATTAAACCTATTTCTAAATTCACAGCAAAAAGACATGTGAACCAAGACCTCAAGGTGGACATATTTACAATTATACCACTAAACAGACATTTCCTTGCTAAAACAGTATAGACTATCAATCAGATGACAGAAGGGGTAGTAGATTGTGTACAGCAGTTTATTCAGCAGTTTTGATCATTTTTATTTAGAGGCCTTAGATGTGCTTCATACCGTTCACTAATGCACTTCACAATTATTGTTGTCAAATGAATGCTCAGTGATTTAATTCAATTCAATAACTTCAGACAAGAAAGCCTGGAGGGGCAACCAACATCAAACACAAATGCTAGTATCCAGATAAAATGATGTTTTAAAATTAGATTTAAAACTGTAAAGATGTTTAGAGTATATGAGTAAAACCCAACCTTTCTGGTGGCATGCCCTCGGTGTTGCTGCTGTGGCGTCTCTGCATGGCACCCGCTTTATCACCAGGAGCTCCAAAACTGGGGTAAAACAGGAAGTATACGAGTAAAATACGAGTAAACAATGACAGGAATTTCATTATTGGGTGAAGGAAAGATAAACCATTTAATGAATGTCATTACATGAATGTGTGTATGTATGAACAGATGTATGTAGATAGATAGATAGATAGATAGATAGATAGATAGATAGATAGATAGATAGATAGATAGATAGATAGATAGATAGATAGATAGATAGATAGATAAACATTTGTGAGAGCAGACACTTTGATAAACATTTGAGACAGACAAACAGATAGCAAATAGACAGACAGACAGACAGACAGACAGACAGACAGACAGACAGACAGACAGACAGACAGACAGACAGACAGATAGATAGATAGATAGATAGATAGATAGATAGATAGATAGATAGATAGATAGATAGATAGATAGTATGGTAAACATTTGTGAGAGCAGACTCTTTGATAAACATCTGAGACAGACAAACAGATAGTAAATAGACAGACAGACAGACAGACAGACAGACAGACAGGCAGGCAGGCAGACAGATAGATAGATAGTATGGTAAACATTTGTGAGAGCAGACTCTTTGATAAACATTTGAGACAGACAAACAGATAGTAAATAGACAGACAGACAGACAGACAGACAGACAGATATTTTCTATGTTGTTAATTTTTATGACAGTTGTGTAGTAATTTCTATAGTAACTACAGTATTTAGGGCGAACTAGTATTACTACACTTTGGAAGAAGCCACGGATGAACATTCGTGTCTGTCAGTGTCATAGCCTGTCAGTGATGAATAAGTTACTGTTTTTTTTCGGTTTAAACGCCCATCTAATGTCTTAGAAACGAGCAGAATTACCTTACCTTCGTCATAGCTTGCAACAGAAACGCACAAATTAATCTTTAGCCACTATTTTGCGTGGGTTTTTTTTTTTTTTTTTTTTTAAACAAACCCTAAAAATGTGAAAACATCAGTCAGTGATGTGTAGACTGAAGAGCGGATATGAACCGATTTGTTTCCGGAAGTACACACGCTGGACAGCCAATCACGACGCCTGGTTGCTCCGCATTTCCGCACGGAGAGCTGTTGTTGTTCAGCCTAAATTCTGCAACTCTAAGTATTTAAACAATTTACGATCAAAACAAATAATCTCATCATAATCCCGTGATCGTGCATATTCGATTTACGTTATATTATTTAGACTAAAGCCGCGCAGGTTTCAATCGTGTTGACAACAATCCGTTTTTGCAGCTTATAGTTACATCTCTCATAATGAAATCAATGTATAAGTCTCCATCCAAAACACTGCATGCATAAAATGGGTTAAATGTCTATACAAACTCACTGTTTGTCCAACTAACGACGGCACTCGAGCTCTACCGGCGGCCTTTGTTTGTCATATAATATTCTTCACGCGATCGCTGAGAGTGACAGTGAGTGTGTTTGATGCCAGAGATGCTGTGTTAGATAAATCAGCTGGATCTCTCGCTCTGAGATCACTAGTGCTGTTTATTTAGCTCCATCACATCTACCTGGACCTGGTGCACATCCAGAAGAACGCCTCCATGGTGTTCCGCCGGCTCTTGCGCAAGCGTTGGGTCCTGGGTGTCGTGTTCGGGTTGTCGCTCATCTACTTTCTCACCAGCACCCTCAAACAGGTTTGTAACGTTAACGTTCGTGGGGTTGTTGATGCTGCTGCTGTGTTGCTCTGTCCCCACTAGGGAGGAACCAAGATTGATAGCAAAAGTCGAACCTGTGCTGTCAAATATATACTTTTAGTCCATCTCTGCAAAATGGACTTCAGGTTAGGAGATGGACTAAAAAAAACTCCTAAAACTTACTGGCAGATTCTGGAAGATGAATTCTTCAAACAGGATGTGGTGCTGGTCCTTCAGGAGTCACTCTCAATCTGTCTGTCTACAAAGCCTGTAAAAAATGTATTCTTCATGTTTTTTTACTACACATCAGCTTGTGATTCTTATTAAGCCAGGGTCATTTTTTAGGGTTCTTTACCTTACCTAAGTCTCTGAGATCCTGAAACTTTGCACTTCTGGAGACTCCAGGTCGGTTGCAGTTCTGGAAACTGGTGTCACTGGAGACTAAAGGGTTGCAGTTACCCATGTAAATACTATGTACTTATTTTAGTAACTACAATTACTGGGTAATAACTAGTAATAACCCTAAACCTAGCCCTGTTCCATGTACTTACCTTACTTTCTAGGTAAATGCACTGTAAGTACACTGTAAGTACTGTACTGTAAAAGGAAGCGTTACCCACACTTTATTCATCACCTTAATTCTTAATTATTTACCTTAATTCTTTTGCAGTTAACGGTATTTTCTTCTCCACCTGCATTTGTCTGCACCCTGCTGACCCAATGAGCATTACACTGTCCAATGGTCATGTCCTAATGGCAATTTTATACTATTGCATCCTTCTCATGAGCATTTAATCATTTTTGACTTTTCAGTCTGCGTTAAATCTCTTTTTTGGCTGATTTTATCTGTAAAGGAAAACGCCTAATAATTATGCACACCTAAATATAAGGCATTTTTAATTTCCAACCTTCATAAGCAATTATATATCCCTTAGAAATAATTAAATACCACATGAATAGTTGTTATTAAGATTAATGTGGTTTGTAATTGGTAAAATATGCCTGGAAAAAAAGAAAACAGAAAACTCAACGTGCCTAATAATGTATTCTATACAATAATACTGCACCCAGTGTATATATGAAGAGTTCAGATGCAAAAGCCTCTAAATGCCATTTGAAATTTTCTTCTAAAATGACCATTTTTATCAAGCTTGTATATTTAAGTTCAGTAATTTCACTTAAAAGACAATTAATAGGCAATCTTCATTGCCATTTAAGTGAAATTACTGAAATTAAACATACAAGGTTGATAAAAATGATCATTTTAGAAGAAAATTTCAAATGGCACTTAGAGGCTTTTGCATCTAAACTCTTCATATATATATATATATATATATATATTTATAGATGATGGATATTTGTACACTGCAGTTGTAAGGAGAAAATATTTAGCAATATGCTGAATTTGCATATGGCTTGTCTTAAATTATATTAAAACCCCCGCATAATCAAATAAATGACTTTTAAAACTTGATTTTCACTACAGGGGGTTCTTTTAACTAGCTTGACTAGCAATAGGCCCTTGCTCATCTCAACTTCAGAGATGGTACGAACCATATATTGGAAAAGGAATGATGTTCTGTGTGTGACCTGATGTGTACAGGAGGAGCGAACCATCCGGGACCGGACCCTCCTGGAGGCGAGGGACTCGGATCACCCCATCCAGTGGAAGGTCAAGTTCATCCTGGGCAACAGCAGCAGGCAGATCTCACAGTGCAGAAACTCAATTCAGGGAAAGAGCCTTCTCACTGATGAACTGGGTAAGTGCTCATCCCCTCATCACCTTGGCCAACTATTCACAACACAGCCGTTATGCATTAAAAGGTAGGGTAGGCAATTTCACAGAGGCGAGCAATACCAAGCTAGCTTTAAAAAGCCCGAGTTCCCACCCTCCCTTCAGTCCAAAGCCATTCCTCCTTCAAAACACATGAACACACTCAGCAATGTCTGCACAGCATCGCAAGAGACGGCATAATTACCTCAAATATGTCTCAAATAACATAACATTACAATAATATTGAAAGTGAACATCTTACAGAGCTCTAGTTGTACCAGCTGACCACTGCAGTTAATTTCAACGCTGATAGTTGACCTAGAAATACATAACGCCACGGGTTGCCATCTAGTAATTACGATTACAACATGGCTTGAACGCAGCTTTAGCTCATTGTTTTGGTCCAGGAGGAAGTGTAAGGCAGGGTGCATGGAGGAATTGAAATACATATGTTGACAGCTAGGATTTTTCGGAGCCAATGCAATGATTAGACGAATATTTTTAGGTCCTGATACAGAAGATATAAGTACGTTTTGATATTTACAACACTTTTGTTGATTGCTATGAGGATGTGAAAAGAGTTTCAACCAGCATCACAAAATTGCCTATCCTTCCTTTTAAAGAGTGTGCTCTGGTGTAATTACTGGTGTCATTTCCATCCTTGAAACTGGTTTAAATATTGGGGGATTATTTAAATATTATTTAAATATTTTTAAAATATTTTTATATTTAAATATTTGAGATTATAATCTCAAAAACAATGTCCGAGTCCTATTTCACCCCCACAATCAAAAACAAGAACATTTAAATAAAATTATGTACATAAAAATGTTTTTGTTTTTTTATTTTTTTAAATGCACATTTTGCTCCAGTTCTCATTAACTCAATTCAACTTTGAGGGTTTTTAATAGGGATCATTCATTGATTGCCATTACTTTAATACTGTAATTTGGGGGTTTTCCTATTATTGATATTTAAAATGAGCCTTACTGAAATCTGCAATCTGTTAAATGCATTTTTTCTCATTATTATTTAAAATCAGTGTTAAAGGGGCACTTGGCAACTTTTTCAACTTAATAAAACCTTTTAGAAATCATTTCAATGGTTTAATAACCTGGGTAGGGTTGCACCAGCCGTTCGTAAATTCTTTTTAAATTGTAACGTAAAGTCCACTCTAGAGGCTTCGTAACTACTAGCTAGTTTTTAACCAACTCTGTACTTTATTCAGTCGCGCCATTTGTTTGTAAGGTAGAACGTAGCTATTAGGTCTATGGCTAGAGTTGCCAAGTGCCCCTTTAAGATACAGTATTAAACGCATAAATAAATATATAATTTGTCCATTCTGCGGTAAAATACAATTCGGTAAATACAAAACGGTAATAATCTGAAGTTTCAGTTGTGAGATTCACCTGATTTTGGTCTACAGTTTTATAAGGTGATTGCATTTGTTAATAGGTAGAATTGGCACTCTCACAGTATTTTTAAGGGAAATAAAGCATCATAGCAATTTTAACTGGATTATTATTGCCTTTGGAGAGCATTTTGTCGTTTTATGGGATTGCATTTAAAATAGATGAGGAGCGTGACTGTAAAGTATTGGTACAGAGAGGGGAGACATCCACTAACCACGCCATGTTTGATGTGCAGCTCCTTTTTTCGAAACAAGTCTCTGGGCTTATGTGTATTCACTTGTAGTATGACCAATGTTACGTTTCTTTTTCTTCAGGTTATGTGTGTGAGAGGAAGGATTTACTGGTGAATGGATGTTGCAACGTTAATTCTCCCAGCTCAAGCCAGTATGTCTGTAAAAGCTGTCTGGCCAATGGATGTTGTAGCGTCTATGAGTTCTGCGTTTCCTGCTGCCTCCAGCCTGATAAGGTATCTTCACTTTTATTACTACTCATAATGTCTGAATTACTTTTAAACAGTCCAGCAATGGATGAAAAAATTATTACTAGAATGGTTGTAATCAGGGTCCAAAATGAACTGCATGTGGAGTGAGAAAGTGTACATTGATTTTGTAATAATAAGGAATTTCTTTTTATGTCTATTAAATGCTTTCATACTTGGGTAATCTTAGGGGGCTTTTCTCATCACATATCAAATATGTGATTATTAGTGTATTATTTCTATATTATTTTATTGATTTATTATATATTTTTATTTATTTATACTTATTATTTACATCTTATTTCATGGTGTGTGTGTGTGTGTTTGTGTATATATATATATATATATATATATATATATATATATATATATATATATATTAGGGCTGTCAAAACGATTAATCGCATGCAAAATAAAAGTTTGTGTTTACATAATATATGTGGGTGCACTGTGTATAATTATTATATATATATATAAATACACACACATGCATGTATATATTTAAGAAATATTTTCATGTATATTCTGTATATAGATTTTTATATAATTTATATTATATATAAATAAATATTTTATATATAAATGGTATTTTTTCTTAAATATACATGCATGTGTGTTTTTTATATATACAAAATAATTATACACAGTGCCCCCACATATATTATGTAAACAGAAACTTTTATTTTGGATGCGATTAATCGCGATTAATCGTTTTGACAGCCCTAATATATATATATATATATATATATATATATATATATATATATATATATATATATACATAGTGAAAGTGGTATTACAATTAGTTAAATTTACATACAAACAAGTCATCGTGAAGAGGCAATAACGGCACAAGTGTTCAAAATACGAAGTTCAAACATTGCTCGACATCAACATGATATCATGACTTTTGAGTAAACATACACGCCACTTTCAAGTCAAGTGGCGTGTTATCTATACGCATTTTGAGCTATCCGCGTGTACGTCTACGCCGTTAAACGTCCGCGTGTATGTACTTGTCATTAAATGTCCGTGCGAAACGAAGCAAAATGTAGATCTACATCTGGGGAGCGATATTTTTTTCCTAGGATGGTAGGGGAAGACTCATAAATGCTATTAACCCCAGTGACGGGTAGGTTTAGGGACAGGGTTGAGGTAAGTCATATATTTATATATACAGTAATAACGTTAAGTCAACGGCGCTCATAAACACGCTGAAAAGCGCTTATGCGTGTTGATAGCACGCTAAAAATGGAAATACGAATTGGCGTGTCATACATACGCCATTTCATGAGATCAATCTGGCTCAGAGTAGCATAAACCAAGCAAGTGAGGATTTTTTTTTTATCTTACACTTGTGGCAAACAGCACGCACCACTAGGTCACTTGCAATGTCATACAGTATCCAGTCTAACTGTAAAATGCCACATTGAGACACATTGTGGTTTGTATTTTCCGTTTAGCAGAAATGCTGAAACAACAGCAGAAATGCGTTGCAACATGTTCTGAAGTTGCTCATTATGATTGCATTAATACGTAGTTACTAGAAACAAAAATATAAATTGCATAATGCTATATATATATATATATATATATATATGCCAGTACTTGGCACATTTGTCTTTTTTATTTACATTGGTTGCAGCTGAAAACCTGTAATCAGTCTGTAAACAATGTGTGTTGGACAACTCTGCTGCTATTAATAAATCTTGCATTGGTAATTCGATGACACCATCCTTGCAAAAACATGCGAGATCTAAAAACAATTCTAAGTTGATGATCACTAGATGTGCGTCACCTAACCGGAATCCGAAAATCAGGCCACTCTCATTGGAAACTCCCCTCTGACAAAAACTCCTGCTTCTCTCTTCCCATCAGCAACCCCTTTTGGAACGTTTTCTAAACCGAGCCGCAGAAGGGTTCCAGAACCTCTTCACTGCAGTGGAAGATCATTTCGAGTTGTGTCTTGCCAAGTGTCGTACATCCTCACTGGTGAGCGTCTATTTCGTTTTTTTGCGACTTCAGCTTGTTTGTGGCGTCCCAGACCAAAATAAATAATAAATACCCCCGCTATTGTGTCATTTCAGAGCGTCCAGCATGAAAACACCTACAGGAACCCGCAGGCGAAATACTGCTACGGCGAGAGTCCACCAGAACTTCTGCCAATATGACTCTGTCAGCGAACCAACCTCGAATAATGAAGGAGATTTCTTGGAGGTCTTCTCAGGGCCAAAATGAACAATAATCTGAATGCACAATCATAAAGAGACTATACACTGCATTTGTGCATAGTATCTATTTTTACCTCATCAGTGATGAACATCTCAAAGAGTCCGCCCATTACTATTTTGTGCTAAAGATTAGACCACATATGGGTTGCCTGCCTAATTTTATGTTTGAGTGGGATTCCAGAAAGAGTCATCGTGTTGTTGCTTCATGCTAAAACACTCATGGAAACCGTGAAAGCACCTCAGATGTTTCACAGGGTCTCAGATTTGTACGAACTCGCAAGTGAACTTCTATATGTTCCTTAAATTTGACTGAGACACTGATGACTCATTCCGCCGTCATAACATCCTCATTGTACAACATCCTCATTCACTACTGGTAACTGCAGAACTGTCATCTTTTCTGACAGTATTTTTTTTTGTTGTCGTTATTTAAAGCACATTATGATAAATACTTTGCTTGTTACATACACATGCAACATTCCAGCCGTAAATAAATTATAAATGTGGATGACATCAAGCCGATTTACTCGTTTTCATTCACTCAATCAAGTGATCTGTATTAGTCGACTAACACAGGAAACATTGGTTGAGGGTTTAAGGGGCGATTTCGGATTTAGCCATAGTGAGCATCGATGCTCTGTAGTTCTTAGGGTGCATTGTGGGACTTTTTAGCAAATTTTTCAGTGCACTGGTTGGATGTTGCAAGATAGACAGGCATTAAAGGCGTAGTTCACTTTAAAAAAAATAAATAAAAATTTACTCACCCCCATGTCATCCAAGATGTCCGTGACTTTCTTTCTTCAGTCGAAAAGATATGAAGGTTTTTGATGAAAACATTCCAGGATTTTTCTCCATATAATGGACTTCAATGGGAACCAAACGGTTCAAGGTCCAAATGAGAGTTTCAGTGCAGCTTCAAAGGGCTTTAAACGACACCAGACGATGAATAAGGGTCTGACCTAGCGAAACGATCAGTCATTTCAAAAATAAGTAAAAAAAGTTTATAACTTTTGGTTAGAATAAAAAGCTTTCAAAATCAATTTTTGTTTCTTATTTTATACATATTACCCTGGTGGAGATCATAATGTTACATCTCACCCCAGGGTATTTTACAACTAACCCGACCAGAAGAATATTAAAATGCTGTTAATGGTAAAATAGTTTGCGCTACATACCAGTGTGTTTATACGGTAATAAATTGAAATTTGCCATATAAAGCAGCATAACAAACCGTTTTTGCACATTTAAAATAGCTGGAAACGAATGAGACCAGAAACCTTGACACATTCAAGTTACAAATGGCCGTACCCGCTCTTAACTTAAAAATAATGTGGATATTTACCCTCCAAATGCTGGTGTACTGTTCAGTAAACATCGTTTTCAAAAAATTGCCAACGGCTAAAATAAAGAAATCATTTGGGGATACATGCCTACTATTAAACAATTAATCATCCTGATTATTCCAAAAGAAAAAAAAAAACATCTGCACTGAAATTAGAAAATTAACAAGCTCAAGTTTTTCATGGCCGCGTATGACAGTTTGATTAATGACGGTCACTTGAGACTATAGCATTATCGCACTGCAGACTTAGCAATAAGATTGAGTCGACCACCTGCTTCCCGCTTGTGCAATTAACATTCTGAGCTATGAGAATTTGTAACAAAAAGTTTATTGTATTGTTTTGACAACATATGAAGTAACATTAATATACAAAATAGAGTGACAATGTTACACAACATACAAATCTTTGAAAAATGCAAAAATATATATATATATCTAATAAATAATTTATTCTAATGAAATTATGATGCACAACAATATAGATGAAGTAACAATAATATAAATACTTTCATGTAGATTTCTTATAACTTAAAACAGAAAATATTGAAATTATAAATTAATAAATTAAGTGCAGTTGACAAAAAATATGGACTAGCCATGAATTGTTTTTTTGTGTTTTTTGGCGTCAAAAGCACGTCTTGGTTTGAACGATTCCGCATGGTTGGCACGTCTTGGTATGTCATCCATATGGTTGATGGAGTTCTCCAACTCTTGCAGAAAGTCTACAGACATCTTAAGAACAGTAGCGCCCCACTGTTTTCTTTCAAATGTGTGTGTATGCGGGAAGATGGGCTTCTTTGTCTCGTTTGTGCATGGACCAATTTTAGGTTTAACATTTTCAATGGTAACGTTTAAGTCAAAGTCGATTTTTTTAGATATGGGATTCCTTGTTCTATTTATGTCACTTTGGTGTTCACGTATCAGCTTAACCGCCTCTTGCATGAAGTGAAGTCCGCATTGAGCTCTGTGTCTTTTCTCTTCAGTGGTCAAGTTCTTCAAGTCAAGTTCTGGAATTGGTTCCGGCCATGGTCGAAAGTTATGAAAATTGTTTGCTGAGAGCTGAAGAGAAAGAGAGAGATGGTTTTAAATAGTTAAAAAAGCCTTTGAACTATCATTAACAAACTCTGCTATGTCCTGTTTAATTTTTCACTTTACTGTAACATAAGATGGATTAATGTATTATAAAGTCTTTACAATAAGGTTTCATTAGTTAACAAACTAATAATAAACTGCACTTCTACAGCATTTATTAATATTTGCTAATGTCAATTTGAACATTTACTAACACATGATTATAATCAGACGTTGTATTTGTTAACATTAGTTAATGCACTGCTGAGTAACTTGAACCAACTATGAACAGCTGGATTTTTCATTAACAAAGATGAACAAATGTATTGCTCGTTCGTTAATAGGGATGGGCAGCGATTAATTGTTAGCAAAATAAAAGTTTGTGTTTACATAATATATGTGTGAGTAGTGTGTATAATTAATTTGTATATATAAATACACACACATGCATGTATATATTTAAGAAATATTTGCATGTATATACTTTACATATATTTATACATAATTAATATTATATATAAATATAAATATTTGACATATTAAGAACACATTTTTCTTAAATATATACATGCATGTGTGGGTATTTATATATACAAATTAATTATACACACTACACACACATATATTATGTAAACACAAACTTTTATTTTGCTAGCGATTAATCGTTGCCCATCCCTATTAGTTAATACATTAACTAATGCTAACGCTATGCTAACGTCAATAAGGTTAAATGAAACCTTATAGTAAAATGTTACCCATATAATAAAATGAAATGCCATGTAATGATAGAGAAAGAATTCTGAACTCCAGACGGCTACATATATGTTCATGTGTCATTATCATTATAGTCACCATAGTGTAAACGGACCGCAAATACATTACATGTTATAAAAATAAATGTCTTATCACTTAAATATGTCATCACTAATCACATAAAAATGTTTTATCACTTTAAAAATATGGTAGTAATTCAACAGTCATAATACTGTGTAAAAATCAGTTTTCGTTATTGGAGTATGTCACTCTTTCAATTTCAAAATTGCAATTTTCAATTTCAATGGGAAATGGTTTTAAAGTAAATCTCACACCAAGTTGCAATCTCTGCTAGGACACTACATATCCCGTAAAAAATGGTAATAATTCACTGGGTTTGTTGGTTTGATATTGTAAAGTGTGGCATAAATGCCGTATTCTAATCTAATGTAATGTTTCTCTTGAGCAAACTCAGCATTTCTATCTCATTTTTTCATTAAATACAGGAAAAGATTGATACTTACAAAATCGTCCAATATTTGTTTCATTTCCAACTTGGTGTAGCGTATGCGTTTTTTTAAAATGTCTCCATCTGTCTTTGCCAGGATCATCCTTAGAAAACAGCAAATCAGAAGTCCTAAAAAGAAAAGTACATTGGTTAATGTCAGGCTTAAACTGTAATGCAAGTTAACTGGTTCTTATACAGGAATTACAGACTTTACTGACCTATTTTTGGATCCATGATGAAAATTCACAGTAGTCCCAGTAACTCTCAGTGCTAGAGCAAACTCTTCAGAGTATGATGCGTATTCTGTCAATCCTGTCAACTTTCTGTGTCTTTTAACTGCCTGTAACTGCTTAGTCACATGGAAATGTGTCGATATCACACATACAAATCTCACGAGCACTTTCATTTAAACCCAAGACGTAAAATTGCTTATCTTTGTGGATGATTATCCTCTGATAATAAGTATGACATGTCAAGCTCGTGGATGTTTCCCTGAGTTCGAATGAACATGTGATAAATGCTTAGACTCTTAATGGGCTGTAGGTAAATCTGAGGTGTTTGGGATGCCGGTACTAATAATCACTGTTGATGACAACACATCTCATGCAATGTTCGGATCGTGTGATGTGTGACTAAATCCTATGAAATCCCCGATTTTACTTTTAGACTCGAGTGGGTGAAAATTTGTTGCATATACGCTGCCTCGAATTTCAATTTTGTGATGCTTTGTGACTTTGTCCCATGTTACAAACATACTAAGTTGTGTCTGTTTGATCATCCCATGTACACATATTAAAATACATATCCATAATGTCACATGCTTTCTGTTGAATTGTTGGGACTGTGTTTGTCATACCCTAGACGTGATGTCACACAAGAATTAGTTCCTGCGATTACTTACGATACACATATGTTTCTCTTCTCTTATAATTCACTTCCTATTCAAAGTTAAATGATTAATTGGAGATGCTCTTGAGAGGAGACATACTGTACAATACATTAAGTGTTGTATTAATAATATAATGTAAAGTATTGTGGTCTGAGTGACAATCTGCACTGGAAGCTGTAAGTTTGTAGGTTTAAAGCTCAAGTTGACCCAGTGATAAACTTAGTACCGCATACATTGAACAGTCTGTTTCATTTTTTAGCAGTGATCTTCAGAACTAGAACTAGGAATAGATAACCAAAACATACTTGTATTGGATGATAAACAGCCTTTTCAGTTCCACCTTTTGTGTATACACTATATAGCATAATTTTACCGGTCAAAATGACTTTTCCTACTCACCAGCTCCTTCGGTGTGCCTCAAGGATCCCTTCTCGGTCCGATTCTGTTTTCTGTTGCCACTTGGTCAACTCATCTCCAATCACAACGTTAATTTCCATTTCTAAAAGTAATCGTTCTGCACTGGATCCTCTCTCCATAACTGTCTTCAGGACATCAACCAGTGGCTTTCCCAGAATTTCCTTCATCTGAATGAAGGAAAGACTGAGGACATCCTGTTCAACCCAAACTGGAGATTGCCGTCCGGTGGCCCATCCTAGTATAAGTCATAAACCCCGCCTCCCCATGTTATTCAACGGGACGTAAGGCCAACTAAACTAGGGTGACCAACTGTCCTGTTTTCCCAGGACATGTCCTGTTTTCATATAACAATATAACCATTTTCTATCCATACAGAGGAGGCATAGTTCACTTTTGAAACAACTTTTGCTGATAATTTACTCACCCCCATGTCATTCAAGATGTCCATGTCTTTCTTTCCTCAGTCGAAAAGAAATTAAAGGTTTTTGATGAAAACATTCCAGGATTTTTCTCCATATAATGGACTTACATGGGAACCAGACGGTCCGAGGTCCAAATGATAACAGTTTCAGATGCAGCTTCAAATGTCTTTAAACGACACCAGACGATGAATAAGGGCCTTATCATGCGAAACGATCGGTTACTTCAAAACTTATTCCAAAAATGTAACTTTTTTAAAGGGTACCTATTATGGATTTTTGAAAATTGCCCTTCATGTAGTATTTAACATAGATCTAAGTGAACGAAAACATCCTGCAAAGTTTTAAACATGAAAGTTCATCGTATACAAAGTTATTGTCTTTCAAAAGAAAGAGTCGACTCTGAGCCGCTGATATGAATCGTTCGAAGAACGATGCTTTTCCTTCGTCTGGTTGACGTCAACTTGACAAGTTATTTGAATTAGAAACGCCCACTTATTGCGCTCGGAGACGCCGAAACCGGAGCTCCAGGGGTGGCGGGCAAATCTGAAACTGGCCCAGGACGGGCCACCCTGCCTGGGCTGGCCAGGGAGGTCTGAGAGCATGGAGGTTTGGACCCACCGCACCTTTTTGGACTCGGTCGTTTTTCGAGATCTGGGCTTCGGAAAACAATCATGTCGACGAGACGCTGTGTTTTGAAGTGCGACGCAAAAGCGAACTTTTTTCACCTGCCAAGTGAGGAGTATTTGAAGACTAAGTGGCTGCAATTCATATATACAAGTATACCACACAAGTATAGCCCAAACCTTGTTCTGTGTTCGCGTCATTTTGAAGATGATTGCTTCACAAACCTAAACGCTATAAAGTATGGATTCGCGAGCCGGCTCTATCCTAACGAGCTGAGGATCAATATGCAGAGCAGTGGGTCTCGAGGACCGGAGTTGAGAACACATTTAAGGTAATAGGAGTTCCGTTTTTCTGCACAGAGAATACCAATCACAACTGACTAGGTCATCTGACCAATCACCGCAGATTAGCGTCACGCAAAAGCGGGTTTTGGTAAAAGGACTCGCTAAAACGATTCATATGGGAGTCGGTGAGCAAATCAGGTAAAAATAAATGCATATTATAAGACAACAAAAGTGTTTGTCATTGCATGCTTGTAAAACTGTTGTTGGGGACTCCCAGAACAATATTAGGAACATTTTAAATGCCATAATAGGTACCCTTTGAGGACAAATGCTAGCCTTGCTCTATTCTGTGAGGCGCGTTTGTACGTCACGTAATACGTAATTACGTTCAAAAGGTCACGGGCGACGTAGCCGGAAGTACAGAATCAAAATCGTCCGACATCGTTGTTTTACCTTTCATTTCCTTTTTTTGTAAACGGCATTTGAGCTAGTTTGCACATTCAACCTATGCGTTCAACTTGTAAACACTGACTCTGTACTTTCGGCTACGTCGCCCGTGAGCTTTTGAATGTAATTAAGTAATAGTGACGTTACAAACTGTAACAACGTAACTATTAATAACTAATTACGCTTTACTCTCAGCAAAACTGGACATGGTAGTCACAAATGTTGTCATGCTTATTTGAGTTTAGAGAACTGATGGGGATGTTCTTTTAATTGTTATTCAAGCAATGCATGTATCGTGACCAACTCGAGTGTTGCCAACAGGGACTGTGTAGAGTGCCCTCTGGTGGACAAACTATACAACTCCAACACTCATGACATGGTTCAAGCATGTTTCGTCCATTTTTTATTTTATTTTTAAATATTCATTTATCGGCCATTATAACTGCCGATACCGATATTTTGGAAAATGCCTAATATCGCCCGATAATATCGGCCTGCCGATATATCGGTCTGGCTCTAATAAATTACAAATTTTCTATTGCAAAATTGCAACAGGAACAGAAAAGAGATAAAGCATTTAATTCCCCAAATGTAGCCTAACTGACTCATGTCAGATTCCTCATTCTATTCTAGACTAGGGCCTACACCTCAAGATTTTGCGAGGGAAAATCAAAAAGAGAAAATGCACACGCAGGCTTTAGATTTTTTTTTTTTTGACCACTTCCTTTTCCTCTATTGCATTATAAGAACATGGAAAGCAATCGAGGTAACATTACACACAGATCTTCAGTGAAATATTGATTTTTTTCAAAGCTAATTGGCATGTCATCACAGGACCAAGTTCAAACGAAATGGTTTTCCTGTCATTATCTATCAAATCAATTTAAATTCCGACAAACATCAGTTTCTCAAAATTACTCTATCATACTTTTAGACCACACGTCTTGGATGGCATTGCGTCAGTTAACATCAAAGCAAGTGATGCCAGACTTTTCCACTAACTTCACTTCTATGATACATTTTTTTTCCGTGACTTAGCAAATAGCTTACTCACTCAAGGAAATTAGATACATGTATGTATTTATGTGGGACGGTGTCCTTCCACATGCAGCTGCACTGTTGCACAAAGGAAACATTTTGAGTAAAGGAGATAACCTGTTCCTTTCTGCATTAGGAACACTTTTGGATAAGGTATACCCCCTTGTATGGTAGGTATATATCCCACTTTTGGATATGGTAGACAGATTTTTCAAAAGCAAATGAATCCTTGATCTGTGGATGCATAAATGATAACAGTTTCATCATCATGGCATAGCAACTAACAGCACAATGACCACTTCCCTTTCATGAAAGTGACAGCACAATCAGGAAAGTGTGAGGTTGCCCACAGTCCTGTTTTTTTTTTTTTTTCATGTTGTCTGAGATTGTCATTTCCTGCCCACAATCGCATCATGCTGTGACTGTCAGTCTTTTTAAAAGCATTTTTCTTGATAAAGTGGTTAGTTAGCAATGGGTATTTTCAATGACCAGTAGTATAAAATTCTGCCTTGTGCATCATAAACTTTTCCATATAGCCTACCTACGTGGACCTTTATCGCTAACCGGATAGACACTCGTAAAAATTACGTTTGTTTGCTTTTGAATTGACAGGGTGTATTTTTGAATAAACTATATATACCATGGTCTGACTGAATACTCGATTCTGATTGGCTGGAAGGTGTGCGATAAGTAAGGTATATTCCACGGCTATCCAAAGTGGAGGGTGGTTGCCTCCGAGAAGTGCATTAAAGCAGAAACTAAACGAATTAAATAAACTTAAAATTGAATTCTGTCGAATTTAATCGCAATCTGACTCAATGTAATAATATTTGCGATGGAATCTGAATTGATGGGAGTTGGAAAAGAATGATTTTAGTATGTCATATTTTGTTTTGTTATCAGGGTGTAAACTCACATCAACGACTGCCATTGTCTGTCTTCAAGCTTCACTCCCACGTCGCTTTTACAGCTTTTCTTACATAAAAAATGACCAAAAGTATGTATGACTTATGCACAACACAATTGTTGTTCCATGAATGCTTTATGGGAACAAGAATGTCCCTTCCACTAATACAACCTACAACAACAAAAATTTAAAAAATGCAATGTAATTCCTTCATAATGACTTATAATAGACATTAAATAAGCAGTGGATCAACCCCAGTTTTCATGCGTTATGTGGTAACACTTTAGTTTAGGACACAATTCTCACTATAATAATAATAATAATATATTTACATTTACATAGGGGAATATATTTACATTTATATATTTACATTATATACATTTATATATTTACAATTTACATTTATATAGGGGAATATATACCAATTTGGTATAACTAGTATAACTATTATACCACCAATGTGGTATAACTAGATATAGTGTAAACTAGTTTCTCATTAGCATGCATATTATATATATATACACACACACAGTGCAAGCATATTAAAGTGATAACATCTAACTATAAGGTTATTCCAAGTGTTATTCCAAGTGTAACTGTATGCAAAACCATTTAAATACAATTTTAACAAATGCTAAAATTATTTTTATAGTTGTTTATTGATCAAGCAGCAGTTACAAATTTGTTATGCAGTTCCTTTGACACTGTATAAAAAGTACCAAAAATGACATTAGTTCAATGCACCTAGTCTACAAAAAGCCAGAAAGAATGCTCAGAATCTATACTGACCTTTGCAAACAAAGTTTTTACACACCAGTAACCTTGGTCTTTGCCAATATTGTAGAAATTAGATAAAAATGAACATATGAAAATAGCTCCTTTATGACATTGTAGAAACAAATATTTCTCTTAATGTACAATTTTCAAAAAGCACTTTGACAATTATTCTAATGCTGCTTTAGTGCCCTGAAAACTCCAGTAAGTAACTCCAGTTATTAATCTAATATTCTATACATTGATGCTTGTGTTTCTGTTTCAGCAGCTAGCTCTTCCAAAACATTGAGCTTATTTGTAATAAAGATATATTTCTCTCTAGAAAGATCTTCGTTCATTTGCCAGATCTGATTCCTGGATTTATTAGTGATTGTGCCAACAAAATATAAATCAATTAGTGCATTTCTCATTGCATGAACCCCTGCAGCTGCTCACTATAAAGATAGCTGGACAAAGTTTTCAATGTAATTTTAAAAGATATTTTTGGGCCCCACAATCAAAAGGTTAAATTAACTATCGCTACAGTACTATTTGTGTATATATTTGTGCTTGGATCACTAGTAGTGACCAAAATATGCCAAAAAACAGCAGCTTAAAAAAAATAAAAAGTGAAACTGTAAGGCCACACTAGAGCTGGGCATGTTTAGAGCTCGCAAAAATAATTAAACAAGAATTTAAACAAAATATCGGTTTGACTTCAGTATTTGCGATATGCTAGAAATGCTCATTCAAAAGTGATCAGTATAATCACCATCAGTAACTGCTTTTCAAAGTGCAATGTTTAAATGACACAAAAAAAATTGCAAAACGGTTTAAAATTCCTTTCGCTTGACCTCAAACAGGGTTACGTAAAAATAAAAAAATATACCGATTCGGACAACAACGGAAGATTTGTGCAATACTCAAAGTATTTTTTTGTGGAAGATAATGGCAGTAGGTAAACCAAACAGGGATTTCTGGTTATGTATTATAATTACCCCTGCCAAGAAGAAATAAACATACAAAATCAATAGCGTCCTCTAATACTACAATTACTTTGAGAAAAAAGTGCTTCAAACCATCTAGAATTAAAACGCTGCATCAATGTCCTTTCAAATCAGTCATGTAAATACTTGGATTCTCAGTGATGAGATTTTATCAGCATTGCATGTTTCTGCAAACGTTTAGGCCTTAAATTGCAAACGTTTAGGCCTTTTTTAAACCCAAGCTCTCAAATGCTGAAGCACCTCGTGTTATAAGACAGTCATGTGGAGTAATACTGTGTTAGTGGCTCAAACGAGATCCACCGTGTAGGTCTTTTTCTACCGTCTATAAGCTGAAGATGCATCCTCAACTGGACATGTCTTTCCTCTGAGCTTGGAGCATCTCGGTCACGCTCACAATATCTTCTTCTGGCACCTGAGACAAAAAAAGGTTTCAATTTCGATGACACAAAAACATAGGGGTGATTACATCTCATCCAAATATGCATGAAATGACATGACCAGATTCTCACCAGATGTTGTAACAACCCAAGTAATCCATACATACAAAAAATCCAAAACCAATATGTTCAGAAATTAAGTTGTGTGTAATAATGTGAAATGAAAGGGAAAAAGTATTGATGCTGCGTCCCTTATATTGCTACTGCAAAGACATCTAGACACAAAAAACAAAGGCTACAGACTAAAGAACCAACACACACCACAGCTTACAATACAAATGTTTATATACGTCTTATTCTTCACTTTCAAATGTTCAAACCCTTGAGCTGTCAAATCCTTAAGCTTTTATTTTGGTGGAATATTGGCGAAACACAGACGCTGGAAATGCAAATTCGAGTAAAAGTAAAGCGAATAGAAAATAGTAACGCAAAAATTTGCATTAATTTATTTTAATTGATTTTCTGCTGTAAGGAAAAGTTAAGCTCAACTCACAACATTTTATTTATAATGAGAAGAAAGAAAAATTAAACTAGCTTAATTAAAAAAAATTGGTTGTCTGAGTCAATGGTCAATTATACAAAAATGTTGTGATTGACCAATCAGAGTCAAGTATTACAGAGAGTCATGTAATGGACCATTTTCATATATCCGGTGTTCTCAGAAGCAGAAGTTGTCATACAGTAGTTGCGTAAACTTCAATAGGGTGAATGGGAGATGACAGAAAACATTTTTATTTGCATTAGCAAAAGAAAAGAATCGGAGATACTATTTTCAAGACTTTCCAGAAGAGGAAAAAAATTAATAATAATTGAGAGAGTCATGTCAAATTTGCCATCACTCCGTCAGCCACTGTAATAGAAACACCCTCACAGCAGAGTTAATTCTTTTTTTTTTTTTGGTAATTTACAGCCAAGGTAATATAACACAATGTATAGAATTATAAATGTGGAATTTTTTTTATTTAAATATTAAAACCTTGATAATCACAGTCTGTGAAAAGGGTCCACATATTAATATCAGATAATAAAGCTGATGATCTGATGATGAGTAAGAATGATCTGTGACCAATAGGGAAACAGACACAGTTTCTGCTAAAAACTCTCATGGGCTTCCAGGAAACGTGGAAAAGAACAGGAATCGGATTTAACATGACATAAAGGAAATAAACAGAGGCGGTGTTGCAGAAATAGTCCAATCAGAGCAGATTCTGAAATTCTTCTGTTTGCTGATTATTACTAGGCAACCACATGTCCTCCCTTTAGTCAATGTCACATAAATATCAAAAATAATTTAAATATACTAAACCTAAATGCACTAAACTAGACATTCTAGACCTCTACAGACTGTAGTTTAAGTAATCACAAAATAAACCCAAATTAATAATGCACTTATTTTGTATTATATTGAACATTGGGCACCCTGATCTCTAGATGTGTAGAAACCCGCCATTGGCTGACTATTACATAGAGCACAAACATTATGTGTAACAAAAAGAGAGAGAGAAAATATTCCACTTACTAGAGCATGATCAAAGCTGAAGGTGCTGATGTAATACGCTGATATATCACTGTCTGCAAGAGGCTGAGAGATCTGAGCAACTATCCCACATTCATCTGCAAAAGTAGACGGAGAGTGAGATAACAGTCAATATTTGGAAGAAATCAATCTTTCCGATTTTACCTATTCTTCTATCGCCCACCTAAACAAATTTCGCTAAACTGCAAATGTGTTGTTAAAACATTGTAATATTTTATTAGATCCATATCTAACAGCAAAGGGTTTAAAGGAGTTTACCCTTTTTGAGATCATTCGGAATGAGTTCGAATTGGAGAGTCACGAACGCTCATCGCAGAACAGAGCAAGGCGACCATTTGAGCTTATAAAACTAAAACTTTATTTGTTTTTTTAATGAGCGATCGTTTCGCTTGATAAGACCCTTATTCATCGTCTAGAATCGTTTGAAGCCCTTTGAACAGTTTGTAGTTTGCACTGAAAGTGTCTTTTGGACCTTGAACAGTTTGGTTCCCATTGAAGTCCATTATATGGAGAAAAATCCTGAAATATTTTCATCAAAAACCTTAATTTTTTTTCAACTGACGAAAGAATGACATGGATATCTTGGATGGCATGGGAGTGAGTAAATTATCAGCAAAATTTTTCCAAAACAAAATTAGGAGCCTTTAAAACAGCATATATGGGTGCACTTTTTCATTTAAAAAAAAAAAAAAAAAAAAGATTAAAATGTGAATTTTTAGATTGATACCTTGCAATACTGAATGAATTGTACTTTAACTACACTATCTTGAACTTTTCTTTTACTGAGCTACCTGTAATGCATTGTGGGATTGTTGAAGGTTACAGATGGTGCCTTTGAAAGTGTCTAAAAGAGAGCTCACCGAAGCCGAGAGGTTGCCCTCCTATTCTCACCATCCTCCAGAGCTCACCAGAGGAGCTGGTGAAGAGAAGATCAGCTGGGAATCTGACACAAACACACATTGAGTTTTTATTTGTATTGAAATATGCAGCTAAAAAAAGCTTTGATATCACCCGTTCATGACTCTGTGAGGGTCTTACTGTCTCTGTGCTTCTGTGTCCATCACCAATGAGACGTATCCATCAATCAGAGAGAAGGAGAAGAACTTGATACATTCCATGTCCTGATCAACACTGGCGCCCTCTTTAGGACTGCAGGAGAAAAATGCATGAAAAAAACTTATTTGCTATCGAGTTTCAATGCTATTTTTTTTCTTTTCTTATTTAAATAAATGGATTACTTTGGAATGGAACTTTGGAACCTTTTTTGAAATGGAACTCGATTACATATTCCACATTATTCAACTTACCCCTTGACATGAAACAGGCAATTCCCTTTGGGGAGAATTATTTTGGCTAACTTTTCTATGTTTCTGTGTTGCACGTCTTTTATAAAACATAAAACCACCATTTTACACAAGATAACTTCAAATGAACAAGCAAAGATGAGCATAACTAGTCCCTTGCATTTCAGATTATTATCAAATAGTTTTTTTTTTTATTTTTCTTCACACCTAAGATAATCAGCTAACCTATCATCAACATTTTTGAAGTCCATAGATATCGCTGTCACTTCATACTGCTGTTAACACTTCAAGCGGATGTGATGAGACCAGTTTCAGGTTTGGTCATGTGACGTTCAACATGTAACCCATTAGAAAACTTTTTAATAAACTGAAATTATTTCAAGACGCCTCTTGGTGGCAGTAAATACCAATCAATTTGGGTCTGCTATTGTTGGTCCCAACCATGTGGAAATGAAATACACAAGTCAAAGCATTGAAAACAGCGTGTTTCATACCTGTTTGAGTAAAACAGAACATCTATGAGGGTGGTGGCGATCGCTGGCAGAGTATCCGGATCCAAACTCATTACGCAAAACTGATTCTCAGGAATCAGCACTGGATGAACTGTGGCATGCGGAACTGAACACACAAAAAAAAATAACACTTCAAAATGTCAAATACCATGTGGAATACTAACACTCAATCAACGTGTCAATACAAAACACTGGTAAAAAATTATGAATTATACAAAGAAAAGGGTGCAGTCAAGTGATAATGACATCAGGGGCCAGATTTACTAAACAGAGCAAAGTGAGCGCAATCCCATAAATGGAAAGTTCTGAGTGTGTCGACACTGACGACAAGCAAAATAAAGAACACAGACACAGCCGGATCATTTCCATAATGACAATCTACCAAAAGCAGCGCAAATTAGCATCGGGATAGTTCACTTAGGACGCAGACTGAAGCGCCCGTGCATCTCACTTGGACGTGGCTGTGGTTACAAGAGGTAAAAACGATATAAACACTGTTCGTTTTCTCACACAAACCGCTCGTTTCGTGTCTTAGGCCATCAATGTGTACTTACGTTTACGAGTCATTAAATCATGTTTAATTTGGACTTCTCTGTGCATGCTCTTTGAGGTGGTGACCATAGACCTCCATTATATGACTGACAGACAACAACGTTTTGACTTAAAAAATATCAAAATTGAAAATTCTGCTGAAAAACACACCTACATCTTGGAGGCCCTTGAGGCAAGCTATAATATACCAAAAATTAATTTCAAAGTGAACTATCCCTTTAAAACATACTTTTTTGGGGGGCGGCAAAAAATGGTGCAAATACCAGTTAAGTATGCATGATTCATTTAAATACTTTCCTCCCATTTTGGATCTGAAAGGGAAACTCCTAAGAATGCATATGCAATAACGTCAGCCGCAAAAATAACCGTCCGCACCTTTTCAGAGCCAATTCATCACTGCGTGTCTTTAGGAAATCCTGACAGTAGTTTTTTAATGCCGTTTATTTTTAAGATGATAGTAAATCTGCCTTTAGATATTTTTATACCAGGGAAGAAGTTTAGAAATATTAAAGCTACAGTATGTTTCCATAGTATAATGAACTATTCTTAAAAAAGATCAATTTTACAATTTCACATTATTTGTCCTTTTCACAAACAAAACAAATGTGAGTGAATATACTACCATTCAAAAGCTTGGGGCCAGTATGATTTTTTTAAGTACATTTATATTTATCAAGGACGCATTAAATTGACCCAAAGTTACATTAAAGGTATTTATGTTACAAAATATTTCTATTTTAAATAAATGCTGTACTTTTTACAAGTCAAAGAAAACAAGTGTCTCCATAACAATATTAGGCAGCACAAAGGTTTTCAACATACAGTAGATCCTACTAAGAAATGTTTTTGAGCACCAAATCAGCATATTGAATTATTTCTGAAGGATCATGTGACAACACAAATTGAATAGATTTAGTTTTTACTGTATTTTCGATCAAATATATGCAGCCTTGGTAAACATAAGAGACTACTTTCATCATTCCAACCCCAAAGTTTGAACAAAAGTATATGGCTTTCCTTCATCCACTCTCACCCTCTCTTCCGTTTCGATGAAGGCCGTTGCAGGCGTCCTGACTGTGGACAGGCACTGACTCTCCCCCCTCTTCTCGGAAAATATTAAACTCCTCCACTAGAGTCCCCACCACCACCGAGAGGTCTTTCTCCCGCACCTAAAACACACACATCCACTTCAGTAAGGTGATCAAATACATTTTTATATAAAACTCCTAAGAGCACTTCCTAAGGTGGTGGCCATGTTTATTTTGTACTTCACTATTATTGCATTTGTATTACTTGTTTAAAAAAAAACGGCAAAACTTTATTTTAGTGTCCTTTAAAGATGTTACAGTACATGTAGTTACTATAGAAATAACTAAATTATGCATTACCCTAAAGTAAGTGCATGTAGTTCATTAATATTTCCCAGTACTTAGACACAAAAAATTGTAACCAAAAAACAAGCAAAATTGAATCAAACGGTTATGAAGATTATGTTTTTAGTTGTTGTTGTAGCACCCCCCTGTGGCTGACTATTTGGTGCTAGTCTTATAAATGTTGTCTTTTTTTTTTTTTGGAAATCAAGGTTAAGGATTGTAGCACATATATCTCCAGACATCATCACTTTCATTACACATCTACCAACTTATTAAAAACAAAAGGGGGTCATAAAGTTGTAAAACATTTACAACAAGCAGGTGTGTTTTATGTTAGAGCATGTTTCCTTAATACTTTATTTATTAACACTGTTCTGTGTCTCTGGGTTCAGCCAAATGTCCACCAGCTCTACTTCTGTGTTTCTTTGCTTAGTAAATCACATTCACAGCACAAAGCTATTTTTCCCCAACAACAGATAAGCAACAAATACATACAAATAATACTGCTGCGTTCAGGTCATGTCAGAGTTACCATAATATCTAAAATAATTATATAAATTTGGGTGGATGGAAACATAGACAATGATCTCAAAGACAACAAACACACTCGCTTACCAGTATAAAGTCGGTCTGATACGTAGAGAGCATGAACACGGATACATGCTGCTCTGCGAGAGGAGCGATTACTGACTTGGCGATCTTGGTGACACCCACGGCCTGTGAGCTGCTGGAGGCGTTGCCATTGGAGACGACATTGAGCGGGAGCCAAGTAGAGCCCTCCACCTGTAAGTGCTCGGACAGCTGTAGCTCTGGAGGAACAGGAGGATGGACCAGTCCATATTAATCAAATATACCAGTTTTAAACAACAGGTTTACATTAAATTCCAAACTCACTTTACGACATTTGTAGAGAAAAGACCATTAGTGGAGAACTTCAATGAGAAACTCATTCTGCACTGAATGATTTTTACTCGAAGGACTGATACATTACAGTTTAAAAGTTTGTGGTCAAGAAGATTTAAAAAAAAAAAAACATTTGGAAAGAAATTAATACTTTTATTCAGAAAAAAATGCATTAAACTACGGAAGTGGATTAGGGCGAAGCAATAATAAAAAAAAAACATCTCGAGATTAAAGTCATTACAATGCGAGATTAAACTCGTTAAATTTTGGGGAAAAAAAAGTTGAAATACAATCTTGAAAATAAACTTTTTCTGAAAATTTACCGAGTTTAATCTCGCATTATCATGACTTTATTCTCGATATTTAATGAGTTTATTCTCAAGATTGTATTTCGACTTTTTTTCTCAAAATTTACGAGTTTAATTTCGCATTATAAGGACTTTAATCTCAATATTTAATGAGTTTATTCTCAAGATTGTATTATGACTTTTTTCTCGAAACAACTTTAATTTCGATATTTAAAGAGTTTATTCTCAAGATTGTATTACGACTTTTTTCTCGAAACAACGACTGTATTCTCAATATTTAATGAGTTATTCTCAAGATTGTATTTCGACTTTTCTCTTGAAATTTAACGAGTTTAATCTTGCATTATAAAGACTTCATTCTCGATATTTAAGGAGTTTATTCTCAAGATTGGGTTTCGAATTTTTCTAAAAATTTACGAGTTTAATCTCGCATTATAATGACTTTAATCTTTCTATTTAAAGAGTGTATTCTAAAGACTGTATTTTGACTTTTTTTCTCAAAATTTAACAAGATTTTTCTCGAAACACAACTTTATTCTCGATATTTAATGAATTTATTCTCAAGATTGTATTTCGACTTTTTTTCTCAAAATTTATGAGTTTAATCTTGCATTACAAGGACTTTAATCTCGATATTTAAAGAGTTTATTCTCAAGATTCTATTACAACTTTTTTCTCAAAACACAACGACTTTATTCTTGATATTTAATGAGTTATTCTCAAGATTGTATTTAAAAATTTTTCTCGAAATGTATTGAGTTTAATCTCGCATTATAACGACTTTAATCTCGAGATGGTTTTATTTATTATTATTATTATTATTGCTTGGCCCTAATCCTCTTCTGCATTAAACTGATCAAAAGTGACAGTATTTTTTTTTTCCAAAAAATATACTAAATTAAAAATATATATATCTTACTAACCCCAAACTAGTGAACAGTAGTGCATCTTAGGATCTTTTAGGACCTCAACCAATAGGCAAACAAACTCTAGCATCATGGCAGAGAGTTTTGCACAAGCAAACAACACTTACATTTTCTTCAGATAAACCCTGTGCAATGAAACTAGTCTAACAAGATTACAGTATCACGGACTAAACCACACAGCACAATAGGAAGTTATTTCTCAAATACTGATTGTGTTAACACTAACTAATCCAGGGTGTATAATTATTCACAGAACAACAGCAGGAAGTTGCAAATGTGTTTGTGGGCAGGCATGCCACGATCAGAAATGAACAGGATGATTCTGTAACCCATTAACACAGGAACATGATCATACGTTTTAGACACAGAGACCTCTCAAAATGAAAAAAAAATCTTTGTGACGGGGAGCTAACGTCACGGACTGAGTGCAAATGTGATCTGTATGTTTGTCTAATGTCTAGCACATTAATGACTTTTGTTAATCTTTATACTGTTACAAATCAGTAGCCTTTCACGACAAAATCTCATATATCCCGTAGCTTTTGGTGTGCACACTTTTAACAGCTAATTTAAACATAGATATGTATATAAAGGCTAGATGTGTTACGGCGGAGTTTCTATCGTCATCACCGGCGGCCATCTTGTCACAGACAAGCTGATGTAAGATGAGTGGTCAGCATGAACACAAAAACTCTTATCTCGTTTAAATCTTGACGGATTTACAAATGGTTTGGTTTCTTACAAACGTTATTAATGTGGCTATAATTATCTGGATGATTATTTATTTATACACTTTTTATTCATAAGTATGCAGTGTCATAGTTACATCTCTGACGTTTATAACAAACCAAACCGTTTGAAAATCGGTAGAAAATTGAGCAAGTTATGGTTATTTAAATAGTACATGTACCATTAACACAATGTTACGAGTGAGCGAGCTGCCTGTGACAAGATGGCAGCCAGGTGCAGACGACGACCTCCATTGGCCAGCAGCGCTGACGACACATCTAGCCTTTACATATGTTACATATCTATGGATTTAAATGCTACAGAGTGCCGAAGTGATGACGTCACGCATGGGTTCCCTCAGTTGAAACGCAATGCATTTTCCCCATAGACTTTTGGAAAATCGCAAAAAATAAGATCTCTGTTTAACAAAGAGTTGTGACGCTTACGCGTTTTGATTATCAAGATAATCTTTACAAGTTAATCCAAAATGTATACATTTTGAAGCCTTTATAAAGTTTTTTACAAACACAAGCAGACATAATAAAGTTTAAAAAACCACAAGCAGGTTATTACTGTGTGTTCTATGTCATAGATCAAAACGTGAAAATATTTAGAGGCTTTGTTCACCACAGACCTTATTTCAGGCGATTTAGCAAAACCCCATTCAAAAATCTAGACTTTAGAGAGAGGGAACCTGGAGTGCTAAATGCTAACTCACTTCCGCGTTTTGGCCTACAGAGTGACGTCGCAACTATCACTACATCTTGCTGTTTTAAAGAAAATCATGTCATTTACATCACAGTCATAATCAGTTACAATAATCACACAATACATGTTTTCAATAGGTATCTGTTTGTTTAGTTTAAGAGAAACATTGCTCTGACATACCATCTTTGTCGTACTGGCGTCTCCGGTTTGTTTGTGTAAAGGAAAATTTGCCGCGCTTGTGGGGTTTAAATAACGCTGACTTCCGGGTCAATAGAAAAATGACCCGGAGTTTGAGTAATTCATTTGTTGCTGTTAAATTTGACTTGTTGCTTGCCAATTGTCAGCTTAACTGTAGAAATAATATTCGGGAATTTTCTAGCTTTAACGAGGTTGTATTTCATGCTGTTTTTAAGCATTTATGTCGTTGTCAACTGAGCCACCCCTGTATCATAATCATGTGTTGGTATGTTCCAATTCCATGGGTGACCTCAGGTCTATCAATATCAAGTCTGTATTGAGCAGCTTGGGGAGAAAGGACATAAGTCTGTCCTTGATATACTGACTTCTGTTAAGGTCAATTTTTGAACTGTTGTAAAACTTTGTTTATTATTTATTTATTTATTTTTTTACTGTCATGTCAATTTACTTTGTTTATTCAAAAGTGTTTTTTTTTTTTGTTTTGGGGTTTTTTTTGCCTTTCATTATTTAATTGTGGATAATAAAAACCCCATCTATGCAAACTCATCTAACTTCTCCTGAGTGCTACTACATCTGCTCATGACGATTCAGCCACGTCTACCATTAACAATCTTGTTCACATATCAGAAAACCTGCAAACAAACACTGCCTCTGAAACTTTGTTTATAGTCGTGTTTGCCTTCCTGTAGAAGAGGAAAATGTTTTAGCTGTGGAGTCGCAGGGGTCTGTCAGCACAGAGGAAACAGCTGTTTGGATCATAGGCAAAGAACAGGGTTACAGAGGGGCTCGATGATAACAGCCAAGAACTCAGTGTACTCTTCACCTGCCCGCTGATCAATGCTTCAGAGCCAATAGAGATTATTTGAGGGATTGACAATCTTTTCTGATATCAATAATAACCAGGATATTTTTCTGCTGGTCGAATTGGGTCAGTAGTTCAGATCTGCATTTACCCAACTAACTAACTAACTAACTAAACGTTAAAACAAAAACATTTATTCATAAAAATATGTATACTTTCAATGTGTCTTTGCTGAATAAACTGATCAAGTGACAGCAAAGACATTTATATTCAAGTTACAAAGAATTTCATAAAATATTTATACTGAGCAAACTGAGCATCAAATCAGCATTTTAGAAAGATTTTGGAGAAGAAAAAAAAATTGTGACACTAAAGACTGAAGTAATGGCACCACAAGAATAAATTGCATTTAAAATATATTAAAAGAAATCGTTTAATAATATATTATATAATTACAACTAATTGTAATTCCGTAGAATTACTACGGAAGAGGATTAGGGCCAAGCAATAATAAAAAATAAAACCGTCTCAAGATTAAAGTCATAAAGCGAAATTAAACTAGTTAAATTTCGAAAAAGGGAGTCGAAATACAATCTTGAGAATAAACTCGTTAATTTTCGAGAATAAAGTCGTTGTGTTTCGAGAAAAAAAAAATCTTTAAATTTCGAGAATAAGGTCGTGTTTCGAGAAACTGTCTCCATGGCATCTTAGCATTGCTGCTACACTTCAGATCACAGTTTCTCAAAACAAGACTTTATTCTCGAAATTTAAAAATTTAAAGAGTTTTTCGAAACACAACTTTATTCTCTAAATTGAATGAGTTTATTCTCAAGATTGTATTTCAACTTTTTTCTCGAAATTTAACGTTTTTTCTCGAAACACAACTTTATTCTCGAAATTTAAAAAGTTTTTTTTTCTCGAAACAGAACGACTTTATTCTCGATATTTAATGAGTTTATGCTCAAGATTGTATTTAGACTTTTTTTCTCGAAACACGACTTTATTCTCGAAATTTAAAGAGTTTTTTTTCTCGAAACACAACGACTTTCTCAAAATTTAATGAGTTCATTCTCAAGATTGTATTTCAACTTTTTTCTCAAAATTTAACAAGTTTTTTCTCGAAACGTGACTTTATTCTCGAAATTTAAAGAGTTTCTTTCCCTCGACACCCAACAATTTTATTGTGTTTTATTTAATGAGTTTGTTCTCAAGATTGTATTTCAACTTTTTTCTCGAAATCTAACAAATTTTTTCTCAAAACACAACGACTTTATTCTCGAAATTTAAAGAGTTTTGTTTTTTCTTGAAAAACAACGGCTTTATTGTGTTTTATTTAATGAGTTTATTCTCAAGATTGTATTTAGACTTTTTTTCTTGAAATTTAACGAGTTTAATCTCGCATTATAATGACTTTAATCTCTAAATGTTTTATTATTATTATTATTATTGCTTGGCCCTAATCCTCTTCCGTAAATTACACAAAATATATCCATCTTGTTCAAGTATGTCACATTTCCATATTCTTCACATTTCATTGCAGTTTCAAGTAATGAATCAAAGACTGATTTTCAACTTGAAATTAGTCAAAACAAGCTTCAGTATTTAAATACTGAATATTTTTACAACAGTATTTATCCAATCATGGCGGTTCACAGCATATATGCAAATAAGAATGTTAACTCAGGATTTAGAAATATACAGTGTGATTATGAATCAATTGTTGACAACATATAATCACAACAAACAGAATTAACAAAAAAAAGATAGAATTCTCAGTACATTCCATGGCAATGCCTGTCATCATCAACTGAACACAAGAGAATTAGGAGAGCAGTTTGTGTGTGTGTTACCTTTAAATCCCTCTTCATCAAGGACAACGGTGTAATTTTCTGGAGTTTCTGTGAGGCTGAAAAATTTGCATCTGTGAGAGAAAGAGAAAAGCCACAGGAGAGAGGGAAAACAAATAAAGGGAGAGAGAAAGAAAAAAACACAACAGACAGATCAGACATTGCATAAATGGACAAAAACAATGGCAGATTGTTGTAAAGTGTGTTCCAGCAGGGAGACATGAGATGGAGAGAAACCACATCAGACCCCTTTGCAGAAAAAGTGAAAGCTGTTTTTTTCTTTCACTTAAAGTTTGAGTCAACAATATCTGAAACTCATTCACACCATTCTGCATAGGTTGATGCTGAACTGGTTTGTTGTGGTTGATACATTTGAGGTGAAGAGAACACAAGATTGTGCGTTTGTGTGAATTGCTTTCTTCACGATGGGGTTTGACCCAAATATTTTAGGGGCCGGTCCAGGAACCCAGAACAACATGCTCCACTTCATTCAGGCGATCTATTGTCTAAGAGCCACAGAGCTGAGAAGCAGCCGGGAATCATGGGAAGAGAACTCTTGAGCTGCTGAATTGTGCAAATGAAATCTAGACTGGGTTATGAATTTTAACTGGAACCAAAGATAAAATGGTAACACTTTACTTGAAGGGGTGTGCAGAAGACTAACATGACACCTTATAAGACTATGCATGAGACTAACATGGCAAGTTATGAATATGAAGGAAGTTTTATGCATGTTTGTGACAACTGTTATTTAGAGTCATTTGCTCAGTTGACATTTTTAATGCAAATATATGACATTGTTTGAGATAGGGATGGGCAACGATTAATCACATCCAAAAAAAAAGTTTGTGTTTTCATAATATATGTGTGTGTAGTTTGTATAATTAATTTGTATATATAAATACCCACACATGCATGTATATATTTAAGAAATATGTGCATGTATATATTTTATATATATTTATTCACAATTAATATTATATATAAATATTTGATATATTAATAACACATTTTTCTTAAATATACATGCATGTGTGGGTATTTATATATACAAATTAATTATACAAACTACACACACATATATTATGTAAACACAAACTTTAATTTTGGATGCGATTAATCGCGATTAATCGTTGCCCATCCCTAGTTTGAGATAAACCTTGACATAAACCATAACATCATAACCTGTCAGAGTCTTTGTCATGACAACTTGACATTACTAAGACAACACAACCTGTCATAAACATGATTAATTATCAAACGTAAGAAACCACCTAGCTTTATTGGTTAACATTACATTAAACTATCAGGTGGTTGGCTTTGACATTGGCTGTCATGAAGACATTATAACATTTTAATGACAAATTCCATGTGTACCACTGTAGAAAAATATTCATGGCACAGTTATAATGGCCTCATGACAGCCAATGTCAAAGCCAACCACATGATAGTTTAACTTCATTTTATGTCAAGTTGTCATAACAAAGACATCTTAAACAATGTCATATTTGCATTCAAAATGTCAGAGCAGTTTGCACTGAAACTCTCATTTGGACCTTGAACCGTTTGGTTCCCAATGAAGTTCATTATATGGAGAAAAATCCTGGAATGTTTTCATCAAAAATCTTAATTTCTTTTCGACTGAAGAAAGAAAGACGTATACATCTTGGATGACATGGGGGTGAGTAAATTATCAGAAAATGTTTTTCTTAAAATGAACAACTTTAACTCTGAAACACTATCAGACCACCAGTGCGCCAGCCCTTATTTGAGTGAAGAGCTGCTATACACGACCCACAGGCCCAGTGCAGCTGATTCCTGTGTTGTCTGCAACTCAGCGGAATGCAATCCGGACCCCAATGACTAGGCACATCAATCCAGAGGCCGAACAGAGGGAAAATAATACATCCCCACCCTCAGGGCTAACTCAGCACAGCAGCATTGTGTCCTCTAGTCTCACACTTCCTAACAACATCTAGAGCTCCCGGGGTTCAACTTCCTGTAAGAGCTCTGTAGCCTTCTGGAAAAAAAAAGGAGAAATATAGGAGTGGTGTTAAACCAACATCCTCCAGAACTGTGAGAAAAGAGAATATTGTTGCACTCTATTTCAAAGTCTACCCAAGTCAGAAAATAGATTTAAGCCTTTATAAACTGTTAAAGGGGTGATGAACTTTTGACATCTAAGAGGTCATCATATTATAAGAATGTCCTGTAAGTTTCAGAACTGAAAACGTCCTTGTTAGTCCATTAAAAGCTCAGCAAACGACTCGTTTTTTAAAGTGGGGAACTATGACGTCAAAGAGGATAAAACACACCACTCCCGCAAAAGAAGACCAACGCCTACTTCAACAGAGCCAGTTTAGCCCCGCCCACCGATTAGCGCATTACCAGCATGGTTAAATTACCTTGTGATGACAAACCGGATCGAGAGTGAAACTCATTATAATATGCAAAACTGTTATCCACTCACAGCAGTGGGCGTTTACTTCCAAGTCTTCAATGCGAGACAGCGACGCCAATAAAAACCGAGCGTTTTTTAACTGGGCTCAAAACTAGGTAGACATTAGTTTATTACTTAATCATTTTGATGTTTTTAATGTAAAAACCAAGTTGACCTCAGACAACAATGTAAAAAAAAATTAAAAGCCAGTTAATGACCCATATAAATCCTTATTTTACCCTAGTTCTCCAATGCATGTTCATGAGAAAAGTAACAATGGATATCACTCATTAATAATTATGTGAATTATTTGTATGCATGTAATTTTACGAATGCAGTATATATACTGCAAAGTAGGGGTGTAATGGTTCAAATTACTCACAGTTTGGTTTTTATCACGGTTTTGGTCCGGAATGTGCCGTTTTACATAAACTACATAATATTTTGCATATTTTAGAGTGGCCTTTTATTGTGGCCAGCCTAAGGCACACCTGTGCAACAATCATGCAGTCTAATTAGCATCTTGATATGCCACACCTGTGAGGTGGATGGATTATCAAAGGAGAAGTGCTCACTAACACTGATTTAGACAGATGTGTGAACAATATTTGAGAGAAATAGGCCTTTCGTGTTCATTGAAAAAGTCTTAGATCTTTGAGTTCAGCTCATGAAAAATGGAGGCAAAAATAAAAGTGTTGTGTTTAGAATTTTGTTCAGTGTTTTGGAAAGATGGTTGGCCATGTTGTGTTCACGAATGCATGTTAAAGAGACCCAAAATTTACAGCGGATTAATTACTACAGCATTTACTGCATCTGGTTATTTACCACAGAGCCAAGCCGTTTTAAAACGCTGCAAACACTGGCGGATGTGTGTAAGAGTGCAGTGTCGAGCTTCACTCTGAGACGTGTGCATATAATTTAATTAAATCAGAGCCCTAGCAATTTAATAATTGCACAAATCCATAAAAATATTGTCAATGACCTAAATTTTGGGTTTGTAGATTATTTTTTTACATGATTCTAAGGTATACTGGAAATCAATGATTTGTATTTCATCAGTTTTAAAGGCTTTTTTTACAACAACAAAAAAATTGAATATATGCAAAAAATTTGCACTATCCTCTGGCATGCTGGATATCAACTTCAGGGACAAACAATGAATGATGGCAACGCATTTTGTCACAATTTGTGGACTTCTGTTTGTCCAATCGCCATTTGACGATTGACCACAAGCTCTTTATGGGATTAAGATCCTGGGAGTTGCCTGGCCATGGATCCAAAATGTCAAAGTTATGATCTCCAAGCCAATTCATAATCCCTCTTGCCTTGTGACATGGTGCTCCAATGCATGGATCATCACTATATTGCTCCTGGGTTGTTGGGAGAAGTCGTGGGACGTTTTGAAACCATTTATTGCAGCGTTTTTGGGCAGAATTGCGAGAGAGCCGACTCCCTTGAATGAAAATCAACCCCACACATGGATGGTCTCAGGATGCCTCACTGTTGGCCCAACACAGGACTCATGGTAGCGTTCACTTTTTCTTCTCCAAACAATCAATTTTCCAGATGTCCCAAACAATTGGAAGGGGGTTTCATCATAGAAAATAGCTTTGTAATAGTCTATGTACTATGGAAACACCAAGATGCCCATAAATAGAAAATAAAAATAAAAAAACTCATAAAAAACATATGCACTCAATTGAGGAGGATACTTTTTTTATCCGATAAATCGAAACGCATTTAGCCTACCGAATAAATCCCTCAATGTGCAACAAAAAACTAACATGTCTTTGCTTCACTGGACTAACCAGTGGTTCAGTTATACTGCACAGCATCTGTTGGTTAGTTCATTCTGAAATACCAAAGCCAAAGTCTGATATAATGGTATAATGACCAATGTACCAATGATAATTGGTATATTGACTACCTAGAAGCGTCTAACATGTTTGCGTTTCCAAACATCAGGCATCTGAACTCAAGATAATATGACAGTGTTTATTGCGTTTTCTATTAGAGCCATTTATGATGTAGGAAAACAAGCCACAGTGGTTTCCCTGATTGCAGGAACTTCCATTTTTATTACAGATTTTTTGCACCAATTTCCCAAGAAGTGATGATTTTACACAGGATGGAAACTGTTCTTTATTCACAAATGATTTGTGCGATATTCCACTTTTTAAATAAGCTAAACTCGCAACTTTGGATGGAAAGATGATTGAAATTGGCATGGCAAGTTTGAATATGCACTATTTAAGAAGCTACAGTTGCACTGGTTTTTCAGAGAAAAAAAAACTCATTTTATTAATTTCACTAAACCTATGGATTGTTTCAGATGACTTTGAATATAGAGCATGGAGTCTCATGCTTTATATTGTAAAACTCATATTGTTCTAAATTTGGAACAATATGTAAATGGTGAGAGAATTTTAGGGTGAACTATCCCTTTAATTTCTGCATTTTAAGACAAAAAAGGGCTTAGATTTAGGTTTAGAAAGTGATAGGCTCAACTCTAGAGCATTATCTGTAGCATTCAAGGTTCTGGAAAGTTCAACAAGATATGGCTGAATGAACCAGAAAATGCATATTGTATACACAAACACATCTTTTTCCAAAGTCTGTGGGAATCCAATCCTGAAAGTCTCCACTGGCTTGAAAAAAACTGCAATTCAATGGCATTTAGCAGATACTAAAGTCACATGATGCCCAACAAATTACTTAAAGGGACAGGTCACCCAAAAGAATTGAAATCTGTCATTAGACAGTTGACGGCACCAATTGACTTTCATAGTTGAAAAAATTATATATATGAATACTATGAAAAAAGTCAATGGCTAACGTCAAATATCTTATTTTGTGTTCAGCAAAAGAAAGAAACAAAGATTTAGATCATAAAAATTGGAAAGAAATCCTTTGGAAAGAGAAAGGCCTTTTTCACTTTTGTAACCCTGAGTGCCTGGACTTGGATTTCTTTCCAATTTTTATGAACTTTCAACCCTTCCAAGAGCACCAGAGAATACAAGGGACACCAGCAGCGCTCCAGCTTCCTTTTGTTTAGTCTTAAAAAGATTTAGAACAACTTGAGAGTGAGTAAATGACAAAATATTAATTTTTGGGTGAACTAACCCTTTAAATCGGTGACATTTCACAATCACATTTGGAAAAAAAACTTTCAAACAAATCTTCTTCTCCATAGATGTCACTTTGGCCGTGTAGAATGATATTACTCAAACCCTAACTTTAATTCAAGTGCAAATATTACAGAGTATAACTCCATTAACCCAGACAAAAGTAATGTTTTGATACAATTATGGTTTAACTGAGAAATGCATATTACACACTCTACTTAGGAAATGCATTGTATACGTAGGTCAATAGTTTTATTTTGTCCCATGTTCATTTACTCTAACGCGAGGTTAGCATAAAAATGTAACTCATTAGTATGTCAAAACCTGCATGCCCAAGTATGTTGTCCAGGTAGGGCAGCACACTAGGTTTCAGTTACAGCCATTACTTACAAGTCATTTACACAGCTGAGCACAAGAAATTGCTCACTTTATACTGTTATAGGCCTCGTTTGCATTGATGTGACAATTTGGTTATTTATCATTTCTCCAAACTACCCAGAAGAGGGTGAGGCTCTTTCAGTTGAAGGCACTGCAAAGTATGTACTTGAATTGCTGTCTAGGCAATTTATTATTTGCATCATGGCAAACGCGTAATGACATGTGTGCAAACTCATACAGGCGTGGACTGTTCTTACCTCGTCCTGTTTCTTAAAAATATCAGCTTGATCAGAGGATGGGTGTAATGTTCCAGACCAGATTTGCTGATACAAGTGACCCTTAACCTGTGGTCCAAGATGTGCAGGTCCATCGTTTACTAGTCCACCAGGAAAACGCCGTTGAAAATGTATTATACAGTCCAGGTGGGCGCGTTAGATAACGTCTATGTTGTGTTACAACAAGACCCTGCGATCAAAACGCTTCATCCTCGTGCACTGGGCACGCTGGCTGGTGCGAGTGACACATTCAATGTAATCCGATTCGAGAAATGATTGGAAAGTGGTTATAAAGAACTCTTTACAATTGGATTTACAGGGTGCTTCCTCCAGGGGGCGTTTGGAGCCTCAGAAAGCTCATTCCAATCGATTCGAATTCACATAGCTGCTTATTTGTCTTGTAGATTAATTATTTTAATTATCATTTTAAAGGATTGTCACCTGACACATGAATAGATCTATCATAGCAAGCTGTTAATTTTTTTTTCTTCTAAAAATCTAAATGAAGTCATCACAGGTGATCGTGATTTCACCTGTGATTGATCAATCCCGAACCGCGCTGAGAAAAGAAACAGGTATCACGTGACAACGCCGTCTGTTTTTCGCTTCTCTACCAGTATTTTTTATTATTATTATTATTTAAAAATATTAAAAAATCCATAAAACAAACATTCCAGATAGTAATTAACACCTGTAAAAATGACATGCAGCTACTGAGAAAAACGTTGCGCGAAGCCCCGCCCACATTGAGTCCTCGTTTCTTGCAAACTGTCTTTCTACCAGTTCATTTTCTTCAACTTGTATGGTTCGGCAGTTATGTCACACGCCCCCTTGTTCTTAAAAGGACAGCAGCATTTAAAATGGGTCAATTTCACAAAAATAATCTGCTCTACAGAAGAAAATTTGAGTTTTTATGCATGGCACATTTATATCGATGTTGTTCATTAATGTGCACTGCCCCTGTAAACAAGTGAAATTAAGTAAACATGAGAGACAGCAAGATTAAAAAGAAGTCAGCACAGCCATATTTTTTTTTGTTTCAAAAAGCAATTTTTACATAGTAGTATAATTTTACACTACTATATCTATACATCTATATATGTTGCTGTTTTTTCTCCCCTTTATTTGTACTTGAGAGTGTGTGTCTCATGTTCTCTTACTTTGTATAAGCAGCTGTCTTGTTAATAATAAAAGGTACAGAAATACAATCAAATAAAAGCACATTTTGTTTTTAAAAGTTAAGACAATCATCTCTATTTAGTACAGATTGTTTCGAAGCAGCTTTACAGTGATAAACTGGAAGACAGCTTGTTTTTTATTGAAAACACAATTATTTCTCAGCCTATATCAACCGGCAGAGACTAGAGAGGCACACGTTCTTTCAATTGCATAAGTAACAAAATAGCTGATTGTGTGGTGCAGAGCTGAGTAAAGAGTACAATATTTGCCTCTCAAATACTTGAGTAAAGCCATGAGTACTCCCCAAAAATGGTACTCGAGTAAAGTACAGATCCCTCGAAATCTGTACTCAAGTAAATGTACTGTCCGTCTCTGCCAAAACCTTACTGCTTTCATTTAAACCAGGCAAATATACTATTACAGAAATTTACCATGGTAACACTATAACGTATTATAAAATCATAAATAAACATACAGGATTTCCATCAAACAGTGTAAGAAAAGACTACAAGTCAACAGAAATGTATTTATTAATATACACCTAACATCAAATTTCTGTGCTCTAATTAAGGACATCATGATAAGGAATTATGATAATGGCATAATTGCATAATTTAATTGTTGAGCTGTAGACAAGCACCAGCATTTCAGATAAAAATTTCCTCAAAAACAGGTCAAACATGCCAAATGATCCAAAAGAAAAGACAACAATGTCTAAAAACAAGACTGTAATTTTTAAATTACAACTGTCCTCTTCAAGAGGAGCTGAAGACCTTGATCATCTGGTTCAGATGTGTTTGAACAAAACTCTACATGAATTAGATTTCCAGATGAATTTTCAACCTATTAAGTATCATCACAGTAGCCTGGTAGTACCAGACTCTGCTACTTCACTTTGCTTCATAGACAGGACTACAGGAGCAAAATGAAATAAGCGGAAGTAGGAAGTCTGACTTAGTCAGGCTATCATCACAGGAGAAACGCTGTTGCTTTACTGCAGAGGGGAGTGTGGCATAGGAATCATAATTCTCGATTCCATCTTTTGGATAAGAGGCACTGTCAAAAAAACAGACATAAACAAGTCAATGTAATGATCAAAAGTTGCATTGCTTAGATGTGATGTATCGTGTGTGAACAGTTCTACTGAAATTCACCAGATGGCACCGTTTACAAAGAAAACACTTTGAATACGACTGGAATTGCTTAATATTTCTGTAGAACACTATAGCATGCTGTTTGCAATACCCTGAATTCCCTGCAATTCCCAAAAGTACTTGATCAGACTGACAAAAGTTAAGTCATTTTTTACATCATTTGAAAAGAAATAGCTAAATATTTTTTGTTTCAGAGATAATAATAAATGGACAATGTAGGATACCAACATTTAAAACATTTCTAGTTGTAAAAAACAGTAATATTGTGAAGTAGTATTACAATTTTTTCTTTTTGAATATATTTTAAAATGTAATGTATTCCTGTGATGCCATAACTGAATTGTCAGCATCATTACTCCAGTCTTCAGTGACACATGATCCTTCAGAAATCAGTTCAGAAAGAGTCAGTTCACATAGAAAGGTTTTTTTCCATTCTACTGCACTACTTTTGTCACTAAATGAGCGATCGTTTTGCTAGATAAGACCCTTATTCATCATCTGGAATCGTTTAAAGCCCTGCAGTTTGCACTGAAAGTGTCTTTTGGACCTTGAACCGTTTGGTTCCCATTGAAGTCCATTATATGAAGAAAAATCCTGGAATGTTTTCATCAAAAACCTTAATTTCTTTTCGAATGAAGAAAGAAAGACATGGACAACTTGGATGACATGGGGGTGAGTAAATTATCAGCAAAAGCGTTTTTAAAAGTGAACTACTCCTTTAAATGCACTGTACTTCTACCTCACAGCCTCATTGACTAAGCTCTATTATGCAATAATCAGTATGCCCATATTTTATTCCAAACATCCCCCGTCTTTGTTCAAACTCACTTGTATAGTGCACATTTACATCCCAGCCCTCTTTTAACCAAGCAGCATTTCTGGTCTCTTCTCTGGACTGCAGGTCTTTATAAGCTAAAAACATATTAAATATTTTCAGAGATTTAAAAGTGTCGCCACTTTTTAATATGCAATGATCAGAAGAAAAAGGATGTTTCATACCCCATAAATGATGAACAACATACAAATCGCCGATCTGAGTGAAGAAGCCGCCCACAGCTTCATTGTTTTCCTGTCTATATTTGATTGCTCGAGCCCTGGAACATGATAAAACAGATCAAATATGCAACATGGTGATATAACATCAATATTTGTCACAAATCACACACAAACTTACCAATGATTGCCCCATTCGATCATTGTACCAGGCTTGATTGAGAAATTTCAGGACAAACAAACCAAATAAAGAACATTTTTAAAAAAATGATAAAATGCAATGCAAATTATTGTAAAAAAGAACGATTAAATGGCCTTTACTAGTAGTTGATATGATCTCATTTCATAAATGTTGGGGCCAGTTCGGGGCGCAGGCTCGTTCCAGAAACTAAACTCCAGAAGAAGCTGGTTGCGTCGAGAGATCAACATTTTGCTCCTTTCTTTTCGAAATGCAAGATACGTCTGTACAGGAAACGTTTTCGTAAAGGACACAAATATATGGATTATGATATTATTAAATGCATTTTTTTAAGAGCACAGAGATGTGTTAAATACCGTATTGAGGTTGAGCTTGTGCAAACACTCCATAAGAGCAGGATATCCACCAGAGTATCTCCAGAGATGCACTACAACCACAAAACAGCATGTGTCACTATCGTACTGTCACATCACACACAAAACATCCAGACGGTGCTTTTTTATCACTGATAAAAATACCATTTGCTACAGAAAAAACACGTCATTTCTACCGTTAGCTCAGGGGAGAATAATAATAAAAAATTTAAATGCAAACATAGCGTAAATACAAACTTAATCAAATGAAGTAAAACCTACTCAACTTTCTGATACTGTTGTTCCCATCATGCACTGGGACATTTTTCACTGTTTTCCTGCTGTATTTACAGTGTTATCATTGATTTTGTTGTTAGGTTTAGTAACTTGCTGTTTAGTAACATCTTTTCCTACTCAAAATTCCACATTCATACTCATTGATCCAACAAATGTTACCGTTATTGTGTATTTTAGACCAAGTATTGCATTACTTCTATTATGTAGATATGTTTGTACACAATATCTACTGTATTATTTACAGTACTTAGATGTTCTAAGTAAAGAACACACTTTACAAGCATGGCTTAAGTCAGGGTTATATTGTTTGAGTAAAACGTAATTGAATCTGAGCATTGCAAACTTCAACTTCAAAGTAGAAATTACTCTACAAACTATTTTCTTTGTTAATTTTACTTCACTTACTCAACTTCCAAATGTGAAATAAATGTACTTAAATGTGTGTGCAAAAACTTCTTTTTGAGAAAAAAGAAAAAAATTCTTTTTGAAAAAAAAACTTCTTTCTTCTTTTTTCAGTGTATGTAAGAACAAACAAACTTTAGAAAATAATTATACTTTCATTCACTCAGGACACATTAAATTGATCAAAAGTGACAGTAAAGACATGTATAATGTTACAAAAGATTCCAATTTCAAATAAATGTTTTTTTTCTTTTGAACTTATTAATCATCAAAGAATCATTTCAACACTGACAATAACAAAAAGACTGGAGTAATGATACTGAAATGTCAGCTTTCATCACAGGAATAAATTTAAATTTAACTTTTGTTCCTGTATTTTAAATTACAATAATATTTCACTATATTACTTTTCTTACATTTTTGTTCAAATTAATGCAGCTGGTGAACATCAGACTTTTTCCAAAATATTAAAACATAACTGACTTGAAACTTCCGAACAGTATAAATAAAAAATAACAAATATTTATAAAGCTTAATTTTTATTTAGAAAAAAAATAAATAAATATTTTTTATTTATTTATAAATATATATTTATTTATATTTATAATTTATTTATAAATATTTATATATTTATAATATATTTATTTATATTTATATTTATTTATAACCAACCAAAATTAAAGGGATAGTTCTTTCAAAAACGAAAATTCTGCCATCATTTACTGACCCTCAGACTGTTTAAAAATCTGTTTGAGTTTATTTCTTGTGTGGAACATAAAAGAAGATATTTTTTAAAAATGTTGGTGATGGACCCCATTGACTTCCATTGCATGAAAAAAAAATACTATAGAGGTCAATGGGGTCCATCAGCTGTTTAATTACCCACATTCTTCAAAATATCCTCTTTTATGTCCATACAAGAAAGAAACTCATACAGGTTTGGAACAACTAGAGTGTGAGTAAATGATGACAGAATTTCCGTTTTTGTGTGAACTATCTCTTTAAAAGAAGACACTGTAGACACAAGAAAGTGCATTTAACTATATAGACCACAACGCAAAACTAATCTGAGACTATTTCACAGTTTTGTCCCAGCAATGGAAAAAGCGAAATACTTTTTCATCTCACCTGCTTGATCCTGTTCACCATACCAGGTGTTCCAGCTTCCGACGACTTCACATGGATAATCTGCATCCCGATGGAGTTCTTTCTGAACCTCATCCCTAAAATCAGACAGTGGGGAGAGATTAAAAAATCCATGGTTTTTAATTTAAACTTGTTAAAACATATATAATATGGTCAACAGGCTATAAAGAACCACATGATATGGTTTTGTGTGCAGTTTTCATTCCTGTGTTGACATATTGATGCTATACAACTATAAAAAAAAAGTTTCTGCCTTTAATTTTTAAGTACAATCAACTTGAATGTTTAAGTAATTTCGACTTAAATTACATTAAACTGATTAAAAGCAATGTAAAAACACATGTTGTCATAATTTATTGATCATATCATTTTTTTACAGTGTATATGATATCATATCACGGTCACATGGGACAATCAAGGAATCAAAGTACATCAAATCTCGACATGCAGACCTGAGGGTGTCATACTGAAAGACAGCAAGGCTACATATTAAGAAAATAGACTTGATCCGCTGTATATGATTACTTACGACAGTTTGTTGTATGCCTCCATGCACTCTGGCTTGACATTGTGAACTGAAAGTAAAAAATAAGATTTGACGATGTCAGGAAAGACAAATAGACCTGTACCTTATTTTTGCAACATTTTGAATTTAGTGAAATCCCTTGTGATTTTACTACTCAAATCAACCGTTTTTATGAAATATCATTTTTCTAAACCCAATTTTCATAACAATTCCCCATACAGAATAAATGAAATCTTCAAATAAACACTTTGGAAGCTGATTTATTAAAGCAATTAGTGTAAAACAAACAGTTTAGGCAAGACAAGAAAGCACATCAATTCATGCATGGGAATATTTTTAGCAAATGCCATCAACTATATTTCATGCACAATTTCTCCCAAGGCCTGAACATTTGAGCGCATCTAGGAGGTTTTAGATGGATTGGCTCACATTGGATCTTGTAGAGGTTGCTGGTTTCTTTCTTGGAGAGCAGATTGGAGTGGGCATCTTTCCTGGCATCCACTTTGTGTGCAAACATGGAACTCAACCAGCCTTCATCACTTTTATTTGCAAAACCTCTAAAGATTCACAAGCAAAACTGTTTCAGCAAGCGTTTAATAAATGTATAAATGATGCATCACAAGCTGCAATGCAAAAGCGAGTACGCACATTAGTTGATGTGACGTTTCAAAGATGACATTTTAAATTCCATCTTAAATAATTATTATGCACAGAGTTTTAGTGACTTAATTTTAACTTTTAAAGTGCATACATGGGTCAAAAATGAATGCAAAAATTAGATGCATATCGTTTCATAACATGAATTTTGGCAATAAAAACAACATTCGAATGATAATTTACATGGAGAGCTTACTTCACTATACTTTGGGGACAAATTTGCTCCCTGTGGAGACCACTGAGTCATAAATGAATTCTAAATATGCAAAAGGTTTTCTTTGGTAGAATTAGCCTGTAGATATTACTTTCTTTAGCTTTATATAGCAGTCTATGTATGTCTTCATTAGATTGGTAGGATAAGAGAGGGAGTGTGTGTGTGCGTCTCACCTCAGGTTGCTCAAGGTATACTTTGAATTGCTACAACTTATGAATACACATTTTAAAATAAAACTTGGCCTGCATGTTCCAAGTTAAAACTAACTGCTCAAAGAAATGATTGCAATGTCAGAGGAAATATTTAATAATCTAGCAATATCATATGCATTGTGGGTGCAAATTTAGAGACTACAACTAGATGCACTCTTAGAAATTCCCTGGTCAGACAGCAGGACTCTTATGCAGCACTACAACCTACACTACCCATTATGCATTTACATGCATTTCAGCATAAAACACCTGATGTAAAATATATAAACTACCAGTACCCACATACTGAATATGACTGATTTGACGCTAGATCTGCACGTTTAACGTTATTTGCATTGCTGATTAACTTTAACTAGCAATTGTGTCGTATTACATGCATCTCAAAGTGACAAAAGCACATTACCTGGCCAGCCATGCGGAATGCACCTTGTTAATGAAATGCTGCTGTCTCTTGAGGATATGTAGAGAGCGTGTCGCCGCCATTATTCTCGTTGTTGTTTATAGATTCACGTCTATATGAAGTTGCAGGAGTTGCGACATATGCGCTTCTGAGTTAATGTTTGACTCGCGTGAACTGTTGGACTTCAGCTCCATATGCGCCCTAGAAACTCATTAAACACGACGATTAATGTGTTTATTTGGTCGCTGATGTAATTAAACTACAGTCAAAACTGACTAAAACAGACTGTAATTTGTACTACGACGCTGGTTTGCCCGTTTTAACTAGTTAATCAGATGCAATGGGCAAGCACGTGCTGCCTAAATACCAAAGTTATTATTTGTAAGGAAGATGTGACAAATGATGTTGTTCACTTAAATAGTTTTGCAGTTTGAGAAATAAGTTTTAGAAGTACAAATATTGAATTTAATACTTTTATGTTTTATTCAACAATAAAGGATTAAATTGATCAAAAGTTACAATCCTAAAAAATGCATCATACTTTTCTCAAAACCTTCGAGCAGAACAATTGTTTTCAACATTGATGATAATAATAAGAAATGTTTCTTGAAATCAGAATGTAATGATTTGACAGAGATATATTATGTTAAATTGTACTAATATTATTTACTGTATATTGAACAAATAAATGCAGTCTTGGTGAACATAAGATACTTTTAAAAAAGTCCTGCAGACCCCAATTTTTTAAATGGTATTGTAGTATAAAGGAATTGCATAAATGTTTTGTTTACAATGATTTTACACAAATTCTAGCTTGTTGATTGCTCCATACGTCATGTCAAATACCAATTTTGTTTGATATGTTTTAAAGTCTAAGGTCACTAATGCCATCAAACCCTGATCTATACATCATTCTACTGAATCATTGTTCCCTTAACTCCAGAAACCGATCCATCATCTATGACTTGATCTGATTTACCATATAGAGGATTGTGAGGCTAGATTCAAATCAATTTAGAGTCTCAATCGTATGCAAGATCAAAAATGCATTTGCAGTTTTACATGCCTATGGATTGTCCAGAATGTCTGATACATTTCAGGTCTTTTTTTCCACTGTGATTCACTTGGAGGTTTGGGAGTGTTTCTTTGGTGCTGTTGAGCAAGTCTTCAAATTCTTGGTCCACACAAATGTCCTTCAAGAAAACCAATGTTAGAAATAAAGACCAATAAAAATCAAAGGGAATATGAGAAATGAATGGGTAAGGGTCACGTACCGTGAAGTCCAAGAACTCAACTGCAGATTCTGGGTTTGCTTGAACTGATTTTATAATGGCGAAGCATCCCGCCGACTGCATTGGGTTCCTAGACATCTGGATCATTCCGAAAACCAACAGAATTAGTCATAACATGTACAGAAATTATAGAAATGTCTTCTGGATGTCTTCAGAATTGGAAGTTTATGCTCAAAAGCCACTTGCTTCAATAACTCATCTGCTGTTCCTATTCTAATGTTTCGTACTTTGAGAATTCGTAGAGTTGTGTTCACTTTGAGGCCCAGCGCTAAATGCATGACTCCTTCAAACGGTATGCGATTATTGCTGCAGACAAAGAAAAAAGACAGTACTGAAGTATTTTTGGCAATGGAAGTTAAAGTGTTTATGAATGCGCTTGTCATTTTGACTGTTTGCTAAGTCTGTGTTTGTTGATTTCACTACTGCAAATAAATCATGAGTAAATGTGCATGCATTGTGAACGTTCAAACATATTTAGCCGACAAACATAGAACAATTTCAGCCGTCGACCATCTCATAATTACGGCAATAAATCAAGACAACTGTCCAGTGTTCACATGTGCACGTAAAGAAGAATAAGTGAGGGGAGTATGTGCTTTCAAATCATTGACTCTCCATAAGTACAGCTATGATATATAACCATACAATGACGACAGTACCTAATGTTCAGATCCTCCAGCGTATTGTTGTTTTTGAGTGCCTCCTCTAGAGCCACGGCACCTTCTTTGGCCAGGCCATTGTATGACAAATCCAGGGTCCGCAAGAAGATATTTCCCTTAAAAAATCAAATCCAACAGATCGACTATAGTAACATATGTGCAGAAATTAAGTGCTCCTTTTTTAAAAGGAGGTCATATCATATGGCGCGAGCACAACTGGCCTTTAAAGGGAATGGGAGATGAGACTCTGATTGGTTTATTGCACGTTACACCCAAAACACACCCATTACTCATTAAGAGAATAGGGACAACCCCTGTAGACCATGCTCATTTTTCATTAAACTAGCAATTTAACAAAAAGGGATTCGGACTAAGTTGCGCTGTGTGCTTTGCACTTACATTATTAAAATAGGCCCCACTCTAAGAAGAAATGGTTCTATTTAGAACCAGAAATGGTTCCATCCCCTGCTTCATAAATGGAACTCCAAAATGGTTCTATATAGACCATTTCAAAAGATGTAAACAACACTGGCCCAGAAGCACTTCCTGTTTCAGTTTGTAACTGTTTTCTTTATTTCACATGTAAAGAAAACATCTTAAAGATGTTTGTTTAACTCTTTGATTCAGTTTTAAATGTTCTGTTGGTTGTATTTCATCACAGCTTTTATGTAGTGTTAAAAAACTGAAGCAGGAAGTGCTTCTGGGCCAGTGTTGTTTACATCTTTTGAAATGGTCTATAGAACATTTTCTTCTAAGTGTGTAGTCTGCCGAGGCCAAATACATTAAGATTGGTCTATATTCAATTACATGCTAAAACTATTCCAAGAGTTGTGGCGATGGAAATGCTCTTTTTATGCATTTATTTTTGGACAGGGGAGGAAGTTTCAGTATGTTTTCATAGTGAAATGAACTCTTTGGTCTCAAAACATCAAGTGATCTTTGAAACCTCATGATAAGACTGGGGGATCTAACAGGAGTTGAAGTTTTAATCTGAGTTGTTAAAACTTGACTTGATCAATGGATTTTAGGCTAAAGTAAATTCTTAGCAGCATGAGTGACTGACTCTGGCAGAGGATGGACTTTATTTTTCTCTTACCCCCAGGCCTTCAACAATTGCAATGGCTCCTTTTCCTCGAATGCAGTTCCAAGCCAGATTGAGTGACTTCATTCCCGTGTTCTCGGCAATCGCAGCACCCAGGATCTCCCCTGAGGGGAGGAGAAAGATGCAGAGCAACATGGGGGAGTTACTGTTATTAATTCAGGGTTTATGTGCCTTCCACTAATAATTTGATTTCGGTATGATCTAACTTAGTAGTAATTTAGGCCCAAAATATGGTGGTCCCCTTGTGAGTGACCCTCTTCCTAAAATAAAAAAAGTTATAATATAATAATATGACTTATATTTTAATTTATAATATATTATACTAATTAAACTATTATAAAATGTGTCAACTGTATTGTGTTTTCTTTATGTCCACCCATAGGTTACCTTCAGATGCATAAACCTGAAGAGAAACAAAATTAAATAATATGAAAAAATTGAGTTGTCTCTAAAAAGCAAATAAAAAGTTTGCTGTAAATCTTACAGTAACTTACTGGCATCCAGCTGCCAGTCGGTTACTGTAAAATTTACAGCAAACTTTTTACAGTGCAACTCATTTTGCTTTTTAGAGACTGCTCAATGTTTTTTTATTTTATTTAATTATGTGTTTACAGTATCAGTACTGTAATTTCATTTACAGTTATACAATTGTATACTGTATTAATATTTACAGTATGTGTACTGTATTTTTCATTTACATTACAAGTACCATATTTTAATTTACAGGAATAATACTGTATATTGTATTCATTTAACTACTGTATTTTTATTTACAGTATTATAATTTTGTTACGATTTACTGTATAAAATAATTACAGTAGCCTAGTAAACACATAATTTCCCATAATCCTTGGCTATTTACAGTATTATACTGTACATATTACAGTAAAATACTGTTCAAATGACAAAAATCCATTTCAGTGTACGGTTTGATGCCCTTGATGTAAAATCATGGGTCCTGAAGAGAAACCAGTTGAAAGCCACAGATTTAGTTGAAACTTTTATCCAAAGCAACTTATTACACGGACAACCCTCATTTATATTTTAGATGCTGAAAATTCAGTTTTGCATCAAAGGAATTTCAAACTATATTTAAATAGAGAATGGTTACTTTAAATGACAATGATATTTACTGTATTTTTTTTGAACAAATAAATGCATCCTTGGCGAGCACATATCTTAAACCGTTTCCATTTTCAAAGCTCTTCAATAAATAAAAACTCAATGAATATCGTATTTGATTTATATCACTATATCAGGCCTTACTGAGCATATTTTCAATGGTCACCAGGGTACCCTGCCAAGAATAAGCAAGCGGTGTATGATTATAAAAAGAAAGCCATCACCATATGTAATATGAACAGAGATGTGCCAGTGGAATCTGTTAAGGATGTATGAATCATGGCAGGTCATGGAGGAGTTCCTCTTGATGATTATATGCAATATTTTATTGAAGCAATTTCCCTGTTTTCACAGTGTTATTCATGCTGACAGCTATGGGGCTTTAGGACTATATTCTATATCTCTCATCATCATACTGGGGTCTCTGATCATTTGAGATCCAGCCCTCTGGATATGGAGATGTTTGCAAATAGGAAGATATTGTGCTTGTGTTGAAGCTGAATATCATTTCTAATTTGCATTGCAGTTAAGAAGAGAGCACTTAGCTATAAAAAAAAACAACAACATTATTTTGAAGAATTGCTTTCCCATACATTCTCACAGAAAGATGATCTTTGGTGAGCCAGATGTGTTTGAAAACAGCAGATTTGAAGGTTTTTATCAGCAGGGTTTGCCACTCTGACATAATATCTATGTTTGTCAGAATATTCAAAAAATGATTTAACGGTGTAAGTAAAAAGTTTGTTTAAAAACACAGTTGGCATGAAACGGAAATTAACTTTTGCAGGAATGCAACTTCAAAAAGTTTCAGTTTTCGAAGCACAAAAACATTATTTAGTGAATTGAAACTAAATTATGAACATTTTGTGCCTTTTATGACACTCGGGAGTGCTGTTTAATCATCAGCATATTCAAAGTAAGAGTAACTGTCATGTTTAATCTGATTCCCATTGTGGAATATTGCATTGAAGGTTAATGTTTTCTTTTATTATTATAAATGTGTTAGGTCAAATCTCAAGTTGTTTTCCTAGTACTTGTCATACTAAGTGCCATGCAATAGTCTTCCAGTTCAAGTGTTATGTGTAAGCATTCAACATTAGGCAGCCAAATACCATCTAAATACCTTTAAAAGCAAAGTTATTGAAGAAGAGGTCTCATGTCTTAGCTCAAGGAGTGAACCTTTCAACCGCAAGCTTTTCAAATCATCTCACACCTGCCGTATCTGCGAATCTGTTGTGACTCAGGTCGAGGTGCTGGAGTTTCTGGTTGCCGATCAGAGCTGGAGACAGGTGTCTGGCCGCTCGGTCATCCAGATGGTTCCCGGAGAGGTTGAGAGAGAATAGGGTAGTGTTTTCCAACAGCATGCTGGACAGAGCCCTGGCTCCATATTCACCCATCCGGTTTTCTGACAAATCAATTTCTGGGAGGAAAAAAACACAATCAACTGCATATTCATTCAACGTTTTACTTTTAAATTTACAACAAAATATCTGAGGTACTTTTTTAAATAAATAGTGCTATTTATTGACTGTATCCGATTCTCCCCCATCAGGCAGCAACAATTCAATTCACTTTTATTTGCATAACACTTTTCACAATGTGTCTACATAACAATTGAATGTATTTAATGTCCAAATAATGTATTTCAGAAATTGCCATATAAGTCACACAGTTGGCTAACAATGTATTAATTTAAGGCAGAAACAATAAACTCATTAAAGTAATTATCACAATTATTATGATTTAATTATTGTCTTTGCTTGCCAATTCGTTTCGAAATTTACTAGCAATTTCTGCGAGAATATTGTTTCAAAGTCAATTCTGCACCTTTTTTTTTCGGTGAAAGTGTGCGTTTAATAAATTCTTTACATGATATTTTGGGGGCTATATTCACATCAACAGAATTAACTTATAACAATAAAGGAACAATAAAACACCTAGCAAAATATTGGGTCCTACAAGATTCCAGACTTGTCCGATCACCATGTTCCTCTATGAAATACATGATTTCGATGAGATCAAATAGACTTGAAGTTCACACTGCAAGTGAATCCCAAGTAAAAGTCCAACAGGAACCAAGCCAGTATTGTAAAGTAGCCTAGAAGCAGTGTGTGTCACTGTCACCTGTGATGTAGCAGTTCTCTTTGAGCATGTCAGCGATGGCAGCGGCACCTGTTCCCTCCATACAATTATCGCGCAGATTCAGTTTCAAGATGGAGATGTTGGTTACCAGAGAAACCGCCAGAGCTTTGGTTCCCTACCGAGGAGAGTTTTTAAAACGTTTAACGTTGTTTTGTTCGTGTCCACAAAAGCATTTTTTCCTTAGACCAGCGCTGTGTTTTAAAAACACTAGAACTGGGTTCCAAAACTAAAAATCCCATTCATTTTCACAATAGGAGAATTGATTTTTAACTTATAAGCCTTAAAGGAGTAGTTGTCATCCAAGATGTTCGTGTCTTTCTTTCTTCAGTTGAAAAGTAATTAAGGTTTTTGATGAAAATTTTCCAGGATTTTTCTCCATATAACAGACTTCATTGGGTACTAAACGGTTCAAGGTCCAAATGAGAGTTTCAGTGCAGATTCAAAGGGCTTTAAACGACACCAGACAATGATTAAGGGTCTTATCTAAATGAACGAAATGACTCGAAAAAAAGATTAGTTCATTATGAACTAATGAACAAATTCGAACAGGAGAGTCACGAATGCGCATCACAGAACAGAGCAAGGCGAGCATTTGAGCTTATAAAACTTAAACTTTATTTATTTTTTAAATGACCAATTGTTTCACTAGATAAGACCCTTATTAATCATCTGGTGTCGTTTAAAGCCCTTTGGAGCAACACTGAAACTCTCATTTGTACCTTGAACCATTTGGTTCCCATTGAAGTTCATTATATGGAGAAAAATCCTGGAATGTTTTCGTCAAAAACCTTAATTTCTTTTCGACTGAAGAAAGAAAGACATGGATATCTTGGATGACATGGGGGTGAGTAAATTATCAGCAAAAGATTTTTAAAAGTGAACTACTCCTTTAAAAAAAGATCTCGATGCCAACTGATATGGTATATGGTTTTACTGAAGCCATCAGCCGACATTGTTTTGACTTATTTTTAAATAATCATCTATAACAGTGTAATGGGAACCATCATAAAAATTAAAATGACATTACTCATGATTCTGCAATAAAATTTTGACCAATCAGAGAACTTAAAAAAACAAAGCACTCCAAATAGAGTGCATCAGTCGGTTCCGGAAGTAAAAATTCCATTCATTTTCTTTATAAGGAAATTGATTTCGAACTATAACTTATAAACCTTTAAGGACAGCCCTACAGTATATGCAACGAAGTTGTTAAAAGTAATCGTGTTTAACGCTGGAATTCCTGGTGAAAAAACTACGTTACCCATGATGCTGTACAGAAAAATACACCAATCACAGTATCGAAATAAGCATGACGTTCCAAAATACCTCATTAGCCCCGCCCACTACCATGAAGTACTGCGAATGTCTCTCGCTCTCTAAAATATTATGTGTATATAAGCATAATTTTTAATAAGCTTACAATATAGTGTTTTTATACATATAATCAAAATTTGTAAATTTGTAGTTATTCTCCATTTTATATATCTGAATTTTTAATTCAATTACGTATGCTGTTCACAATGCTTCATTGTAATTCTTTCCCTCACTAAAGCCGTCTGGCATTAAATCTGTTTATTTGCTCTTACCTGTGATCCCAATCCATAATGCATCATGTCGATTTCCCTCTGTTTCATATTTCGGAGGAAGTAGGATGCAGGAATTACGTTCAGCATCTTACAAGCCTCTTTGTAAGCAAACTGGCCTGTCGGGTCATATGCTTGCTTTTCATCTAAAACACAATAAGAATTTGTTTGATATCTCTTGTATAAATTATGGAAATTGGTAAAATATTGACAGCAGCATTGCTATGCGGTTGCTAAAGTGTTGTAAGTAATGTTTAGCGTGTAGTTTACTCACTAGCCCAAGCAACGAGTCAAGGTTTGGATTGTTAGCATGTCTAGTTAGCCATTTCGCTTAATGGGTTAAGTCCCCAATGTCGTTCCAAACCCGTAAGACTTTCATTCATCTCTAGAACACAAATGAAGAATCAGAATCTGCGTAGAATCTGATTGTCTGTAGCACAAAAAGTGCGGGAACAAGTTACTCATTAAAGTTTAAAACATAAAATTAGATAATGAAAAAATAATAATGATGTTTTCCTCAGCAAGCGCCGTTAATCCGTCGATACAGAAGATAACCAGTGGCCTATTCACACCTGCGACCTGACAGCTCAACTGAGATGAACTGGTGTGACTTGGTAAACCAAATATGATAGCAGTGTATCATTGTTTCTCATTGAGATGCGCAATTACCATGAATGTGGAAAATTCCCAAGCCATTCATTAAGCTACAGTATGCGGAGGCACACAGCAGTAATCTAGCAGATGGCTATCTCTAAAAAGCTGAATAAACAGCCATCAGAGAGATAGTGAGAGATGGATCGAGCCGTGATTTATGTATATGTAGAGGATTGTGTAGGTGTTTCGGTATCTGCAGAACAAGCAGGTGAAAAATGAGAGAGAGAGAGAGAGAGAAGCCTGTCTGAAATTACAAGCATGACTCATGGCCGTTTGCCTGTTTTATTCCCCATTGAGTGGAAACATCATATTCTCTGCCCCTTAGCTCTTTGACACCCTCTATCAGAACGTGCATCACCCACGCCCCCCGCCCCTCGCCCCTCGCCAGCCCACTCTCTCTCTCTCTCTCTTTTCATATTCACACTTTCACTTTTAATAAGGACTCTCACTGTGAAATCTGCTGAGTTCCAGGTCTATGTCAAAATCTTGGTCAGCGATGACACACTCTTCCTCCTGCTGCTGTCCATCACCTGCGAGGCCTTGACCTTCATCCACCTCGTCTTCTTCATTCGTATAATCTTCGTCCTGTTGGGCCATTCTTATGCTTTGATGCTGGCTGGGGGATCTGGGCACTCTCTGAGCAGAAGGATGAACATTTTCAGGCAGGGAATATGCTCAGAAATTAAAATTCATTAGCTGTCTGTCCAAACTCAAACTTGTACGATCTGGTCTAATAAGCCTTATAAACCCCTCAAACTTTCTCAACATTTTTAAAACCTTATATAGACCTAATACCCACCACTAATCCATCCATCGTTCACTTGTCAACTAGTCTTATAAACCTTTAAACTTTTTCAAGGCTTTTTCAACATTATTCAAAACTTTCTAATAAGACTTTATTCTATCCATCCATCCATCCATCCATCTATCAACCCATCCATCAACCCATCCCTCCATCCATCAACAGCCTATTCACTTGTCAACAAGCCTTATAAACCTTTAAACTTTTCAAGGCTTTTTCAACATTATTCAAAACTTTCTAACAAGACTTTATTCCATTCATCCATCCATCCATCCATCCACCCACCCATCCATCCATCCATCCACCCACTCACCCATCCATCCATCCATCCATCCATCCATCCATCCATCCATTCATCCATCCATCCATCCACCCATCCATCCACCCACCCATCCACCCATCCATCCACTCACCCATCCGTCCATCCACTCACCCATCCATCCATCCATCCATCCACCCACTCACCCATCCATCCATTCACCCATCCATCCACTCACCGATCCGTCCATCCACTCACCCATCCATCCATCCATCCATCCATCCATCCACCCACCCACTCACCCATCCATCCATTCACCCATCCATCCATCCATCCATCCATCCATCCATCCACTCACCCATCCGTCCATCCACTCACCCATCCATCCATCCATCCACCCACCTATCCATCCATCCACCCACCTATCCATCCATCCACCCACTCACCCATCCATCCATCCATCCATCCATCCATCCATTCACCCATCCATCCATCCATCCATCCACTCACCGTCTCACCCATCCATCCTTCCATCCATCTACCCACCCATCCATCCATTCACCCATCAATCTATCCACCAACCCATCAATCCATGCATCCATCCATCCAACTACCCACCCATCCATCCATCCATCCATCCATCCATCCATCCATCCACCCATCCACCGTTCACTTGTCAACAAGTCTTATAAACTTTCAAACTTTTTCCAGGTTTTTTCAACATTATTCAAAACTTTCTAACAAGAATTTATTCTATCCATCCATCCATCAAACTTTTTCAAGGCTAATTTTTTTTCTATAAAACAAATTTCTATAAACAACATTTCCATCCATCCATCCATCCATGCATACTCAAAACAAACTTGTCAAACTTTGCTGTTCTAGTTAAACAATACAGTTATATGAATTTCTACATTCCACTTATAAATGGTGCACAATTCTATCATTTTACTGCCACAAAGTGACATATTTCCAAATGAAACATTCTGTGAGGAAAAAAAAACATACTGTAGGGTAGGAATTGATTTTTCTGGATTGTAAAGAGCCAGAGAGCAGAATGGAGCTGCAGATGGTTTGTGGTGAGTGGTTGAAAAGTAACTGTGCATGTGTGCCCACTGGTGCTGAGATGAGCGGGCGTTTACTATTCATTTTCTATGGGAGCTGAGCGACAGGCTCATGCGGGGGATTCTGGGATTGACAACGGTGAGAGCATCGAAAAGTTGAGAAAACCTAAACTATATACAATGAGACATAAACAAACACTGGTCAATCAATTTCCAATCAAGCTCAAAATATGCTGATGATATAGTGTGAGCTTCTCATGAATTACATCATTATATGTGGTGTCCAAAAACATAAGGGTCTTCTTTTGAAAGAAGTGTATTATATTTGATACAAAAATGCAGTACACACAGAAATATTCCAAAATATATATTTTTTTTTTTGGAAAATATAACATTTTAAAATAACTGTTTTTTTGTTTTAATATATTTTAATTGTAATTTATTCCTTTGAGGCAAAGCTGAATTTTCAGGATCTAATATGCTGATTTTCTGCTCAAGAAACATTTCTTATCATTATCAATGTTGAAAACTGTTGTGCTGCTCTCTGCTCAAGATTTATTTTGCATGTACAGCATCTATTTTTAAATTTCATAACATTATAATTGTCTTTACTGTCACTTTTGATCAATTAAAATTGCAATCCATCCTTGCTGAATAAAACCCTTTCTTTAATTCAGATGCCATTTGGACGCTTTTATGGTGGTTATATTAAGGCTGGGTCAAAAAGTGTATTGAATTGACACTGTATGTTTGCTTTGAGTATTCGTAAATTAAGTTTGCATTTTCCACCCCCAATTAACTGAATGCATACTTAATGACTGTGTATTGAAAGTATTCATAAACCATAATGAAGACATTCAGCAACAGTGGGACACGATAGAAGGGATTTGAGATTTCAGAAACCAGTGTTCAACCTATCCTAGGCTAAACTATGCCACTTCCCCTAAACCCTAAAAAACCTAAAAGATGTTGATCCAGGAACATGTGCTAGTCATCATGTGTTTTCTAACACACAAGCATAAGAAACAGAGAAACACTTTACAATAAGTTTGATTTGTTATCAGTTAACATGAACTATGAACAATTCATCTGCAGCATTTATTAATCTTATAAGATACTCACTTGGCCATCAACACTTCCTCTGCTGTAGACACTTCTGGGTCTGCTGACCGGCCTGCTCGCAATTCCACCCAAATCCTCTTCTTTACCTCCTTCATCTCCGTTATCTTCACACACAGATGGAAGAATACTTTCTTTTGTCACCTTTTTACCCGCTACCATTCTGGGTATGTTTTGTTCAAACTAAATCACATTTGATTGACTCTGCTTTCCCAAGTCATGAGAAATCTATGAGAAAGCAAATCAGTGCAGTGTTGTCTCCTGTTGCCCCAGACTAACCTGCTCTGTCGGAGGGTCATGTTTGACTGACAGTCACTTTGACTAATTGTAGAGCTGCATTTTTGGACAGTTTGTCCAATCGTGAGTGGAGCCTGAACAGCGAGGGTGGGCTATTGTTCAGCTCATTTGTTTTGTTGACTTGTTTCCATGGTGTTACTTCTCCTCTCATAAAGCCGCTCTCAATCTTTTTCTGCGAGAGAGATAAACAATTAAAGAAAACAAAGAACATACTTCGTCCTTCAGTACAGATATCAGCTTCATTATAAAAGCTAAATAGTCAGCTGCTCTCTACATAAATTCAATTAAATAAATATAATTGTATAATTCATATATATAGCTACAGAGAGAGAGAGTGTGTGTGTGTGTATATATTGTTTTATGGTGCTTAACTCGGCACTTTTACCTTATTTTTATCATTCTCAGGTTTGGTAAGTTGAATCGGACCTAAATTATAAGCATTTTAAAATACTTACAATACATACCGAAGACTTCTCCGTGGTCCTTTCTGGCTTATAAATCAATGCCCCGGGAGGCAGACGTTATAAAAATAGTCCATGTATTTACACTCTCAGATAAAAAGGTACAAAAGCTGTCACTGGAGCTGAACCTTTTCAAAAGATACACTTTTGTACCTAAAAGCTGCATATTGTTACCTTACTGGTACATATTAGCACCTAAAATGTACATATTAACACCTGAAATGTACATATTAGCACCTGAAATGTACATCTTAGCACCTAAAATGTACATATTAACACCTGAAATGTACATATTAGCACCTAAAATGTACATATCAGCACCTGAAATGTACATATTAACACTTGAAATGTACATCTTAGCACCTAAAATGTACATATTAACACCTGAAATGTACATATTAGCATCTAAAATGTACATCTTAGCACCCAAAATGTACATCTTAGCACCCAAAATGTACATATTAACACCTGAAATGTACATATCAGCACCTGAAATGTACATATTAACACCTGAAATGTACATATTAACACTTGAGATGTACATCTTAGCACCTGAAATGTACATATCAGCACCTGAAATGTACATAAAAATGTACATAAAACCAAGCGTTTTTCAGCTAGGCTCAAAAACTAGGGTAAAAAAATAGCCTATTACTTATTCATTTTGATGTTTTTGAATGTAAAAACCAAGTGAACGTCATAAGTTGACCTCAGACAACAATATAAAAATGTAAAAAGCCAGTTCAAGACCCCTTTAAAGCTTCTGAACTCTTGCATTTGTGTAAGCAGTAACGTTAGACACTGATACTATAAACATGGTGATTGACTCTGTCAGGGTATGTGAAAGGTGGAAGTGCTTCGGGTCTTTCGTCCATTCTGTAGCAGGTCGAACAGGTAGGAAAAGTAGTTTCTCTATAATGCTGCTTGTTGTTATTTAGTCTCTCCAGATGAGAATCAACTAGATAAAGTGCATGTACCATTATATGACCCCTTTAAGTGTCGTTACAAGCCGTTCACGCATCGTCAGCAAGAAGTTTTTCTCTTTACACTCTAAAAAATGCTGGGTTGTTTTAACCCAATTTTGGGTCAAATATGGACAAACCCGAAATGTTGGGTTAAAAATGTAATGTAAAAATTTAACCCAACGGCTGGGTTAGTCCATATTTGACCCAAAGTTGGGTTAAAACAACCCAGCATTTTTTAGAGTGTACATGACACACCGTAATCTCCTAAACTCAAATTGTCACTGAAACGTTAGAAGAAAAACAGCGACGAACTTCAAGTCTTGACATACAAATGTTTTTATTATTAAGTAGATGCAAAGTTCTTGCAGTATATGCATTAAAATGGCAAATGTGTCAATGTTCAAAGTTCCACAATAGAAGATTCACAGCGGAAATTGATCGGAACAGTTTCTTGTAGCAGCAGCAAAGAACAAACACAAAAACGGTAAACAAAATCCCGTAAGCTTCTTCACCGTCCGGCCACAGAGGAAGGGGGCGATCACGACAGTTAAACAGACACAGTGCAGGTTAAGAGAAAAAACGGGACGGTAACGTCATGCATTCAGAATAATGCTTCAGGTTCCCCCAAACCAAATAAAGATTAGACCTCATATATTCACATTATATATTACAAGCAACTCAGAGGGACAAAACCAAATCAAAACCCATAATCAAAATACATTCTTAAAAAATTGTCATATATACTGCACCCTTTACTATATGCATGTGTGTGTGTTTCTTTTTTTTTGCCAGACTTTTTATAAATCACAGAGTTTCAACGGTGCAAAAACCCAAACGCGGGGAAGGAAACATTCAGTGTTAACAGCATACATAGAACAGAGAGTACTCTCCTACAGAAAGACAACAGAAAGCCCCTTGAAATCAAATTACCTCATATATTTTTCATGCCAGAGGCCACTCATAACCCAAAGCGAATCCAAAACGAGCGAAGATCTAACCGAACAGAAGTATCAGAAGCTTAAAGGATTCATCTCCAGAAACCCGTCCTTTTGAAGCCATCCAAAAGGCGTTGCATGCAAAAAAAAAACGAACTATGCGCGGCACTGATTTTTTGCTCTCTGTTGCAAGCGTTTACCCTTTAATATGAAACCACGACTACAACGGTTGATCTTAAATCTAAAGAAGAAATCCAGGTCTCGATTCAAAGAGAAGGGTCATCACAGCCATGTCTCAGAGAAGCAAGGGAAAGGGATATAGAAGCATCGCCTCGTTCATTTTTGTCAATTCCACCTGTATACTGACGATCAGAGGGACGATTCCTAAAAGCCCAGAGAGATTTCTCAAACTCCCGAAGTCTTTTCTCTCAGTTAGCTTGCGATAAATGCGTATTGAATGTCATTATATTTCATTTCATAATTGAGGGGTAGTTGTTAACTGTTTTAGCACGTTCAGATGCACAATAACCATGGCTCCGTCAATTTACAAGTGATGATATTTTAAAGGAGTAGTTCACTTTTAAAAAACTTTTGCTGATAATTTACTCACCCCTATTCCCATGTCATCCAAGATATCCATGTCTTTCTTTCTTCAGTTGAAAAGAAATTAAGGTTTTTGATGAAAACATTCCAGGATTTTTCTACATATAATGAATTTCAATGGGAACCAAACGGTTCAAGGTCCAAATGAGAGTTTCAGTGCAAACTGCAAACTGTTCAAAGGGCTTTAAACGATTCCAGACGATGCATAAAGGCCCGTTCACACTAAGCACGATAACTATAAAGATAACGATAAAGACAACTATGAATGCGTCCACACCAAAGACCGATAACGTTCTTAGAATTCTAAGCACAAGCGCGCAAATGACCTGCTGCCGTTAAAAACAAACATCAAAAAGGAAAAACAGGTGCTTTTTGTTTTGGTTACACAATCGATATCCTTAAAAGACGAGAGGTGTTGGGAGTGCATCTAAACAGTGAATTTAGCATGTCTAGTGTATTATCTGGATTTAGCTGACGAATTCAATGATAGGATAAACATAGTAAGTTACTTTAGTAATGCTGTCAACTAACTAGCGCTGGATAGCCTACCTGAGGTAATTTTGTAACACTGCTGCTAAACTGCATAATCTCATTGTGAATACTTCTCACCGTTTATTCCCAGGCTGCTTTCCATATATACATCTTTTTAACGTATCATTGAAAAATGGGTTTGACTTGTCAAACAGTGGAGGATTTATTTTTTTTGTACCTCGACGATTAACTTCTCTGCAGTGTCATCTGCCATTTAAATGCACGATTCTGATTCGTTGTCAGTGTTTTATCGTTGGACAGCTGGAAAAAATCGTTCTGAAAGTGATCCCAACGATATCGTTCCTCATATCTTTATCGTTATAGCTGTGGTGTGAACTCTGTTATTCTTTAATATGGAGAACGATTTTTAGAATTATATCTTTATAGTTATCGTGCTTGGTGTGAACGGGCCTTAAGGGTCTTATCAAGTGAAATGATCGCTCATTAAAAAAAATAATAACAAAGTTTAACTTTTATAAGCTCAAATGGTCGCCTTGGACAAGCAGCAGGGTTATTCACTCACAGTGCTCTTCGGATTTAGAAGTATTGGTCGTGCAGTGCAGACCCTTTTACATGCCCAGAGAGCTCACAACGGTGATTATTACAGCTGTGTATATTCCACCAGATGCTAAAGTTAGCACAGCACTCTCTCAACTGTATGCCATCATACACAAACAAATGCAGGCTTATCCAGAGGGTGCTTTGATTGTGGCAGGAGATTTTAATCAAGCTTGCCTTAAGTCTGTACTCCCTAACTTTATACAGTATGTAAAGTGCTCTACCAGAGGGATGAACACATTAGACCATGTCTATTCCAATCTGAAGAAGGCTTATAGGGCAGTACCCTTGCCACATATGGGCATGTCGGACCATCTCTCATTGCTCCTGGTCCCTGCGTATACTCCTCTCAGGAGGAAATCGAAACCTGCCACAAAAAATATTCAAATTTGGCCGGTAGGAGCACTTTCTCAGCTTCAAGATTGCTTTGAGCGCACTGAGTGGAGCATATTTGATCATCCCGATCTGCAGGTGCACACAGAGTCTGTTCTGTCCTACATAAAATACTGCACTGACAATGTCACAGTGAAGAAGTGCATCCGAATATATCCTAATCAAAAGCCATGGATGACCACGGATGTCCGGAGGCTTTTGAGAACCCGTAACTGCGCCTTCAAGTCAGGTGACAAAGAACAGTACTACGTGGCAAGGGCAGAGCTGAGGAGAGGCATCAAAGCTGCTAAGGCTGCTTATAAGAGAAAAGTGGAAGATCACCTCGCCAACAACAATTCACGGCTGGTGTGGCAGGGGCTACAGAGTATCACCAACTATAAAGGCACTACACCCGTCACCACCAGCAACGATGAAGCAATGCTGGCTGAAGAATTGAACATTTTCTTCTCCCGCTTTGAGATTGATGCTCCACACACAGCAGCACAGTCATCACAGACCTCCTGTCTCAGTACACCCATACTCCAAGAACACCAGGTGAGGCAGGTGCTGAAGTCTGTGAACACCAGGAAAGCAGCCGGTCCGGATGGTGTACTCGGAAAAGTACTTCGTGCCTGTGCTGACCAGCTAGTGGGAGTTTTAACTAGGTTGTTCAACCTCTCACTGTCACAGGCCACCATCCCCCAGTGCCTGAAGTCAGCTATCATCATGCCCGTCCCAAAGTCTCCCGCCCCAAAGTGTCTCAATGACTATAGACCCATTGCCTTAACATCAGTGGTTATGAAATGTTTTGAGAGGCTTGTCCTGCACTATATCAAAGCCTGGCTCCCCTCAAACCTGGACATACACCAGTTCGCCTATAGAGCAAACAGATCTACTGAAGACGCCATCTCTATAGCTCTACATATTGCACTCATCCACTTGGAGCAGCCAGGGAATTATGTCAGGATGCTGTTCATCGATTACAGCTCGGCGTTTAACACCATTATCCCTGATATCCTGGTAAACAAGCTGACCAACCTAGCTTTCCCACCTTCCATCTGTGCCTGGATAAAGAATTTCTTGACTGACCGCCCTCAAACAGTTAGGGTAGGCTCCACCTGCTCATCCACTCTGACCCTCAGCACAGGCTCCCCTCAAGGCTGTGTGCTGAGCCCTCTTCTGTACTCTCTGTACACGTATGATTGTACACCCATCCACCCCTCCAATACCATCATTAAATTTGCGGATGACACTACTGTCATTGGCCTCATTAGCGGTGGGGATGAGACGGAATATAGGGATGAGATCAACAGGTTGGCAGGTTGGTGCTCTGGACACAACCTGCTGTTAAACACCATGAAAACTAAGGAGATGGTCATAGATTTCAGGAAAAAGAAGAGGGAACCAGCCCCACTGAGCATCAATGGGGACTGTGTTCAGCGAGTGTCCTCCCATAAATTCCTCGGCACATACATAGCTGACGACCTGTCCTGGACTAAAAACTCATCTGTGGTGGTAAAAAAGGCTCGACAGCGACTGTATTTCCTAATGAAACTCAGAAGGAACCATCTGGAGGAAAAACTGTTGGTGGCCTTCTACCGCAGCACCATTGAGAGTGTCCTGTCATATGGCATAACGGCCTGGTATGCAAACTGCAAAGTGGCGGACAGAAAGAGCCTGCAGAGGGTCATAAATTCGGCGCAACACATCATTGGCAGCCCGCTACCCTCGCTAGAAGACATCGCCAGCACGCGGTGTCTCAGAAGAGCTAGGGCAATCACTGCTGACCTCTCACACCCAGGACAGTATCTGTTTAACCTCCTGCCCTCTGGCCGAAGGTACAGGTGCCTTAAGAGTAGGACAAACAGACTCAAAAACAGTTTCTTTCCTTGGGCCATTAGGTCATTGAACTCATGAATGTGTGCGCTATATGTGGAAATGTGTTGTTTCTTTTTAATAATTTATTCTTATATTTTTATATTTTCTTATTATAGTTGTCACTATGCACTGGCCGTAGAAGCACTTTAATTTCATTGTATATTCCGATGTGCAATGACAATAAAGATTCTTACTCTTACTTACTTGCTCTGTTCTGTGATACGCGTTCGTGACTCTCCTGTTCGAACTCGTTTCTCAAAATAACCGAATCTTTTTTCGTGTCATTTGGTTCATTTAATGAACGAAATGAACGAGTTGACTCGTTGAACACGAGTTGAAAAGATTCATTTTGATGAACGAGTTTGAATAGGAGTCACAAACGCGCATCACACCCTAACAAGGCGACCATTTGAGCTTATAAAACGTAATTTTTTTTCTTTTTTTTTTTTAAATGAGCAATCGCTTCGCTTGATATGACCCTTATTCATCATCTAAAATCATTTAAAGCCCTTTGAACAGTTTGCAGTTTGCACTGAAACTGTCTTTTGGACCTTGAACCGTTTGGTTCCCATTGAAGTCCATTATATGTAGAAAAATCCTGGAATGTTTTCATCAAAAACCTTCATTTCTTTTCGACTAAAGAAAGAAAGATATGGACATCTTGGATGACATGGGGGTGATTAAATTATCAGCAAAATTTTTTTTAAAAAGTGAACTACTCCTTTAACAAAGATTAATAAATACAGTGACGTGCATTGCATTAACTAACATTAGCTAATGGGACCTTACGGTAAAGTGTTCCCAAAATAATAATAATAATAAATTTAATATATTATTATGAAGAAAAGGAGGACGAAGAAGACAAATTAATATGGTAATTGATATAACTGATAATATAATTGACTCTTAAAAACCAAAATGAACTAATATGGGGCAAAATGAGATATGAGCCCACTTTTAAGGTCAAGGACAGTGTGAATGGAAAGCGAACTGGGTTTGTTATTTTACTCTGTTTATCTCTAGCTCTGTGTTTGGCTCTTTTAAGATGACTCACCCTTAGTAAATGCTAGCACATCCTCTCTTTTTGAGAGACAGAGACTTGGTGTTTCATGAAAACAGTTCGTAATGTGCGCAATAACCTCGAGACTCACTAACCAAACCAAATGCTTCCCACCTCTGAATGGTAACGTCAATATCTACGCATGTTTGTACATCAGGAAAGCCATTGATCTTGCTTACACGTTAAAAATGCAGGCCATGTTCTAAGTGCGCACAGCCCATTATTGAGGACAAAGCATAACGACACACAAAAGTGCATTCAGAAATTCAAGTGAAAGGTAGTTGTATCAATGCAGATTTTGATCATAGATAAGCACATCAAACAAGACCTAGCAAAGAAAATGAAATAATCCATTTAAAAGAAAAGAAAAAAAAAATAGACAAACTTGGCACAGTTTTCCCGAATCAATCTTGGTGTCCCATCATGCTTCTTGTTGGCTGATTATGAGCAAAAACCAGCGATAGACTGATAATGAGACTATGAGCAAAACACCCTGTAAAAGAAAGAAAATAAAGATTTTTAAAAAGAGGGAAAAAGGGGAGGGTGTGCAATGCATACAGTATATATATTAATCAATCACAAAATATAATTAGATTTATGGTTTTATTAACAATAATTAAATGCATCATGCTGCAATTACATATTTGCATAAACACATAAATGTATTATATGCTCACAATTCACTGTATTTTTAGTTATTGAGTGTGTGATATTCAAAAATTGGTGGTCACTAAGATGTTTTTTTCATTGAAAGAAAGAAATACATACTTTTATTCAGCATAGACGCAATGAATTGATCAAAAATGACTTACATAGTAAAATATAATTACATTTTTTTTTACATTGATAATAAGACGTTTCAGCATATTAGAATGATTTCTGAAGGATCGTGTGACACTGAAGACTGGAGTAATGATGCTGAAAATACAGCTTTGCATCACAGGAATAAATTGTATTTTAAAATATATTCAAATAGAAATTCAAATTATTTAAAAATGGTAATAATATTTCACAATATAACTGTTTTCACTAGGGCTGTCAAAACGATTCATCGCGATTAATCGCATCCAAAATAAAAGTTTGTGTTTACATAATATATGTGGGGGCACTGTGTATAATTATTTTAGATATATAAACACACACACATGCTTGAATATATTTAAGAAATATTTTCATGTATATTCTGTTTATAGATTTATATATAATATATATAAATATAAATATTTTATATATAAATAATATTTTGTTTTCTTAAATATACATGCATGTGTGTTTTTATACAAAATAATTATACACAGTGCCCCCACATATATTATGCAAACACAAACTTTTATTTTGGATGCGATTAATCGCGATTAATCGTTTTGACAGCCCTAGTTTTTACTGTATTTGATCAAATAAATGCAGAAGAAACTTCTTCCTAAAACATTTTTAAAATCTTACCAACCCCAAAGTTTTGAATGTTAGTTTATATTTCATGCCTTTTTTCATTTTACATAAGAAAATGTGGCCTGCAACTGATTAATTTGATTAATTAATCTGCATTTGATGAAAGTAATTTGAATAATAAACACCTTTCATGCTTCATTAAATCAATTGCATAACTATGTTGTGATATATTGATTTATTGTTTTGCGCACTGTCCAACAGAGTACCGGATGACACACGGCGAGAGATTGTAAGGTACCTCTCGTCCTCCAGCTCAAGGATTTCATCATAAAACATCAAAATAAGTGACACCTCTCACAGGAACTACGGTGGCCATGTGGTGAAAAGGCCAGTTAAGCGCGCTACGGTTAAAGCACTTCTCACGGCAAGTGTGCGATGAACAAGCTCTTATCTACAAGAGCACAAACAGAGAATAGCACAGCCACTCTCTTCTCGCTAATCCTGTTACTCTGCAGCCTCTTCTCAGCCTCCGTCTCTATGGTTACCGCTGGCATTCGGTGATGCTGGTCCAGAGGCAGTATCTACAGTAATCTACACAACACAAGGTCCTCCTACAAGCACGGATAACCCAAGGCAACTCGAGGAGAGAGAAGAGGACGGGAACGGGACTTACTCATCTGTGTCTTTCTTGCTCTCTTCGATGAAAGCAATAGACTCCGACCTCAGGCGGTTGGTGACCTCGTAAGTGCGCAGGGTCACACCGAAAATGTCCTCGTGGTATCGATTCTCATCCTTCAACAAGACAGAGGAGAAAACAGTTTGAAAAAGTAGCTGGAACTTCTCAGGTGACCTTGATTTACCTTTGCACACAAAAGGTCAGTTTGATTTAAATGGCTGACTAAAGTAGTTCAATTTAAACAAAACTTTTGCTGATAATTTACTCACCCCCATGTCATCCAAGATGTCCATGTCATTCTTTCTTCAGTCGAAAAGAAATTAAGGTTTTTGATGAAAACATTCCAGGATTTTATAATGGACTTCAATGGGAACCAAACGGTTCAAGGTCCAAATGAGAGTTTCAGTGAAAACTTTAAACTGTTCAAAGGGCTTTAAATGAATTCAGACGATGAATAAGGGTCTTATCGAGCAAAACGATCACTCATTTAAAAAATAAATAACAAAGTTTAAGTTTTATAAGCTCAAATGCTCGCCTTGCTCTGTTCTGTGATGCATGTTCGTGACTCTCCTGTTCGAACTCGTTTATCAAATTGAACAAATCTTTTTTCATTTGGTTTATCAACGAACGAAATGACTCGGAAAAAGATTCGTTCATTTTTAAATGAGCGATCGTTTCACTTGATAAGACCCTTATTCATCATCTTGAATCATTTAAAGCCCTTTGTACAGTTTGCACTAAAACTGTCTTTTGGACCTTGAACCCTTTGGTTCCCATTGAAGTCCATTATATGGAGGAAACAGCCTGGAATGTTTTCATCAAAAACCTTAATTTCTTTTCGACTGAAGAAAGAATGACATTGATATGTCGGATGACGTGGGGGTGAATGAATTATCAGCAAACTTGTTTTAAAAGTGAACTACTCCTTTAACTATAGTGTGAAGTTTAGATAAATGTGGGTGGTGATGGTGCAGTGGATAAGACACTTGCCTTTGGATAAAAGCGTCAGCTAAATGGATAAATGTAAATGTAAATGTGGGATCTAACCCGTAGTTTGCTGATATAGAAGCCGGCATCCTCCAGGGACATGTTCCCGTGCAGTTTGAAGATCTGCTGGACTGTTTTCAGTACGTCTCCAGCCATGGTGACGTCCCCGCAGACGTAGATGTGTCCTCCTTCTTCTCTCAGATACTTGTACACCGTTTCAGACAGCTGCTCGCGAAGCACATCCTGGACGTATTTCTGAGAAAAGAATTCAAATTGTGAGATAAGGGACTAAACAGACATCTATGAACTTGGGGTTGCACAGACTAGTCACATTTAAAGGGCCAGTTCACCTAAAAATGAAAATCCTGACATTAATTATTCACCCTCATGTTGTTCCAAACCTGTAAGACTTTCATTCATTTTCAGAACACGAACGAAGATCTGTATGAAATCTGAGAGATTTCTGGCCCTCCATTGATGGCTACACAACTTCCACTTTGATGCTTCAAAAAGTTCATAAAGAGATCGTAAAACTAATCCATATGAATCAAGCTTTTTAGTCCAAATTTTCTGATGAGACTTGATTATATTTATGAACAGATTATCATATCATATTATTATATAGTGATCAGTGAACATAAACAGAAGCTCAACTGAATCTGCTTGACACGAGTAAAAAAACCTCATTGGTTCTTGCGGAAACACGAGAATGAACCTCATTGGGTTGAGCTTCGGTTTACCACAACTGATGTGAGTTGATGAATGTTTATACGTAAATAAAAGACTAAATGAAACCTGTTCATCATATAAAGAAGAACATTTTGACTAAACCGCTCAATTCATATGGATTTGTTTTAAAATTAACTTTGGGGCATCAAAGTGGTCGTTGCGTAGCTGTCAATGGAGGGAGAGAAAGCTCTCAGATTTCATAAAAAAAAGATCATTTGCATTGCGAGGATGGAAAAAAAGTCTTATGGGTTTGGAACGACATGAGGGAGAGTCATTTATTCCACTGTTATTTGAAGGTAAGAAGATGTATTCCACTGTTATTTGATCAGTCAGAAAGCCTTTACTTTGCTCATTGAATAAAAAAAGGGAAAAATCTGAGATTTATTTTCCAAAAGGTCAGTTTTCATTTTCACACTGATCTCGATGATTCACATGGGCAATCTAGCACACCCTTCACTAATGCTGGAGTATAAATGGATTTGAAATATCCTCAGTGATATTTGCCAAGGCATCATATTCTAACCTTTGGTCTTCCAGGCTCTCTGGAGTATGCGGTGTAAAGCTCTTTAAACACTTCCTTGTTCTTCGCCTGGATGGTCTCTTCCTTGTAAATGTGGTCGATCTGTGACTGCCGACAACCGAAAACCAAGATCATTGGGCATGCCTTGATTCCTGGTGAATTAAATATGCCAAAATTAAGCTAACTCAATGACACATGCCAACGTATTAATCATACATAATTATGTTAATTGCATGCAAATTACCAATTAATCCGTAAAAAAGATAATATGTGTGTGTGTGTGTGTATATATATATATATATATATGTATGTATGTATGTATGTATATATATATATATTTTTATATATATATATACATACATACATACACACACACACACGTATATATTTATACAAATATAATAAATATATATATATATATATTTATATTATATATAACCCTATAAACACATATATACACACATTTTTTTTTCAATTTTAAATCAACATATATATACATATATATACACACATTATTAATACATATTGATTTAAAATTGAAAAAATATATATATATATATACATACACACGTTATATTAATATATATTGATTAAAATGAAAAAAACAACAACAAAAAACAAATATATATATTGTATACATATAATTTTTTTGTTTTGTTTTCATTTTAAATTAATATATATTAATATAACGTGTGTATGTATATATATATATTTTTTTTTTTCAATTTTAAATCAATTTGTATTTATATATATATATATATATACACACACATTATTAATACATATTGATTTAAAATTGAAAAAATATACATATATATATATATATATATATATATATATATATATATATACACATATACATACACACGTTATATTAATATATATTGATTTAAAATGAAAAAAACAACAAAAAACAAATATATACTGTATACATATAATTTTTTTGTTTTGTTTTCATTTTAAATCAATATATATTAATATAACGTGTGTATGTGTGTATATATATATATATATATATTTTTTTTTTCAATTTTAAATCAATTTGTATATATATATATATAAAATAACCATTTTATTTTGTTCTAAAAAAAATTATGGAACGTCACTGCATTATAAACCAAATAAACAAAATGCCATTCAAAAAAAAAAAAGATGCTTTTCTTCATCAGAACTGTAAATTTAGAAGCACAAGAATTTAGACTTGGAAGCAATCAAAAGCCTACCCTTATTTTCAACATCATACAGTCTCTGCTGCCAGAAGCTTCTGAATGGTGCAATTCCAGTGCCTGGGCCAATCAGAATACACGGAACCTGGCTGTCTTTGGGCAAACGGAACGTTGGAGCCCTGAAACAGGAAATGCATCGTTTTATTTCATCAAATCCACAAGAAAACTTTCCTCAGAGGACATAAGTGTATAATGAAGTGTATAAACGCTTTACCCTCTGACAAAACACGGCACCGTATCATCTTCTTCCAAGCTGTTGAGCCAGGAGGAACACACTCCATGGTGTACGGGACCCTCTCCATCTATCCGGAATAAAACGCATAATCCTTTAACCTGACACCGATCTAGCGCCAAGCAATTCAGGACTGCACAGGGCTGACATCACTTCAAATGGAGTGAAATTGCTATATTTTAACCACCAATTACGCCATTATGCACATAATTACATGTTTACAATGCATAGAAAATGTGGAAAAGAGATTAGATCACGGTTTCTCTTTTGCGCATGTTAGAAAAAAAGGCTTAACAGCAAATGAGCAGATGTAGAATTAATTTGATCTTTTAATTTTGATGAACCGTAGTCCCTATCTTTAAAATAAACCAGCAGTTATTAGATGAGCAGTCTAATACCGCAGACAATCAGCCTGGTTTCCCTTCTGACAATACAGATTATTCACAATTCATTAGGCACTTCAGTCAAATTGCTAATTAAGTTCATAGTCTCTTATTAAGCACCCAATCATTCATATGACACTGCTGTTGTTGAAATGTGAGTTTTCAGGCCGTATGTCATTATAACTATTGACAGTGAGAGGCTGTTTAGTGTGACAAGCACTGGAAGAAGCACTGGAAACGTTTAACACTGTGAAGTGGATTGCATTGGTTAAACATAACATCAGGTCCTGTTAACTTTACACATGCTTTAAACATCCGCTGTTAAAGTGATCAGCTGAGACACCTGGTACAAACATGCATCTCAAGTGTTTCTGGTGAACATTAGCTTTCATCGAAAGGAGGGTCTCTGAAAGACTCTATCGCTACATATTATTGATATAAAAATGTTTTTAATACATATTAAATGTGATATATTAATATACTATTATGAGATTGCTAATGCCTGCTGTGTTCAGAGCGGCCAAGATAACAAAATCTGCAACTCAAACATTTCTAATCATATTCATCCAAAATATAGATGGAATTTTATGTAATATAATCAAATTAGACAAAAGCTTATGTAGAGTATATAGACACACTGTACATCGACTATTGTTTTATTTATAATTTTAGAAGTAGTTTTACATCTCACTCCAAAAACATTCTGTTGAATTTACGCTAAAAACTGCAGCTGTGGTTAACCACCTTAATAATACAGGTGGAAAACAGAAAACCACATTTCATAAAAAGTGTATATATATATATGAGTCATGCAATCAAAGACAAAAACACCATAAGTCAGTGCAACACACGAGACATTAATAATAATAACAGCTGGTTGGTTGGTTAGTTAGTGTTTTATCACCATGCCAGCTTCCTTGGCTATTTTCACGGTGAGTAACAAGTTAAAAAAGCCATTTAAAAACCGTATACTGTATAAAGTTTTTAAAATTTGGTTTGATTAAAAAAACTAAAATGGTTTCTAAAGAGTTTGCAGAGTTACAATTTAATCAAATATGTTTAAGAGATACTGGACTCTGGCGTGAGTATACCATTTTTTTTATGTCAATTTTGCATATTAGTCTGGTTGAATTGGATCATTCAACCAAATCATTAAACAACAAATCAGTCTATCTGTCCATCTTTTTATGTATCTACACTCTATCTATCTGTGAGATGAAATGCATAAAGTATAAAATTCTGATTTTGCATTTCACTGTTTTATTCATTTTGAGAAATACTGAATCTGTTTTTGTGCCAGTGAGATATAAATGAGGAGACACAAAATGAACGAATATTTTTACGAGTCATTTGGTTCATTCAACGAACGAATTGACTTGGAAAAAGATTTGTTCCTTTTGATGAATGAGTTCGAACAGGAGAGTCACGAACGCGCATCACAGAACAGAGCAAAGCGACCATTTGAGCTTATAAAACTTAAACTTTGTTATTTATTTTTTAATGAGTGATCGTTTCGCTTTATAAGACCCTTAGTCATCGTCTGAAATCGTTTAAAGCCCTTTGAACAGTTTGTGGTTTGCACTGAAACTGTCTTTTGGACCGTGAACCGTTTGGTTCCCAATGAAGTCCATTATATAGAGAAAAATGCTGGAATGTTTTCATCAAAAACCTTAAATTCTTTTCGACTGAAGAAAGAATGACATGGACATCTTGGATGACATGGGGGTGATTAAATTATCAGCAAAAGTTTTTTGAAAAGTGAACTACTTTTGTAGTACTTTTGTTGTAGCATTTTTACTGTGCTGATATGAAGCTGAAATGCATGTTTGTTTGTTTTACCTTTGGGCCGATAGGACACCACTGCCACAGTGAGGTGGATCTCTCCTGGATGGAGGTCTGGAGAGGAGCTGATGGAGTAGTACCGCGGCTGTAGGAGGGGTAGCTGGGTCAAGAGAAGGGTGGAGGGGATCTGGAGGGACGGGAACTCCTCCAACACCTCCACTATGGTGGGGTTATTGTTCCACTTCCACTCCTCATACTCCTGCAAACCCTGAGGAGACACCGAATGAAGCACATGACATCAACATGATGTTCTCAGTAGCTCTGGTTTGGCACATGAGCTCTGGCAGTGAATGGCAAACGTTTAAACCATTCTGCACGCCGTGAACTGACAGCAAGAAGCGAGTAAAAAACTGTCAACGTTGTAATTTGCATCAAAGTGTTAGTCATGTGAGTGTAAAAGAGAGCCAGAAAGGGCTTTTTCAGATCTCTCTTTTTAAAAAGAGAGCTCTGACACAATGTATTTACCATCATGTCACTCCTAATCTACAGTATGTGACATTTTGAACATAAATGATAAATGAATGTTATTTTTTATAAAATAACAAGATTTTTTTTACTAGAGCTGTCAAGCTACAAAAAAGAGACCAAAAACGTATTTCATACAAACTCTACCATTATTGCCTTATTGTTTTTAATAGCAAATAATGAGTTTCAGAAACAGTGAGAGACAGAACTGAACACTGTGATTATAATTAAAGGAGTAGTTCACTTTTAAAAAAACTACTGCTGATAATTTACTCACCCCCATGTCATCCACGATGTCCATGTCATTCTTTCTTCAATTGAAAAGAAATTTAGGTTTTTGATGAAAACATTCCAGGATTTTTCTCCATATAATGGACTTCAATGGAAACCAAACGGTTCAAGGTCCAAAAGACAGTTTCAGTGCAAACTACAAACTGTTCAAAGGGCTTTAAACGATTTGAGACGATGAATAAGGGTTTTATTCATTAACGATCGCTCATTTTTAAAAAAAAAAAATAACAAAGTTTAAGTTTTATAAGCTCAAATGGTCACCTTGCTCTGTTCTGTGATGCGCGTTCGTGACTCTCCAGTTTGAACTCGATTATCAAAATGAACAAATCTTTTTTCGTGTCTTTTGGTTCATTCAACGAACAAAATGAAAAGAGTTGACTCAGGAAAAGATTCGTTCATTTTGATGAACGAGTTCGAACAGGAGAGTCACGAACGTGCATCACAGAACAGAGCAACGCGTCCATTTGAGCTTGTAAAACTTAAACTTTGTTATTTTTTTTTAAATGAGCGATCGTTTCACTTGATAAGACCCTTATTCATCGTCTGAAATCATTTAAAGCTCTTTGAACAGTTTGAAGTTTGCACTGAAACTCTCATTTGGACCTTGAACCGTTTGGTTCCCATTGAAATCCATTATATGGAGAAAAATCCTGGAATGTTTTCATCAAAAACCTTAATTTCTTTTCGACTGAAGAAAGAATGACATGGACATCTTGGATGACATGGGGGTGAGTATATTATCAGGAAACGTTTTTTAAAAGTGAACTACTCCTTTAAACTAGATGCAGAAAACTCAGTCATTGTTTATATGAAACAGTTACTTTTATTCAGCAAGGATGCATTAAATATAGTACATATTTTTACTGTATTTTTGATCAAATAAATGCAGCTTGGTGAGTTATAAGAGACTTTCTCAAAAACATTCATAAATCTTCGCTAGTGTATTCCAAATAAATGATATCAAAATATACAGAAGTAAATTGTATGTTTATTTCAATCAGGCAGAGAGAGACACTGTGGGGAGTTGCCATCCTCATTGACGTGAACCCTTTGTCTTTCTCCCCTGGTTCACTCATTTGAACCAGAATGGATGACTCACTAACTTAAGCAGCCATTTTTAGCAACATATCGAAAAATTGTTTCAGTGGGAAGCAATGAAAGAGAAATATTTCCTTGTCTTCATGTTGACACTGAGAGGCAAGTGTGAGAGAACAAGGGAAACAAAAGGAAGTGGGGAGGAGGGGGTTGATTTTCAGAGCTAATAAGTTCTCAAACTGAGAAAATTACTGCCGATTTGAGGCGGAAAAGGCAGGGACACATGTGGAGAGGAGACATGACGCCTTTTGTCTAATATGGAAGAGATGTATGAAAATGACTTTTAGATCATTACTGAGCGTTAGTATTGATGCAAATAAATGTCTTGCATGATAATTAGAGAAGCGCACAAGTAGTGTTTTCTTACCTTGCTGAGCACCTCTAGTCTCTTTCTTTGTTTCTCATTAGTCACTAGAGGAGCAAACTGTTGCAAAAGTTGAGGACTAGGAGGGGTGGTTATGTCCAGGAAGTATTTGAAAGCCTGATAGATGGTGCAGGGTGGAATACGACTCTCATCCGTCCAGTTGCTTATCACACCTGCAGAAGATGAAGAGGTTCAGATTGGTTAAGAATGCAGATATGACCAAGTTTTATATTCATTTATTCCTGGTTTAGACTAGCAGCCGATACTTAGATACACGTTATTTTATTTATGTACTCCCATGTTCTTCCAAACCTGTATGACTCTTTCTCCATAAAAATATGAAGGCAACATGCATTGATATCAAGCTCCAAACATAAAAGTATGAAGTGTGTACTGTATTTGACTCATAGTAAAGTTTTGAGCTAATATGTCCATTTTAGCTGCTAATAAGTACATTTCAGGTTCTAATATGTACATTTTAAGTGGTAATATGTACATTTTAAGTGTTAATATGTAACTTTTAGCTGCTAATATGTCAATTTCATAAGCTAATATGTCCATTTTAGGTGCTAATATGTACATTTTGTGCTAATATGTACATTTCATGAGCTAATATGTCCATTTTAGGTGGTAATATGTGCATTTTAGGTACTATTATGTAAATTTTAGGTGTTAATATGTAAATTATAGCTGCTAATGTCAATTTCATGAGCTAATATGTCCATTTTAGGTGCTAATATGTCAATTTCATGAGCTAAAATGTCCATTTTAGGTGGTAATATGTACATTTTAGGTACTAATATGTACATTTTAGGTGTTAATATGTAAATTTTAGGTGCTAATATGTACATTTCAGGTGCTAATATGTAAATTTTAAGCGGTAAAATGTCCATTTTAGGTGCTAATATGTCAATTTCATGAGCTAATATGTCCATTTTAGGTGGTAATATGTACATTTTAGGTACTATTGTGTACATTTTATTTGTTAATATGTAAATTTTAGCTGCTAATATGTCAATTTTATGAGCTAATATGTGCATTTTAGGTGCTAATATATCAATTTCATGAGCTAAAATGTCCATTTTAGGTGGTAATATGTACATTTTAGGTACTAATATGTACATTTTAGGTGTTAATATGTCAATTTCATGAGCTAATATGTCCATTTTAGGTGCTAATATGTACATTGTAGGTGCTAATATGTACATTTTAGGTGTCAATATGTACATTTCAGGTGCTAACATGTATGTTTTAGGTGCTAATATGTACCACTAAGGTACCAATATGCAGTCTTTGGGTACAAAAGTGTACCTTTTGAAAAGGCACAGCCCCAGTGACAGCTTTTGTACCTTTTTTTCTGAGACTGACGACTAACTTAATGTGACATTCAGATATTCACAAAAATGCAAATGAGATTTGAGAGTTATGGTGGAAGGGAAAATGTAAGCAAACAATGTCTTAAATTTGAGCTTTCCCCCAACACATTAAACTACTATATGCCTTCAGAGGACTTTGAATATAGTGTACAGGTATTTTGGACTTTTTTATCCTTTTTTGAGACCCAGAAAAGAAAGTCAAATGGGGTTAGAAGGACATGTGGATGAGTAAATGATGACGGTTTTCATTTGTAAGTGACCTGTGCCCTGATAATGTGTCCAAGGCACCTACTTTTTTTAAAAAAAATAACTCTTTTGAGCACAATAATGCAGGCTTCAATGCGAACACATCTGTAATGATTGTCAGATCATGGAGAAAGAGTTACAGCAACCTCATATTCCCTCTGTAAAGGTCACTAGCCAGTTATCAGTCATCCTGACATATTTCTCAAGGAAAGGTGAGGAATCTCACTTGAGCTAACCCTTTTAAAAGACACTGATAAGTAAGTCCTATATGATCAGTCAGTAACACCAAAATACAAAATGCATGCACACTTACTGTAACACTGTCAGGTTAAGCATAATGAGTTTGTGAATGCAAATGTACTGTAAGTGATGTCAGCGCATACATTTAGAGGAGTGAATTGTACAATTTATAAACCCTCAGAATATACTACAGGATCTGTTGTAAGTATGGTATCCTTATGGATATCAGTGTTATTGTAAGTGATATGATTGCAAGCTAGCTCGCTCTCCAGTAAATGGGACATGATCATCTCTATGGACCAGGTTACCCTGATCCTTGGCTCATCATGAACACACCGTTCGGCAGAAAATTGCATATTGAGAAAGCCTTTCCTCTGTGTTCAAAAGGAAAAAAATTACTTATGTTGGATCGGGGGGCTGGCAGACTTATTTGGTTATTTCAGATTATGTCTTAATGTAGATTCTGTCATTTTCCATTAGATAACAAAGCAGATGTTATTTTGGAAAGTTGAGATGCTTTGAAGCTAGACTGTTATTCTAGAAAAGTAATATTATTTAGTTTTGTGTCAGATTTTGCATGTTTTTAGCGACAAAAAAACATATTTGCATGCATTTCATAGTTACCCAATGCTGTGTTTCTTTCCTCCAAGAACTCCACTTTCACAATTTGATTGACAGGTGGTGCATCTTCCAGTTTTTCGATAAGAGTTGTAACCAGATCTTCGTTGTTTCCGGGGAAAACGCCTAAATGGTCACCAGGCAAGTATTTCAGGTTCTCGTGGTTGTTGGCATCAAGACGCACAAATATAGTCGATCGGCTGTTAGAGAGGAAGTGACGAATCATTGTAATACGAAACAGTTGTAGTCATCACTTAAAGGGATAATCCACTTTTTTTGGAAATAGGCTCATTTTACCACTCCCCCAGAGTTAAATAGTTGACTTTTAACATTTTCGAATCCATTCAGCCGATTTTCTGATGTTTAGAAGAATATCAGTAACAAGACAGTTTCTGGTCTCATTGACTTCCATAGTATATTTTTTTTCCTACTATGGAAGTCAATGAGACCAGAAACTGTCTGGTTACCGATATTCTTCTAAATATCAGAAAATCGGCTGAATGGATTCGAAAATGTTAAAAGTCAACTATTTAACTCTGGGGGATTTATAAAATGAGTCTATTTCCAAAAAAAGTGGAGTATCCCTTTAAAGCTGCAGTCCAATATTTTCCCTCTTTGTCGCCATCTCTGTTCGAAATCTGCAATTGCAGTCATTCCCGGAATTATCAACTTTACGCAAGCAACTTTTCAGAGTTTAATAAACGATTGCAACATAGCATTAACATTTTATTATTTTCTTTTAAAAAAATAGAGTTTAAACCTATCCAAAACACACCAATCCTCAATAGATTTATTTCATAGAAAAGAGCAAAAGCTTCTCATAAAATATGGGAGATGGCAACAATTGCTGAGGAAGGATTAGAAACCATTTTTTAAGGTAAAACTCAGTCAAGGGTAATTGTGAAAGACTCTCATGACAATATAATTCTGAGAAATGTACATACTTGGATCTGGCACTTTGTAGGTTCTGTCTTTGCAGAAATTTGGCCCCGTAAACTTTCTTCTTGTGGATGCTGTAAAGCGCTGAGAGTGGATACAAAAACCAATCAACAGTTAAAAACGAGCTGCGTGAAATTAAGTCTATACTAAAGTCTCAATCAAAAGGCACAAGATCATTTAGCGGCCCAACGACTTGATTGGCTATAAAACTCGTGATGGAGCCGACCCGCCCATTTCAAGATCATTTCGAGGACTTTAGATGCAATAGTAATAAAGTCTGTGACATAGGAAATCATATCTGGAAGCCCTAAATGCATTGTTTGCACTTTCATCAATTGAATAAGGAAGTGTTTACAATCCTCTGGGTGATGCTAACACGGCGCTGAGATAATCCGTATCAAGCTAATGAGCCACTAAAATTGCAGTCCCTTCAAGAGTCAGTTGGCATGCGTCATAAAGTTTGAGGCAAATAAAAAGAGCTTTTCCATTCACAGGGGAAGACTTTAAGTCTCATTTAATTTAATAAAAGCTTATTGGCTTTCTGAAATGAGTCATTCCTTAATAAATGGAAGCGACTAGTGCAGCAACGTACCTTGCGTTAGTGTCGGTGCCTCCACCGTGTATGTCATCCGGAACTTGCTTTTCTTCCAGCTGCGATCGTTACAATTCAATGAATCGTTCGCTTTCTCGATATTGACATCGTCGCCGACACAGAAAACGTCACATGCCGCCTGGGACAAAAAGGATTAAAAGGGTTCAAAGTAGGCAACTTTTTATGATGTATCATGAGCTAAACCATATGTACAAGTGCAGTGCAAGAAATATACACTGTAAAATCTAAATTAAATGGTTTTTAACACTGTAAAGCCTGAAAGTAAAAAAATAAATAAATGGAAAAGATTTCAAGTTCCATTAAACAAAGTTTGCATGTCTGTTTTTTGTGGAGTATCGTATTTAATGCATCATTTTATTGAGACTATGAAGTTCAGAAGCCCAAACCAAGCAAAAATATTCAAGTTAGTCCAGTGTGTGGATATTTATACGCCAAAAAGTAGAATGAATACATTATAATAAAAGGTCTTTCGAACTTAAAGTTAATTCTAAAACGTAATATTCAACAATAATATTGATCTAAATGTACTAAAGCTGTAGTATGAACTGAGTTTTTATTTTTGCAGAACTGGTAAAGAGATGAAAAGAAGTAATAATTGATGATCTTTACAATAGAACTGAATCAACACTGAACTAATTTCAGCTGAACAACAGGCAAAATGCATAATTTTCCTGTTTATCACTGTAAAGCTGCTTTGAAACAATCTGTACTGTATAAAACGCTATAGAAATGAAGGTGACTTGACTTAAAGGAGTAGTTCACTTTAAACAAAAAAAAAACTTTTGCTGATAATTTATTCACCCCCATGTTATCCAAGATGTCCATTTCTTTCTTTCTTCAGTCGAAAAGAAATTAAGATTTTTGGTGAATGAACCAAATGACTCGGAAAAAGATTTGTTCATTTTGATAAACGAGTTCGAACAGGAGAGTCATGAACGTGCATCGCAGTACAGAGCAAGGCGACCATTTGAGCTTATAAAACTTAAACTTTGTTATTTATTTTTTAAATGAGTGATCGTTTTTCTTTATAAGACCCTTATTCATCTTTTGGAATCGCTTAAAGCCCTTTGAACAGCTTGCAGTTTGCACTGAAACTGTCTTTTAGACCTTGAACCGTTTGGTTCCCATTGAAGTCCATTATATGGAGAAAAATCCTGGAATGTTTTCATCAAAAACCTTAATTTCTTTTTGACTGAAGAGAGAAAGACATGGATATCTTAGATGACATGGGGGTGAGTAAATTATCAGCAATTTTTTTTTTCAAAAGTGAACTACTCTTAAGTAAAAAAATTAATATGACGGAATCAACCGGACAACTAAATAGATCTTTGAAAGAATAACTGGCCCCCACATATTTGCCATTATTTACTTTAGTTACAAAAATGTATGGTGAATAAAATTATTATTATTTTTTCTCCTTCAAATAAACAATCATTGATTGTAAAGCACCATAAAAGTAAAAGTCTATACTACTTTTAAGTTTGGGTTGTTCCTCGCACAAAGCTGTTGTAAGTAATTATTTAAAGTAACAACTGCAAATGCATCACATTCTCCAGTGTAGGTAATTTTTTAAGTCGAAAGCAACGATAAACAAACACAAACAACACATGCAAGGTAGTGACTGCAGCCCACAGTTTGCTCAGGGCAGTACCTTGAAGACCTTCTTGGCCCACGTTCTGAAGGATTCCTCTTGGCCGCAGAGTTCGTCTCCCTCTCCCATGCGCATAATTCGTTCCCCACCGAGCTCTTCGAACAGCGTGTCCACTGCGTGGGCAAACGCACAGAAATGTGGGTATGCCCGAGAGCCAAGGCCAAACACAGAGAATCTGTATGGGAGAAACGAAGTGTTGAAAACACTTCAAGCTCAAGAACACAAACAACAACAATAGCGTACACACACACACAAAAAGACACACCATATATACAAAAACAAGTGTTTTATAAGAGTGGGATGGTTGTGGACATCAGGCCAAAGGCTGTGAGCTTTGATCCTAAAACTATGAAAACAGGATGAAATTCAAGGCAAGAGTGGTTATGTTACGCAAGCATGTGCACACATGCAAAGACATGCAAAAAGTGTGAAATTTCTTTTGATTGCTTTAGAATGGAAGTTCTTTTCAAAACTAAATTTCTTTTATGCTTTCTGTATTTCAGTTTTGAAGAAAGTGATGAATTTAAATTAAGTGACAGACACCAGAAGAAACGCACACACTACATAATAGGACAATGTCACCACAAAGTTGTGTGTGTATGTATATATATATATATATATATATATATATTTATTTATTTATTAAGGCTGTCAAATGATTAATCGCATCCAAAATAAAAGTTTGTGTTTACATAATATATGTGCGTGCACTGCGTATAATTATTTTGTATATATAAATACACACATGCTTGTATATATTTAAAAAAATATTTTCATATATATACTGTATATAGATTTATATATAATTTATATTATATATAAATATAAATATTTTATATATAAATAATATTTTTTTCTTAAATATACATGCATGTGTGTGTATGTATTTATATATATACAAAATAATTATACACGCACATATATTATGTAAACACAAACTTTTATTTTGGATGCGATTAATCATTTGACAACCCTAATAAATATATATATATATATATATATATATATATATATAAATGAACATAAACATTTGTTTTTAACTATTTTTTTGAATATATGTTAGAAATTATGCATTAGATAAATATTACACAATGCAACTTTTACTTTTTTTTTAAATGTTTTGCATTAAAAAAACAAAATGAAGCATATTCCCAAGGGTTTTCATTGAATCCAAAAGAAACTATCAGAAAATAAGTATATTAATTTTATGAAATGTAGGCCTATTTTAGGACCATAAAGAATTTTTGCTCTACATTTTGCCTATGTAATAATTTATGTGTTGTGATTATTACCTAATACGTAATAATTTGTGTAAATTATTTTTTTTTGATTTATCAATTAAAGAATAAAAGTACAAAAAAATTCTCAAAAATCTATATTTTTAAATTCCATTTAAGTATTTATTGATCATTTTTTACATTTCATTAATGAGAATGTAATAGTGCTTAATTGGGCTTTTAAATGCAAAAATATACATTTTTATAATTTTTAATTGCATTGCATAATGCATAACTCATCTAACATTCTAAAAAGCCACAAAAAAAAAGTAATATTAAAATATGTCAGTGCCGTTGATTTGTCTCACAAATCTCAAAAAACATTTCTGCTTTACATCTTTGCATCATTTATAAAAGCTACTTAAATGTTGTAATTTAACTAAGGCCTAATCCTGGCTTAACCTAAACCCTGTCTGTGAAACCAGGCCTAAATGTTTTTCTAAAGTACAGTATACACATCAAATCTACACAAATTCACATCCAGGCACCACAGTACCTGACATTAGCAAGTGGTCCAGTGCTCTCAAAGTTGGCTTTGGTTTCAGGTTCGTCACTGGAGGATTTGCGGGTATCAGAATATGAAGAAACGCTGTTAAAACGCACTTTGTATGTCCTGAGAGAGAGAGAGAGAGAGATGAATGAATGGTTAATTAATATTATGCGTAAATGTGTATGTCTGGTGCATATATGTTGACTTGGTGTAGGTGTGTGAACTGAAACACTGAAAAAAAAATTAATTATAGGAAAGCAGATTGGTGGGAGGATGAGAAGAAAATCACTCGCACACACATACACAGAGACTCACTTTCTGTCCTCTACGCTGGTGGTGGGATGTCTCATCTCCATCAGAGCCGCACCAAATTTCTATAGCATGGAAAAGGGGAGAAAGAGAAACAGGAGAGAAGTTACTGGCCCTTCCCACGCATGTTCACCAGGTTCTCCACTGTACAGTGTATGTGTGAAGTCCTTTATCATCATGATGAGCACATTGTGTTGTGTTGACAATTTGATTCAAAGCAGAAGAAAATGATTGATGTGCAAACTTGCACTTTAATAACTCACCTCTCCATTTTCAGGAGGGTCCCCATTGCCGAACGTGCTCGTCACCACTAAAACAAGAGTCTCGTGTTCCAAGTCGACCGTGTCATATTCATCCATGGACGTCACCTGCAGGATCATATAATACCGGATTATGCACATCACACAATGCTGCTTTATGTACACTACCAGTCAAAGTTAGTTTTGGATCAGTAAGATTTTGGGCCCTATTTTAAAGATCTGACGCAGGTATCAAGCGCTTTGTGGGCGGGTCTTAGGCGCTGTTGCTATTTTACCAATGGGATAAATGACTCTGAGGCGACCATTTGAGCTTATAAAACTTAAACTTTGTTATATTTTTTTAAATGAGCGATTGTTTCGCTTGATAAGACCCCTATTCATCGTCTGAAATCGTTTAAAGGGATACTCCACTTTTTTTTGGAAATAGTCTCATTTTACAACTCCCCCAGAGTTAAACAGTCGAGTTTTACCGTTTTCGAATTTTAGCCGATTTTCTGATATTTAGAAGAATATCCATACAACACTCACCATTGCAATCTTTACAGTTTAATCGGCTGGCCTTCATTACATACCGGGCGTCAGAAACACTGGTATCTTTTTATTTATAAATGCTTACTGTGTAAAACTCCACCTTATCTACAATCATTAATTTCGAGAGCAATCCCCTCTATGAATCTTCGTTCTAGCTAGTATATCACTCTGGTGGCTACTAAAGCTCGTACTTCGTTCGGACGCCTCTCCTTTCAGTTCTCTGCTGCCAATGATTGGAATACACTTCAAAAATCTTTGAAACTTGAATCTATTGTCCCGTTAATCACTTTTAAATCATTGTTAGCAAATTTACTGTCGGACCATTGTACATGCTAACCTGATCTGTGCACTTGAACTACAGAGCTGTATTAATTTTTTATGTTAATTGAGTACAACTTTGTCTTGTAATTTTATGTGTAACTTATGTCTTTGTACCTCGATGCTTTTTTTGGCCAGGTCGTCATTGTAAATGAGAATGTGTTCTCAACGTACTCACCTGGTTAAATAAAGGTTTTATTATTACTATTATCAGTAACCAGACAGTTTCTGGTCTCATTGACTACGATAATATATTTTTTCCTACTATGGAAGTCAATGAGACCAGAAAATGTTTGGTTACTGATATTCTTCTAAATATCAGAAAATCAGCCAAATGGATTCGAAAATGGCAAAACTCGACTGTTTAACTCTGGGGGAGTTGTAAAATGAGACTATTTCCAAAAAAAAGTGGAGTATCCCTTTAAAGCCCTTTAAACAGTTTGCAGTTTGCACTGAAACTGTCCTTTGAACCTTGAACCATTTGGTTCCCATTGAAGTCCATTATACACAGATTCTATATAGAACCTTAAAAGGTTCTAAAGCGCTAAGTATTTGGAACCCCTAAAATGCAATGCATGTGAATGATCACAAAATTCAAGATATGGGGGTTAAAAAATGTAATTAATCAATATCACACCAAGAGTGCCATTTCAGTTTTTATCCTCCAAAAATCTGCATGATTAAAATGTGATATTAAGTTACTACAACAGTTTAATAAACAATAATTTAATAACAACTACAAAATGTTGCAGAATAATATAATATATGAATGAATAATAGTCTTTAAAGAACCTTTGTGCCAAAAGTGTTTTTTCTTGTCATTATTGAACCTTTTTTAGCATAAAATGTCCTTTAGAGTTGAGTAAAGAACCTAAATATATAGAACCCTTTTTTTCTAAGAGCATGAAGAAAAATCCTGGAATGTTTTCATCAAAAACCTTAATTTTCGACTCTGAAGAAAGAAAGACATGGATATCTTGGATGACATGGGGGTGAGCAAAAGTTTTTTAAAGTGAACTACTCCTTTAATTGCATTATTTAACATGAGCGAACAATTAAAAAGTGCAACAAAAATTCCATTGGGGAGAGTCAGGGTTGTCAGCAATCATGTAATCTAGTTACCAGTACGGTTTGTGAGAACATACACAATGCTCATTTTGATGTGATTGGTTTTTCTGTCTCATTTGTAAGCCAGGAGCAAGTTTGGCTATTAGATCAGCGTTCGGAGAGATTTTAGGCAAAGTTTTCGAGTGTGAAAAATCACACAATGTGCATCAAGAATGGGAGGCACGTTATCTCTTGATCCTGACGTACTGCCAAAAGGGGTGTAGCGGTAATGAACAGTTCGTACGGCGCCTAACGAGCAGCTAATGCGCCATGATACAATTAACCGAGTCGACGCATCAGTGCGTGTGGCAGGGCAAACGCCTTCGGGACATGCAGAAATAGAGAGAAGCCTCATCTCTGCGTCTTCTGCATGTAAATCACGTAATAACAAGCGCACATGAACGAGATTGATTATTCTGCTAGATTATAAAAATAACTTTGCATTTAAATGCTATCCCAAGGCTAAAGACTTGGACTCAATACGCTCGTTTTAGATGTCACAAAGCTCGGAGTGTAACGTGATCTCGACTTTACCTACAGATCAATGCCTGGGTGCAATGATTCTTGACATCTTATGGCACTGGAGCAAAAGAAAATGTGGCAAGTGACATTTGCGTAAGCTCTCGCATAGAACGCTTTGGTGTGAAAATGGCTCTCTCTCACTCTTTTTTTTGATTTTGGTTGTGAAACTAAAGGGATATGTGGATATACATGTCTTTGTCATTTTGTTTACATCAATGTTTATGAGCAAATCCACTGGAGGCATTGATCTCGGATGAATGGGAAGGGTTTTAATACGTGTGGTTCAATAAGCCCGTCATTCTTACCTTGGCATCAAACGCGTGCTTGAAAATCTCACAGAGCGTTTTTGCATAGTCCTGCGATTTCCCAGTTTCTGTAGCGAACAAGATGGTGGCTTTGACTCTCTTGGCCATGGCCTGTCCCATGAGTTTGGCGGAGAATTTCACAGCCCTGCAAAGTCACACACAAACACGTCAGTCGCAGATATGTCAATATCAATAGGTCATTGCTGCATATAGCGCTTTATGCAATATAGATTATTTCAAAGCAGCTTCACAGAAGTAAACTAGAAAATAACAGAATGACGCAAACTTAATCAGATATGCGACCAGCTCTAAAAAGACAATAGTGTCATTCAACTCGTTTGGTCAGTGTCGATTCAGTTCAGTTCGATAACTTTGTAAAGTTAAAGGAGAAGTTCACTTTTGAAAAAACTTTTGCTGATAATTTACTCACCCCCATGTCATCCAAGATGTCCATGTCATTCTTTCTTCAGTCAAAAAGAAATTAAGGTTTTATGATGAAAACATAACAGGATTTTCTCCATGTAATGGACTTCAATGGGAACCAAACGGTTGAAGGTCCAAAAGACAGTTTCAGTCCAGCTTCAAACTGTTGAAAGGGCTTTAAACGATTCCAGACGATGAATAAGGGTCTTATCTAGCGAAACGATCACTCATTTAATAAATAACAAAGTTTAAGTTTTATAAGCTCAAATGGTCGCCTTTTTCTGTTCTGTGATGAGCGTTTGTGACTCTCCTGTTCGAACTAGTTCATCAAAATGAACAAATCTTTTTCCGAGTCATTTGGATCATTCAACAATGAAATGAACAATGATTAAACTTTTTTTTTTTTTTAAATGAGCGATTGTTTCACTTGATAAGACTCTTATTCATCATCTGGAATCGTTTAAAGCCCTTTGAACAGTTTGCACTGAAACTGTCTTTTGGACCTTGAACCGTTTGGTTCCCATTGAAGTCCATTATATGGAGAAAAATGCTGTAATTTTTTCATCAAAAACCTTAATTTCTTTTCGACTGAAGAAAGAAAGACATGGACATCTTGGATGACATGAGGGTGAGCAAATCATCAGCAAAAGTTTTTTCAAATGTGAACTACTCCTTTAATTATGAAACAAGTTCATTCCAGCTATAAGCAGCTCTACAGAAGACAATAGCGTCATTATTCAGCTTAAGTAAGTTCAATGTTGCTTCAAATCAGTTCAAAACGGTGTCCGTGTTGCAAAATTAATCAATTATGAAAAATTATAAGCTCTACATAAGGCAATAGTGTCATCAAGCTCAATTCAGTTAGGGTTAGAGTTGGTTTTGTTCTCATTCAATAGTGTCAGTGTAGTCAAATCGATAATATTCCTGAATATTCCATGTCTTTTTCCTGGGTTACGGGTTATAATATCAGAAAGGATGAATTGTTGCACTAAAAATCTCATCGATTGTGACAATGTGCATCGCAATTCTTGAATATTATCTCTTAGCGAGAGTTTAACACACTGACAGACCCTTTCCCCTCATTTCCCAGACCACACAATCACATAAACGTAGCTACTTATATCCAGCGTGCAATTACAGTAATAGCGCAGAGTTGAAGAGACGCTGAAGGAAACCTAAGTGTGATTCAGTGAGTTAAACTCTCACAATTCACAGACATTCAAGCATTATTGTGAGGAAAATACACTGGAAGGCTCTCTTAAAAAAGCCATTAACACAAACACTTGCTGAAATTCCCGAGCTATGTGTAAAAGATATAATAACAGGTTGGCAAAGGTTTGGAGCGCTGCAGATGTCCGACCCCGGAAGCATCATACGGGTTTAACTCGACATACACTTTGCACTCAAGACAAACACAAACTGTGCGTAGGTCTTGAGCTCTTCACCCACTCACTTGGCAAGTTTCTTGAATCCAATCGTTCTTTTCTTTGTGGGTGTTCCATTCACTCCTTTCCACACGTGAGTGTTCCATGGGTCAGACTAGAGAGAGAGAGAGAGAGAGAGAGAGAGAGAGAGAGAGAGAGAGAGAGAGAGAGAGAGAGAGAGAGAGAGAGCTCTTTCAATTATGAGCACAACAGGCTAACTGTGGAAAGTGATTGTAATACAAGAAAAGAATCATAAAACACAGACACGGACACAAGTTTGTGTTTTCAATGGCTGGTTTCAATCATCAATGAGTTATTTTTCATGGGTTTTTGGTTAAATGGCTGAATAATAATCTATATCCATTATAATCTAATAATGAATGTCTGTGGTCCAAACAAACTCAAGATATTTTCAAATTTATTCCACAACATAAAATACATCAGTAATACCCCACTCTGCCGATTGCATTTAGGCTTTAAAGGGGTCATGAACTGTTTTTTTTAAATTTTATTATATTGTTGTCTGAGGTCAACTTATGACATTTGCTTGGTTTTTGCATTCAAAAACATTAAAATGAATAAGCAATAGGCGATTTTCTACCCTAGTTTTGAGCCAAACTCATAAACGCTCGTTTTTTTATGGGCGTCTCGCATTGAAGACTTGGAAGTAAACGTCCACTGCTGTGAGTGGAGAACAGTTTTGCATATTATAATGAGTTTCAGTCTCGATCCGGTTTGTCATCACGAGGTTGGCATCTATGTTATTAAGTTATGCGTGTAATGCGCGAATCGGTAGGCGGGGCTAAACCGGCCGTGTTGAAGTAGGCGTTGATCTTCTTCTGCGGGGGTGGGGTTTTATTCTCTTTGATATCATAGTTCCCCACTTTGAAAAACGAGTCGTTTGCTGAGGCTGGTGTCAATAAAAGCTTTTATTGGACTAACAAGGACGTTTTCACTTCTGAAAATTACAGGATATTCTTATAATATGATGACCTTAGATTTCAAAACTCAAGAAAAATTTGATTTCTCAGTTCTTCACCCTTTTAAAAATGTATAAAAGTAGTGTTCAGTTGTGAAGATTATCTTGAGTAACAATATGTGTAAAAATCATTACACTTTTTCCTCAAAAACATTACATTTCTTTTCCACTGAAGAGACAAAGATATGAACATCTTGGATGGCTTTGGGGTGAGTAAATTATCAGAAAATGTTCATTTTGAGTTGAACTAATCCCGTAAGAGACTACCTAACCACTGTAAACCGGAAATGTTTATACCCGTTTTCCGGTTCGAACGCTGGGCGCTCGGCATAACCCCTAAATTACTCGCTACATGAAAGGTGATATCTAAAGTAGGGTGCAATTTAATGCTTATGTATGATTTTACAGACAAACAATCAAAATATTGCAATGACTTAAACTGGACAAAACATTTACCTGGTACTCAAAGGAAGGTGTTAGGCGATAGTTGAGCATTTCCTGATGGAAAACGGGTGTGATGCTGCCGGACATGGGTGGCACTATCCAAACCCAGTCACCCGGGCAGCCTCCCCTCACTCTGTACTCATTCTCCATGTGCTTCATGAAGGACTCAGTGGCCGAGTGATGGTCTACTATGGTGACCTTTGACATCTATAAAAGGAAAAATTGGAAAGAGGAAGGCTGCTTACATCCTGGTTGGGAAAAAAATGCTTTTGTGCAATGACTTCAGCTGAATAATGGGACTATTGTGTTTTTAGAGCTGCTTTACAGCAGAATTGAACTCATATTATTGATCATTTTTATGTCTATCAATGCAAAGCTGCTTTGAAACTATCCGAAAACACTTTACTTGAAGGTGTGTTCATAAGACTAACATGACACCTTCATAAACATGACATTTGTTATGAATATGAGGTTTTATGCATGTTTGTGACAACTGTTATTAAGAGTCATTCGCTCAATAATGAAAATTTTAATGCAAATGTGACTTTGTTTGAGATGTCTTTGTTATGACAACTTGACATAAACCATAATCATAACCTGCCAGTGTCTTTGTCATGACAACTTGACATAACTTGACATCTGTATTGTATAAAGTGCTATGTAAATAAAGGTAACTTGACTTGAATCAACCAGTATTGTATTTCTTTTTAAAATGGTAATCTAATTTCATGCTAAAACACATAATGCTGAACAACAATGTAAAAACTGATTCTTAAATGAAGAAAATAATGAAAAATAAAAGAGGTACAATGTTAGATTTTGGGTTTACTTTATCCTTTTCAAAACAGGTAATTTAGAATACATTGTTTTTTACTATAATATACAATTATCAGATGTTCTGTAATATAATCATAAGCAAAATCCAATAAAATGTCAAAGCTTGACGAAGGTAATATTGCCCATTCCCAAAAGGATGCAGTACGAACAGCAATTACGGCCATCATTTTGTGCATTTGTGGACATGGTTATTTTCAAATGCGTTTTAGATAGCTTGTAATGCTTAATGCAGCATGTTGACGCAAGTCAATACAACCTGCTATTAAACCCTCAGATTGGCTTATACTGCAGCAATTCGAGTTTTCCAAGAAGATTTAATTGTTATCTGTCATTGTTTTGACTCCATCCGCAATTATGAAATATAAGAAACCAAACACGGCTACTTACTAACGTCTAATTAGTTTATCAGTGTTCAAACCGTACAGTAAAAGCCTTTTTAGCCGGGAATAAGGACTTGTGGGTAAACAAACTGCAGGGGGTGTGTAATAAATCTCAATAAACACGCTCCCTTCAGTCACAGGAGCTTTCCGTTAAATGTCCAAGGTGCTTAACTCAATATACAATATATAGAACAGAAGGGATTCAGTCTTTTGATTTATGGTTATGTTTTGTCTCTATGAATGCTGCATAAATGTGAATGCAGGGATTTGCTTTTAGCCTCTTGGGGAAGCTGTGTAAAGAGATGGACTGGAAAAATGTGATACTGGCAAATATAAATAAACGTGACTGGAAATGAGAATGAGTGTAAGATTACATGTGGGTGAACCTCACAAAGCCTGTCAAAAACATGTCTGGGTTGTGTTTGACAACAAAATCAAAAGGAAAAAAATAATTAGAAATGATATTCTGTATAAAGATACAATGAAGTCTATTTTTAGGGGCTTTTTTGACGTTGTGAGGATATATAAATGACATGTTTTTACTTTGTAAAATATATTTAAACAGCACTGCTTTTAAATTACACTGATTTTATTTTATAAACTGTATACTGTAGATATGTTTGTGTATATTTATGTGTGTGTGTGTGTGTTGATTTAGTATCATTAAAATATTGAGATACTAGTTATATTCATATTTTGAATCATTTTAAATTTGTGGATTTTCTATTTTAATTTTTCATTGTAACTTTATGAATTTTTTACATAAGCCTGTTTTTTTTTACAGCATTTTTATTCATTTTTTTATTTCAGTTTTTCAGATTTTGTTGTTTTAATACATCAAGAAAGAGCCAAATTGTTCAAACTTTAGTTATATACATATTTTGAATCCTTTTAATTTTTTTTGATTTTCTATTTTAATTTTTCATTGTAACTTTATGTATTTTTTACAGCATTTTTATTCATTTTTTATTTCAATTTCAATTTTAGTTGTTTTAATACATCAAGAAAGAGCCACATTGTCCAAACTCTAAATGCTACTAAAATAGGCTGGATTTTCTTTATGATTTTAAATATGATTCTGACGTGTTTCATGAGTTTCATCCATCCATGTGTGTTCATCCTACCTGGAAGCTATAAAGGACTGCGATGTTGATCTCCACCAGTGCCTGGTCCTTCCACAGGGATGAAGTCTTCCTCGTGTCCAGCCCCATCATTGTAGCTACTTCCTGAAATGGAGGGAATTAATCATACTGTACAGGGAGAGTATTCATACTGTATTCTCTCTGGATCTGACCCGAGGTTAATAGAACTGCCAATCATGATCTGCCTCTATGACAGATCTGGCCTGACCAGCAAGCTCTCTAAAAATACACTTCCAGTCAAAACTTTGGACACACCTGACATGAATATGTATTTCTCATGATCTTAAAAACGTTTGCTCTGAAGGCTGATTCTTGCATTTTTACAAACTAGTATTGGAAATGTAAAATCATATTGATTTTCAGGTGTGGAATAACATGAAACTGAATGATTAAAGATCTTCTTTTTTATATATGATTTGAATATGATTATGAAAGCAGCATGTTTGTTAATTAAAATCTGCTTAAAGGGATAGTTCACTTTGAAACCAATTTTTGGTATGTTTTAAGGGCATCCAAGATGTAGGTGTCTTTGTTTCCGCAGCAGTTTCAGTTTTGATATTTTTAGGTCAAACCGTTCTTGTCTGTCAGGCATATAATGGAGTTCTATGGTCACCACCTCAAAGAGCGTGCACAGAGAAGTCCAAATTAAATATGATTTAATGACTCGTAAATGTAAGTACATATTTATGGCCTAAGACACAAAACAAGCTGTTTGTGTGAGAAAACGAACAGTGTTTATATCGTTTTTACCTCTTTTAACCAAAAAAGAGCCGCTTTGTGACTGTGCTTACAAGAGGTAAAAACAATATAAATACTGTTCGTTTTCTCACACTAACCGCTCATTTCGTGTCTTAGGCCATCAATGTGTACTTACATTTACGAGTCATTAAATCATGTTTAATTTGGACTTCTCCGTGCATGCTCTTTGAGGTGGTGACCATAGACCTCCATTATATGATTGACAGACAAGAACGGTTTGACCTAAAAATATCAAAATTGAAACTACCGTGGAAACAAAGACACCAACATCTTGGATGCCCTTGAGGTGACTAAAACATATCAAAAATTTATTTCAAAGTGAACTATCCCTTTAAATTACAGAGAGCAATTAACTGTAATATACCATATAATTAACTTAATCCATTATAATGAATGATAAAACACAAGAATGTTTTTCCTAATTTCCAGCTGGGGTACAATATCTAATTCATTTGCATGTTTGGTTAAGTTTGGGATCAAAAGTGTGATTTTTTTTAGACATTCTCAGTGGTGCAGATGTGATTTACGGCTGTCGGTACCTCAAGTATGTTGTATCGAGAGCTGTCGCAGAAGTCTCTGACTCCGATCTCGGTCCCCATGTACCAGCCGCTGAAGGGACAGGCGGTGAACTCCAGTCCTCCGATCTCTAACAGCATGCTTGACACGGCAGGAAGGCCGTACCACTTTAGATTCAGCTCCCTAAACCATTCAAACCTAGACAGACACAGACAGGAGAGTGGACAATATTAAACCCAGCACAGAGAGAAAAGTAACATGCACCGAAAAGTTCTTGGGATTTATTTGCATAACATATTGCAGTCAGCAGAACATCTTGGCATTTGCAGATGTACATCATTAAGCTTGGAGAGTATACCATTTAGAGTTTATCATAATTTCTCTGTAAGCAATTGCAAAAACATAGTAAGCACTGCCAAAACTGTCATTATCTCGAAACCAGCACCTGCAGGTGTCTCAGGTGTTGTGCTAAAAGGCAAATAAAGACCACCTGTCTGATATAAATGCAGAATGGCTGATCTAACCAGAAGTATTCACACAATTATTGCTTTAAATATTGCTGTGATCGAGTCCATTATTGTCACAGCACCATACCAGGAATTTTCCCACAAGCGAAACCATATGGAAATGCATCTCCTCCATTTAGATATGTTTGTTTGCCTGGTCAATTCTTTGAGCGTTTTGGGAAAAACTGTTAATAATGGGCATTATATCAATGCAAACGTTGAGTTCTGAAATGTCTCGTAATGGTAGTATTTCTATCTGTGCTTCAGATTTCTTAACCCTAAAACCATTTTCTGGACAAATGTGGGCAAAATAGTTTTGATTGAGTTTTTAAAAATACTTCCCTTGATCTGAGCGGTACAAGACTTGGCTGCTTTTCCTAAGTTTGCCTGCTGAACATACACAATTTTTTTTTACTCAATTCTACAATGTTAAGTGGGTGAAAAAAGAAAACCCCTTAATCTTGTATTTGGGTCAAAAATGGGCACACATAGAAATAAATGGGAAAAACTGTAATTTAGAGCGTCCTAAAATAAGCCAAAATAAGACACCAGGTAACAGCAAAGTCACTTCATCTTTGGATTTTAGATTTAAGAACTTATTGGAATGATATTTTAATGTTGTTAAAAAAAATAATAAAGCATAAAAATAAGCATAATTTACATAGAAGATATGGTACTTTTGAAGTAAATAAATTCAAAAATACCCCCAAAATAAAAATAAAAAAACACCATAAATGGATAGACAAAACTTTATTGAAGACAGTGATATAACATTTATAATTAATAAAAATTTTATTATAATATTAAATTTATAATAAATAAAAAAAAGTGCCCACATTTGTCCACAATTACAGGATTAAGGGCTATAAAGTGAATACGGTTTGAGGGCTAAGAATGATTGATTTGTGTTCATTTGACTTTAACTGCATAAAACAAGCATATTTTAACCAAACTTCAAGGTTTATCAATGGACTTCAATGGGAACCAAATGGTTCAAGGTCCAAAAGACAGTTTCAGTGCAAACTCCAAACTGTTCAAAGGGCTTTAAAGGATTTCAGACGATGACTAAGGGTCTTATCAAGCAAAACGATCGCTCGTTTAAAAAGTAAATAACAAAGTTTAAGTTTTATAAGCTCAAATGGTCACCTTTCTCTTTTTCCCTCAATGAAAAGGTTCCACTGATGTTAAAGGTTCTTCATTAAACCATAAATGCCAATAAAGAACTTTTATTTTTAAGTTTTTGATGCTAAGTTTAACTGCATGACTTATGAGATCTAGAACTCTCATGCAGAGTGTCTCAAGACCCAAATGTGATCAAATTTAATACATATCAGAGTCAAACTGACAGCATTAAACAATCAAACTAAGGCAAGATCTGGAAAAAAGGGCAAGTTTTATGCCAAATTAGCCCACGTCCCGAATGTACGCACATAAGAGGCACTCTCTCAGCTTGAGTTCTCTGTTGCTATGCGTCCTAACAGCCTCTCGGATTTGTGATTTCCCTTTGGTATGTACTGTGTGACACATTATCAGATTCTGGGTTTATGGACATGTTACGTGCAAAGCGTTTTAAGCACTGAAGTGTTTTCCTACACAACGTCGATGCTCATCAAACAGACTGACCCCCCCCAAAAAACTCTACAAGATGTTTGGTTCTTCTTACTTTGGATGTAAGATGGGAACCTCAAGTACAAGATCATCAGGAATCTCAAAAAGCTCAGGATCATTCCCATTGGCTTGGAGAAGAAGGGGCAAAACATCAAACCGGGTTTTTGGAGCTTTCCATCCTTGCTGTATACAGATCTGAAAGTCGAAAAACAAATTAATGAATGAAAGATGAATTCCTGCTGGAAAATACAAAATTAAAACGGTCAACTGTGGTCATTGGTGGGTAGACCGTCTTTGAACCAGCAACAAATCAGTCAGTCCTAATGTAGTCAAGCTGGTTTTTGGAACATATTGGTTGTTCACCCACCATCTTGGACCAGCTAATAAGTTGTTTAGCTTTAAATGTTCCAACATACATATTTATAAAATAAATAATAAATCAAATAAATCCCAATAATGATAAAGAAATACCCATGATGCCACAAAAAAAGTCTGATATGAATCAGTTTGACTCTTTTTTCTTGTTTGTACTGGTAACATGCTTCAATCAATATGTCAGTAGGATGCTTTTGTGACGCCTGTGACAATCAAAGATATGGCATTCCCATCTCACCTCTGTAAGCTCCACGGAAGCTGGATCTCCAAGAATTGATCCATCAGGCTGCTTGTAGCCTGCGTACCGGATCAACTGGTTGTTCCACACCCGGAAGTCATGATTCACGTCTGTCCTCTGGGGGAAGATGGTAATAGCCGATCTACACATCAGAGACAATAGAGCATTGGGGTAATGCGGAGATCCCTCGGGTGGATTTACAGTTCTAATCCTCTAATTCAGGCAGTTTCACAGACTCCATTAAAATGTATTTACAGATATGTCAATGTTTATAACATCTTAATGTTTTCATGCCTTATAGTTGCATTTAGCAAATTAGAGGAGGGCATAAAAATAGTTTAAAAATGTACCCTCATATATATGTAAACCTCACTCCCCTGATCTAAAGAGGCGCACTAGCGCTAGACACTAGAGGATGCAGTCTTAAGCATCCCTGTTAGCGTGCCCGCCTCCCATGACAGAAACGCCAGTTTGAATCCTGCTCGGAGCAGACCGAGTAAAACCTGAGGGGTTTAATTGGTGCCGTGACCCAGATGGGAGTGAGGTTTAGGCAAGTAAAACCAGAGGAGTTTCATGTGGGTAAAGTTGGATATGCTTATATTTCCAACTTTATAAAGAAATCATGCAGACGAGCTATAACGTATAGCTTTACATGACTACACATATGTATTATGTGTATTCATGTAAAGCTATATTAGTGAGTAGAACCTGAGGGGTTTATTTGGTGCCGTGACCCAGATGTGAGTGAGGTTTAGGCGAGTAAAACCGGAGGAGTTTCTTGTGGGTATGCTTATATTTCCAACTTTATAAACTAGGGCTGTCAAAACGATTAATCGCGATTAATCGCATCCAAAATAAACGTTTGTGCTTACATAATATATGTGGGTGCACTGTGTATAATTATTTTGTATATATATATATATATATATAAAAACACACATGTATGTATATTTAAGGGAAAAAAATATGATTTATATATAATATAAATTATATATAAATCCATATACAGAATATACATGAAAATATTTCTTAAATATATACAAGCATGTGTGTGTATTTATATATCTAAAATAATTATACACAGTGCACCCACATATATTATGTAAACACAAACTTTTATTTTTGATGCGATTAATCGCGATTAATCGTTTTGACAGCCCTATTATAAACAAATCATGCAGATGAGCAATAAAGTTAATATAGCTTTACATGAGTACACACATGTATTCGGACAACATTGGATGTACTCACTTTAATTAGCTTTATACCGCTGTTAGCTTTGAGGTCATGCTAATGCACTTCACAACGAAGAATTTTACAGTAATTCTCTTCTGGATAATATATTCATAATTCATTTTTTTAGGACATTTACAAAAAAACAATCCATCAAAATGATGCCACTGAGATAAACAGGAATGCTAAGAAATACTGCTTTTCAGATATATAGAACTGAAAACAAAAATCTGGTTTGCAAACTAGCTTCCTAGCTAACAGAGTTTTGGGCTAGGAAACTAGCTGACAACCCAGCGAAAAAAGCTTTGCCACGCTGGAAGACCAAAACATTTAACTAGTCTGTACTATATAGTTAGCTATATTAGCAGGATAATGTATAAATCAGCTTTGCCCTGCTGAAAAACAACATTGACTGGTTTGCTAACCTTAGCCATTAGCATCCTGATAATAGAGTTGATCATTTTAAGTCCTTTTGAAATCAAACTACCCAATCTGTTCCATAAGCAGACAGAAACATGCTTCACTGCTGAAAATACACAGCATTGACGTCACTTTGGGGGCTCCGACAGTGTTGAGGTGCCTTTGTTTACCGACTTCAACAGTATGCTAAGAGCGCAAAGTGTCAGTCCAACTAATCTAAATAACAAGTTTTGTCACTCTCGAAATAGGACTCTGGAGGAAATTTGGGTCACCACCAGCCTGTTTGCAAGAGCGCAGAGAAATCTTGCTAACAGAGAAATGTGCCTTGATTTGTTTATGTGCAGAAAAAGAGTGTAGGAGACCTCTGACGTTTATTCTGGCAGGTCTTGATGATGTAAGAAGCAAGCGTGGGGGCTTTTGCCTGCATAACAGCGTTTCCTCTCTTCTTGTTTTAATTTTCCATTTTCCTCGCCCCTCTCTCTCACTCTCGCGGGCTCTAATCATTCTGTTAGACTGACGCTAATTAAACAGAACAGAGAGTAAGTGTCGTGTATGATTAGCTTTGTAACGTGGCAGCGGTGCCAGCGCTAGGCAATGCTGTGGCAGGTGCTGTACTGAGGGCTGTGGAACAAGGTGACAAAGAGGGAATGGGAACACACACTTTGACAGGGAAGGAGGCAAATCACAGAGAAAAGGAGAGGCAGAAAAAAGACAGGAAGAGAAAAGGAGCCACCACACTTACCTGAGGTTTCCTTTGTTGGTGGCATATTTGATGTGGTTGCAGATGTAATTAAACATTCCGTGAGCGGTTGTGCAGTCTCGAGCGTCGAACACCTCGGCGAAGACATTTATTTACTTTTTAGGACACTTTTTTTTTCTATTATCACTGTATTTCAAAAAGTATCACATTAGATGAGATGAAGGGATTGGTATATTGCATTTGTGGAAATACATTTGAAATTAAACTAATCTGGAGATAGAGATTAAACCATAGTTAGATTTACATTTAATGTAATTTACTTAAGTATGTTTCTGGAAAATGAATAACCATTTTCAGGTTAAGATTAGGGACTGGGTTTGGTCAATGGTTGTTTGATAGTAATGTTGTTTGAGAACCATCCAAGGATCTAGGATGAGAAATAAAAACTAGCTCAATACCTGTAATTTGGACCACTGGATCCGTCCCACACAGCGAGCTGCATTTCTCCATGCGTGTTTGGCCCCATAGATTAGCTCTGTGTCTTTCAACTGATATGTTCCAGAAGTTTCAATCTCTTTTTTGACCTCTTCCAGCCGGTCAACATGAGCCTTTGAGCCGCATCTGTTCAGGCATAACCCAAACAATTAGAGGTGCATTTATAAGAAAATATTTACAATTGACAAGGAAAGTTATGCTGCGTATATATATATATAATATATATATATATATATATATATAAAATTAAGAGTATTTAAAATATTAAATTATTTAAAATATTATTTTATTAATTAATATTATTAAAGAGTGAATATTATTATTATTATTATTATATTATTATTATATGTTTACATAATATATGTGGGTGCATTGTGTATAATTATTTTGTGCATATATATATATATATATATATATATAGTTATTATTTATTAATTATTAAATTAATAATATTATAAAAATATTATTTATATATGAAATATTTATATATAATACAAATTATATATAAATCTATATACAGTATATACATGAAAATATTTCTTAGATATATGTATGTGTGTGTATTTATTTATATAAAATAATTATACACAGTGCACCCACATATATTATGTAAACACAAACTTTTATTTTGGATGAGATTAATCATTTGAAAGCCCTACATACATTTATACAGAAAGATTTTTTTTTTCTTAAAAAAAAAAAATTATAAAAATCCCTAAAACAAGATGTATATGATATATATATATATTAGTATATAGTATGTGTATGTTTGGTGTGCATAAGAATGTTTACATATTTGTATGTATTAAATTTAAGTTGTTGTCTTACCTTTTGATTGATGTGAAGTACTGGTCAATGAAATCTGTTGCAAGTGGTAGCAATTCGTCTTTTCTTCGGACTTCATCTGGTTTGCGACTGTGCAGGTTTGGCATCATAACAGAGCCTATACAAACACGCTCGGTGCAGATCGGAACCTGCTAAACAAAAGCAACTAGTATAATAAGAAAACTGAGTGTGCAAATTCAAACACATTACATCACTCATGGAAATGTGTTGTCTAACACATATTGTGTCCATAGGAGTTTAACTGCAACAGCAGGCAGAAGTTGAGATGCCTTTTCTGCAGTGTAACAGAAGTGCATTTCAATACAGAAAATAAGGGGATGTCTGGGTGAGCACTTCCTTTAATTACCACCATAAATAATAAAATGTCATGAAATTTAAGTTACATAAAGGGCAGCATTTACAATTTACATACAAATGGTATTATTTACATACACAGCATGTTTTTTTCTAACAGTTTTAGGTTGCTGTCTTTAAAAAAAAATTTATCCGTGTACATATTTCAATTACGAAAACTCGAAATAGTTTTAACAGATTAATGAATATGGCAATACATTTGGTCTTAGTGGACTAGATCTGATATGATGCTGCTGAGCGAGTATAGACTTTCTACCATAGATACACAGACAGATGTAGGCAGGTGGAGCTAGGGGAGGTGGAGGGGTTCAGAGGAACTCTGATTAGTTTATAGCAAAAAATGACTATTTTTAAATGTTGAGCAAGCAATCTCATTGGCTGCAGGGTAAGCAGGGCGTGGCAGTGATGTGATTGCTTACAGATTGCATGTAAAAGACCATATCAGCCAGCGCCCTCTAGAGTTTCATGACTCTAATATACAAAATAAGTCTTCATTTATAATCTTGTAGTGAAAATAGGTACAAAATTGTCATAAGGGGCACGTTTTTCCATGTTGCTTCTTACACATTCAGTACGAACATTTCAACTTGTTAAAATGGTTAGAGAAATTAAAAAAGGCTAATGTTATGTGTCTGCAAAACGTAGCAATCGTGCAATAGGACCCTTTTAAGGCAGTGAATATGTATCATATTCTAATCAAATATTGGGCATGTGAAACAAAGACAGCGCTACAGCATTTATTGTACATGTGTTTCATGAGCATGTTAGTATGAAAAACATTTCTAAGTGATAAGTGGCAGGCTTTAGAGCTTGATAAGAAGCAAAGAGACAAACGGAAGTTGCAAATTGCCTTGAGGAAAATACTCATATGGTCACTATAATAAGAAGTGCACTGTCACTTTGTGTAGCTGCTAATATGTTCACTGGATTAGGGGTGGAAAGACAGAGCAGAAAAATAACAACAAGCCTGTCCAAGCTAGAGCTGTTTAATTAAGGACTGACTTTTTTTATGTCACATATTGCCCTTTCAGTCTGGTGAAGCATTTAGACCATTGACCCATAACTTTTAACAGTTTCAGAGTAACCAGCCCAAAATAACCAAAGTCCCTTTAAAAGAAGTCAGTTCACTAGTTGGCCAACTTGGTAACACCCTCATATTTACTGTAGAGATCACGTAATAAACAAAATTGTTTAGTTCAACCAAAACAAAATGCATGGTGTCTACCAAATATGAACTTTGTTTTGCACGTCTCATTATGTTACTGTGTTAGTGGGGGGCTATTTTGAGCCTTGTTAGTGTTATAAACTAACATTTTCTTTTTACTTATTATATGCCCCCATATACTAGCGTTATACGCTAAGCATTATAAGTTTTTAGAGAAAAAACTTTACATTCGATTATTATGAAAACAAATCTCAGAGATTCTCGTGATACTGTGAATACAAAATATATAAAATATCGTGACTCTCCTGTTCGAACTCGTTCATCAAAATGAACAAATCTTTTCAAGAGTCAACTCGTTCGTTGACTGAACCAAATGACACGAAAAAAGATTAGTTCATTTTGATGAACGAGTTCGAACAGGAGAGTCACGAACACGAATCACAGAACAGAGCAAGGTGACCATTTGAGCTTATAAAACTTAAACTTTGTTATTTTTTTTTTAAATGAGTGGTCGTTTCACTTCGTTAAGACCCTTATTCATCGTCTGAAATCGTTTAAAGCCCTTTGAACAGTTTGCACTGAAACTGTCTTTTGGACCTTGAACCATTTGGTTCCCATTGAAGTCCATAATATAGAGAAAAATCCTGGAATGTTTTCATCAAAAACCTTAATTTCTTTTCGACTGAAGAAAGAAAGACATCTTGGATGATATGGGGGTGATTAAATTATCAGCAAAATGTTCTTATAAGTGAACTACTCCTTTAAATACATTTTTCTCCTCCCCTTATGATGTCTATAAACTAACTCAGGGTACCACGTCCATTACTTGCACCAATGCAGTATATCTTACCAATTTATCTTGTGTATATCTTATCAATTTACATGTGGCATGTACTGGGACACCTGTGTGACTAACCAAACAAGCATTTGATGCCTCTTATCATAAAATAAAATAAGACTTTCATTAGTTTCTTCGCATTCACCCACCATAAGGGACTGTGAATGCAGTCTTGCAGCTGTCACATTCTGTAGAGTTGGAGATTCAACCCAAAAATCCTTCAGAATGTGATATATTATAAATCATACCATCTGTAATTAGCATCAATTAGCATGCAAAGCCATCCTCTCATGAAAGTGCGCAACGCAGAACTTCATAACCCCCTCTTGGAAGGATGATTCAGATTTAGAGAGATGTTGAGAGTTCTGCAAACATGTTTTCGTACAGACTTATGTCTACAGGCGAAGGCAAAAGCTAATTTTGTTCACAACATATGGATTCTATAGAAGCAGCTAAGCAAATGCAAATAGCAAAAGTCAGCTCTAGTTCCACGTCATGTCCAAATGACCATAATTATGAGTTTCCGACTTGAAAAATGGCTTATTTTTTTGTTGAATTCATTTTTATAAATAGGCTAATCTGAGTTCTCACACTAAGTGTTGTGACATGTAAAAACAACCAAGATGGCAGCAGCTAAAGCTACTTTGTTGGCAACCTCTGTTTGATTTTCAACCTCTGGCATTTTATTATAAGGTAGTGCTAAAGTATTTTCCACTCATCACTAACAAAGCCACACTTGAATCCATTTTAGTGTTATGAGTGTTGCCATAGAAACAGTTCCTTCTTGTGTCTGTGTCTTAAATCTCAGAGTCATTTTTGTAATTACGGTAATTCCGACACAATGTAAACGCTGCATGAACCTCTCACACTGAACCAGTCCTGATATTTCTTTCTTGTTGTTATAATATCACTTTGGAAACACCTGAATAAGCAATAAGCCTAATGATTTTGAGCAGAGAAAATGTATTAAGGTCCCTTTCTGGTTACAGAGACGGAAAAAAAACCCTTCCTCGTTCATTTTTGATTTTTGGGATGTTGTATATAATTTGCAGGCATCAGGGAGCTGCTATCAATATGCTGGAGACTCCCAGAACTTCCGAGAGAGGTGGGATGTCTGAAATGATATTTCTTTATTTCCTCAATTAAATGGCAAATAGATCATATACAGGTACAAGGCCTTCCTTAAAGCTTTGAGGTCAAAATCAAACATACCGTGCTGGCGCTGTGATGTAGAGTATCATTGTATAAACCTCCAGTTTCCCAATTCTTCACTTTCATGAATCTGGGACATTTGGAGGGACTTCCATTCTGTACAGTCTTAGTGGGGGAAACACTTCCATGGGTTTGCGGCTGTGGAGGAACAAACATTACACCTCATTAGCAACTTGTTTATTATTAGCAAACAAACACTATTATCCAAAATGACTCCCTGCACATCTATTATAGGAACAATTCCCACAACACTCTCCAAGAACAATTCAAAAGAGTGTTTAGGTGATCAACACTGACATTTAACTACGCAAAACTAGCCTTTTACTTCTTTAAAAGAGTATTAAAGAGCATTTATAATGTAACATCTTCTAAAATGCATTCAAATAAAACAATGTTTTATTTATTAATCATAAATATGCAAATATTGATTAATATTAGGTCTGTCAAAACGATTAATCGCATCCAAAATAAAAGTTTGTGTTAACATAATATATGTGGGGGCACTGTGTATAATTATTTTATATATATATAAACACACACACATATGCTTGTATATATTTAAGAAATAGTATCATGTATATTCTGTATATGGATTTATATATAATTTATATTATATATAAATATAAATATTTTATATATAAATAATATTTTTTTTTCTTAAATATACATGCATGTGTGTTTTTATATATATATACAAAATAATTATATACAGTGTACCCACATATTTTATGTAAACACAAACTTTTATTTTGGATGCGATTAATCGCGATTAATCGTTTTGACAGCCCTAATTAATATACTAACATATTCATACAAGCATGGTAGTTGTGGTAGATCAAACATAGCATTTTCTAAATCAGCCATATAAAAAGGATAATAATGAGAATACATATTAAACAAAACAAAATATTAAATTTCTTTAAAATAATGTTTTGGCTATCAACACAGACATGTTACTAGGGCTGTCAAAACGATTAATCGTGATTAATCGCATCCAGAATAAAAGTTTGTGTTTACATAATATATGTGGGAGCACTGTGTATATTTATTTCGTATATATATAAAAACACACATGCTTGTATAAATTTAAGAAATATTTTCATGTATATTTTGTATATACATTTAAATATAATTTATATTATACATAAATAAATATTTTATATATAAATAATATTTTTTTCTTAAATATACATGCATGTGTGTTTTTATATATATATATATACAAAATAATTATACACAGTGCGCCCACATATATTATGTAAACACAAACTTTTATTTTGGATGTGATTAATCGCGATTAATCGTTTTGACAGCCCTACATGTAACCATCCTTATCAAATCACTAAGCAAAAACAGCCTTTTAGGTCTCGAAAATATCGTTTTTATGTTTGACGTTAATCAGAGAATCTGCTAGAAAACAAATGATATTTGACACCAATGAACTTTCTTTGCAAACTTATTTATTCTTATTAAGCTATTTTAACAACCAGCAGGTTAAGGAAAGAAATTATACTCAAAGCGTCAAAGGGATAATCAGCATTATTAAGGAAAGTTTAATTGAGCTTTGATTTTCAGAGAGAATAAAATGCTCTCATTGACTTTCCACTCAAAGGATGACTGTAATTTGCTTCATCCACAAATGTATCACAAGTTGACATCTTTAATCCAATGGAAATCAATCTAGCAGCCATTGTATTCCTCATGAAGACCCAGTTCACAGGCCGACGGTTTCGACACCGCATCACTCGCATAATTGTGGCGGTTTCTGATGATATGAATGCAAACTTCAATATCAGCCTTGGCCCATTATGTACAGAATAGTGGGCGTCCTTCTACTCAATCGATTTGATTCTCCTCAGAAGACTATATGTCTCTGGCTACACAACATACACGATTGTTGTTTCAAAGCCACCACGCTACACTTGGCTGGCACGGAAAACACCACACTCAATTTTGCGCATGCAAGACATCTGAAGTGAAACGGATGAGACGAATAATCTTGTCACAAGTGAAACATAAGGGACCAAAGCTGATGTGAAACACCCTTACATATATACAAAGGTACACCGTGACAGGAAGCCAGTGTGAAATAAATGGTGTAAAATTAAAAGGAAACTTCAACTGAGGATTCTGTGTACATGACAGCGTTGCCCTGAGCAACAACTGACACACACACAACCACGTGTTCGAGCGGGGTGGAATAATCGGCAACAGCATCGACACTTGGAGAGACCACTTACCCACACAGGAGCACTTCAGAAACAAGCACTCGATACACTCACGTAACATTCACACACCTTCACTGCTGCACCTCGTTTTTCAACTTTGCTTGATAACAGACTGAACAAACGGATTTGTCTACGTCTCATCCTTCTCATAATACAGCTGTATTAACACAAACTGCGCACTATTGTGTAAAAGAGTAACATGAGCTGATTTGACGAACTAATTTCACAAGCTGCTAATAAATAAAACATTGTGGAATGAGTAATCAGATGAAAAGATTGTGTTTGGAAATTGTCTGTATAAATGGGCCTACCTAATATTAGTTTTTTATACGCCTTTCCATCCATCCATCCAGCCAATATTTATTATCTGTCCATTCATCTATCGATCTTCACTTTAATGGAGATAGATTGTACTGTATGAATCTAAAATAGCCACTGAACAATTTGGGATGTATACTAAATGGCATCAATAAATGTAAACACTGGCTTGATAACCAATCATAAATATGCAAATATTGATTAATATTGCAATATTCATAAAAGAGGGCTGAAATTGCTTAATTGACGCTTAAATTGCATCCATAACGCAACATCTCCTTATAAAATACATACAAAAATAAAAGTGTAAAAATTCTATGCATCACCAATCATAAATATGCAAATATTGATAAATATACATTATTCACAAATTCATATTACACTATTTCTATTGAGATTTGTGCTAAAGGGTGTCTACATTAAAGCATTTTCTGAATTAGTCACACTCTAAAAATGCTGGGTTGTTTTAATCCAACTTTGGGTCAAATATGGACAAACCCAAACATTGGGTTAAAAATGTAATTAAAATTTGACCCAATGGCTGGGTTTGTCCATATTTGACCCAAAGTTGGGTTAAAACAACCCAGCAATTTTTAGAGTGCATCTATACAGTGTGTATATATATATATATATATATATATATATATATATTTAAAAGCATAAAAATAGTAATAAAAGATACACTCTAAAAACTGCTGGGTTGTTTTAACCCAACTTTGGGTCAAATATGGACTAACCCAGCCATTGGGTTAAATTTTTACATTACATTTTTAACCCAACATTTGGGTTTGTCCACATTTGACACAAAATTGGGTTAAAACAACCCAGCATTTTTTAGAGTGTAATTTCTATAATTTTTGCATGCAACTTTGGAATAAACATCCTTTAGATGCAAAAAAAAAATGTAAAAGAAAAACTTAAATTTGTAGGTGATCAAATGTCATGCACCTACTAGAAAAAAAAACAGCCCCTGACATGATAAATAATAACAGAAGGATTTTTTAGGGGCACTGTGAAGTGATATACACAATAGCTAATGGTAAATATGCATTTGGTATCATAGCAATTAATAAATCACATATTTTTTAACTGGTGGTATTCTGTATTGACATAAGCATCCAGGAAAGGTACTATCCGTTTTATAATTTAACTTATGAGGTGGCCATGGAATAAACAAAAATTGTAGATGATAAAATAATATTGCTAATTTTTACGCAGAGCTTCAAAAGGCGGCATGATCATTGTTTAATGATGTTAGCAGCTCATCTGTCCAACTGCTTCACACCACTTCCACTGGGCGAGCGAGCCTTATTAGTGCTTAAATTATGCAGGGGCGCTGCTGTTAGCCTTGGAAAACTCAGCACATTTCTAAAACAAACGCAACCACATCAGACAGACTGAAAGGTTATTATCTCAAACATTTCAAAATATCGCACCTGTGTTGCTTTAGTGCGTTTGCTATAACTAAAGCAACCAAACATGCATTCTGTCTAGTGTCAGCAAGGTTAACTTTCCAAAGTACAGACACTTCTTACAAAAAAAAGCTGTTCAACAAAGAAATGCAAAACAAGTTTAAAATTGTCTAAAGGAACCTAAAGAGAATGCTCACTTATCTCAACAGGAATATGCTGTCTATCTAACAGAGTGTCAAGAATATTCTTGCCATGTTCGAGCAAATTCATTACCCACCATTGTGTGTCAGTGGGACTATGGTAAAAGTGCAAAATGTCAGCATTCACTTCTGTTATAACAAGTTATTATAGAGTAGCCAAGGTCTAACCATCAGAGTGAAGTGAAGATTACAAGGGAATGTGTTATCGACCCTTTGCAGATAATGTCATATCTGGCTAGCCATTTAAAGTCAATGTGACTGAATAACACACACTTAACCCTTATGCGCTTGTCGTTTATTCTTGCTACAGACTGTGCGATTTCGGCATCCTATACTGCAAGATCATTACAAATCACACTGTATTACATAAATCTAATAAACTTGGGTACAACATCATGCATGTAGAGTGTTCGATGATGACACCTATGGAATCCTAGGCTACGATGCTAGTTAGCATACACGAATAAAACTTTAGTATGAGCTAGTGGTAAAATATATTAGCGCACTTTGGAATTTATGGTTTTTATGTGATCTGAAAAAAAAAGAAGAGGTATTATAAGAGAAAGAGAAAAGAGACCGACCTGGCATGCCAATTTTGCAATTGGGGCTTGAGGTAATACAATTTTAAGTTTTAGCACCATGTTGCGTTGATGCTAACATTTCTGAAACTTAATCGCAGGCTATCTTTGGTTGCAAACCATGAGAACGGTCGTCTTCGAACTGCTTTCACTGTACATAAATCGCCACGATGGGTCATTGTTTGTCTCAGACAGCCCAAAATTATTCAATGAAAACACTTCTAACAATTTTTTTAAAGGGTTAGTTTACCCAAAAATGAAAATTCTGTCAGTATTTACTCACCCTCATGTTTTTCCAACCCTGTAAGACCTTCATTCATCTTCGGAACACAAATTAAGATATTTAAGATATTAAGATCACTCCTGCATGCTAGTCCATAGGCTTCTTGAGGGAATGACACTTGCTGGCCTTAAAAAGTCATTAAAGACATCGTTAAAATAGTCCAAGTGACAACAGTGGTTCAATTTTAACTTTATCAAACGACGAGAACACTTTTTGTGCGCAAAAACAAACAAAAATAACTACTTTATTTCAACTATTCACTTCCTTCTCTATGGGCCTGTAGTCAGTTAACGTAACGTGATTGCGTAAATCTACGTCACACGTAGGCTCACTATTGGCCGACGCTGGTCGTGTGTGATGCGTGTGACGTACAACAACAGAAGCTTACGCTATTAAACTAGTAACCTGACTCGAGGCAGAGGCAGAAATAAATGAATAGTTGAAATAAAGTCGTTATTTTTGTTGTTTTTTGCGCACAAAAAGTGTTCTCGTCGTTTGATAAACTTAAAATTGAGCCACTGTAGTCACTTGGACTATTTTAACGATGTCTTTAATGACTTTGAGGCCAGCAAGTGTCATTCCCTCAAGAAGCCTATGGACTAGTATGCAGGAGTGATCTTAATATCTTAAAAATCTTAATTTGTGTTCCGAAAATGAACAAAAGTCTTACGGGGTTGGAACAACTTGAGGGTGAGTAAATACTGACAGAATTTTCATTTTGGGGTGAACTAACCCTTTAAAGCTAAGAGTAAATGCAGCCTAGGTAGAGCTCCAGGAACAGGATTGGCAACACCTCTGATGTACGCACACACACACACACACACACAAAAGTATTTCCTCATCAGGAACACGAGATGCCACCCGTGCAGATCCATCACTTTAAAAATTCAGCTTCCTACAGTACAAAACAGATGCAAAGAAACGCAGCAACAAGCGATAAAGGCTATGTAAAATTTACAAAGCCCAATTATATTAAATATTATTCATTAGATGTTGTCTGATTGGCTGCAGCAGTTTTCCACTTATTGCGGAGGAACTTTGTGCCTGGTAGGACATGCTCTAAGGGTTCATAGATCCTCTCAACAGTCATTGCATCTTTCCGTCACACTAATAGTGTCAAGCATCGTGCACAATAATCACAAATATAACTATGTCCCGTGTTCTTGTCTTTCTATTTCTCTTGTACTCTCCCCCTCCCATTCCTCGTCTTACTCACTGATGATTAATCATCCACCAGACAGTGTATTGCGCGAAAGAGAGAAAGAGAGCAACTTCGTCTTGGACCACACAGCTGCATCCATTCATTTCTCTGCTTTCTTGGATCGCCTCCATCCATCCGGTTTCTTTCAGAGAGATAATGCGTCACAAGAGGCCAGATGAGAGAGTCATGTGCTGATGTGAAATGTAAGCACTGCTACCCCCACAACCAGGCCTGTAGAAACACATGCTACACCAGCACTTTGTGGCAGGTACAGAGAAGACCATGTGACAGGCGCTAGACTAGAGACAGGCTTTCATATGGTTACTTGCAAGTAACCCTACTTGAAGTACTTGAAGCTCTTCTGCAGTTAATTCAGCTTGAACTTCTTGACATGCTTCTTGACTGAATTTAAATCTTATTTTGATGATAATTTCAGTCATGTGTGTGATGTGAAGTTTTGGTTTTGGTAAACATTGTATTTTTTTAAATATAAGGTTAAAGTTGAAAAATCTCCAGAATAAAAGTTCTCGGCAGCAAAGGTCCATTAGTTCCTTGGTTAGTTGCATTTTATTAGCAGTAATAAGCATTGATTTTCACTGAGAATATATCTATTGTGATCCATGATTTAAAGGGATACGCCACTTTTTTTGGAAATAGGCTCCTTTTACAACTCCCCCAGAGTTAAACAGTTGGGTTTTACCGTTTTCGAACCCATTCAGCCGATTTTCTGATATTTAGAAGATTATCAGTAACCAGACAGTTTCTGGTCTCATTGACTTCCATTGTAGGAAAAAAATATACTATGGCAGTCAATGAGACCAGAAACTGTCTGGTTACTGATATTCTTCTAAATATCAGGAAATCAGCTGAATGGATTCAAAAACGGTAAAACCCAACTGTTTAACTCTGGGGGAGTTGTAAAATGAGCCTATTTCCAAAAAAAAGTGGAGTATCCCTTTAAGAACATCTGCTTTAAATCCTTTACAGTAAAGTAGAGTTCATCTCAATAATTAGCAAATAAAACGATGTGTGTGGAACTATGTCCTGTATTTAAGTATAGGACATTGACTTTCAGCCAGCTGTCATGTTTACAGTATAAGTACAGCTTCAATATTTCTGAACTTGCACCTTTAAAGCAGAAAAACAAACACTCATAGATTACTGACTCACTCGCAGTCCTTCAAAGCCAAACGTGAAGCCATTTAGACTGTATTTTACCTTGTCGCTCTCCGAGTAAGGGTTGTTAAGCACCATAGGCATGTTGTCCTTTCTCCAGAGGTCATCAAACACTCTGTCGTTATCCGACGCCAGCTGGGCTTTCTGTCCATTTCCCACACCAAGGTCTCTGAAAGTCACGAACAGTTCAGGTCACACCTCAAACATCAGCCATAAGGAAACTACTCAAAACACTTTCAGTTATATTACTTATTTATTCATGTTTATTGTAAGTGTATGTTATGTTTGAGTTAAAAAACTGAGGGAACAGATGTCATGATGATGATGACCAGATGTCATCCATTGAGCTTAACTTTTAATTCCATTAAAACGGTGTTTCTCAATCCTGCTTTTGCAGGACCCCCAACACTGCATGTTTTCTTTGGCCATGTTTACACAAAGCCGGGTTTTTAGCAAAACGAATATTTTCCCCTTCTCCGTTTTTAAAAATAACATCGTTCACACACCCGCATAAATACGCCGTCGATAACTATGCCGAACCTGTGGGGGGCAGTGTAGGGAGAAGGATAAAGCCATGCAAGCCAATCAGAATCGACAAGAGAGAACCTAAAACGGGGCCTTTGAAAATTGGGTGAAAGTGGGCTACTTTGAAAACTGGGGTGTGATCACAAAATGAAAATAATATTTATGTCTATATATACATCCATTCTATTATTAATGTTGCTGGAAGCTTCTCACACTGCCTGTTAGCTCCTGCTCACTTAAGCGTAATATGAACATTCAATGCTAGAGTAATTTCAACGACTGAATGCAATAAATAAACTTGAGAATTGAGGTTCATTGTCACACACGGTCTCAATACAATTTAGACAATACACAATCATGGTGACAATGTTTAGCAGATTTTTGGAGTACATATGAAGAGTTCAGATGCAAAAGCCTCTAAATGCCATTTGAAATTTTCTTCTAAAATGGCCATTTTTATCAAACTTGTATATTTAAGTTCAGTAATTTCACTTAAATGACAATTAATAGGTAATCTTCATTGCCATTTAAGTGAAATTGCTGAACTTAAATATACAAGCTTGATAAAAATTGTCATTTTAGAGGAAAATTTCAAATGGCATTTACAGGCTTTTGCATCTGAACTCTTCATATGTAGGTTTAGCTTAAATTAAACAGTCTTCTCGATCTGTGTTGACAACATTAAACCAATAATGCTTTGAGAGAAAATCTTTCTTGAGTCAATAGCGCTCACGTAATTATCTGTAGTGATATTACTCATGTTCAGTTGTTCCCAGAAATATCTTGTTCTAAAAGCTTCAAGTGGTAACGCATGGTTTGTAGACTCATCTTTGCTTCTTAAATGGCACTTAATTCAAAATGAAGAATGCAAGCATAACCTATATTTCCACATATTGAAAAGTTTAGCGATTTCCTGGAAAACCATTTATTTTGTACCCTACTGAATTTGAGGCCGCCCAGTACGTGCCTCCTAGCGTGGGTGGAAGAGAAGGAGAAATTAATAAAGTTAACATTTGAGTTTGAGTAAAATTTTAACGTATTAAATACATATAATATTAAGTCTTTGAATAGCACCTAAAAGGGATACTCCACTTTTTTTGGAAATAGGCTCATTTTACAAGTCCCTCAGAGTTAAACAGTTGAGTTTTAGCATTTTTGAATCCATTCAGCCGATTTTCTAATATTTAGAAGAACATCAGTAGCCAGACAGTTTCTGGTCTCATTGACTTCCATAGCAGGAAAAAAATATACTATGGAAGTCAATGAGACCAGAAACTGTCTGGTTACTGATATTCTTCCAAACATCAGAAAATCGGCTGAATGGATTCGAAAACGGTAAAACTCGACTGTTTAACTCTGGGGGATTTGTCAAATGAGCCTATTTCCAAAAAAAGTGGCGTATTCCTTTAACTTATGCTTCGCAGTACCAGAGCGCTTCACAATGCTGTCCTAGGTGAGCTAACAAGCGAATTTACTACATTATTTTATTTCATTTTTTCCATCAGTTTACATATTCGCTATGGTAAAAGAGGTCATAACATAATTGTGACATCACTCACCTATCCACCTGCACCTCGACATCCTTCCTGTCTATGACTCTCTGACCTTCTCCATTGATCTCTTTTTTGCTGTTCTTGATGAGCTTCAGCACTGGCTCAATCTCCTTCAACAGGTCGTTGTTCTCCTCCACCCCATTGAGGAGGAGAGCTGAATGGCCTCCTTCTCTGATCAGAGTGTCCTGGGCCAGCAGAGGAATCAGGGGTTTGTTCTCCCACGGTTCTTTCCCGGGAGTGTAGGCCGAGGACAGGTTCTCTATCGCCCTGAGCTCTTTGGTCATGTTGGGCGTGAGGGGCGAGCATCGTTCGCACGGCCTGCTCTGAGGGGGGTTGACGGGCCTGGTGACTCGAACCGTTCTGGGTTTACCGTCGCCGCTCAGCGTGGTCTCCAGGTGAGTCGTGAAACCCTCTGGTCCACGGAGGATCAGGACGGCGTGGCTTTCGGTCGACACGTTCTTCAGGGTCTCGAGCGCACGTTCGTAGCTCAGGTCCACCAAAGGCTTGTTGTTGACGGCCAGGACGATGTCGCCGACTTGGACCAGCCCACATTCCTCTGCCGCCCCGCCCCGAATGATGTCGGAGATGATGACGGGCGGCTTGCACACACGTTGTTTGACCAGAAAGCCCAGCCCACCGATCTTTCTTTTGAAGAGGCGCACCGAGATGATGTTGGGCTGCAGCTGACACACGCTGGGCTCAGATTCCTGCATTGTGTCTTCCTGTGCGTCAGCGCTGATCTGCAATTGAGTTGAATGTGACAAAGGAGAGCAACATGTCAAATGTGTCAGGCGAAGACATGCGGAGATGCAAAACAATATAGGCCAATAAAATTCACATTTTCATTGTGCTGATGGCATCCTGTGACATTTAAGAAAATATTCAGACTTTCAATTAGGTCCAACTATGAATAACAAGTACTCTAAGCGAATAGTTTAACACAAATAATTTCTTCTAAGCTTGTATTATTTAATATTTCCATGGAACAAAAAGCAACAAAAAAATGACATGAAAGTAGTGCATACGACTCAAGCTCTACATGCTTTGATCAGTCCGATTTGTGAATGAATTTTGAATTTTGTCAATGAACTCTTGATCTGGTTCACTGACTTGAGTTTTCAGCTCCCTGAAGGTGAACTTTATTCAATTAAATTTCAGTCTTGTTCTCATTCAAAACTATTGTACAGCTTCAGAAGAATTTAAATATAGAGTTGTGAAGATTGCTCCAAATTCAGTTTTTTTTTTTTTTTTTTTGTTCTACAGAAATATAATAGCCTCATTTGGGTTTGGAACAACACGAGGGGGAGTAAATAATGACAGAATTGTATTTTTTGGAACAAACTATTGCTTTATTTTGAATGCAAGTCATTATTTCTAAGAATGTCACTCAGTTCAATTTATCACAATATTTATTTTTTTATAATTTCAATGATAGAGTGGTGACTCATTTCACAGTGTACAAGCTGTGAACTTCAATTCACTCTTTCCTTTCTGTTGACAAGCCAGTAGCATTTCCTTCAGCATCATGCTCAGTCTCAATTAAACGTTCATGTAAGAAACACTTATAATATACAGTCCTCCTGCATCTCGCCTTTCTTGGCAGCATGAAACGCATATGGCCTCGTGTGAACAACTATTGTCCAATTCTCTCAAAATGAGACATTAGTAATTCAGATTTAGAGTTGTGCTTGTAATAAAGAATAGGGGAAAACAACTAGCTAACTAACAACGTTCAATTGCAAAGCAGCTTCCCAGCATGTTCTAATAACTGTTTGTTTATAATACACTTGATTTCAAGAACTATTTGTGGATGATGAAATAAAAAAATGCATTTGTTGCAATGACATTTCCCATTGAAAAATCATGCACAATAGCTAAGATCTTACATTCCTCGATTGAAAAGATGCTTCGTTTTGGTTACTTAACTGGTTTTATGCAAGACAACATATCAGGACTTCATTAGGTTCATTAATGAAAGCAATTTAACTATCAGATCAGGGATAAACAGCTTGTGCTTTGCCTAACATATTAATTCAAACAGTTATTGGTGAATCTTGTGATATTATCCTAATAATAGCATAATTTACCAAGACATATGATACAAAAAAGCTTTCGTTGTTAAAAATCAGATGATTTGCACACATATTGTGGTCATTCGGTTTAAAAATAGTAATTAAAATCAGTAAACAATTATGTTTAAATAAATCTCACGCACAAATATTTCTGCTATAAAATGGGAAATAAATTATAAAGTGCATGCTTCAAACCTTCTCTTAATATATAAATATAGAAACAAAAGGACCGTTCTTCACATTCACAAATACATTAAATTAAATACAGCCTATAAAGCTTTTTTAAAAACCAAAATATAATAAATGTGAGCCAACTATGCAGGAGTTATCAAAAGCAATGACATACAGCCATGCATGTTCAACAGGACACACCAGTTGCATCAAAGCTCCAGCAACTCCACATGCCCATTTCACAAACATCATCGTAGCTATATACAGTTTGCAGGTCGAATTAACTAAATATACTTTCGAGAGTAAATATAATATGTAAAAGCAAAGCAACTTACCTTTCCACTTTCAAAAGCTATAAAAATCGCCTCACACAGTGCGGTTATCACCTTGCCAATATTCCGATGGAAGGTTCAGACTTTTCCTTCTTGATGTCCCACTCAGAAGACGCGTGGCATGTCTGCGCGAGCCGCTGTATAAACACGCCGCGCGTGAGAAGCTCTGCGCTCCTGTCGCTCCGGTGCGCGAGCATTTATTCCGCGCGCACTGCTGTCATTCTGTCATCCATCCCTCCCGAGGCTCTGCCTCCCTCAATGGGAGGGTTTTACAACCCCACTGCACTCACATATATCGGAAGGAATCAGATTTGCACAGTAATATGTGTTCATCTTCAGTTTGACTGTTAAAACATTCATAATTAAAGCAGAAATCAACATTATTTGAAATATGGGAGACCGGAAAGGATTATAAATTAATGCCAAGTTTAACCTAAAATATTAACCAAACGGGTGAAATCAATATCATATAGGTTAAGACCAACACAGTATAAGCTGTGAGTAGATAAAGTGGAGTACAAATAACTATAAAGCATTTGCAAGATAAAAAACTATTTTGAGGCAAGACAGTAAAAGGTCAGGTCTGGTTTATAATTAGATTTATGATGAGACGTTCTGTTATGTTTTCAGATATGCACTATGCTTTTCTAAATGTGTTAGCAATTTAACTTTGATTTTGAGCAACCAAATATGATTAACACAAATCAATGCACAAATGCATTTATGTTTTTTTATTGTTCAACTCACCCAGGTCGAGATTCACTGCAAAAAAAAAGTCAATAAGTTAAGACGGCATGCTTTTAAATTGCTTTAACTCATCAAAATACATCATTTTTATAAGTTATACTAGATCCAACTCATTTTTAAAGTCAGTTGGACGTAATTTAAGTAGAAATGACTTTAACATCCAAGTTGATTGTACTTAAAAATGTGCAACTTTTTTACAGCATACAATTCTTATACTGTTTAGTTCTAGAATTTGAAGTGGAAAAAATGCTGCATCAAAGCTTGAGACACTTTGACACATTGCAACAAAATAACTCCCCAAAAATCATGACATTTCATGGATGTAGCAGCCTTTTCAATGAGTTTAAGTAAAACAGTAAAATCAATGTTTCAGTGTCAAAGATCAATGCTGAATTCATATGCAACATGAAGATCTGCTGATCAGCATTTTATTTTTCATTTCCCATTCAATTTAAAACTGTTTGGCTTACCCAGCAGATGAATTATTAAGTTTATCAAAAATAAAACTGCTCCATGGTCATTCTAAACCACATAACCCTATATTATATTGTAAAAAACAGCTATCGGCCAAGCAAGAATGCCTTTATCTGTGGACCTTCAAAGATTAGTGTTAAAGGTTTCCTGAACCACACATGAACCACACACACACACAGAGAGAAACTTTCTATGACAGATTATGTACTGTAGTGTTAATTTCAACACTAAGCTAAAACTTTCCACCTCGGGATACTAAAAGCCCTAGCGCAAATTATAGAAAATTAATAATAATTATGCACACTGCATTATGAAGTTTTCTCTGCCAATTTTATATTGGAGTACAGCTTGTATATTCGAGTTTACAACTTTATTTTAGCAACACCCACACGATGTAGGCTACAAAAACATGATTTCATTAAATAAGAAGTTGAACCTAGATCATATAAAAAAATAATAATTTTTGTTAGTGAGATGCTATTTTTTTTATAAATAAATCTGTCGATGCAGCATGACAAATCCGAATCTAGTCTATTAAAGTCTTAATGACTTTGAATTAAGGTTTAGGTATCAACACCAGCTGAGCATACAATGCAACCTGATGTTTCTTCATAAGCCTTAATATTGTTTTGCAATGTGTCATTCCGACAGGATCTTCATTTACAGGCAGCATAAACAGACGAATATGAATTTGTACTGCAGGAGGACAGACACGCTTCAGACTGACTACAGACTTAAATAAACAAGACCGTATTTATTACAAACTAAACTTATACGAATAAATAAGTTATGTGATTTGCATTGTTAAAGCATGCAGTGCAAAAGAGAAAAAATAATAGTATAAAAATATGATAAAAAATCTTTTTAATCAAAACAAGTGTGAGACCACTGGATAATGCCTTGTCTACTGACATTCAAAATACCACTTAAAAGCACCACTTCACATTGACTAGCTATAAATGTAGAATATATATTTTTTAATCTGAAGGGATTCTGTTGTGCATGGGCAAGCGCTGGGGAAATTTTCAATCTCTGATGTGAATAAATGCAAACACACACACACACACACAGACTCACACACGGCCTGTCGGCCTGGTCGAGCCATTATGTCAGTCACTTCCGACTTGAGTGCTGCCATCTGCCCTATAATGAAACCGTGCACTGTGGCTCATCACACACACACACACACACACACGCACACACATACACACTTTCTTCTTACACCCATCTAATTCACACACACAAAAGCAGCAGCAAACAAACATTTACACATGCAACCTCTCAATGAAAGCTGCAGAAACTATAGACATTTAGCTGAAATTACAAATGTTACTATTTTGGCATTTCTTTTTAAAGCCATATTTTCAGTTTGCGGGAGATTATGGGTATGTCACATTGCCACTGCCAGTTCTTGTCTGTATGTAGTCCAATGAAATACAATTTACCCTGTTTTGCCTCTGATTTCACACAGACAAACACACAAAACCACTTGTGAATGTATGATTTTATGTGAATGTATGATTTTTTTTTCCCTCTGGTTGCCATGGAAACTTTTTCTTGTTGGTTATGTTGTTCTTTCTCATACAGGGAGGGAGAAGAACCACGTAAAACTATGCAACTATATATTTTTTTCAAACAGGGTAGTAAAAGTTTAGCTGCCTAAATATGAGCTGTTACTGTGGCTGAGCTGGTTAAAGCCTTGTTTATACTCGACGCGTCCGCATGAGCCCAAAGGTGCGCGACCCTTATTCAACATCTGGTGTCGTTTAAAGCCCATTGAAGCTGCACTGAAACACTCATTTGGACCTTGAACCGTTTGGTTCCCAACGAAGTCCATTATATGGAGAAAAATCCTGGAAAGTTTTCATCAAAAACCTTAGGATGACATGGGGGCGAGTAAATTATCAGAAAAAGTTTTTTTTAAAAGTGAACTACTCCATTAATACGCATGCGCAGTTTTACACGTTTAAAACAATCGTCCTAAAAGTACATTTGAACAAACAGTATTTGCAAGTAATGGCGAAATATTATGCAACACATAGGCTACTTGTTCACCAGACTTGATAAAAAGCGTTACTGAAGCAAGTGCAGTACAACTAGGCCACAATAAATCATACATATTTACTTACCTGTCTATTCCTCCTAAAACACATGCGAGAGCGGAGTCTCTGTGGTGAGCTCTCCCCATAATGCCACGCCGAAATTGATCCTTGTTTCATTTCTGTTTTTCCAATTAAAGCCTGCGTGGCAAAGTTGATTTAGCTATGTTTAAGTTCTAGGGTATTTTCTGAACTCGCCAATTTGTATTCTTGAACCATAATGCACAACAGCGAGCGGTGTGCGAGATATTGTATCATAGAAATGAATGCATAGATCCCACATTAGCGGCGTACACCATTGAAACCATAGAAAAGGCCGCTAATGAGGAATCTATGTAGGTTTCCAAAGATAGCGCGGATATTACGTCATTGATAGACGACAATGACCAGGGATGAGCCATTATTAAAAACTGGAATTTATCTGGATTTACAAATCCTCGCGAACGTTTGGGATAATGTACTTACACAACTGCATGAAATATATCACACTGTGAAACTGTTTTTTTTTAATATTACAAAAATCTTACTCAACTTTTATTTAAAGTAGCCTAACAAATATGTGTTTTCGTATGGTTTTAGTGTTAGCTATATACTATAATAACTCTAAAATAAAAACCATGAAACCTTGTGTGAGATATTGTGAGAATAGACTTCACGATAATAACATAAGAATGTTTTTCTGTTTCCCAGCCTGGCCAAGGGGTCTGAATCTGAATTGAAATATTTCACATGACAAATCTATGATAGCAGCCTTCTGACGTCGTAGCCGGGGTATTTTTGACAAAACTCGGTTAGATTTGTGACAGGTCAGCTGCATTTTAGGTGGATAACTGTATGTTCGAGATAAATGTGACAGATGTTGCCTGTAATCATAGTCTCAGTGGCATGTCAGGCATGAGAGCGACTGCAGTACGGCCCCTGGACCTCTGAAGTCAGAAACACTCCTCACTCACTCTGATCTCATAGTCTGAAGGGTATAGGCTATAGCGATATACAGTATACATAACTGTTCCACTCTTGCATGTCTAAACCCTTAAAAATCTTATGAAGCATCAGTTTTCAGGCCTCCACAACTCATATATGCAGGGATGTAGGAAGGGGTTTTGCTGTGCATATTAAATAATAGAGTTATATTAAATTATATCCTGGCTCTTTCCAGCTTTGTAATGGCACTGAAAGCTCCAAAAAGCACATCCATCCATCATAAAAGTAATCCATACGACTCCTGTGGGTTAATAAATGCCTTCTGAAATGCAGCAACAGGTTTTTGCAAGAGATATTCTTCTACTTTATGAACTAGCCTATAATCACTGGCTTCCGGCAACATATGTTGGGTCAGAGGTCATGTGATGTTTGAACACTAAGTGACCGTGCCCACAAGTAATTGGTGTGACATTAAAGGTAGATGATAGGGGACAAGTCCATTTGATGTAGAGCGGAATGGAGTCGTAAAACCGTCTACTGATGACCTTAAGGCTAACTGACCCTCATTAACCAGCCACACCTTGACCGTCAGGTTTCATGCAAATTCCTAATTATACTAGAGAGATAAGCTTGAAAGACAACACAATCTTTTCAGCATGAACTAATTTTTTCTGGTAAAATGTACAACCAAATTATCCTTTAACTGCTGGTTTCTCGGCATATTTTGCCAAATGGATGTTCTTAAATATACACTAACATTCAAAAGATTTTTATTTTTTGATGAAATTAATACTTTCATTCACCAAGGATTCTTTAATTCATCAAAAGTGAGATTAAATCCATTTATATTCTTACAAAAGATTTATATTTCATATAAACAGTGTATAAAAAGGTATCATGGTTTCCACAAAAGTATTAAGCAGCACAATTTTTGGATTAAAAAAATAATAATAAATGTTTGAGCATCAAATCAGCTATTAGAATGATTTCTGGAGTAATGATGATGAAAATTCAGTTTTGCATCACAGGTTAAATTACATTTTATAATATATATAGAAATGGAAACTATTTTAAATTGTAGTATTTTGCAATAGTACCGTATTTACTGTCTTATTGAGCATAAGAGACATTTTAAAAATATTTACCAACCCCACACTTTTGAACAGTAGCGTTTGTTCAATAGAAATTACTCTTATCAAACACTCCAATATATCATTTGCATAATTATGACAGCATGATGATGTTCACACCAACAATTCATTGAGGGACGAACAACAAATCTGGTGGGACCTTGTGAAAAATGTTGGTATATTATATTAGTATACTACTAACAAATTATATTCTCTCATTGAGTTGATTTTATCCAGGTGTTTTACCTATAGTGCCACATTGTGTGTATTTAAAAGTAGCTATACAGAAGTTAATTGACAGAATTAACTGTGTAATATAGAAAAACAAGCATCAGCACTTTTGCTTTTTCAATATGCAGAGGGCCAGTTCATCACCAGTTCAATATGACGTGGCCTTTCTGTTTGAAGGGCCTTGTGGTTTTGTTGTCGCTGCACGCTGAGATAATGGCTGCGATGGTAACTTTGTCCGGGCTTAAAAGGGCAAACCCGGCATTTGTTTTAATAAATGCTGCAGACTAGCAATTATATCTATATTTGGGTTTTAATGCAGATAAACTGGAATTCATGAGACATACCGTTCCTGCATGTGGAAGCACTAAAGTTATCAATGCTTTTGGAATCAAATTCATTTCAGTACAGTGAAAAGTGTATTAAAGTTGTAGTTTCATTTTAAGAGGAATTATTTACAGAGCTTGTCTGCACATTATGAGATTGCCTTGTCTGTGAATACAGTGATGTTAAATTTGGCCAAAATATTAGCATACTTATTTTAAACTTTCAATCTAGCATTGTGAAATATTACTGCATTTACTGTATTTCTGATTTATAAAAGAAGCCTTGGTGAGCATCAAGTGATATCTTTTGAACGGCAGTGGAAATTAGTGTATTGTCTTGTCTTCCAAAAGACACCGTTACATTTTCTTAATGATGAAAGCATGATTATCCTCAAACAATCAATCAAGTTAAGAAATGAATCGCCTTATAGGCACTTTGAAAATGTGTAGGCATATCAAAAGGTAAAGAGAGTTACCTGTCAGTGAGATTAATGCTTTTATAAAAGGCGGAAGACAAGTTGAACCGGACTGCCGGTATGTTTGAACCATAAAAACTTCAGTATCCTGTGATTAAATTGTGACTTTCTGCCCTTTCAAAATGATGAGGCTCCCCATTAGCTCAGGGTTGCATTACTTTGTCCTTCAGAATGTAGAGAGAGCAAAGGGTCATACGTTAATGACAGCGTTCAGAAATATAAATTCCACGGGAACATTCAGTGGCTCAGAGTGAGCAAAAAGCATAAAATTAAAATGTTGGCAAGGCAGTTTATCCATTCGTGTCATTGACAGCACTCCCAAACCCTAAAAGAGATTTACTTACTGTATCGTGTGAAACTCACACATACCACAGACGTATAGCCTATCATTACATCACTTTTGATGGGTTGCTGCATGGTATAGGCTTTAAAACGTATTCATTTATATTCCGTAAACATTTTATCGATTAACATTGCATTTATAATGATAAATACAATTAACAAACATCAGGACGAAAAATAAATCAGTTGGGGAAATTGTGTTCGGGTTTTGTTTTGTTTTGTTAAGATAGCCCACGGGCAAAATAGCCCATGTCTATTCATGACCCATGACCCAAGGTCATTTTCACAGGAATTGTGTTGCGTTAATGATCTAATTTCAATATCAGAACAAGGGTTGAAATTTGGAAGATGAATAAGTTATGACTCACATCCCTTACTGAGGCACCGTACTGTTAACCTGCACTTCTTTCCTCAATCTCATCTATTCACATGCAGTGCCTGAACAAAAAAACATGGCTAACTTCACCTCAGACCATGCAAAGTTTGCAAAACTCAAATTTCATTATCAACCCGATGTGACATTGGGCCAATGAAATGACTGGCATCTTCTTCTCATGTGTTCATAAACACATTTGTCAAAAATCATGCAAAAACCTGATTTTTTTCTCAATAAGTCTTTATTTTTGCGAGCAAAGGTAGAACCTGAACAAAAGCGGCACAACAAAAACACATATTTGGTAACCGAGCTGACATTCATGACATCTGCTGTTATAAATACCATTTGCTTACAAGAGTAGAAAAACTATAGAAATATCCCTGTACAATATGTACACAGCCATTTATCCTCATTTTTTGCACAATATGGGATTTTCATTCACAATGTTTTGGGAAAAGAAACTCCACGGGGAGGTGAAATGTGTGGGAAAGGAGTTTGGAGCACAGTAAGATTGACTTCGAATCATTATGAATGGCATGAACTGAATGAGCAACATGAGGCCTGATACAGAAACATGTTGTATATGCAATGTCATTTTTGTCTATGACTTCATTTTGCATTCATTATAATGACCATTATGAAGCTCATTACAAATGTATAAGCTCAGTCTCATCCCAAGACGTCATATAACAGACGTCTTGGGACGTCTTTTGACCGTACGTCAACATCTGCCTTTTTAGGGCCCCCTTAAACGTCGGTTAGATGACGTTATCGGACCCTAACCCTACCCCAGACCTAAACCTACCCCTAGTCTACACGATCCAAACGGTCATTTTCTAAAAAAAAAAGTAAAAATGTATACTTTTTAACCACAAATGCTCATCTTGCAGTAGCTCTGTGTTGTGCCATGAATTACATATTCACATTGGAAAGGTCACACTTGAAATAGAAGTTTTGGGTTACCATCTAATTTTCTCCTCCAGTCGGACTTCAAAATCGACCGACAACGTTGTTTTACCTTTTTTTTTTTTTTTTTTTTGTAAAGGGCATTTGACTTGTCTTTGCACTGTCACTTTGTAAACACTGGATCTGTTCTTTCACCAATTTTGCAATTGAACTTTCCAACGTGATTACGTAATGCATCGCAGAGCTACAAGATGAGCATTTGTGGTTAAAAAGCATATAAATCTTTCTTTTCAAAGAAAATCATCAATTATTTTTCTAGAGAATACCCTTATTCCTCGGCTGGGATCGTGTAGAGCTTTTTGACGCTGCACTGAAACTGCAATTTGGACCCTCAACCTGTTGGTTCCCATTGAAGTCCACTACATGGAGAAAAATCCTGCAATGTTTTCCTAAAAAAAAAAAAATCATTTAATTTTTGACTGAAGAAAGAAAGACACACATCTGGGATGACAAGGAGTGAGTAAATTATCAGCAAAAGTTTTTTTTTTTAATATCATTTCCTGCCAAGCTCTGATCTGATTGGTTGGCCTTAAAAGGGCGGTTCTTGGCCAAAATAGAATATTTCTAACTTTGCCTTTTGTTTTTATGTTACAATGTGTGCAATGGTTGATGGTGCAACTCTCTGCAATGATGTTGATTTACATGACGTGTTTCTTTTTTTTTCTGTTGCAGCATTCTGGGATACATTCAAGGTTCATTCAAGGAACTTTTTTCTGTCCGCCATTACAGCACAGTTCATTGACCCAGACTGTATGAATCTTCAAGTATTTACTGATAATAAATGCCAAAAATCTTGGGCAGATCGAGCACTGTGTACACAGGGAGGCCGTTGGGTACAGTTCAGAATACCGAAATCTACAGTAAAGTTTGGTTGAATTCATTACTTAAATCAGATTCAACAGAAGGGGCCACATGAAATGAAATGAAACTAACCGTAATGAACTGATTAAAGAAAAACAAAGATTTCGCCCACCAACAGAATCAAGGAAACGTTCAGAAAGCTAATCAGATGATATCCAAAGTGTCTTAAAAATGAGTGCCATGAGAGAGATGGAATGTGTGATGTGCCTTTCAAACGAAGCATCAGAGGTGAAGATTGTTAATGAATTCTCTCGCTCACAGGGTTGTTTGCTCTAATTATCCGGAATGTGAATTATTTGGTAATTATCAAAGCAGCAAATCATTCGCCTACGTTGAAAATTACATGAAAATGTGCCTCAAAGCAGGGTGCGTTGAAAAATTAACAATTCTGCGTTGGTTAAAGACTTGTGGAATTATGAAATCAGCTGTTATATGTGTGTGTGTGTGTGTGTGTGTGTGTGTGATGGGGCTTCTTTTATGCCATAACATGATGGTAAACACGTCCTGTCATAAGTAATTAAATGCTTTGCATTTTAATCAGATGCTTCTGAGAGGCATGTTGACTTGCTGCGGGTTCAGGTTATTGTTGACGACATGCTTTCATTTAATGTTGCACAGCTCAATCAGCTCATCTTCCCGCTCTACAAATGCTAATGATCAAACACTCCCACAGTAAGGGAAAAAGAATGAGAACAAAGGTTAAAAATGAAGAACAAACATTATTACGTTGCATATTTCTTATCAGATAATACGTATGCATTCTACAGGCCCTCTAAAGGGATATTGAATCATTTGATTGCATTATTTCCCTGTTTTTCACTGTTTATCATCTTTATTGTATAAAGCACTATATATAAATAAAGGTGACTTGACCTGTGCGTTCTCTCGCGTTCCCCCGAGAAATTTTGCATTATCTCACAAGAAAACGCGAAAGCATCTTCCATCTCATATTTTTTCCATCACCATGTCTCTTTAAGGTTTCTGTAATCATTTATTTTTTACAGTATTCTCAGGGAACGCATGAACTGATAAAATGTACAACTTAAAGGAGTAGTTCACTTTTCAAAAAACTTTTGCTGATAATTTACTTACCCCCATGTTATCCAAGATGTCCATGTCATTCTTTCTTCAGTCGTAAAGAAATTAAGGGTTTTGATGAAAATATTCCAGGGTTTTTCTCCATATAATGGACTTCGATGGGAACCAAACGGTTCAAGGTCCAAAAGACAGTTTCAGTGCAAACTGCAAACTGTTCAAAGGGCTTTAAACGATTCCAGATGATGAATAAGGGCGAAACGATCGCTTATTTAAAAAGAATTAATAACAAAGTTTAAGTTTTATAAGCTCAAATGGTCGCCTTGCTCTGTTCTGTGATGCGCGCTCATGACTCTCCTGTTCGAACTCGTTCATCAAAATGAACAAATCTTTCTTTGTGTCATTTAGTTCATTCAATGAACGAAATGAACGAGTTGACTCGGGAAAAGATTCGTTCATTTTGCAGTTTGCACTGAAACTGTCCTTGAACCGTTTGGTTCCCATTGAAGTCCATTATATGGAGAAAATCCTGGAACGTTTTCATCAAAAACCTTAATTTCTTTTCGACTGAAGAAAGAATGACATGGACATCTTGGATGACATGGGGGTGAGTAAATTATCAGTAAAAGTTTTTTTTTAAAAGTGAACTACTCCTTTAAATGCATTGTAAGTCACATCTGCCAAATGCATAAATGTAAAATTTCATAAATATTATTCATAAAGTGGTGTTTGACTGTGGAAAACTCATTGCCACAGTGGTCGCCTATTTTATTATCATCCATCAGATGAAAATCATAAGTTTGATTGTGTAGAAAACAATGCATGGGATCTCTAACCCATATTGAGTATTTGGAATTGTGATGTTTGGCTTAGCAAACACCGCTAATAATGTTTGCCGACGACTTGTTAATAAAAGTTATACGTTTTAACGAAATATCGTAGACATTACTCATAAACAAATGCACGAGCACATCCCACCCGTCTGCCCTCCTCCTCCTCTCCTGCATGAGTCTGACTAAAGCAATCATTTATTATGCTGAAAGATAAAGTTCAACAAGCAATGTCTGTCCAATGGGTAGAAAATGTCAGTGAGTTCATGTGACTGTCCGGAGTGCAAAGAGTGATGTATTTAATAGAGGGTTTGTGTGTCTGCATACCTGATCAGCTCCTACACAGACACAGACTCATCACATGACAGAGTCTAAGCGTATATTTGTGTATGTTTTACATTACGTAAAAGGATCGAGTTACTTGGGTATTGAAGTAGCACATGCAGTGATGCAGTGATAAATGGAAATTAAATGAAGTAGATATTAAAGGTGAAGTGTGTACCGGTAATTGCATAACTAACTGTTTCCAAACAGGTTTCCCAAACAATTGTTCCCTTCTCATAGTGCAGCAACTAGCACTGTAAAATATATTTTCATGATTTGTAATCACAACATTTCTTTCTTTTGTCAAATCAACTTAGATAATTTATGTAGTTCAGATAACATAATATGTGGAGTTTCTGGTGATTAAATCAATCTCCTTCGTTGTATTAACTCAATTTTTCCATTTCAATGAACTTAAAATTTGAAGGCAACCAGGTTACTTATTTTTTTTAAGTTAAACCAACAATATTTTTGGCGGGTGAGAATGTGTTATTTTAGAACTGAGTTTGATTTAATGTTTACTGTTGTCAGGTCCTGTGTACTAAGGACATATCTGCACTGTAGGCACATGTGTTTGCTAGTGTTATCTTCTGTACACAAATTCGATGTTTTTGAAAGTCCTCACAGAGGCTGCATTTATTTAATCAAAAACACAATGAAATAGTACTATTGTTAATAGTATGTTAATTTAAAATAACTTTTCTATTTGAATATATTATACAATGTTATATATTCATGTGATGCAAAATCATGTGTCACATGATCCTTCAGAAATCATTCTAATATGCTGATTTAGTGCTCAAGGAACATTTAATAATATTTTTTAATGTTGAAATGCTGCTTAATATTTTTGTGAACTGTTAATACGTTCAGTTGTTTGAATAAAAGCATAGATATATACACTAGATGTCGGCAGTTCATTAGAACGAATGCGTCAATAGAGCCGCCATCTTGGAACAGGGGAGCCCCTCCACTTTAATGCATCAGCGTCAATAGACAAAGGTCTAACGGAAATAAAATCACCATAAATCATCATGAATTTTTTAGTTCGCTCCAACGGTCAGAAAAAATGTAGTTCAGATTTCATTCGTGAGCATCATGCGCAGCACAAAAGTCTGCCGCCATCCATTAATTCACAGTAAAGCCAGAGATAGCAGCGTTACCTAGTTACTTCCAATGACAAGACCCCTGTTCCAAGATGGCGGCGGTTTTGCTGCATGCTTAGAAGCCCAAGGGGACGTCTAGTGTATATATCTATGGAATAAAATGGTTGCTGTTTCAGAAACAGAGCAGATATTTGGGAAGCTACAATGGTAAATGGCTTTATTATTAAAGATTGTTTATTGCCTAGTTGTCTTTGCACATTTAACTTGAATATTATAGTATAAAAAATGTACACTTCACCTTTAATACAGCTTGAAGATCTCCAGAATGGTTGTGATGTTGATAGCTGACATGTTTTATATGCAGGACAGATATGGGCTTTGTCTATGCAGATTACGTGGATGACGCAGCCTCTTATTGAAATCAAAATCTAACTAAAGGTACCAGTCATAGACTAACAATGCAATGGCTCTCTAAACTGAACTCAGTCCGTCCATCGTAAGGCCCACAGGAAGCCAGCGTCAAGATTTCCTGTCACGTGACTATGAGGTAAGAACTCGCTCCAAGGCTTGATTGATTGTGACAATGCGGTCCAGATGAGAACCATAGAGAGAGAAAAGCCTTCTGAAGAACAGGAACCCATCGCTGTCACAGCCTATGAAAAGGAAAACAGATGAAGTTAAACCAGCATGAGAAATTATGCTTATTTACACCTCTTCTGAACAATAAAACAACAAGCACGATGAGAAGTCTGCGTCAGCGTTCTCGCCGCCATTGCTAGTGTATCCCAGCCTGCGGTGCGGTACAATATTACCACTCTTTTATCACCCACCTTTAAATCTAACCTTTTCTCATTCTCTCACAGCTCTCTCTTTTTTGTCCCAAGTTCGTGACTAATCAGCACAAGCTCAGTGAAGTGTGTGGGTGTCATCAGCGAGGTAAAGAAAAACCTCGACTCTCCTGCGCATATGACTTTTAAACTAGACATCTGAGGCATGAAATTGGTCAGATAGTCCTCCCACATAGACAAGACATGTATTGATACAGTACCTGTGACTGGGCACCTTTTAGATTGGAGCGAATATGCTCATTTTCAGTGCAAACTCAGCTTGAGGCCATGAATCCAGGTCAAACTTTTTTTCTTCTTTTTTTTGTGCACAAATGTGAATGTAGCAGCAGCAAGTTTGTGAATTTCCTTTAGCTACCTTCAGGCCTGGTTTTTGCATCCCAGTTCAGAACGACATATTCATTATGGGTGAGAGAGAAATTATACGTGGTTGGTCAAATGAGAAAAGTCACCAATGGATGGTTCACAATAGAAGAGGATTTCGATATATCAACAGACAACGTTGAATTTTTTTCGCAACCTTGCATTGTTAAAATTCATAATATTGTTTCCAGCCAACTGGATTGGTATGACAAGTTTCTCTCAAAGTTATGAGCTCATTCTTCCGGTAATATTAATAGAATGTTCATTCATTTTTAACTGGTCTTGACGTTATAGATTAATGTATAACGTATTAATGTGTTCTCAGAATTTAGAGCAAAAACATTATTAGTAGCCTGCATTGTTTATGAAACATTTAGTTAGACGTTCATATAACATTTTTCAAGTGTTACATGTTACAAAACATTCAATAGTCAAAAAGTTAAGTTCCTGTAATATTTGTAAAATGATCAAATTAATGTTTTGTTAATTCGTACGAGTGATTAAAAAGTGGCTAATTCGTACCAATTCATACGACCTCACTCGTACGAAATTCTTACGATTTGTCTAAACCCACGTTATGGGTAGGTTTAGGGGCAGGGTCAGGGGTAGGTCATTTGTACGAATTGGCCAACTCGTAAAATATGTACGATTTAGCAAAAATCGCACTAATTCGTACGAATGAGGTCGTACGAATTGTTACGAATTAGCAACCTCGTAAAATTCAAACAAGAAACAGAACGTTTTGAACATTCCGAGAACATTGAGAAATAAAATGTTGATAACTTAATGAAAACGTTATCTTAACGTTCTTAGAACATATTTTTATTAGCTGGGATGGAACCGTCGATGCCAGTAAAGAACTTTATTTGTAACTACAAAGAAACAATTCTTGGTATGAACTTAATACATAAAACACCTATGTATAGTGTGGAAAATAATCAATTTTTAATCACACTAGTCTATTTTATATCGTCTATAGCCCATTTATTATAGACATTTCTCTATTTTTACTGAACTTTTCACAGTGCATTTTGGGATTGGATTCTCTAAAAATAAAAATGACACAAGGCAGCATAGTAGCCTACCTTTCAAAATAGCGTTTGCACAGTAATGTGCTTATGACGCCGGGTTTTGAAACAGATAAATCTAATAGGAAATATACAGAGTTCATATGTGACGTCTACACTGAAAAGACAAATAAATTAAGACATTCTCTTTCACTTCCTTTACCAAGCACTCTCTCTTTCTTTCACTCATTCACTGCTCCTAATTCAATTAAGGATCCCCTGCTAATAATGTATCGTCTTTTATGATAGTACTCCACAGGTCTTTCTTCAGCGCTAATGCTCATCTGAATCTGATCCAGGCAATTAAGCAAGTGTATCTGCTCGTAATTGGAGGATCTGTGAGGTGCGTTCTGATGAAGATTTCAGGTCAGTTTGTTCTCTGGATATTTCTATTATGCGTTGAGTGAAACCAATTTTTTAATAGAAAACATTGATTTTTTTTATAATCACTGTTAGATAATCTGTTTCGAATTGACACTTGTCCTACTTGAAATTATATGAGGCATTATACAATGTGTATAAAATTGTTTATTATATTATATTGTAAAATACTTACATAATTATTTTACAATGTTTTAATCAAACAGATCTCATTCCCCATTTACTACCAGTCAATGGGGAATGAGATCTGTTTGATTAAAACATTCTTCCAAATATCTTCTTTTGTGTTCAGCAGAACAAATAAACACATAGAGGTTTGGAACAACTTGAGGGTGAGTAAATACTGACGGAATTTTCGTTTTTTGGGTGAACTAACCCTTTAAGCCTTATCATCTACAACATTTCCAACATTTTAAAGCTTTACGTGACGTAATATAGATTTCCTGTGAACATAAAACATGAATCATGACAAGGAGCAAAAAGAAATGACGAACAAAAAACAAAAGTCCAAAATCAACACCTTTTTATTTATTTAAAGGATGAGTGCAAAGAAAGAGCTTGTGATGTGTACCAGTCGCTAAGCCATGGACCATAAGGCATCAGTAAATACAAGCTTTATATATACTTACAACAAATACATAATACAAAAAAATCAATCATGGAGGCCATCAAAGAAATCTGCGAAGACACGCACACGATATCAGAAAAGAAACGTAAACCAGAGCGATGGTAAATAATCAACAACCACCAAGTAAATGCATGGATGGATAGTGAGACGAAGAAAGAAAAGGAAACAACAACACACACACACACACACACACACACGTAGAACAATTCATACATTCATAATGGGGCAGAAATATAAGAGATGACAATGAGGTCGGATTCAGTGACTGGAATATTAATTACAGCAACAGATTATTAAGCAAAATCTACAGCCTTTTAAATAGGCCTGATATGGAAGCTGCTAATGGTTCCATCTTCTCGTGATTTCCCATCATTCCCAGTGTGAAAACACTGTCCCAACACATCCTCATAGCCCCCGTTTCAAAAAATATATAGAAACATTTTAGCACAGTTTATTTATAGGTTTAAAATTGCGCCTCACAAGGTCTGATCATATTTGTATTACTTTCTCATCACACAAGCTGTCATTTATTTGTCATAGTTTGTAAAACTACTGTGTGGTACTGTATTCGGGGGGGTCCGTAACGTGAACAAATCCCCTAAAAATGTTCTCATGCATGTAAAAACGGTCGACCGTACAAATATAAACGCCCACTTAACAACATCTGTATTTTCGTGATCCTAAAATATACTTGAAAAATAACAGCAGCAACAAGTTTTCGTGAGCACTGGCACTGTTCATGACCCCAAAAAACCATGGCTTTACAAGTGAGCAGATTGTCTTGTACCCAGAGTGCATGGTGTGGAGAAAGCGGGATAGCGGTTCTGTTTAAGCCATACCTAGCTAGCGACACCAACCTTCGCACTCATTTGGACATGGTCACCGTTCCGTGTTACGACATGGACACTCCAGAACTTGCAACATGCAACAGTCATATTCATGAGATGTGGTTTTTAATAGCAATATACAAATGCCGTCGTGGGTGAAAAGTGCACTGTTACTCATGGTGCTGTGTATTCTCTACAATAGAACAATGTGTAGCCTAGTACAAACGACGCAAAGCTTTCAGTTATGCTAAAACATTCGTAAGTATGCACTGATAAGAAAAGGTTTGTAAGTGTCATAGATACAGTTCATCATATCTATCCCTTTCTTTGTAGGCTCAGGAATAGCAGTTCTGTTTTTGTCACAGTTAGGCATGATACAATTCAAGTGTCGATAATATACATACGTTCGACGTCGATTGCGATCGCATCTTTCCGCGCAAGTAAATGACCGACGGCTGTACAACGCGACGGGAAGGGGGAGAAGCGATTCGCGTTCCCCGCGTTACGGTAAAGCTTTGTGATCGGAACGTCTGCGCGTAATAAGCAAACGACAGGATGGAAATCTGTGAAACACACACAGGATGGATGACAGAAAAAGAAACAAGTCCGAAAGGTACATTTTTTTTTTTTCAAAATCGAAAATTAAATTAATACATTCATCCAATGACTAAATTCAGGAAGGAAGGAAAAAAAAGAAAAGGCAATACAGACAAAAAGTCGAAACAACACAAGTTTCAGTTGTCATAAAAATGCATTGCAAGAGGTTCGACGAAAGAAAGCAACATTCACTGAAAGTGGACTCATTCGAGATAATGAGAAATAATCACAAGCAGTTGGTATATGCAAAACAGAGCAAACATTTAGCAAAACCAACAACTGAAAAAAAAAAAAACGAGAGAAAACATCTCTCTTTCATGACCAAACGATACACCAGAAAATACTGTGCTCTAAATATGCTAAATGATCACTTGCTTTTTAGGAAACGTTGCTAAATACAGCAGAATACATGCACCATCCAGAAGCGTCGCGTCGACTGACTCCATTTTAACGATTGTTTTGTTGGGGTTTGTTTTTGTTGTTCGTTCATTCGGTTTTTTTGTAATTAAACTGGCATTTTTGAGTTTAGCTCATTTCACATACTCAGCTGATTTCCAGAAGTGAACTGGGTGAGACAGGCGACGGTTGCGTTTCGGAAGTTTCTCTAGTAGTTCCACGAGCTTGGAGAAGCTGGGCCGCTCTTCCTGTTCGTACGCCCAACAAAACAGCAGGATGTCCTACACGGGAAAGAAGAATCTGTTCATATGCTTTCACACGATCTAAAAGCAAGTCAAGCATGTCCGAGTCCGGTTTTTCCAATAACAATACTGTAGAGGGAATGCATTGAAGTCACTTTCCCGCCGGAACAATCCCCCTCAGCCTGACTGAGTGGCAAATCTGCTGCGTGACTGGATTTAATAGGGGAAACTGCGAAAATGCGACTAAAACGAACAATGTTATCAATTTAAACTAAATGTTGGACTCAATATAGTGTTCCTTACAACTTACTAAAGATCCAGTGATCCATGGAAATTGACATGCAGCCAGGAATCGTGTTGCCTGACATTTATGTTTGCCTCATTTCGACATCGGGTACATTAAAGCAATATAGAGCTAAACTTAAAGCAAATTTGCCTGTGAAGGCTTTATGTAAATACAATATAGGTAGGTCTAAATCTGTGTGAACACTTATATCAGTGTTATATATAGACTATATCATCATATCGTCCTGAAACTTTATAGTTTTTTTTTTTGGTCAGTTTTATTAAAAAAACATCCAATAATGCAGAATATGCAATGATATATATTTAATTGATGAGTTGTTAATATATATTTAACAATACAAAATATATGGGTATGGTTTTACAGGTAAATTCAGCATATTGACACAAGATGATAACTGGAAATCCACCTTTCGCTGACTGGAGTCCAGTTGTTGAATTGCAGCGATCCATTTGCTCCTCTTTCTAGCAGTCTGTAAAAATATACCTCTGATTTCTTGTCAAATCTAGTTGTACGTGTTTAGCGTGTCTAGTGTGTTGTGTTTGTTTTAAGCGGCATTCACGCTAAAAACAAATACAGCCGCTCAGTCTTTTTGCCACTCACTGTGAGTAACTGCAGACACTCCGGCCGATGGTGATGTCATGTGCATTCCATCTATAGATTGAATAGCCCCTTTTGGGGCTCCATAAAAGTGGTTCATGTGACTCCTACAATCTATTCTGACAGCTCTGTTTGTGTAAAGTTGGTAGTATTCACACTTCCTCGTGTGTTTTGCTAATCTGCATTAGTGAGGTATATGGAAATACTCACGGATATCTCCTTGCCCATGCCTATCTGAGTGAGGTTGGGCTTCATTCCACTTCCCACCTGCCAGATAATGACTTCAGCTGGCTGGTTCTTAAAGGGCCACTCACGCGCATGGAGCTCGTACCAGATAGTGCTGAAACATATGACACATACGAGGGTTAAAGTGCATGTTCTGGTTTTTCTATACTTGTGAGGGCCAAATGTATAAAAATATTGTCATTAATATAATTAAAGCGATCAAAAGCAAATCAATGGGTTGAATAATGTCTTAAAGTGCCCCATATTACCTTTCATATTGTGTTATGTAACTGAATGTCCACAAAGTGCACAACAAATCGGATGTCTCCCAAATTTAAGAACCGATTCTGCCTGAAACGATTTGTTAGTAATTACAGTCTTACTGCATGAACCTACATAGGTTTGTAACAAATTTGCATAATGCATGGTGGTCTTCAATGGCTGCCCGCAAACAATGCCTACTTTCACCCGCCCTGAAGAAGAAGCGTTGAGAAGACACACGCTGTAAACAGTAGACCAATCACAACAGACTGAACCATCTGACCGTTTCAGACACTATGAGAAAAGAGGTGATGCTGCAATGCATGTTATGAGAAAATTTGTGAGTTTTTTAACTTGGATGCATGTAGACCTGTTGTAGGAGACCTTCAAAACAAAATTAGGAACATCTGAAATAGCCAAAGGAAAAGCATCACTATATAAAACTTAATTCTAATATGACTTTTGAGAACTTTTAAGGACATTGCAAGTCTATTTGTATAAATGTGAGTGTTATTTCATTATCCTTGCGAGGGCCAAAAAATAAACCATAAACGTAAATATACAGGAAATATATTTACATATACAGGAAAACTCTAAACAAATTAGCCCAAATTATGTCTTTATTAAAATCTATTATTTCAATTACATAAAATGAATAAATCTACAAATCCTAATCTATTTTTTAATTTAAGAAAGCAATGCCCTGACAAATTTAGTAAAAACTCTTAAAGACAAATATAATGGTTCATAAATGGGCAAAAAAAGTCTTAAATGAATTAATTCTTTATATAAGATTAAATTAATAAAGCCATCATTCTAAATTATAATTTGCTTAATTGAAGAATGATAGGATAGTTCTTTTCCAAGTATGTGTTTCCAAGTTTGAGAGTGTACCTGTTTTGTTACGTCCATTTAGATCTTAATTATAATTTAATTTAAGAAGAACAAAAAGTCATATGGGACTCCTCACAAGTATATCGTGTGTGTGTGTGTGTGTGTGTGTAAGGACGAGGACTCGCGCTTCCCTTAGAGACCGCAATATAGCAGTACAGTAAAGCACCAGTGGTGCACCATGCGTTCCCTGAGGCCGATGTAGTCAGGAGTCATCCGAGATAATTAATAAATGACTTTGAGGTGCTGTTGACTGCTGAAAAACAGTATTCTGCTCTAAAGAGCATACTCGTGTTAAAGTTTACTAAACCACACTTAAGAGCTAATTAACAATCATTGAACGAAGAGCCCTGCTGAAAAGGCCAATCATCCGAGCTCTGCAATTTAAAACCAAACGTGAAACGTGCAGCTTGCTGAGAGAAAAAAAAACGTAATTGAGATGGTTTTTGCAATACTGAAGTGGGGAACTCACTAAGAATGAATTGCATTTTCAACCATTGATATTGCATGCAAAAAAATTATTGCATGGTGCATTTCCAATCTTTATAGTTCTTGGTTGTAGAGAATTCACCAGACTACCTGATCTGGTGTGTACTTTACTGAGATTGTATCACTTCACCGCTGTGATCCAGACACCTAAATCATCTCTCAAAAATGCTGAAAGTGCGAATCTGGACATATGCCCGGTGATAGCGTCTTCTAAATCATTTGATAATCATTTGATGAATTACTCCTGCCATGATCGCGAGAAACCGTATATATAAACATCTTTTTTTTTTCAATAACAATTCATTTACCGCCCACAGAAAGCAAAGTTGATCGTGCCAGGCAAACAGTGTTGAATAATGCGCATACTATAATTAGCCTAATTTACATAGACAGAATGACTATAGATTGCGGGTGGTTAGTAAATGAGGCCATTTAGTGAATTTGCCCCTTAGTTACAGCATAACATCCAAAAGTTTTGGAATAATTAGGCTCGTTTAAATGTTTTTGAAAGAAGTCTCTTATGCTCACAAAGGCGGCATTATTTATTTTATCATATCATTTTGTAAAATATCATAAGAATTTAAAGGAGTAGTTCACTTTTAAAAAAAAAACTTTTGCTGATAATTAGGCTGCATTTATTTATTTTATCATATAATAAAATATGATATATAATATGATTCTTCCTTCAGTCGAAAAGAAATTAAAGTTTTTGATGAAAACATTCCAGGATTTTTCTCCATGTAATGGACTTCAATGGGAACCAAACGGTTCAAGGCCCAAAAGACAGTTTCAGTGCAAACTGCAAACTGTTCAAAAGGCTTTAAACAATTTCAAACGATGAATAAGGGTCTTATCAATCGTTCAGGCGAGCATTTGAGCTTATAAAACTTGAACTTTTTTTAAATGAGCAATCGTTTCGCTTGATAAGACCCTTATTCATCATCTGGAATCGTTTAAAGCCCTTTGAACAGTTTGCAGTTTGCACTGAAACTGTCTTTTGGACCTTGAACCGTTTGGTTCCCATTGAAGTACATTATATGGAGAAAAATCCTGGAATGTTTTCATCAAAAACCTTAATTTCTTTTAAACTGAAGAAAGAATGACATGGACAACTTGGATGACATGGGGGTGAGCAAATTATCAGCAAAAGTTTTTTTAAAGTGAACTACTTCTTTAAAATAACTGTCTTTAAACATATTTTTATATAAAAGAAATTCCTGTGATCAAAGCATCATTACTGTCACATGATCCTTCAGAAATCAATCTAAAACCGTATGCTGATTTGCTGCTTCAGAAACATTTCTTATAATTACCAATCTTGAAAACAGTATTAATATTTTTGTGAAAAAAATGGTACACTACCATTAAAGAGTTTAGGGTAAGAGAGATAATAAAAGAACCTTTTATTCAGCAAGGATCCACTAAATTGATCCAAAGTGACAGTAAAGACATTATAATGTAATGCTGTCAAATGACATTTATGACATTTAAGAGTTTTCTAACATTGACGACAATAATAAGAACCGGTATTAATAATTAAGCACCTATAATAACTGATAATAATTGAGGAGCAAAATTCTGAATGATCATGTGACTGATTGATTTTTTAATACAATATTACTCTTTTTATGGTATTTTTGAAAAATACAGCCCTGGTGAGCCTATGAGACTTTCCAAAAATATTTAAAACTTTTTTTTTTACCAGAAGTGTAATGTACAGTGCATACAGTCCATAACACAGAACACGAGAGCATTACAGGCATAAAATATTCCACAGCTGCCGTTAAACTCTCTGCCGCATTAAAACGCGCTCGCAGAGAACAACGGAAGTGAAAAGCGAGGCAGAAGGGACAATAGGGAGCATTGCTTTGGGGTCACCTCTAGGTAATGTCCCTTTAGTGTGACCAGCTGGACGGCTTGCGTGGGCGCTGTATTTGGCTCCCGTAGAATGACAGTGTGACAGAGCCTCCATATGGAGAGAACAGCTGAGGACGCAATTGTGTTAGGACCCAACAGAGCAGCATTCCTTCATTTCCTCAACCATCCATCCATCCATTCTTTTATTCATTTGGCCCACACACTCACTGCCTCTGGAAAGGCCCGGGTCAGGTAGAGATGAGTACAGATGGAGGTTCAGTTCCGCACGCCGTCTCGTGTGAATACATTCTGATTAGTGAAAGCCCAGGGAATCAATTCTTTGGTGATCCTCATCCTAAAACGCCGGATTACTGATGTGTGTTATTGTGATTTCATGATCATGCGTGGTCATTTACAATGTCATTTTCATAACATAGCTGTGCTGTGTATTTTCATATGGCCACGGTAGCAATTAAAGAGACGGATTTAAATGGAAAAAAGATTTCGGTTTATCTGGTTGGATATCCAAAATGTGTTTGGATGCACTTATTAATCTATGAACGCCACTGCATTAGATTATATATCAAACGAAGTGGCATCTGCATGCAAATAATGCTGGAGATTTTCTCCAAACTCACAAAGTCACTTCTCTGAGACTGGTGGTTACAAAGTGGATGTATAAATTCAGTTCAAGTTCATTTTTTATTGCAATTTAATGTTTTTTGAAAAAGTCTCTTATGCTCACCAACGCTACATTTATTTGTTTATAAATTTTGATTTAAATTTGTGAAATTTAAAAAAACTGTTGATAATTGTCTTCTATTTGTATATATTTTAATTCCTGTGATGCAAATCTGAATTTTTATCATTACTCCAGTCTTCAGTGTCACATGATCCTTCAGAAATCATTCTAATATGCTGATTTGAATGTTGAAATTTAATATTTTTGTGGAAACTGTGATAGTTTTTTTTCCCAGGATTTCCTGTGATGAACAGCATTTATTTGAATTAGAAATATTTTGTATTATTATAAACACCTTTACTGTCACTTTTGATTAATTTTATACATCTAATTTATAAAATATTAATATTAAAGACTTATCTTTTTTATCTTACTGTCCACAAACTTTTGAACGGTAGAGTATATCTACAGTATTATTTATAATAAAGAAATTTACCAAAACAAACTATTTAAAACCAAACAAACTTATTTTTGATGAATGTTTTGCTTAAAAAATGAGCTTACTATCAAATTAAATGCCACTTAGTTTGAAATTGTAACGCAATTCATATGTTTTAAACACATTTTTTAATGAAATGTGATTAAATTCTGTAGATTTCGAATCCAAAAATGGTTGCTGTCATTATAAGAGCACATTAAATGTGGAGAGAAACAGTCATAAGCTTATTTATGTAAATAAAAAATGGTTTTCGCTTGTTTCCTGAGTGACAAAAAGCAGAGAAGCAGTGATTGGTGACAGAAAGAGACCCACCCAAAGGCAAAGACGTCAGACTGTTTGGAGAAGGGAAGCTGGTTTTCTGCCGTCTCGGGGGAGAGCTGACGGATGAGCTCAGGAGCCAGATGACACAGCCAGCCGCTTGGGATCCGCAGCTTATCCTTTCTCCGGCTGGAGAGAGAGAAAAAGAGAAGAACCTGAAGTTTAATACGTAATCAGTCACAACACACCAATGCTTCGAGTTCGATTTATGTGTACTATGTAAAAGGTCAGAAAACAAACCAAAAGATCATTATAGTGACAATACTGTCAAAGAAATACAATAGAGGGCAAGCAACTATTAGTCTTGCATAGTCCGATTATCGACCAATGAGATCTCTTTTTGAACTTCGTTTTCCCTAGACAGATGAAATGGAGACTTTTGCATTAAAGGGATAGTTCATTTTGAAATTAATTTTTGGTATGTTTTAGCTTACCTCAGGGGCATCCAAGAACTTTGGTAGGTGTCTTTGTTTCCACAGCAGTTTCAATTTTGCCATCAATGTGTACTTACATTTACGAATCATTAAATCCTGTTCAAACAAAGACACCTACATCTTGAATGCCCTTGAGGTAAGCTAAAACATACCAAAAAATAAATTTCAAAGTGAACTATCCCTTTAATCTCCTGTTTCCAATTCATTTTCTAAAAGAAATACTCTAGAAATCTCAGACATATCTTCCGTAGTTTCAGATCTCAACAAAGATATTTCTCATTAAATTGTCATTATCCAAGCTACACAATTCACAATCAGCTTTTAGCTCTATACTTTATTTCTAAATCTATTTCAAATTGATAGTTGCTACTAAACAGAAACTCTTTGATACTTTTCAAAGATTTAATGGCAAGAAACTTTTTCTTTACACAGTGCTGCAGTCTGGAAACTTGTACACTGGAAGTGGCCTATCACTGACAGACATAAAGCTGTTTCAGCTTGACTGAATGTCTGATCCAGGTAAAAACAAACTCAATCACCCATGATATATAAAACACCTCCAAACCAGGGGCAGGAATGAATGGGCGCTTTGGGGGAAATGCCATCAAAATTGACAAAAAAAATACCCCCTACAATTCTTTCTTTTATTATTTTATTTACATATATTACAATATTTATATGTTTGTGTATCTGATTCTTGAGATAAGGAACAAAACAAAAGCCCCCTTTATGTTAAAAAAAAGAGAGAAAAAAAGTCTTACAGGAAATCTGGATACTCAGGACATTCATTTTACACTTTTTCTTTTAAAAAATGTTTTTTTATTTATTTAATTTATCAAACATCTATACCAAGCAATACAAAAAGTAATTCTTGAATTATATTTTCCATTAAAAAAATAGCCTATATCGAAATGGTGTCCTCGCTTTGCTTCAACTCCATTGTAATTTTTTTCCAATTCTGAATATATCTGGCAATGTCATGGTCATCTTTTAACTCTGAGGACCCCTTCTCCTATTTCCTGCTCATTGTGGATCTCACAGTAGGACACAATCCTGAAATTATTTTTATTTAAAAAAATATATATTTTATACAAATAATGTTGAAGTCTCTTCAGTCACATCTTTAACATGTGACATTTAACATCCCAGTAATAGTTTCTGTAAATACTGTAGTTGTGGGATAAATCTTGGCATTTTGGATATATTTATTAAGGCAGCTATAACTGAGGGGAGAACAACTAAATTCCTCCACTGTACAATGGTGTGCTTAAGAAAAATATTCACTTTTTTCACCTCCATCAGGTTTTATGTCTGACAGAGTTGACTTGTAAGCTTATAGAGTAGACTAGACAAGTGCCCACAAATCTTTCTCTATACAGAATATAAAACACTAGATTTATAAATATGTCTAATGAGTACTTATATATGCAACATATTTCACTCTTAGAAGAAATGGTTCTATTTAGAACCAGAAATGGTTCCATCCCCCGCTTCATATATGGAACTCCAAAATGGTTCTATATAGAACCATATTTTTGGTAAAAGGTTCTATTGGCCAAGTATGGAACCCCAGGGTTCTATATAGAACCCAGAGGAACCCTTTTTTAAGAGTGTATAGAACTTTTTAAGGGTTCCAAATATGTAGCGCTGATAGAACCTTTTAAGGTTCTATATAGAACCTATTCTTCTAAGAGTGTTAAGTTAAGTCAAGATTAGGCCTTAGTTCAATTAGAGGCATTTAAGTAGCTTTTATAAACACGCCTTTATAACACATTACTGCACTCTAAAAAATGCTGGGTTGTTTTAACCCAATTTTGGGTAAAATATGGACAAACCCAGCCATTGGGTTACATTTTTAAATTACATTTTTAACCCAATAGGTGGGTTTGTCCATATTTTACCCAAAATTGGGTTAAAACAACCCAGCATTTTTTAGAGTGTGGTGATGCACATAATGTGCTTACATTACATACATATTTGGTGTGAAACAATGGCATTGACATATTTTACGATATGTCATTGCAAGTTGCATTTAGTTGAAACAGCTCAAACATGCATTTTAGTCGGGACTAGGCTTAAGTGCTGTCTATGAAACAAGGGGACGGTGTTTTTATACTTACATAGAAAGAAAGCCCCCCAAAAAATCTATTTCAGGGGCAAATACTGACCCTAATTTAAGACAAGAATCAACACCAAGAATGACCTCTTGGGTCTTCCATGACATTAAAACTGCTATTGTCTCAAATCTGGGCATCCTGTCAAATTCCAATGACTTCATATCTCAAAAAGACTCAAACCCTCACAATGAAACCTTGACATTTCAGTACGAGTTTGACCACAGCCTCACTAGCCTGATAAATGTTGCCTTACATGGATGTGGAATTTCAAACAGGACCAAATCCCAGAATAATCAGCTCTTATTAAAATACCCAGTCAGGTCCTGAGTCATCATAATACATAACTAATGTAAAATCATGTTATTACGAGCCAGACTTGTGCCTTTCAGATAAACAATTCCTAATTATGCGAGCCTGCACGTCTCTGATGGCCACTCTCAATTACTATCCCTTCCACCTAATAACTCCTGAAAATAATTCACATGGCTGCGGAGGTGTACAAGTGGGCTGATCAGAACGCAACCGATCCAAGACACTCGATCAGCAATGGCTGCAATGTAAACCTGTCGCCGTGGAGACGTCAGCTTTTTCCCGGTAATCACTGCCAACATATGTAAACACACTTGTGCGAAATCAGCCTCATAATCAGATGAACCGATGGACGTGAGTGTTTGTAATCTCGCTCCATCGGGGATGTTGATTTACTGCTTTCAATGCCAATGAAAACATTTTCAAAGAGGCGAAACACGCAAACACAAACGGGACGAGTGCCAGAACAACATCAACATCATCTCGGTCATCAGTGGTGGCAAACGCTTCATGTTGCCCCAGATAATTCACTGCACTTTCAGAGCCAAAGACTTTATTAAACGTCTCAATACACTAATAAACAAAGAAGTAGACTCGAATAGTGTTTCAGGACTGTTGATTGGTGACTGCAAGAACTGGTCTAAACCGGTGTTCTGAAAATTCATGCTACCCATCGAGATTTGCTACTTACCGGTTATGCGCATGTGCAGCGTCAGATATTTTTTTCTTTTTTTTTTACAAAAGGTACATTTTCCCGTTATAATATATAATTTCCGTTTAAAAAATGCTTACTACCATATTTGTACGGTCAGCCCGCTGAAAAGGAATAACTGAAATTTGGTACATTTTCCCGTTATAATATATAATTTCCCTTTAAAAATGCTTACTACCATATGAATATTTGTACGGTCAGCCACATGAAAAGGAATAACTGAAATTTTCAGTTACTATGAGGAAAGGTGTACTTTGACAAGTCAACGATGAATATTTTATGATAATTTTTAATTTTTACACCGTTTTAAAAGTAAAAAATAGTCGTCTACAGTATACAGTAGCTTCTCATAACTTAGAATTGTATTACAATTGTATTTCATACGACTTTAATCGGCATTCTGTCATCAATTCGCGCTACGGTAGCATTTTTTGACAAGGAAGCAAAATTCGACAGAACACCGGTCAAGAACATGTGTAGTACAGATTACATCACAAAAGAAATGCTCTAAAAATGCTGGGTTGTTTCAACCCAAATTTGGGTCAAATACTGTATGGACAAACCCAAATGTTGGGTTAAAAATGTAATTTAAAATTTTAACCCAACTTCAACTTTCAACTTTTAATTTTTTTAATTACATTTTTAACCCAACATTTGGGTTTGACCATATTTGACCCAAAGTTGGGTTGAAACAACCCAGCATTTTTTAGAGTGAAGAAACTCTTTTTCCTGCTTTATGTCTTATTAAGATGTTTTGCATTGTGGCATTATTATTACATGACATCTTCTTTATCGCATTCATATTTCCCTTTATCATTTCTGTAATACAGGAAAAAAGTTATAGTAATACATGTAAAAATAATATACAATTACATTCTAAAAAATGATGGGTTGTTTTAACTCAATTTTGGGTCAAATATGGACAAACCCAAATGTTGGATTAAAAATGCAATTTAAAAATGTAGCCCAACGGCAGGGTTTGTCCATATTTTGTCATATTTTATTTTTTTAGAGTGTATTTTAAATGATTAGCTGTGTATAAATCATGGCAGTGATTTATATTATATTACATTATATTATATTATATTATATTATAATTATAATATATTATTATATTATATTATATTATATTTAGCATGACATCAAATTGATCAAGTTAATCATAATCCCTTTATTATTCTCATTGCTGTAATGCTGGGACATTTTTTTTATTATAAATGTACAAATAAAAAAATAAATAAGTATTTACATGGTAAAGTGTGTATAAATCGTGCCAGTATTAAATTACATTAACATGAAATAAAATTTAATAATAATAAGAATAATACATATTATTTATTAGACGCCTTCCATGACACTCGACTCAAGGTCAACTATTTATCACATTTATCATATTTACCTCATTCTCACTACTGTAATAAGCTATTTTTATAAATGTAAAAATTATATAATTATGTTAATTTAAGCGTGTGTGTGGCAGTATTTATTTAATTGAAAGTAAATTGAATGAGCTTAATTGTCTTCAAAATAATATCACTATGCAAGTACATCTATCTGACTTAATGCAAAGTAAAATTATAAAACTATATAGTTATTACTTGGTAAAGTGTAAATCATGGCAGTATTAATTCAAAGACAATAAATTAAATTAGCATGTACTCTAAAAAATGCTGGGTTGTTTCAACCCAGATTTGGGTCAAATATGGCCAAACCCAAATGTTGGGTTAAAAATGTAATTTAAAAAAATATAGTTGAAAGTCAAGTTGAAGTTGGGTTAACATTTTAAATGACATTTTTAACCCAACATTTGGGTTTGTCCATATTTGACCCAACTTTGGGTTGAAACAACCCAGCATTTTTCACATTTATCATATTTTCCTTATTCTCATTGCTGTAATGCTGGAATAAACATTATTATTATAAAACAATAAATAATCATATAATAATAATAAATAAACAATTATATGCACCGTACAAGAGGACATGTCCTCTTATGACCCTTTTGTTTGCCCGTTCTAAACTGGTGAATAATCAAGATATATGTTGTCTAACAAATTTACAAAATAAATCAAACGTCTGCCACCGTTCACGGTGATTCAATGGCCTTGCCTGGAGGAAGGAATATCTTCAAATTCATTCGGCCATAAAGAAGAGGATCTTTCCTTTTCATACATTGCAAGAGAGCAACAGAACGCATACATCAGACACCCTTTTTCATGGGTTTTCCTGTTCAAAGGAGTGTGTCGGAGAAAGGCTTCTTTTAAGTCTTTGTCTCTTGAAGGAGACAGAAATATATAGACAGCGGTCCTATTTGTATGGACTGGTACTCAATTAAGAAGGTGGTGGAGGTGATTAGTACGGAGCCGAACAGCATGTCGAGGTAGCTGTGATTCAGTATTTATGTAGTGCTTTTTCCTTGTGTTCTGAATTATGACTCTCAATCATAAATAAATGAATGCCAAAATCCTCACCCGCATCACATACACAGGGGGAATTGATTTAATTAGTTGGCGAAAATGGCATTAAACCATAATTAACTGAATATTTGTAACAATGAATATTGATTTTGAATTTGAACTGAAATGAAGTGACCTAAGGGAAATGCTTGCTCAGTGGATAGATTCAAAAATATCGCTCATATCGCTCATCGTCATGTGAATGGAAATGCTTCTAGCTATGAAAGCTCGATTTCATGCATTGTTGCGTTCTGAAATGTGTAACATTAAAGGGATCGTTCACACAAAAATGAAACTTCTCATGTTGTTCCAAACCTGTATGATTTTCTTTTTATATTAAAATACATAGAAGAATACATTTTGAATAGTCTTTTTAATGAAAGTCAACGTCCTTCGAAATTGTGTTCTGCAGATAAAAATTGTACAAGTTTGGAAGAACATGAGGGTCTTAAAGAGGTCATATTATGCCCTTTTCCAAAGTCTTGATTTTGAGACAGGAGCTAAACAGAGCTAAACATTACTGGCAGACGCCACAATGCAAAATATATGAAAAAAATAGATAGTTTTTGAACATTCAAGCATTCTAGTTGACTCCAATTGGACAGCTGGACTGTGTGTTGGTTGGTCACTGCTTTAAGTGTATTTTGGAAATGTCACACCCCTTACCTTAACTACGAAATTAAACACACTACTTACACAATTCAACCAACATTGTGGCATGCACATTCCCAGAAGAAAGCTCAAAACTACAATCGAGGCGTTTCAAGAAGTTCAGAGACAGTGCGCACTGATATCGAGAATAACTTCCTCTGAAGTGACTAGCTTTTTCGTGCTCAAACAGCAACATTACACTCTAAAGGAGGTTGAAAGTGAAAAACATTAATAAAAGGTCCTCTTTAAAACTGCAGTCTCCGTTTTTTCCTCTTTGTCGCCATCTCTGTTCGAAATCTGCAATTGCAGTCATGCGCAGAATTATCAACTTTACGTGAGTTGTGCCTCGGCACGGCACAGCTCGGATGAATCCAATGTTTGAGGAGAGTGTGAGGCTGTCAGTTGCCGTGCCGGTGTGGATACCGTCATTCAGAATCACAGATCATACTTTTTGGAAGTATGACCAACATAAGAATTTTCATCCTAAAATGTCATCTGAACAAGTAACATTCATTTTGTTCTTCTGACCAACTAAGGGTTTTGTTGCGTTTATTTTACACGTCATTATATACGAGCTACGGCAAGCAGATAGTTTTGATTACGTACTTGCTCAAAAATATATTATAATTTATTATAAATATGATTTTTTTAAAAAAGTTACGGACTGCAGCTTTAACAGGAATTTGCACATGCGATGAGATGTGTTGGCCAGGTTTCCATGTCCTTCATGTCATTTTGTAAAAGTATGTTTCTGGCTTTATACCGTCAAGCTTTAAAAATATGTGCACTATATGAGAACTTTGTATTTAAACATATCTATTCATATTTCTGCAGTGCACTGACATTGCTAGAGGGAGTTTCCCTGATAAAAGTTATTGAAGTTCTGTCAAACGCGTGTGTGGCGATAACATCTGCTGCTACTTCAACTCATTGAAGCATACATTTATGAAGAACCACGAGAACACTGAAGGTCAAATTGGATTTAGCTCTGTGGCCCACACTTTAATAATTACAGGCTTTGGTTTTTAATAAGCAGTTCTGAAAGTCATTACGGAATTTAAGGACGTTATTAATGGCCTGCCACATGTAGAGTGTGATGGGTTGTACATTTGTCACTCTTCCACGGACGGCACTTAGCTATTAATCAGGGCTCAGATGAATACTCTCGTTTTAAGTGAACAACCTATCTAGACAGCATTTTACAGCATCACAGGTACTCTCGCAACATGATGTTTCTGTCTACTGTACCTTAGTAGACAGAAACATCCTGTTGTCTACTTTGGCCTGTATTAAGAAGCGTTTTTGTCAATCCAATTACAAGTGGACGACGCTAAATACAGGTGTAAACGAGGTCTAAAAGGCTTAGAGATTGTCCACTTTTGACCACTTCCAGAGGTAGTCGAAAACACATTCAACTGGATTGCTTTCGTAGTGCAGACGTGAATGTGTTCGAACAGCCGCAAAAAGACCGTCTACTCTCCGCCAACTGAACTAATGAGAAGAGCGCTAGCCAAACGGGATCTAAACTTTGTCGGCAGGAGACCCAAATTTGGTCTGAAGACAAAAAAAAAACATACAAAAAACAAAGTTCTCTCACCATTCCTGATCCTGTGTGTGGTCTTGCAGCTGTCAGAGCAGAAACGAAAGTTAATGCTCTCCGTATATTTTCCCATAGTCTCCGGTCGGGTTCATATGCTTATTTAGTCCATTAGATCAAATTAACTGAAAAGGGCAATTCATTTAAGCACCCATAAACCCTCCCCTCGAAGAAATCAGGACAGAAATGGTTTGAAAGTGGACAAAGGAGATGGATTGAAACACCAGGTGTAAACGGGTAGGCCTACAGTGCGTGTCTCCCTCTTCTAGTTGTGATTGGATCGACCAAAACGCACCTTAATACCAGGTGTAAACAGGGCCTTAGATACCTAATGTTGGCCAATGTTAAGGCAATATCACACGTATACTATGCAAACGAGGCCATTCCAAAATGCACAACAATAAGCTCAGTGAACATATTCATAAAGTACAAGATAATTAAGAAAACAAGAAAAGTATTGATGACAAATTCACTGGCGGTAAAAAGTTTGGAATAAGTCTCTGCTACTCACCAAATCTGAATTTATTTGATACAAAAAATAGTGTGAAAAACGTAATATTGAGAAATATTACATTCCTAAATAAGTGTTTTAAATTTGATGAATACAAAATTCTAAAGAACAGCAATTATTTGAATTTTATTTGTAAAATTATAAATGTCTTTACTCTCACTTGAATCAATTTAATGCATCCTTGCTGAATAAAGTATTCATTTATTTTTTTTTCAAGATCATGTGACTGAAGAATTGTTTGATTTTATGTATGATCAAATAAATGCCGTCTAGGTTCGAAAACATTGCAAGTCTTAATGATGTGTTTTTGTGTGTATTTTTACATACCTGCCAGCTTGTAGAACACCAGATATTGTGAACAGGCCAAAGTCAGTGATGACCACTTTCCCATTGTCATAAAATACATTCTTGGATTTCATATCTTTGTGAAGGATCCCTTTGGCATGTAGGTAGCCCATGCCCTGGAAAAAAAGGGGTTAATGTGATCAGTTCTGCATGGTTTGGTAAAAAGCCTATTTATGATTTTTTTCTGATAAAACTTTCAACTTAAAATGTAATTAAAAGGGGGGGGGGGCTTCCTGTTTGTTGCACTTTCCCAAATGCACAAAAAAATAAAAAGACCAGAACACAGTCCCATAAGCCATAGGGTGATTTGGGTTTTATTCTGATCAATCGCCCAGCCCTAAATGTACATACAGTATAAAAGCTTTCCAACACAACCATGTTTTCAAAATGACTGCTGAATCAATTTTAGCTGACATTTAGCAAACGTTCTTCACCCTGACTTCACATCAGCAACACTTACCTTCACCATCTCTTGTGCGATTTGTCTAGTCTTGTTCACGTCGAGAACAACTTTTGCGTCTCGTACCACTGAGTAGAGGGTCCTGCCCTTACACAAGCTACAACAGAGAAAAACAACAACATAACACTTATTAGACATCAGCATTTACCATAACATCAAAATATATTCACTTCATGTAGACTGTAGAAGCTTCTTATGCATATTGCAGGTTTTCAAAACGATCCTTGCCGAAATAAAGAACAGTAACATTACAGGGTCATGCAAAATACATTTGACTACTGGTATTTTCCAAAAAAAATCAATCAATCAATCAATCAATCAATCAATCAATCTATCTATCTATCTATCTATCTATCTATCTATCTATCTATCTATCTATCTATCTATCTATCTATCTATCTATCTATCTATCTATCTATCTATCTATCTATCTATCTATCTATCTATCTATCTATCTATCTATCTATCTATCTACCTACCTACCTACCTACCTACCTACCTACCTACCTACCTACCTACCTACCTACCTACCTATCTATTAAGCACTGTTTCTGAACTCCCTGAAGTGACTCAATTGTTCTCTTGAGTTTTCTTCGAGGAACGACCACGTCACAATATTCCTCATTTAAATAATTCCTGCCCCAGGCATATGTAAAATAAAGGGATGAGGCCAAGTTCAGTTGCGTTAGTAGTATTTTGACATTTGTGTTTATGTTAAGGGGTGTGACATTTCCGAAGCACGCTAGAAGCGGTTGACCAATCACAACAAACTGGTCCAGCTGACCAATCAGTGCACTGGGGCTTCATAGAGACAGAAAGTAAACTGTTACTGACAGACTGGGAAGAGAAGTGCTGCCACAATGTAAAATATGGGGGAAATAATGTGTTTTTTTACATTAAAAAAAGAGTTTTCAAGAGTTTTAAACCTACTTTAACATGTGTGCTCAAAGCCAACATCAAAGATTGTTTTAAGACGTTTTTATCTAGTTATAAGTATTGTATTTTTTCAATGTATTATAAATTATGAATGTTATTTATTTAGCTCATTGATGAAGAGCATCCTAGTCAATTTTATGTATTTTATCTGTTTCCATTCTTGTGCTGCCACTGAGAATGATGGGAAATGAAGGTAGGGTCATTTGACAGACCCGCTGAACACTTCGCACTACTGTAGGTCACAATGGTAAAAGTTCATGGATCATCACTTGCAGTGTTTGAACCTACAACCTACATTATCATATGACACATGTGTTAGCACAGAAATGATACGTGTTCAAACTTCAACATGCTGATCACTATTTGCACACCAGCAGATTTGAGCGCTGTCACTAATGATGCTGAGTGAGCCATGAACTTCACCTCGGCGGGAAAGAGGAGAAAGACACCCGAGCTCCTACTGTGACACCTGACGAAGACGACATGTGCATCTTTCCCAAGGCTGCCCTCTTCCTACATATTCATAAAGGCATCAGGGTATGACGCTCAAAAATGTGACGTACAAATGCAAATGCTGAACTCTGTATGTATGCCGTCACGAGGGAAATGTCTCGAGTGCATCATATTTCAGCTGTTAACACTAATAATGTCAAGACAGACTATTCAAAATAATAACAGGCTCTGACATTCCGGTGCAATTATGTTACACACACAGCATTTGTGAGCAAAAGCCAAACTTTTCTTCCACACTGCAGGGGTAATATGGAAAGCAATCAATGCATAATCACTCATAACAATGCTAAGAAAAACAATCAATACTTATGTCAATGTTTTATTTTTAAGAAACAGCCCATTTCAAGCAATTATTTCTCCATTTGTTGGTTTGGGCCTGCTTTGCTATGATTAAGGACTATGAATAAAATCATTAAAACTTGTGTCTTTGTTAATAGCAATACACAAAAGCATGCGCTAAATTAGTTAGGATTAGACATTAATAAATGTGTACCAGTGTTTGGCCAAATGAAAACAATTTGTCAATAAACTGAGATGATTCTTGTTTAGCAATTTTGGCTGGAAATGCTGAATACTAAATACTGAACAAGTCAGATGTACATTTAAATATCGGCTAATATCTAATTTATTTATTACACTAGCCACTATATTAGGTACACCTGTTTAATAGTTTGTTAACCGGTAGAAATTTGTCGGTAAGGATTTTGGAATACCGTCTCTATCTTTGTTACGCTCGCGTGATGTTGCTGTGCTGCGCCGTCACAAAAGCTTATCATTTGCATGCAAGGGATTTTAAAACGCACACATGAAGCTGCTCATAGAGTGAGAGTACTGAACTGAGTCATTTTTGTCGCCTTATTGGGCTTGAACGGTCAAATTATGTGCCAAAATGCCCATCTTTGCTTGCATTTGCATCCTCATAAACAAAGTCCTTTTTATCTTAAAGGGTTAGTTCACCCAAAAATGAAAATGATGTCATCAATGACTCACCCTCATGTCATTCCAAGCCCGTAAGACCTCCAATGAAAATGTATACAGACAGTATATCATACATACATTTTCAATGGAGGGACAGAAAACTCTCGGACTAAATCTAAAATATCGCGGCTATTTAACTGCAGCAAAATACCGGTTTATCTGTGTTCCCGCAACCCATTGAAATTAATGGTAACGTGCCGCTAAGTCGCTTGTTGTGTGAACGGGGCTTAACTGTTTTACTTAGGCTAGATTTTGTTTTTTTGTGGTATTGAAATTGGTGATGATAATTATGAAATTTCAATGGTTTCAAATAGGGATGCACCGATGTGAAAATTTTGGCCGATACCGATAACCGACAATTCTTTATATTTGAAAGCCGATAATCAATATATTGGCCGATAAACTTGAATCCAAATTTTTGTCTAATTTTGAGAGCCTGATTACAAAAACAAAAGTCTCACAATTAAATCCATGTCCATGTTATAGTGTTGTATAGCCGATATATAGTGTTGTATAGCCGACATGTTTTACCGAACCGTATTTTTCATTTTTTGAAGAGATTTCAATCATTTTTCAAGAAATTCAAAAACATAAACAGTGCTCAACAAGTGTCTCAGCTGAAGGGAATAATACATTATTTATCAGCTTTAATATATCGGCCACATTTTCTTACCAGGCCGATAACGATAACATTAAAAATGAATATATATCGGCCGATACCGATATGCTGGCCGAGATATCGTGCATCCCTAGTATCAAACATTTTGACAGCACTTCCATTATAGAAAAAGAAAAGAAAGTGTAAATCCTCTGTTGCAATCTTTTAATATTTTATTGGCCATGGCCAAGCATCTCAAACAAACAGGAAGCACCAATTTGTGTGGCAGGAGGAAGGAAATAATCTAGGCCATCTCCTGTTCAGACAGTATGCTAAAGTAGCACTTGTTTTTAATAGCTAATACCAATGCTGACATGTCTTCTGAGAATCCTGAGTTGTGAGAAAAATCAGCCACTTACATTTACATTTGTGGCCCATGACATGTCGTTTCAAATTAAGCTGAAAGCAGCTACTAATGCAAGCTATGAGGTCATGCTGATTAGAGAAGTTCAGGAAAAGTGAGTTCAAGGAAATATTGAGCTGTAAATTCTGTTCAAGCCTACCTGGTGATGATGGCCAGATGAGGGGGTCTCATACACGCTCCCATGAACAGGACCACGTTTTCATGCCGCGTGTTCCTGTACGCCATCACCTCTCTTTTAAATGCTTTCAGCTGCTCTTCATTGTCTCTTTCAATGTCAATTAGTCGTATGGCCACTTCTCCGTGCCAGCGACCGTGGTAAACCTGTCCAAACCGGCCTTTCCCGATCAGCTCTCCGATCTCCAGCTGCTCCATGGGAATGTCCCACTCCTGCAGGAAGATGCTGGTCTGGCTGGCCTTACGTGGGAAGTTTCGTGCGGACAAGAGTGAAAGATTCATCTCCTCAAACTCGTCCGCAGAGCCCTCGGCCTCATCGTTGCCTTCCTCGTTCTGATAGATGGAACAATAAACACAACATTAAACGACAGAGAGAAAGAGGGATGGATGGATTATGAGATTATAAAACAGATTAACAGACAGACTGATGATAGATTGATAGATATAAAGAATAATGATGGATGGATGGATGGATGGATGGATGGATGGATGGATGGATGGATGGATGGATGGATGGATGGATGGATGGATGGATGGATGGATGGATGGATAGACAGATTAACAGACATGCAGATGATAGAGAGACAGATATAAAGAATAATACATAGAATGATAGATCATATGACCGACAGATGGATAGATGGATGGATGGATGGATGGATGGATTATAAAACAGATTAACAAACAGATAGATGATGGAGTGATCAATATAAAGACTTATTGGTGGAAGGATTGATGGATGGATGGATGGATGGATGGACAGATTAACAGACAGGCAGATGATAGAGAGATAGGCATAAAGAATAACAGATTGAACGATAGATGGATGGATGGATGGATGGATGGATGGATGGATTGATTAACAGACAGACAGTTGATAATAATTGATGGGTAAATGATGGATGGATGGATGGATGGATGGATGGATGGATGGATGGATGGATGGATGGATGGATGGATGGATGGATGGATGGATGGATGGATGGATAGATGATGGATGGATTAACAGACAGACAGATGATAGAGTGATCAACATAAAGAATAATTGGCGGATGGATGGATGGATGGATGGATGGATTAACAGACAGGCAGATGATAGATAGATAGATAGATAGATAGATAGATAGATAGATAGATAGATAGATAGATAGATAGATAGATAGATAGATAGATAGATAGATAGATAGATAGATAGATAGATAGATAGATAGATAGATAGATAGATGATGGATGGATGGATGGATGGATGGATGGATGGATGGATGGATGGATGGATGGATGGATGGATGGATGGATGGATTAATAGACAGGCAATAGATATATATATAGATAGATAGATAGATAGATAGATAGATAGATAGATAGATAGATAGATAGATAGATAGATAGATAGATAGATAGATAGATAGATAGATAGATAGATAGATAGATAGATAGAAGACAGACAGACAGATGATTGAGCGATAGATGTAGAATAATGGATGGATAGAATCTGAAAAACTCTTAAAAATAAAGGTTCTAAAGGGGGATTTTCACAGCAATGCAATAGAAGAACCATTTTTGGTTCCCCAAGGAAACTTTCAGTTAACAGTTCATAAAAGATTTCTACCGTAAAGAACATTCTAATAATCTAAAGAGCCTTTTTCACGGTAAAGAAGCTTTTGTGCAATGGAAAGGTTTCATGGATTTGAATGGTTCTTGATGGAATTATCTATACCAATAAAGAACCTTTATTTTTAAGAGTGTTTATACTCAGGTTTCAGCATATAATTGTACACATTTGTAATAGAAGCAGGATGACTCACATCAGACGTTGGCTCAACCTCAATTTGTAGCAAGGGACTCACTTTGGTACTGTGTGAAGAGAAAACAGAAAATGTGTTTGCACGGGGAGGGTCGTTTACCTCAGCAGAACGAACCAATGTTTCATTTTCAAAGGCCTATAATGGAATTAAAATCCATTGTTTACTTTAGGCCATCTGAAAGGATCACATACAAAAATCTGCTTGTTCATCTTCATATTTTTAGCTTCCACAAAAGTGTTTTTGGAGGCTCTACAGCTTGCATCCTAGCATCCTAGCATCCTAACTGTAGCGAAACTCGCATAAACTCAAACCCCAGAAGACTAATTCACCACCGGTTCCCTTGAGATTTTCCAATGTAGTTTCATAATAGGGTTTATAAAACCCCAAGTTATGTTTACCACAGACCTTATTTTGCTCATAAATTGAAAAACACATTTTTAAAACCCCATAGGGTTTTAAACATAAATATCACAGAAAAATTCCAGGCAAAATAGTACTTTACTTTACTTTTTGTGCCTGGAATATTAGATCTAAAATAAGTTCAACTGGTTGGTTCAACTCATTTAATTGTCTTATTTTTATAAATGAGCTTAAATGTTAAGTTAACAGAACTAAGATTTGATTTGATCTCAATATATATGTACCATTTTTGCATCATACTTTTTAAGTAATCCCAACTTGGAATAATTTTGCATAAAATAAACAAGAAACCCTTTGTTATATGTACTTAAATATTTGAGTTTACATAACATTCTTTACTTAAAAACATATGTAAAGTGATGCATACATTTTAAGTAAAGAATGTTGTGTGAACTCAAATATTTAAGTACATATAACATGACCTTATTAGCCAGTACAGCATATAATCATCTTCCACTTTCAATAAAGACATTCAGTGTCTAAAATTGCACAAATCTCAAGGCCTTATTCAGTCTGGATGACTTGCCTTATACATGTCTGTGGTAAGAAATGTGTTTATTAATACGCCTTTGACCCTTGTTTGGGATGAGAAATATGGAAGGACAACGCCGGAGGATCTGTCAGGGCATTTATGCATACATGCTCGTAAACAATTGCACTCTAAAGCCGTGTCAAACAACTTATTTCAGCTACATATATAACGATACCCCAAAATGCAGTACATACTGCTGTCAAAGCACTACAGAGACTGAAATGCCTTTTTTTCCCCCTTAAAGTTATTGCATCTTGATTCAGTTCATTAAAAAGGCAATTTTTCTTTATGGGTCTTTGAGTTTTCCAAAACATACTCAGATATGCTTGACATCATCACTGTAGCGTGAACTCAAGCCCACTCTTTGTTTGGCGAAAGAGTATGTGTGTGTGACTTGTCTTCAGTCACATCAACTATTGCACCACAAATATTTTTGCTCCAATAATTCTGTAATCTAAAATGCTCATATCTGCCATAAATAGACACAAGCCGTGGCGTAACTGTCTGACATGTCTGTGGCCTTTCTCTGGGCATCGCTCTAAATACGCACACAGACAGTATGGGACAGAACATGACATTTCAGACACTTTTGTGTATTAATAAACAATGTTAAATGGTCTTGGCGTATCTTCATAAGTGGCAAAAATCATAGCAATTCAACATTTGATGGTATTTGACCTCTATCCAAAGAGACGAGAAAGCAACATAACAATATAATAATAATCCATTACAATTATATAGCGTTTTTCTCTGCACTCAAAGCGCTTTTACATGGAAGAGGGATCTTCTCAACCCCCTGGATGATGCGACGGCAGCCATATTGTGCCAGAACGCCCACCACACACCAGCTTATTGGTGGAGAGGAGACCATTGGCAATTGGTGATGAAGCCAATTAGATTATAGAGTATAATATTAACCAGTCTTGAGCTACAGGGTGATATGGCTGCTGGCATTGTAAATATACAGTAATCTATATTTTATACTACTAATTTTGCATTCAGAATGACTAGAAGCTGATTAACATGTGACCTTCAGTGAACACTGTTAGATTAAATAAAACCAGAGGTAATTAGAGCTTTTTTTTTACCTAAATTTTCACAACAGCCTTAACAAAAGATAATGGTAACACTTTACAACAAGGTTCCATTTCTTAACATTAGTTAACATGAACTAACAGTGGAAAAAAAAAAAAATATATATATATATATATATATATATATATATATATATATATATATATATATATGTCAAAATATATTAATTCCAACATTTACTAATACATTGTTTAAAAAATAAATGCAATAATAAAATCAAAAGTGGTATCTTTTAATATTATTTAGACCTTAATGAAGACCTTTTTTAACTAATGTTAACACAGATGATTAAATACTGTAACAAATGTAGTTAGTTAATGCAAAAAAATATCATTAACCAAAGTGTTAAAGAGATTAACACAGTTGATTTACATGCATTTGCACAAATTCACACTGTAAAATTCCCCCTAAAAGTGCACTTTAAATACCGAGATGTTGTACTTAATGTTGGCACTTTATGCACTGAACTGTCGCAGCTTTAATTGCGTAGCAGAAGGGGCGGAGCTATCACACTCAGATGTTGGATGACAAAATAACCTTATAAAATTCATAAACTTCATGGATCGAGTACATAGTGAACAGTATATGTGCATAGTGTATAGGGTGTCATTTAGGAGACAACTTTACTCTTGCTGTCCTCGACCTCAGACTGATTTGGAACGCTCTACACAGGCAGACTGATGTCATCATGTTTAAATGCATCCTAAAATGTCAAATCAACAAACTCACACACACATATGAACATGCACGCACACACTTACCCAGTCTCAGACAGAACAGGGTGTAGAATGACTTGAGGGGCCCTGGTGGGAACCTCAGGGGCCACGTCTACAAAGAGAAAGAGTTAAAAATAAGTCACAAGGCAGAGTTGAGAGAGAAAATGACATTTGTAAAAGAGTGTATTTTTATAGACTAATAGAGAAATAAATTCATTGGAAACATGCAAGAGCATTGCTGAGAACAAAATTTAACTCTCTGACTTATACCGCAACAGTCAAAAGCTGATTCACTGTGTTTACTACACAACCATCTGAAGAATTACTACCGGTCAAATGCTTGGGGTCAGTAAGATTTGTTTATTTTATTATTCACAATACATTAAACTGATCAAAGGTTTCAGTGAAGACATTTCTACACTGTAAAAAATGAATCATGGGTCTGGTAAATTTCATTAAAAAAATGAAGGTGATAATTAAAAATATTGTTTATATTTTATTAAGAAAATTGTGGTTCAGCACTGAATAGAAAATAGAGAACATTTCACTAATAAAACCAAGAGATACATTTTCCTATTTTTTTTTTAAGGAAACACACAATTTTGAGGCTTGAATTGAGGAACCAATTAAGCTGATAAAATTAAGGAAAAAAGGGCTATCAATTTATTTTAAGAGAATTAGCTCAATTATGCGGTTTTATTTAAAGACACCATTGTTAGTTCCCAGCATGCTTTGCACATGGCTGATAATGGAGAGGAAATATTGAAAGTGTTATTTCATGTGTTTTTGAGTAAAGGGAAACATCTGTTAATGTTTAATGTTCAGTTATGTTTGACATTTAAAAGAGTTTCTATTATGTTGATGTTTTGATCATTCCCATTGTGCGGAAGAGTAGGGGTTATAGTAAGGTTGTGAATAACTGCATGTCTTTTAATATTCTGAAATATATTGCTTTGTTAGTTAAGCAAAAACTTTGTTATAACGCTTGTGTAGCAACAAGATTGGTTATGTGCTGTGCTAGCAGCATACAGTTTTTAAAGGGATACTCCACTTTTTTTGGAAATAGGCTCAATTTACCACTCCCCAAGAGTTAAACATTTGGGTTTTACCGTTTTCAAATCCATTTAGACGATTTTATGATATTTAGAAGAATATCAGTAACCAGACAGTTTCTGGTCTCATTGACTCCCATAGTAGGAAAAAAATATACAATGGAAGTCAATGAGACCAGAAACTGTCTGGTTACTGATATTCTTCTAAATATCAAAAAATCGTCTGAATACATTCGAAAACGATTAAACTCAACTGTTTAACTCTGGGGGAGTGGTAAAATGAGCCTATTTCCAAAAAAAGTGGAGTATCCCTTTATAATACAATATAACTCAAAGTCAAATAAAAATTGGTTATTTTCATTCACTGCAATTCACACACTTTTGAGCATCAACTTAATATAAAAAAACACATTTCACTAAAAATATTAAATTCACTGCATCATGAACTAAAAAATTATGGGGATTTCACATGATTTATTCAAGTAGATTCCATGAAAGAAATCAAGCCTTAACTACTCAAAAATATTATGTGTAATATTGTTACCATATTTTTTTTTTAATTAAATAGCAGTAACATTATTTACAGTGTAATTTTGAGAATTGAAAGTCTGGTATGTGCTGGAGGAGACTATACAGAGTGCTGGACTCAATACAAGATCATGACCAAAAATGTATGTGCATCTCAATGTAAATAAATGTTGTGATGTTTTTTTCCATCAAGAGGTGCATCAATTTTACTAGTAGTCCCAATCAATATTTTACGATGACAAAATTGTCCCCACCAATATTTTAGCGAACTCCATTTGGATCCGATTCCGACAGTCAGGACGTCAGTACAAGAAACGGCATAATTTGATTGGCTGAAAAACCGAGGGGTGGTTTGGGGGTGGGGTGTCCCCACCAAAGCTGAGACCAAACCTACACCTTTGCTTCCTACATAGTCGTTTGAGAAATGAAAAGCTACACACTATCAATCAGTGTTAGAAGAATAAAATAAAATGAGAATAAAATCTCAACTCAAGCCAACACTGAATGTCCATTGATTTATTGAATTGGTAAGTAAGCAACATATTATACTCTCAGACAAATACAGTATATTATGCTTTATTGTCAGGAAAGGTAAAAACCCTAGTTGGTTCTGTTTTAACAAAAAAATCTCTGTTTTGTCTAATGGATAAATCTGGCCGTATGTTCCCTTCTTAAAGGTACAATGTGATCTCAGCAGCACCTCACATAAGTGTTCTCTTCATTGGATTAAACCAGTAAAATTGCCATCGGTAGCCACTATCTAAACTATCAACAACACCATGGCTTTCCTCCCTCCACACGCTCATCAGAAACATGCAGCGAGCTGAGTGCCTCCCACAGAATACAGGCACTTATCAGCCGACCTCGCCTTTAAAGGAACCATCATTACAGAACACAGCATTGCCGGTTAAGAGACGACAAGAAGAGGAAAGAGAGACAGAGGGAGAGGGTTTGTTGCGTCTCAAAGAAAAAGATGGCATCAAAATGACATCAAAAAAGTTTGCCTCGGTATGCCGCGCTGCATTATGGGTAGGGGTAATGACCAATTATGACACACTTACCAGGGAAGATGAACTGCTGCTTGTATTTGTAGAAATGAGATGCTGAGAGGAGCACAGGAGAGAAGCAGACAGAATTCAATCAAATTCAACAAACCCCCAGGTGATTATTGGCACTGTGTTTTATTGCTCTGAAAAATTCACCACAGTTTAGCATAAAGAGAATATAGAAATACCGACTTTTAGGATACAGAAATGTCTAAAAGTCTGAGACCACATTGAAAATCGCGTAAAAGGTAAAAACGATAAAAAAAACTATATAAATACTGTTCGTTTTCTCACACAAACCGCTCGTTTCGTGTCTTAGGACATCAGCGTGTACTTATATTTACGAGTCATTAAGTCATGTTTAATTTGGACTTCTCCGTGCATGCTCTTTGAGGTGGTGACCATAGACCTCCATTATATGACTGACAGACAAGAACGGTTTGACCTAAAAATATCAAAATTGAAACAACTGCGGAAACAAAGTAGAGCCAGAGCGATATATCGGCAGGCCGATATTATCGGCTGATATTAGGCATTTTCCAAACTATCGGTCTCGGTAGTTAGTTAGAATGGCCGATAAATGAATATTTAAAAAATAAAATAAAAAAAAACTGACGGAACACGCTTGAACCATGTCATTAGAGTTGGAGTTGTATAGTTTGTCCACCAGAGGGCACTCTACACAGTCTCTGTTGGCAACACTCGTTGAGTTGGTCACGAGACATACATTGCTTGAATAACAATTAAAAGAACATCCCCATCAGTTCTCTTAACTCAAATAAGCATGACAAAATTTGTGACTACCATGTCAAGTTTTGCTGCTGTTAAATAAGCCGAGAATGAAGTGGAATTAGCTAGTAATAGTTACGTTACGTTGTTACAGTGTAGTTGACTGATTGTCCTTTTAACAATGTAACTGAAGTATTTCTTTAATAGCGCGTGACAGTTATAGCAATGAGACATATCATCTCTCCTTGGCCTCTTATATTGAAAATTTATGTTTTACAATTTGCAGTATGACGTAATCCATTGCTAAATTATGGCTCATCATAGACTAGCTAACCACAAAGCTAGCTAAAGCCACTATCATCAGTCTGTTCTGTTGTGACTATAAAAGAAACAAGTTTCTTTTAAAATGCATTATCATATTATTTTAGTTAAAACTCATAAATAACTACAAATAACTAATGTTAGGGAAATCGGTTAATGTTTAGTTGCGCGTTTCTGAAATATATATATTTTTTTAAATCGGCCGATATATCGGAATATCGAATTTTAAAACCAAAAAATATTTGTATCAGTATCGGCCTTCAAAATCCTTTATCGGTCGGGCTCTAAAACAAAGACACGTACAACTCTGATCCCCTTGAGGTAAGCTAAAACATATCAAAAATGAATTTCAAAGTGAACTATCCCTTTAAGTCCACATGTCATGTAATTAAGAAACTATGTTTCTAACCACAGCTCGAGAGCTGTCGTTCCAACCACACAACTTTCCGATGCTGTTTGCGAATGATTTTGGGAAACACAGACTCGTTGAACTATGCTGATAACGATGGAACCATATTTAGCTAACGATGCTTTAGGGAAACGCACCCCAGAGCCGTTCCTGAGTTCTCAACTGACTCCCTCACTAAGTCTTTTTTCAGTTATGTTGTATTCAAAATCATAAACAGCAAAGCTGATATAATTTGTAATGACAGAAGAAAAAAAAGCAATTGTTTTAAATTCTGTGAGAACAATCTCAATCTAATAGGAAAGTATAATATAGTCTTGTTATTTGGGCTGGTACCTGTAAGGTTGGACTGTTTCTGCTGTCTGGCGCTCTGCGGGGACGGGTGCAGCGGAGACGGGGGTGTCGCGCTGGGCGGCAGAGGGGGAGCAGGAGATGAAGGGGTGGAGGAGGTGGTGGAGGAGGGGTTGCTGCTGGAGTCGGGCTGATACGGCACAGGGATGTGGTCCTGAAACAGAGAGAGACAGACCTTTCATAACACACAAAAAAACACTCCCTACCCTCTGCTCATTACTGGCACGGTCAGACATCAGTAAACCTGGCTTCATTCTCACGGTCAGTAAAATATTCATCAAAAACCAGTGGTGTGGCGGCTGTAGACCTGATCTCCTGAGGGCTGAAATATGGAGAGTCGTCATGCTACATAAGAAATACTGTCCAACATTGTGTTGGAAAAAGGAATACATCAATAGCCAGCAAGACTGAGTGGCATGTACTGTATATTTGATAAGACAACAAAAAAGCAAAAGAAAAAAGACACTTTGCTATGACCAATTCTATGCTATGCAAGTCATTATGCCAGGATTTTTGGATACTATATCTGGTGATTAAGGGCCAGATTTACTAAACAGGGCAAATTAGCATGAGACCACTAAAAACGAAAACATTTTATGCGTTTTGAATATAACATTTGCGTTTTTTATGCATTTTTATCACTTTTGAAAATGAGTTTCAAAGAAAACGATACCAAGTATCCATAAGCAAGTATTCCAATTTATTAGCCGCTACAGGTAGATAGATAACTAGAAGAATAAAGTACAGTAAACAGTCAAACTATTTGGCAACAAACCAGTTTGTTAATGATTATGACAATAAAGGCTGTTTTTGTACAGGTAAAATATTGAAACGAATAACACAAGAATCTTCAAACTTGAAACATTCAAGCAGTTTTGGGTAAGTTACTCTAAAAAAGTAATTAATTACCTCTTCAACAGTGTAATTAGATTACTGTACTAATAACTCTCTCTAAAAAGTATTATTTAATTACTTTTAATTACTAATTACTTTCAAAATCCCATATCAATCTCAACCAGCTGAATAATACAAGGATAGACATGAATCTGTTGTAATTCTTTCAAATAAATACGATAAAACTGCATGAATTATCCTTAAACTGACCAAGGTGGAGAAGGTTACATTATAAAAACATACTTTTTAGCATCAGACCATACATTTTGATGTTAAACCCACTATCGTTTTAGGTCTGATCTCATGACATTTCACACTTTTTTCATACATATTTTACAATAATTCATACGAATTTGTACGAGTGCGGTCGTACAATTTAGACATACGAATGCATACGAATCGCTGTGAGATGGGATTGATCCATACACAGTATTTACCTCAATTACATCAGAAGTAACTGTAATTAAATTACAGATAAATGAAGAGTAATCCTTTACTTTACATTTTCAAGGGAAAAGTAATTAAATTACAGTAACATGTGCCCTCATTGTCTTTTATAAAAAAATAACCTCCCTTCTAATCTCTGATGACGTGTTTTTTTATTGGCCTGTGGGCGGGACAACCTGTCACTCACACGAGATCGACCAATAGCAAACCACAACCATCCAATCAATTCCCAATGGAAAAAAATCAAGACGCTGTTGCTGTTGGATAAATTCCTGCAACTGCCGTTTCATGCTGACTGTACAAAACTGAAAGTTACACGTTTTATATTATTAAACCTTTTTTTTCTATTTTGCAGTGAACTATACTTTGTCACAGTTTTTCCTTTGACAGATATATTAGGTACACATACTGTAGCAGCATATTCTTTTTTCCCCAGCTTTTTCTGAAGTGATGTTTATTGGATATGAAGTCAGTTCCCTTCACACAGGAGAGCACAGACAGAGGACGTGTTCTTGCATTTAAAAGCAGGTAAAGAAAGCGCAATGGAAAGGAATTGAACACAGGCTTCTTTTTTAAACATTTACTTGTCTTAAAAATGTCCCGCTCATAGTCGTGCTTTGTTTTCCAATACACATATAGTATACGAAAACCAGTCGTGTGGAAAACTACCGGAAAGTTGTTTGGTTGTGGTCTGCAAAAATGGCTTTTGATGCAACTTATTTCAATAAAAAGCAAAAGCAAACATGTTGAAAATTACAGGAAGGACATGTAGTGCCAGTCTACCCGAGATAGTTTTGTAATAATGTTGACAGTGGAGGGATGTAACAGTGTTGAGATGTGTTTGCTTAGATATAATGGTACGTAACTATTCTTACCTTGTTGATTTTGTTGGTCTTGGGGAGAGTCTGGCTAATGTGGAGGTCTAAGTACCTGAGGGGGTTGTTTATGTCACATGGTACCGACTCGGTCCTGACGAGCTGACGAGCTAAGAGAGAGAGCGAGAGAAACAGCATAGTATCCACGGTAACAAGAGGCAGTTGTCACGGTAACAAAAACTCTGAAAAGTCTTGTCACATTTTAATGGAAGAGCCACTAACCCATGCATTATGTACAGTCTATATCAGAAATATCACAGCAACGAACAGGGCATATAAAATATCACTGTTCACTTTTTTCAAAGTATAGTAGACAGTAGAAAGTACTTTAAAATTGGGTTAACATATTTGCTATGCTATATTCATGTTTTCATATATTGTATATGTATGTATGTATGTATGTATATATATATACAGTATATATATATATATATATACATACACAATATATATGTATGTATATATATATATATATATATATATATATATATATGTATATATGTAATATATACATATATATACATACATATATATGTATATATGTAATATATTGATATACATTACCTCTCGAAAGAATGGGATCAGTATGATTTTTTTCTTTAAAGAAATAAGTACTTTTATTCAACGAGAACACATGAAATTGATCAAAAATGACAGTAAAGGCATTTATAATGTTATAAAAGATTTCTAAATCAAATAAATGCTGTTCTTTTGATCGAGAAGAAACCTGAAAAAATGTATCAAGGTTTCCACAAAAAATGTTAAGCAACGCAACTGTTTTTAACATTAATAATAGTAAAAAAACAACAACAAATCAGCATATTAGAATGATTAGAATGAAGGATCATGTCACACTGAAGAGGAATGAGGCTGAAAATTCAGTTTTGACATCACAGCAATCAATTCTATTTTATAAATATGTTATAATGGAAAATTGTAATGATAATTTTTGATCAGATAAATGCAGCCTTGTTGAGCAGAAGAGACTTCTTTCAAAAACATAAAAAAATCTTACAGACAACAAACTTTTGATTGGTCGTGTATATACTCATACGACATCGCCAAAACAAACCTGAGGCTATGAAAAATGAAATAATGTGCTTAAGGGGCACAAACCTGCTCTCTCACCTTGAGATGTTCCTTGATCTGCAACATTACAAATGAGGGAAAGATGAGATGGTGAAAACAGCACACAGTTGGAGAAAAAAGAAAGAAAGAGAATAAATGGTTAGGAGGCTGCAGTCTGAAGGTTGAACATAATGCTTCATGAGAACAAGACAAATTGTTTAGTACATTAATGCAAGGCAGATGTGAAGCCACTATGACAGTCTTTAAAAAAAACAACCTTCTTCATTGTTCCCAGAATTATTCCCTTTAAACACATTCTCTTGTTTGGGAACCAATTTTCAAAATGCAACGTTTTTCTTTATACAGATAAAGCCTGTAATTAAATATGTTCAATTGAATATTAAGGAATTATGAGGTTGAAAACATGCTGTGTATAGGAACATTGCAGTTTCTAAAATCACATTTGAGCCATAATTAATGGCCTGCCTTGTGTAGTACAATGGATTTTAGCATTCATTCATGGAGTTAACAAAAAAAGAAGAAAACATAAAAGTTTAAATACCTCTGAATGATTCCCTACCTCCTCTGTGGTATATGAGTAAATGACAGGGCGGTGCTTCTTTGGTGCATTTGTTGTGGCACTTCAATCTGACGAAAGAAAGCGTGACAGAAATGTTTATTAGTTTGCTCTTGTAAAAGCAAATCAATGAATATTCAAAACAAACACTTAATATGCAGCCATGATTTGGAAGGTGTCAAAAGCCAGCAAGTCTCTTAGTAACAAGATGCCATAGTCAAGGGTGGTAGAGTGGAAACTATTAGGAAAGTAATTTATTCAAATAATCTTTTAATGATAATGATAATTATGCTTAATTTGAATGTTCTACTGACACTACTGCAGGAACAAAGCGTCTCGCACTGAATTCTAAAAGAGGCTTTGATGAAAACCAAAACATCAAATCACATCTTTACAAAGCTGAAATGCTACGAATTTTATTTTTCAGAGATGTGTATGATCAGAAGAGATGGTTTAAGAAATGGTAATAAATAGTGGAGTTTATATTTAACATTTGACATTTATGGCCTACACATGATGTGCAGAAATTCAGCGTGTAATTTCTGCATCAGAAGCGATTGCAAAAACCAGACAGAATTGCAAAATGACTTGATTTTTAGTATCTTTTTATCTTAAAGAAAACGTAAGTGGTGTTTGCCCATGCAAAACTCATCACAACCAGAGATTAAACTCGTTAAATTTCAAGAAAAAAGTCGTAATACAATCTTGAGAATAAACTCATTAAATACTGAGAATAAAGTCGTTGTGTTTCGAGGAAAAAAAAGTGTTAAATTTCGAGAGAAAAAGTCATAACACAATCTTGAGAATAAACTCATTAAATATCGAGAATAAAATTGTTGTGTTTCGAGAAAAAACTTGTTAAATTTCGAGAGAAAAAGTCATAATACAATCTTGAGAATAAACTCATTAAATATCGAAAATAAAATTGTTGTGTTTCGAGGAAAAAAACGTGTTAAATTTCGAGAGAAAAAGTCATAATACAATCTTGAGAATAAACTCATTAAATACTGAGAATAAAGTCGTTGTGTTTCGAGGAAAAAAACGTGTTAAATTTCGAGAGAAAAAGTCATAACACAATCTTGAGAATAAACTCATTAAATATCGAGAATAAAATTGTTGTGTTACGAGAAAAAACGTGTTAAATTTCAAGAAAAAAAGTCGAAATACAATCTTGAGGAATAAACTCATTAAATATCAAGAATGAAATTGTTGTGTTTTGAGAAAAAACGTGTTAAATTTCGAGAGAAAAAGTCATAATTCAATCTTGAGAATAAACTCATTAAATATCGAGAATAATGTTGTTGTGTTTTGAGAAAAAAACGTGTTAAATTTCGAGAAAAAAAAGTCGAAATACAACCTTGAGAATAAACTCATCAAATACTGAGAATAAAGTCGTTGTTTTTCGGGAAAAAAACCTGTTAAATTTCGAGAGAAAAAGTCATAATACAATCTTAAGAATAAACTCATTAAATATCGAGAATAAAGTTGTTGTGTTTCGAGAAAAAAAACGTGTTAAATTTTGAGAAAAAAAAGTCAAAATACAATCTTGAGAATAAACTCATTAAATATCGAGAATAAAGAATTATGAGATAAAAATCTTATCAATTTACCTAAAAGTCATGAATCAATTCTAACTATTTATTGTGAAATAAAAAGTCACAATAGCCTTTTGTTCATAATAACTTATCTCATCATTTACATTTTATGACTTTTGATCTCAATGTTGACCTTTTATGTCATACTTTCTACTTTTTCTCACATAATTATGACTTAGTATCTCATAATTTCACATTGTTATGTCATGCTTACGATTAACAAAAGCATGATTTTTACATTTTTTTTTTGTGGCATTTAAGCACTTACTTGCAGTTTTTGCATTTCAACCCGAACAGCATTCCTTTACCGCACACGATACACGTCTGCGACATCCAATACTTCGTGGAAAACCTGCGGAAGCACAAACGAGTGATGCAATTCATTAGTGACCCTTTTTTAGAATCTAATTTCATCCATTTTTTAAAATGCATGAGGCCATATGGGTTTGTTTTGCTTTGCTGTCAAACTATCGACAGATGGTTCTGACCTTTTGACAACCACTCCTAAACTCTTCAGATGAAAGAGCGAATGTGTCACTGCAGCGATCACGTTTGCCGAGTAACCTTTTCATCGAGAGACAGATATGTGCAGCATATGCCCAAAGAGAGACACTTCGCCAGTAATTCTCAAATCAGAGTAATTTAATAGTAGCTCTCAATGTCTCCTTTGCGCTTAACTGAGGATCCGCACTTGACAAATATACGTGAGGACAAAGGCCATATGGATGCATCGGCCATTGTTCAGCAGAATTGTATGGCAAGCGCTCTATATTTTCTTAATTTATTCTCTCTCCATCTCTTTTTGTTTACATGTAGTCACATTCGCCGTTCTCCACAATGAAAGGGCCATTCAAATCTCCTGCAATGGAGTTCCTCTGAAGGGTCACTGTGCATTTGCCAATCTATTTCTCTGATATGAACAGAAGCTGACAGTTAATAGAATATGACTAATGGGTTCTGACAGTGTCAAAGCGTCTTCATTAGATTGAAGCCGCGCTGTCTCATAAAAGAGGAGGCTGGCTTTAGTACGCAGCTCACATCACCGTAGCCATCTCAGTTTAAAGTTGACATGAGCGTTTCAATTTTTTGGATCTGTTTATCTGAAACTGTGGCAGTTGTCCATCTATGCTGACATTCATTTTCACACCTGCAGTCCATTCTGAAGGGCTCATCCCTATGCCCTAATATGTGAGGCCTTCGAAGGGATGAGTGCACCAAAACTTCTGCGCCATCTTGCCAAGCAAATGTTATCCCCTTTGATTCTGGCCCTGTCCCAAATGGCATCCAAAACACTTGCGGTCTTTCTACGAGTTTGCACTTCAGTGACATAACAGCGCTTTGACTGTTAGGTAGAAGTCTACTGTGAAGCTCACTTCTGCGAGGGCACGACAAAAGTGAGCATCGAAAGGCATGCAAAGGTGCCACTTGTGAGCACCCTTCTGAATCTTAAAATTTCAGATTTTATTGGATTTGTGATTTTATTGTACATGTATTATTGTATTTGTTGCTGGTTGTTTTAATTTGTTGTTTATTAGGTTGTAAAGCACTTTGGTTCACCTATCGGCCGATGTACACTCTCAGAAAAAAAGGTACAAAAGCTGTCACTGGGGCTGTACCTTTTCAAAAAGTACACTTTTGTACCCAAAGGCTGCATATTGGTACCTTAGTGGTACATATTAGCACATAAAATGTACATATTAGCACCTAAAATGTATATATTGGTACCTAAATGTACATATTAGCACCTAAAATGTACATATTAGGACCTAAAATGGACATATTAGCACCTAAAATGTACATATTAGTACCTAAATGTACATATTAGCATCTAAAATGTACATATTAGCTCCTGAAATGGACATATTATCACCTAAAATCTACTTAGCACCTATAATGTACATATCAGGACCTAAAATGTACATATCAGCACCTAAAATGTACATATCAGCACCTAAAATGTACATATTAACACTTAAAATGTACATATTAGCACCTAAAATGGACAAAAGTTTACCTTTTGAAAAGGTACAGCCCCAGTGACAGCTTTTGTACCTTTTTTTCTGAGAGTGTAAGGTGCTATAGAAATAAAGTACATTTACATTTAAAATGACAAATGGGACACTCTAGGGTCTTGTGGACTTCCAATGGACTCACCATGTGATCGTCCATGTCCATGAGACTATGGGGTGTCACATTTGTCAGTGATTATGAAGTGTGCCATTTGGAACAGGGCCTTCAATATGGCGGCCACGATTGTTCTCACTCCGGAATGCCCTAGCATGCCCTAGCAATGCCCTGCACCTACCATTTGGAGTGCAGAGATAAGGAGACAAGGTATTTTTTAGCCTTGGTGAACTTTGCATGTCTTTTGATGGCTAAGCCATGGCAAGATCTTATTTTAAACTTTATGGTCCCTATCATGAAGTTGGTGTAATGCAACGCCAGGCAAGACACAAGTGTGTTTTGCTAGTTTCAGCCCGACGCAGTTATCATTTTCACGTCCTGCGCCACGTTGTTTTCATAGCAAATGCATTTACGCTCACCTGTTCGCCCATGGGCGTGCCGGTCTTAAAACAAGGTGTCCAAATTCCGCCATGTAAATAGCAAATCCACCAAGGATTCTGATTGGTTTATGGCCAAAACACACAATTACTGATTAAGAGAACAGGGACAACCCTTTTAGACCATTTTTCTCATCGTTAAACTAGCTAAGTGTACTTGTGCCATGTGCTTTAGACTATGCGCTTAGATTGGTAAAATAGGGACCTATAACTTGCGTCACAAAATCTTCAGTGGTTTGTGGTATAAACACAAACCCCGGCTCTTTGTTTGACTTGGGATCAGTGGTACTTGGGGTAATCGAGTCGTCAGATGAGAGCAGGCATGACTGGAGCTGCATAACCACATGAGTTAATTGGCTTGACATATTGTAACTACTACCACACACTCATGCATGCACAAAACTCACCTGTGTTTTATGGAGTTGCCAAAGTCTCTACGAGGTATCTGAGGGGACCAGCGGGGAACGGACAGAGTATCTAGAATAGATAAACACAAGAAAATAGAATTAAAGCTTGTAAACACGGATTAGAAGGTATTAAAACATCAAGACTGCTATAAACCTTAAAATCTCTTTCATAAAGCGCATAAAAGAGGTTTTATAATTCCAGTTCCAACCCTGACTGGGTGAGCTGCAAAATTGTAAAACAAGCCATACAGTGACTTTTATCGTGGTTAAGCAAAACCGTGGCAACAGCAATATGATAATAGACACAAATGTTCAATAATAAATACATTTATTATCAATCATGAACTATTACTTGGATTAACAAAGGTTGTTTATGATTACCAAGAATTTTGATGCATTAATATGGAATTAAATTGATTTTTGGTTAGATGTTTGCACATATCAGGGATTGTACAAGTAATGTATAATATATATACACACACATTTATATACAGTAATGGTCAAAAGTTTGGAAACATTACTATTTTTAATGTTTTTGAATGTTTCTTAAGCTCACCAAGCTTGCATTTATTTGATCAAAATATTGTGAAATATCTATTTGAATATACTTTAAAATATAATTTATTTCTATGATGCAAAGATGAATTTTCATGGCTCCAGTCTTCAGTCTCACATGATACTTCAAAAATCATTCTAATATGCTTAAAATACTTCTTTCAAAAACATTTAAAAAAATTAGCTGACCTACAGTACACTTTTGAACATTATAGTGACTTTATGAATTTTTAGCAAGCGCAGATGCAAAACCAAACCAAAATTTCCATGGAAGTTAAAAAAAAAACCTGGGATCATTATTTAATATATAAATCCTGAATGCAAAAACAAAAGATAAATCTGATAGAATTTGAAGATTTTGAAATGTCTTCTGTCATCGCTCAAATGGAAGAGATCTGATAAAACCTAAATGGAGACTTGTAAAACAATAATTGCATTTGCTTCCCACAGCACTGCTAGTTCAAAAGACCATTCATCAGATTGTCTACGCTCAATTATGCTCCATTTGTTTATGATTAACAGGGAGTTATGAGGACAAGTACGCATGCACACACACAAACACGACAATCTGCTCTGCCTTATCCTAAAAGCATAAAATACTGTCTAAAAAAATTGTGGAGCCTTGCATTCATAACCAGATTTCTATATTTGATTGCATCCACTCATATATTCACTTGAGATTTCTGATGTCAGCCTCTGTCAATGTGCATTCCATGAGGCTTATATCAAATACAGATGCGAGTGTATCTCTATTGTTGCCACTGCATTCTGCTCGGCTGCGTCTTACAGGTGGAGCGAGGATGTACACAGTGCTCCAAATTAGATTACAGCTTTGATATGATCTCTGTTCTGGAGTGCCGGACCTCTATTGAAACACAAGTGATCTTGAGAGGGAAAACAGTATAATTACTGAATACAAGTGTTTCTCCAACTAAGGGCACTGTAATGCCCCATTGGTTGATTTGAATCAAAACTAATTTCAACTTTTTGTTATATGAAGCTAACAATAAACTTCTCACCTTTTACTTTTGCTTGTTTTACTCTTGCCCCAGTCCCAAACTTTTCAATCTCAAAGTATTAAAATCCACTATAAAAAACTAAACACAACATGTTAGCTCATACCAGCTGTCCATCACGCTGTTGGAGGGTTGAAGCTTTTTGGCTTGTTTTGTAGCTACAGGACCTGGTGGGCACCTTGCAGTCTTTGAGTCGACCATGAACTCCTCTGTTTACCAAAGTATTCTAGAGTCAAATGTGAATCCATCTGTCTGACAGCTGATATTGATTCCAAGCACACTAGCAAATCTACAACAGAATGGACTGGGCCAGTCAAAGTCCAGACCTTAACCCCACTGAAAAGTTTTCAAAGTTTTCTTAACATTGCATAGCCAATCATCTCCTGACAAACACAATAATTATTATTTGAATTATCACCAATTAAACACAATTAGTGAGTCATTTAACCATGCATAATGGTTATGTAACATTTAATGCACTTCATGTTGTTGATAACATGGAATATATTTTCTTTTTCTTTGTATTTTTATCAATATGGTAGATTATCCTATTCAAATCAATGTGATAAATGAGTTCAAAATTAATCTAAAAAGTAATCAGAAAACATTACCTAAAATGAGTAGAGTACTAGACTAGGTTTTCAATGGGATTTGAGCAAAAACAAATACTTTTTTCCCCTGTTTACTCATTTTGTGAGACTCTCTAGGCTGTCAAATGATTAATCACGATTAATCGCATCCAAAATAAAAGTTTGTGTTTACATAATATATGTGGGTGGACTGTGTATAATTATTATATATACATAAATACACACACATGCTTGTATATATTTTAAAAAAATGTTATATTATAAATAAATATCAAAATTTTATATATAAATAATATTTTTTCTTAAATATACAAGCATGTGTGTATTTATATATATATATATATATATATGCAAAATAATTATACACACTGCACCCACATATATTGTGTAAACACTTTTACTTAGGATGCGATTAATCGCGATTAATCGTTTGACAGCTCTAAAAATATTACATTCAACACATATCATTGCTCTGATATTCAAAGTGTATGAGAGAGTCTTAGGGCTGTAAAACGATTAATTGTGATTAATCACGATTAATCGCATCCAAAATAAAAGTTTTTGTTTTCTCAATATATGTATGTGTAGTGTGCGTAATTATTTTGTATATATAAATACACACATATGCATGTATATATTGAAGAAAAATGTGTTGTTAATATATAAAATATTTATATTTATGTATACTATTAATTCTGAATAAATATATATAAAGTATAAACATGCAAATATTTCTTAAATGTATACATGCATGTGTGTGTATACATTTATATATACAAAATAATTATAGACATTACACACACATATATTATGTAAACCCAACTTTTTTTTTGGATGCGATTAATTGCGATTAATAGCTTCACAGCCGTAGTTTTCACCTAACTTGGCGCTGTGCAATATGGCCAAACATCTCAACGTTGGCCTCGTCTGTCCAAAGGACATTGTTCCAGAAGTCTTGTGGTTTGTTCAGATGCAACAAACAATACTTTTCCCGTCTTTTTCTAACTTTAACATTTAACATGTTAACTGAGGCCTGTAGAGTTCATAGGTGTTTTACATTTTTTTTTTTTTTTTTTTTTTTTTTTTTTTTTTGCATGGTCTGACCTTGGGGTGAATTTGCTTGGACGCCAACTCCTGGGAAGATTGGCAAGTGTCTTGAATATTTTCCACTTGTAAATAATCTTATTGTAGAATAATGGACTTCAAATTGTCTGGAAATTGCCTCGTAACCCTTCCTAGATTGGCAGCAACAATTGCTTCTTTAGGATCGTTGCTGATGTCTTTCCCCTTGGCACTGAATTGTTAAATAAATAAAGATAATGGGCTAATAATGGGTAATATGTAATGGGCTATTGTTCATTTGAAGTTGTATTTACCTCATTTTAAAACCTGCCAAGAACCAGATGATTTTTTATAATGTCCCGATAAATAAAACCATAGAATTCAATAGGGTGCCCTTTCTTTTTCACATGACTGTGTACATGTGTGAGTGAATACACTATGATTACAAATAATACTTTATTACTTTAAAATAATAATTTTTTTTTAAATAGTTTAAAGTGTGTAAATACTAATAGGCAAACACAAATGACCAACACTAGTATAAACTGCATTATATTGTAGTGATAATGTTAGACAAAATCCTTCCTTGCCTGTTTCTACGGTAACCACTCAAAGTTTTAAAGGAGAAGATGCAAACTCTAACAAACTCCAGACATTTCACAAAACGAATCTGACATTTCTATAATAATAAATAATAAAACACATTGGTAAAGATTAAACTGAAACAAAAGCCACTTGAAAAATGATGCAACACATGAAAACAACATCTTTCAAACAGCAGTTTGGGAGCATCCTTTAAAAAAGTACTTTGGCGAAACCAAGGCATACAGATGCTATCAAATAATACCATTGTACTTTGATATGATACAGAATGATCAACATATTCATGGCATGCACATGCTGCTTGAAAGAGAAGAGAAAGAGAGCAGTCTTTCATTACAGACCAAACTCACATCGTCTCACAGCAGGTAAACGCTTTAACCGCAGGCGTAGAAACAGACCTACTTACTTGTGAAAACAAACCAGCATCACTACAGTACAGATTAAGTGGATTTGTGTTTAATTGGTGCAAATATTGCTAAAAATAAGAAAACTACTAGAGGCGGGCATATAATTAGCGAAGAAACATTATACGTTTCTCTCTTTTGCTTTTTGAACCAACAGCCAGTCATTAAAAACCAACATGTTGACTCAATCGCTCAATTAACTATCAAATTTAGACATGACAAGACAAGCAGGAGTTTTTTCGAGCCAGATGAAGCAACAGTTGGCCAATTTTCATGATCAGCCAATCACATGCCAATGTTAGGGATATAAATATCAAAGGCATCTTACAAACAGACAGACTAAACAAAATGATTTGTAAAGCAATGACTAACATTGTGATCCACCTCTCGGTCCTTTCCAGAACACAATAAAGCACCATATTCGATTTACAGTTGAAGATTTCAACTGACCGGCTTTTTGCAACCGGGAAATATGAGTGATTGACACTAAGTACATTTAACACCAGCTATTGACCTGCTCTTAAACAATTATGTGGATTTGATTGACAGCCAGATAAATGGCGTTATAAAGGTGCTGCACTGCGTCTTTGTGTCATGAGGATAAATTGTCGCAGTGAAGAGATTAAGAGTTGGCTTTTGCATTAGTTCAAATTCTTTCTATATAGCTCGAAAATAAGTTGACACTATTCAAAATGTATGGAAGAAAGAGTACAAAAAAAGTCCTCAAACCTTTTAGAAAGTAATAAAATTAAATGGAGAACAAAGGAGCTTGTAAGTTATTTTGTCACATATGTTTAAGTTGTTTTTTTTTTTTTTTTACAAATATCAATTAAAAACTTGCATATTTTAAGAGTATTACTCTGTACGTTTAAGGTGTTTTATCACCTCTATGTATTTTTTCAGGGCCATAATTGGCAAAGGCCAATGGATGGACACTTGGGTCGCACCCCTACTCTTTACGAGATGTGTTTTTCAGGACCTCGGTTTAACGTCTCATCCGAAGGATACTCTAACAAGATCTAGACCAAAAATGTATGGACCTCTTGATGGAAATAAATGTTTTGAAGTTATTTCAATCAAGAGGTGTATCCATTTTTGGTCAAGATGTTGTACTGACAAGACACTCGGTAAAGTCTCCTCCAGCACATCCCAAAGACTTTCAATGAACGTAAGTTCTCTGGACTCAACGATTCTTCATGCTGCCTCCCAACCATTCTTTCACAATTTGAGCCTGATGAATCTTGACATTGTCATCCTGGAATATGGCCATGATGTGTCTTCCTGGATGGTGGTTTAAGAAATGAAAAGCTACACACTCCATAAATTAGTGTTAGAAGAACTGTTGCAAAACATAGAACATGCTAGAAACAGAATAATCATGGCAATAATGATCCAATCATAGACTCTTAAGTATTTGCCAATTTAAATCTAAACAGCGACTTTTTTTGCATGTAATCATTTCATAGTATTGCACACACTACTTGTATCCTTACTGTTTATGTCAAGAAGCTTAAAACCGGCACCCTGTTACACTGTCACCAGAAATGCAGAAAAACAGCAGACGCATTACCAGGGCTGACGACACTCGCGAGGCCTGGTTACTGCCACCGCGTCCGGCCTGGAGCCCCATCGGGACGTCCAGAACGCAAGTAATGCCATTACAGAGGCTGCCACAATCCCAATGAGATTATAAACCTGCAACTGGTTTAGCGGAAATTCAACTATAACGTTCTTTCATCTTGTTTTACAACAAGTCCTTGCGTAAACTCTGGAGGAATTTGTTTGTTTGGGTAAAAAACAGCAAGGTTATTATTAGTTACTTTTATGAAATATAATATGTTACGTTACTTCTGCATTACTTTTTCTCACCTGGGCTGGGCTTGCTTGTTTGTTTGTTTTTTAATATCAAAATAACACATTTCTATTTTTGGCAATGTAAAAGCCCTTTTACATCATAAAAAAACTGTCTCAGGACAGAAATACCTTTTCAAAAATGAAACATAAATGTGATGTTTTTTGCTTATACTCTAAGTATGATTGAATTGGATCATGGAAGATCAAGGATCAAGGACATTGGTTAATAAAGTGATTTTAAATACATAAATTAGGTGTCATTCAATATTTTAATTATTCCAAGTTTGCTTAATAGTTTTTATTCATTTTGAGGAATACTGAATCTGTATTTGTGCAAGTGAGATGAGTAAATGCCTGCTCACATTTAGTCTAGTAAATCGGCACACAACACTGTAAATTTAAAAGTAATGCGTTACTTGTTACTTGAAAAAAGTAATCTGATTATGTAACTCATGTTTCTTGTAACGCGTTACTCCCAACATTGGTTATTCTCATCAACTACTATTTTCAAAAACTACAAATACTACTATTAACTATTGATACACCATTGAAATATCATAAAATTTAAATATTATATATATATAAAAATATATCTGTTATTTCTAATTTGCGTTTAGTTTAGGTAGAAGCACTAAAATTTCTAACTAGAAATAAAATAAATTAAACCTAAATAGTAATATTTATAAGAACAAAGATTAATAAAAAATTACTAAAGCACATAATTGCAAAAAAAAAAAAAAAAAAAAAAAAAATCTTGTCCAAACCATCAAAAAAGGAGAACATGGGGGGGGGGAAAACACCCTAAGTTACTGCTAAAACAAAACATTCAGGAGTTTGCCAAAGCTTGGAGGGGGTATATCATTCATAATTCTGGAAACGAGCAGTCTAAACTTTTCCCACCATCTGTACGATAATCTCATTCCAAAACTGAGTCTTTTGCGTCACTCGTGTCATTCCCAGTCTTCTCACATCCACACTGCTTCCGTTCGGCCCATTATTCCTCTAATAGCCCATGCTAAGAGGCCCCCGGTGTAGATATTGGGCTTGGACAATATGCGCTTACACGCTGCCAGGTGTCCTGGGACACGTGTAGGTTTGGGACGCTGCCCTTTAATAGGTGATGAGAAGGGAAGTCACATTGTGAAAGGAAACGACAAAGAAAGTTGTAATTGCCCGACGTGCGTCATCAGACATCTGTCTACACTAACTGTGATCTAATGGTGTTGACCAACCTAGAAGAGTTTCAATGTCTTTAAACACACACATGGGATAAAACTTACTCTAAAAGAAGTTCAGATCAGGGAAAGTAGATAGAAGAAATGCATAGAATTTACTAATGAAGGGTTAGTCCAACCAAAAATGAAAATTCTGTCTTCACTTTCTCCTCCTCGTTCATCTTCAGGACCGAAATGATTCTAATAGATTTCTGCCCCTCCATTGAAAGTCTATTCACCCAAAGCTCTGATGCTTCAAGGAGATTGGTAAAGAAATCCATAAGAATTGAGCAGTTTAGTCTTCTGAAGAGACACGATCCCTTCATATGATGAACAGATTTAATTTAGGCTTCACATTAAACATTGATCGGCAAATTTACATGGTGCACTCAAATCTGGTAAATGCAAGTGCAAGCATGCTTTCAAATGGAGGGACAAATGTATGTTTTCAAAGATGAAAGAAAGTCTTACGGGTTTGGAACGAAATGAGAAATTAATGACAGAATTTTACAAATTTGGACGAACTGTCCCTTTAAAAAAGTAATTAGTAAGTGCTATGCATTTCTTAAATTTATTTTTTAGGAATTTGAAAAGACAATTCTCAACATGAATCATACTTTACAACCCATTTTAATTCTAGTAGGCGATATGATACAGGATATTCAATGAGCAAAAACATTCTTCTTTTTTTAAACAGGATGGTTTTTGTTCAAAAATTTTTAAAAAATCCATGAATTTCACTCAAAAATCAAAAAGTTGAGTGAAAAGGACATTGAGGAGTGGAAGTTATTCATATTTAATGAAAGATTATGAAGTCAAACTATTTTCTTTGAAATAATGTGCACAATAAGACCATGAACATGCATTATTTTATAGATTACCCATTGACTTGAACTAATAATCAAGTCCAAGATGTTGGTGTCTTTTTTTCCGCAGTAGTTTCAATTTTGATATTTTCAGGTCAAACTGTTCGCGTCTACAGATCACTTTGACGCGGCTGTGGTTACAAGAGGTAAAAATGATATAAATACTGTCAGTTTTCTCACACAAACTGCTCGTTTCATGTCTTAGGCCATCAATGTGTACTTACATTTACGAGTCATTAAATGATGTTTAATTTGGACCTCTCTGTGCATGCTCTTTGAGGTGGTGACCATAGACCTGCATTATATGACTGACAGACAAGAACGTTTTGACCTCAAAATATCAAAATTGAAAATACCTACATCTTGGATGCCCTTGAGGTAAACTAAAACATATCAAAAATTAATTTCAAAGTGAACTATCCCTTTAATGCCCCAGTGTTTACTTGATATGATGATGACGGCAGATTGCTTTAGTGTATATCTAAAAGCAAAGGATCACAAGCACCATGCAAGGTTCATCAGAAGTTAACTTATCATCGACTGTGTTTAAGGTATATGAGAACCCAAAATAATGCGTTGTCCTACAAAGAGGTGAATGGATGTGTTTACTCACTTGCTGACGGGGTGTCGGAGTGAACCGGTGGTGTCGAAGGGACAAAATTAGGGAAAAAGAAGGAGCGAAGTGAGTGGTCGGAGTGGAGAGGAGAGCGTTGGGTCGGCAAGTTTTCACAGCTCCCAGCGACACTGCTGTGGATCTTCAGGTTCAACGGCTTGTTCTTTTTTTTTGTTCTACAAAGAGAGTTTGAGAAAAAAACAAGTGAGCCCAAAATAAGACAAGATCACAATGTTTACAACGTTTCATCTGCTTTACAAACAAACACTTGCACATCAAGCTCCATGACAGATTTAGCTTCAAAACTCAACATAAAATATAGCTGCGAGCAGCGATTGCGGGCCCAAGCCGGTGGCACCGCAACCCCGGTGCCTTTAGTTACCTAAAGGCACCGGGATGGCGGTACCGCCGGCTTTGGCCCGCAATCGCTGCTCGCAGCTATATTTATATATATATATATATATATATATAAAGCCGGTGGCACCGTACCCTTGGTGCTTTTAGGGTTATTCTACATGACGTGCAAAAACGTAACCCCCGCTTTGACTGTCAAAAAGAAGTGTGCTGAAGAGCTTGCAGCAGTGAAGGCTCTGCAAAAGTGCGGATCGAGGGCACATTTTAACCACAAAGTATGCATGAGCAACCTTCTGAAAGGTCAGGTGTACATCAAGGTCTACATCTGTACAGTGTTTACATTATAGTATGTAGGGATGCGCCGATCCGATACTCAGGATCGTTATCAGCTCCGATACTGCCATCTTTGCCGGATCGGGTATATTTACACCACTTTAATCAAACCACTCTTCTTTAAAACATTACGATGTGATTTTTTCCACATGTATTTTGTTACTCTTATTGAGCTATTTTGTCCGCATAAAAGATTCACTGCCAATCGTACGTGCTCACATCATTCTCTTTCTGTGAAAGCTGTATACTGCATTCACCAGTTTTCACTCTACAGCTATTGACCAGAGCACTGAAATTATTTCTCACTTAAACTACAATCAAATGGATTTTCCCACACATTTTGCATTAGTCCTCTGCATGGCATTTTATTATTTTCTGAGCAGCTTCAGAAGTGCATGCACACAGCCTAGAACACATGACACGCACACACAGTCACGAGAGAGGCGCGATCGAACTCTGTGTGTGTTTGTGTGTGAACAATGGAAACTCCATTTTGTTCATACAGGAAAATATTCAGACTAATGTCTTGTGGGAGCAACAGAATACATGTAACAGCATTATGTAATCAGGAAACAAAAATCCAGTAACTGTATATTATTACAGTGAGTTACATCAAAAAAAGTAATCAGATTGTAGTTACTTTTTGAAAAAGTATAAAGTACTTAAAGCCAATTAATATAAAGTGGGACCCTTTTTTATGAAATAATTTGTAACTGTATCGGAATACATTTTTTAAAGTAACCCTCCCAAGCCTGGTCTTGTGTGGACGTCGTGAAATTAGAAAATAGAGATAGTTCATTTAGTTCTTTAGCCTATATACATGTTTTTATATCCACATATTTTGTTCTAATGTCACAAATAATAATCTTAGGGTTTACTATAGCCTACATTTCACTCAAATATTTTTGTACTTTCGAGCAATAAACTGAAAGTAATGTGAATATTGCCATTCAGGGCTGGACTGGGACAAAAAATCAGCCCTGGACACTTCATCCAGACCGGCCCACTATGCAAACACACACACACGTGCATTAATCTATACGTGCATTAATCTGCATGTAAAATTACTGATTAGATTTTATTTACTATCAAAACCAAGAAAAAACTATTAAAATAATAAACAAAGGGAATGGAAATGATTTTATAAGGCTTTATTGTAAATAACTGGTCTGAATTTATGTGCCACTTAATATTTTAATAGAATATTCTTAGGCTACATATATTTCATGAAGTGCAACATCACGGTGAGGACCTACAGAAATATATATTCTGTAGCTCCTGGCAGTGATGTTTCACCTCATGAAATATAGTTTATATAATATAGCATAAGAATATTCTGTTACAATATTATGTTCACATTTATGACACAGACAGTAGATAATATTATGTTCACATTTATGACACAGACAGTATAGGCTTCTGCCAGGCACTTTCAGGGAGACAAATTGAAAAAATATGTATTTATGTGCATATTTATATGCAAAATACTCCTTTTTTCACATCAACTATGTGCTATGGTCATTAACACTAGAACTACCGGAATTCCATAACTACTACAACGACCATAGCGGTCATTCTGACCGTTCAAACTTTAACGTTCATTTGGCTGTACTGAACGTCATTTTCGTCATGTCATATCTGCATTTGAACCTTTCTCTTTAAGTTTTCCAGTGACACTTATAATTCCTGTTGTCATGTTATAATGCCATCGCCCTTAAAACAAGCAAAATATTATATCATATTATAAAGCCAATACAAAAATATTTCCCGACAGGTGCTGCCGAGGAAAGTTTTGCGTCAAAAATATTTTTTCACCGCACTCTCCACGTGAATAGACATGCAAAAAATCTAGGAAACGTCAAAGCTTCATACAGTAGCCTACAGCCCTGTTATACAAATACAATCAATGTGAAATCTAAAAATAAATAGATATACAATGTTAAGATAGATGATAATAAAGATGTGGGCTCATTTGAACGGTGGAAACCCCCCTATTCATTCACTGACGTTACGCACACACACATAGGAAAACACCGCTTCGCGTGCAGCTTCAGTCCCTCACACTACTTTGTGACATTTGGCACATGACTCCTTGATTTAATTTTTGCAGTTTCTCCTTACTTGGCACTGCCTTCATCATCTTCGTCCCGGACCGCCTACCCGACTCTCGCACCAGTTGAGTGGCTTTTGATTTCATGTTGTCGGAGCGAAATTCGCTTGCCAGTTGCGTGATGGACGCGAAACTTGCTCATTTGTGCACTTCTACAATATGTGCGTGTTGATCGCGGGAAATATAGCGGACTTATGATATTTATAATGCGTGCGGTCAAAATGACCGCCATGGCCATTCTAGGTAGAAATAGGACGCAACTGTTTTGTGTTTTGTGATTGTAATAAAATAACAGTGCCAGAATAAAATATACACATATTTAGGAAAAGTCAGAGTCCTACAGCCACATTGATTTTATTTTAACAAATAAGTTATTACACTGTAAATTTTAAAAACGGTCAAAATGACCGCCTTGGGAGTTCTGGTGTTAAATGGCTATCCTTTTCACTTAAGTCCAGCAAATAATTCATTTATTTTAACACATTTGGTGGCATCTGCCTCAAGTTATTGTCGTTGTTATGAAATACAGTCGTATGTTTGCATAGAATTCATTTTGAACACTATAATATTACATGCTTTCAAAATCTGAGGTAAATTATCCGTTATGGCTTGTGGCACAGTGACCTATTTTTAACTAAAAATAAATAATGTGTACTCATAACCAGTGTAATTTCTTCATTCTGTCAGCCGCGACATCGCAGAAATAGGAACCGTTTCTAAATTAGAAAAAACTTCGCATGTCGCCGTCGCGTCTGGTTAGGACAAAAACTCTGATTTACATGGAAAAGATACCTTTTATCGCGTGTCGCGGCGTCGTGTGTAGTTAGGACATATTGTACTGTAACGGTAGTCGATACGCGTTCTTCTGATCATTAAAAAGAATGAGGTTATATTGACAGATGAATAGGCTACGCTCAGTTTATCAAATACGCTCAGTTTATTAAATGTCTCTTGCAAACTATGAAGAGACAATGATGAATCAATACACACTGACATGGCGATGCTGGACTGATTCTTTATTTACACCATCATACAGTAATTTTGTCGGTTGTTTATTACAGATATTAGCATGCATTTTATTGATCATCAGCTAATTTCATCAATAGACATCAATAAGAGAGAGTGGCAACAGCCCTTGTAAGAGTCAAGAGATCATTTCTTTCTTTACTTGAAGATGATTGTGTAGATGATTAAGCGTCTCTGACTTACTTTCACTTTTATTTGCGATGTTTGCACGTTGGTTTGACGCTCAGCTGCTGCTCATCTGCGGTGGTGATGCGTGTCGCTGTAGCGCTGTCATGTCTGACTATAACAGCCTGTAAACGCTCTCACTCGTTTATTTTTTAGCATTTTTGGGAGGAGTAAAATATACATGTGTGATATCAACAACCAGATTGCGTTTACACGTAAAGATCCGAACACAATGCGAGCCAGACTACCTCCAGATGGTCAGGCAAATCGATCACAATCCGATCACAACGTAATACCTTGCATTGATATTTCTTTTTTATTATCCGGATAACTTATATGGATACAGATCGCATTTTAATACCAGGTGTAGGGGTCTCAGAGACGAGACCGGCGAGAAACTTCACGAGACCTGCGGATAGCCTCCACAGGGCGGGGAGATACTATACTGCCTATGGGAGCGGCCGCTTCTCCGCTCTTGATTCCGATTGGCCAGTGTCAGACAGTCAGACCTGTCAGTCTCGCAGCTGGACCAAGTTTATGGACCAAGTTAATTTAATTAATAAACTAATTATATAAAACTATTGTCAATGCACTACAATTTAACTGGTTATATTATGCATTCACTTATAAAAATTAAAATAAAAACTTATTTAAAACATACCAGGCTTAAGAAATGTATTAAGAAATTACACAGCAGAAAAAAACACACAGCACTGAAATGGTTAAGTTAAGCCCCTCCCCCTACTAACACACACACAGAGAGAGACAGAGATGTAGGCTCAAAGGGAGCATGACCAGATTCAAACAAACATATCTTACTTTCTGTGGGTCCTAGTTAAAGAGTGTCAATTAGAAAGTTGTCCGGGTCGAGGAGTGCAATATACATACTGATTTTTGTAACTGTAGATAAAACTAACAACCCAACTTTTGTCAAAAGGTGGCGCTACTGAGCCCTCACCACGCCCGTTTCTGAAACTTTGCACATGTCTACTGGCTAATAAATGTGATGTGTCTGAGGAGTTTCATGCAATTTGAAGCATGCTAAGGGTCTCAAAAGCATCCTAAAAGAATGGTAAAGTTTGATGCGTCACCACGGCAACAGTTTCAAAGATATTAAGAATCCATTCACAGGTCTACATCTGCCGTATGTTTACATTATACAGATGAAGTTTGAAGCAAATCGGGTTAAAATAAGAGGGTGATTTCAAAGCATTTTGAAAGTGACACACTTCCTGCTGCCAGTTGGTGGCGCTATAACTTTGACACACAATAGTCACATCCATGTGATCGTCCTCTTACGGCGAACACACTCCTGAAGTTTCATCAAGATCAGTTAATGTATGCTGAAGTTAGGACACACTTCCTGTTTCACGTTTCTCACCATAATTTTGTTTCCTCGCCACAGCCAAACCGTTCGAGATATCAAAAATCCCCTCGCAATTTTTGATCGTCTATGTCTTGACTTCAGGCTGACCGAGTTTCGTTCCATGCGGATGAATGCTCTAGGAGGAGTACATTAAATTCCATTGCAAGCATTTAAAAAAAAAACGTAAATATCTGACTTCCTGTTGGGCTGGGGTAAAAAGTAAAAGTGCGATGAATATATGAAACGATGAGATCGACATGTGTACCGAGTTTCATATTATTACATGCAAGCGTGTTTGATTTATGGACAAAGTGTTCAGACCCTGTTCCAGGGGGCGCTGACGAGCCGCCCTGCCGCGCCCGGGTACCAGCTTCAGCCCGGCTCTGATGGCCGCGGGTTCTGACCCGTGTGCAAAGTTTCAAGAGTTTTTGAGCATGTTAAGGGCCCCAAAAGTGCCCGGATAGTCGTTAGAAAAAAAAAAAAAAAAAAAAAAAAAAAAAAAAAAAAAAAAAAAATAATCCTAAGGAAAACAATAGGGCCTTCGCCCTTTCAGGGCTTGGGCCCTAATAAACCCGCATGCGCACACACAGACTCATGTAAGGATGCGCAAAAAAAGAGAGACATTAACATTACGGCTTGAGTGGCTTAATTAGGGTTGTTTGAGCTTTGTAACTAGTCACAAATTAGTTAGCTAAGAGAATGATTAGAGAAATTAATCACTAGGCCCTTCAGTAATGACAACTGATCCTAATCAACGAGGCTTTTTTCACAAAGTACCATTGGTCGTTTTAATTTATTTTGGATTGGTGAAAAACTAGATTAGATATTGTGTAAAATATTTAGCAAATAAAGCAGCATTTTTAACAGACAATCAGTGATTAAAATGCAATCAAGATATCTCACAAAACAAGCATTGGTATTATAATGTAAATTATATTCATTTAAGCTTTTAAAGGGAAATTGAACCCAAATTATGATTTCCTTCATAATCCTGCAGCCGTAAACTCAGGTAGGCTACAAAAAGACACAAGAGTACATTGTAGCTGTATTTCTCACAATCTAACACTGTTAAACAAAGTTGTTTGTAGCATCTGTGAGAAATAGAGCCCGACCGATAAAGGATTTTGAAGGCTGATACCGATACAAATATTTTTGGGTTTTAAAATCCGATATTCCGATATATCGGCTGATTTTTTTTTTTTAATTAAATATTGTTGGATTTCACACGCGTGTAAATGTAAAGCTAACTTTTCTACACAAGAATACGTTTGATACTTTTTCTCTATGTCTAAATGTTCACTCCTCGCAAGTATAACTTACATTTTACAATGCAGGGACTGTAACTAGAGATATGCTAGTTATAAATACAGAAATCATTACTTTATTTAGCCAGAAAAAGTTCATCGTGGTTTCCAAGCTCATTAATGTTAATGTTAGCGGTCTTCTACTGATGATAGTGGCATTAGCTAGCTTTGTGGTTAGCTAGTCAATGATGAGCCATAATTTAGCAATAGATGACATCATACTGCAAATTGTAAATCATTCATTTTCAATATAACAGGCCAAGGAGAAATGATTGAAGCATGTTTCTTCCGTTAATTTAATTTTTAAATATTCATTTATCGGCCATTATAACTGCCGATACCGATATTATGGAAAATGCCTAATATCGGCCAATAATATCGGCCGGCCGGTATATCGGTCTGGCTCTAGTGAGAAACCATTTGTTTGCATCATCAGGGCTCAGTCAGCAATTAAAAAAAACAACAAAAAACGTTATAACCAAGGCTTAATTTGTGCCAGACAAAACTGGATCTGGCGCCCCTGATATGCGATACAGGACCTCATTTGCAAGATTGCCCATTTCATACACCACTAACATATAGTTACCTTATGACTTTATGTTATGACATATGTTCAGGAAAATGATGTATAATAACGATTATGTAGTTGTTAATAACTTGCTCTGTTATGAATGTTATAAAAGTAGAAATAAATTAAGAAGTGCAAGAAATGCAGCAACAAAGTGGTCCATAGCATGTTTTGGCGAGGATTTGACCACTCTACGCATGCAATGCATGGCAAGATATATATATATATATATATATATATATATATATATATATATATATATATATAAAGAGAATATATATATAAACTTCGATGCACTTCTGTTAAGTGGTTTTCTGAAACTAATGGGTGGATGAATGTTTGCATCATTTTAATCTGATAATGGAATAGACTTCGAAAAGATATTTCGAAAAATGTTTGTAACCAAACAGTCGATGGCCACATTAACTTCCACAGTATTATTTTTTCCCCATACTATGAAAGAAAATGGTTTGGTTACCCATATTCTTTTGGTGTTCAGCAGAAGATAGAAACTCATACAGGTTTGGTACAACTTAAAGGGTAATTCCACCGGTGGAGACATGAATATGTATTGAAAGTGGGTCATATAAGTAGTAGAATAGTATCATAAATTTCTAATTTAGGTCCTTCTTGGCCGATAAAAGGCAGAAAATGACTTTTTAGTGCTTGTGGATTGTAGACAACAATCCCCATAGTGCATTGCAATGCTCAGCGCGGCAGGCCACTCCCACTACTCCGCCCATCAATGTAGACTAGAGTTGAGCTGCACGAGCGTCAAGGCGGAGTGCAAAGTGTCCCTTTAAGGGTGAGTAAATGATGACAGCATTTTAATTTTTGGGTGAACTATCCCTTTAACTCAACACATCAAATTAAAAGTGTATCTGTCCTGCTGTAACTAAACATACAACATTAAGAATATTTCATATTGATATCATAAATGAACAACATACTCTAATTCAGTCTTATTTTTTTTCTCAAATCATCTTCTGAGTTAGACCGAAGCCAAATTTGTGTTTGACAACCCAATATTAAAGTCTAACTAGACTGCAATTTTTTTAAAACCATATTAGAAAAAGCTTGAGTTGACATCAAAAGAAAAGTGTGAGCATCAAATCATCCCTGATTGGCTCTTTTCATTGGTCCGATCACTCTCTGAACGCACTTGTAAAATGTAAATCAATGAACACATTGCATTTGATTTGACCCTGTTTAAATGTGTCCGTTTGGTAAAAGCATTGAAGTTTATGAAGCTTTGAACTAGGAGGGAGATGCAGGCATGTAAACTAATAGCGAATTAAAATGGCAACTCTTTCAACATAATGCAAATCATAAACATGAAGATTCTTTTAATGATCCAAAAAAGGGAACTAATGTTCACCAATTGGTTGGATGTTTTGGTGCATTGTGAGTGTGTTTGCGTGTCTACCACCGATGACAACGATGCGCAAGACTCTGAGAGGCCAGCACAATGCATTAGTGTGGGGATATGACAAATACTGACAGTGTGTGTGAGAGAAGCTTTCTTATTGTGCAGGGATAAGCAGAACGGTGAGGTGTGTGAACGCAAAAGCAGAGAAAAAAGAGAGACGGAGAACAGCAGAAAAACAAACAAATAGAGAAATAAGGGTGACAGGCAGAACAACTGACTGGCAGCAAACTACTGATGACAGATTTGCATTCATTTTTCCTTTTTTTGCCATTTTGCTTTCTTTATTTTATTGTCTTGTGATTTGAGAGGTGTAAAGTGCCAAATAGTTTGACATTTGATGAAAATATTACATTGTGAGGTCTGACATAGATGTTAAAACAAAACGAAAATCCATAGAGTAGTCGACTGAATGATAAAAAAAATTGTAATTAAATCACATGATATTTGAGAAAGGCCCCCAAAATGAAGATAATTCAAACATAACCAAATCATTGAATAGACTTTAAAAAAAGTGTCTATTCAATAAAGTCAATAAAATATAATATATGAATATATCATCTCCATATCAATGACCTACAGGCCACAGGAATAAACAGTACATTTTGGAGAAAAATCTAATATTGTCATAATGCATTTTTAAATGAGAATTGTTAATTATGGGGGAACTATCCTTTTAAAAGTAAACCTTTTTTTAATGAAGAGAATTTAAAACATAAAGAAATATTAAATAAAAAAGAATGTATTTTAAAATATAGAAATATTAATAGCATATATTATTTTAGTGTATAGTTTTACATATAAATAACATTTATTTCAAAAGAGGGAACATAATGCAACTCCAATGCTTTACTGACTGTGTCAATGAAAGCAGGCCCGGTGAGCGTGTTGTTTTTGTAGAGCTGTCAAAGTT